>CM038675.1:515266244-515866244 GCA_021605145.1 Aegilops bicornis
GATTTTCAGAGTGAAGTAGAGAATCATCATAACAAGAAAATAAAGTTTCTACAATCTGATCGCAGAGGCAAATATTTGAGTTACGAGTTTGGCCTTCAATTAAAACAATGTGGAATAGTTTCACAAACTCATGCCACCTGGAACACCACACATAATGGTGTGTACGAACGTCATAACCGTACTTTATTGGATATAGTGCAGTCTATGATGTCTCTTACCGATTTACCATTATTGTTTGGGGTTATGCATTAGCGACAACTACATTCACGTTAAATAGGGCACCATCTAAATCAGTTGAGATGACACCGTATGAACTATCGTTTGGCAAGAAACCTATGCTGTCGTTTCTTAAAGTTTGAGGTTGCAATGCTTACGTGAAAAAGTTTCAACCTGATAAGCTCAAACACAAATCAGAGAAGTGTGTCTTCATAGGATACCCAAAAGAAAATGTTGGGTACACCTTCTATCACAGATCCGGAGGCAAGATCTTTGTTGCTAAGAAGGAGTTTCTCTCGAAATAAGTGAGTGGGAGGAAAGTAGAACTTGATGAGGTACTTGTACATGCTCCCTTATTGGAAAGTAGTTCATCACAGAAATCAGTTCCTGTGACTCCTACACCAATTAGTGAGCAAGCTAATGATCATGGTCATATAACTTCAGATCAAGTTACTACTAAACCTCGTAGGTCAACCAGAGTAAGATCCGCACGAGAGTGGTATGGTAATCCTGTTCTGGAGGTCATGTTACTTGACCATGATGAACCTACGAACTATGAGGAAGCGATGATGAGCCCAGATTCCGCAAAATGGCTTGAGGCCATGAAATCTGAGATGGGATCCATGTATGAGGACAAAGTATGGACTTTGGTTGACTTGCCCGATGATCGGCAATCAATAGAGAATAAATGGATCTTCAAGAGGAAGACGGACGCTGATAGTAGTGTTATATCTCAAATTGTCGCAGAAATATTTTTGACAAGTTCAAGGTGTTGACTACGATGAGATTTTCTCACTTGTATCGATGCTTAAAAGTCTGTCCGAATCATGTTAGCAATTGCCGCATTTTATGAAATTTGGCAAATGGATGTCAAACCTGCATTCCTTAATGGATTTCTTAAAGAAGAGTTGTATGTGATGCAACCAGAAGGTTTTCTCGATCCTAAAGGTGCTAACAAAATATGCAAGCTCCACCGATCCATCTATGGACTGGTGCAAGCATCTTGGAGTTGGAATATATGCTTTGATAAGTTGATCAAAGCATATAGTTTTATACAGACTTATGGTGAAGCATGTATTTACAAAAAAGTGAGTGGGAGCACTACATCATTTCTGATAAGTATATGTGAATGACACATTGTTGATCGGAAATAATGTAGAATTTTCTGAAAAGCATAAAGGAGTGTTTGAAAGGAGTTTTTGAAAGAAAGACCTCGGTGAAGCTGCTTACATATTGAGCATCAAGATCTATATTGATAGATCAAGATGCTTGATAAGTTCTTTCAATGAATACATACCTCGACAAATTTTTGAAGTAGTTCAAAATGGAATAGTCAAAGAAGGAGTTCTTGCGTGTGTTGCAAGGTGTGAAGTTGAGTAAAACTCAAAGCACGACCACGACAGAAGATAGAGAGAGAATGAAAGTCATTCCCTATGCCTCAGCCATAGGTTCTATAAAGTATGCCATGCTGTGTACCAGACCTATTGTATACCCTACCCTAAATTTGGCAAGGGAGTACAATTTTGATCTAGGAGTTGATCACTGGACATCGGTCAAAATTATCCTTAGAGGACTAAGGAAAATTTCTCGGTTATGGAGGTGATAAAGAGTTCGTCGTAAAGAGTTACGTTGACGCAAGCTTTGACACCGATCTGGATGACTCTAAGTCACAATCCGGATGCATATTAAAAGTGGGAGTAATTAGCTAAAGTAGCTCCGTGCAGAGCATTGTAGACATAGAAATTTGCAAAATACATACAGATCAGAATTTGGCAGACCCGTTGACTAAACTTCTCTCACAAGCAAAACATGATAACACCTTAGTACTCTTTGGGTGTTAATCACATGGCGATGTCAACTAGATTACTGACTCTAGTAAATCCTTTGAGTGTTGATCACATGATGATGTGAACTATGGGTCTTAATCACATGGTGATGTGAACTATTGGTGTTAAATCACATGGCGATGTGAACTAGATTATTGACTCTAGTGCAAGTGGGATACTGAAGGAAATATGCCCTAGAGGCAATAATAAAGTTATTATTTATTTACTTATTTCATGATAAATGTTTATTATTCATGCTAGAATTGTATTAACCGGAAACTTAGTACATGTGTGAATACATAGACAAAAGAGTGTCACTAGTATGCCTCTACTTGACTAGCTCGTTGAATAAAAGATGGTTAAGTTTCCTAGCCATAGACATGAGTTGTCATTTGATTAACGGGATCACATCATTAGAGAATGATGTGATTGACTTGACCCATTCCATTAGCTTAGCATTTGATCGTTTAGTATATTGCTATTGCTTTCTTCATGACTTATACATGTTCCTATGACTATGAGATTATGCAACTCTCGAATACCAGAGGAACACTTTGTGTGCTACCAAACCTCACAACATAACTAGGTGATTATAAAGGTGCTCTATAGGTGTCTCCGATGGTACTTGTTGAGTTGGCATAGATCAACATTAGGATTTGTCACTCCGATTGTCGGAGAGGTATCTCTGGGCCCTCTAGGTAATGCACATCACTATAAGCCTTGCAAGCAATGTGACTAATGATTTAGTTGCGGGATGATGCATTACGGAATGAGTAAAGAGACTTGCCGGTAATGAGATTGAACTAGGTATTGAGATACCGACTATCGAAATCTTAGGCAAGTAACATACCGTTGACAAAGGGAACAATGTATGTTGTTATGCGGTTTGACTAATAAAGATCTTCATAGAATATGTAGGAACCAATATGGGCATCTAGGTGCCGCTATTGGTTATTGGACGGAGATGAGTCTCGGTCATGTCTACATAGTTCTCGAACCCGTAGGGTCCGCACGCTTAATGTTCGGTGACGATCGATATTATGAGTTTATGTGTTTTGATGTATCAAAGGTAGTTCGGAGTCCCGGATATGATCACGGACATGACGAGGAGTCTCAAAATGGTCGAGAAATAAAGATCGATATATTGGACGACTATATTTGGACACTCGAATGGTTCCGGGTGAGATCGGGCATATACCGGAGCACCAGGAGGTTACCGGAACCCCCCGGGAGGTATATGGGCCTTATTGGGCCATAGTGGGAGAGAGGAGAAGGGAGCAAAGGAGGGGCGCGCCTCCCCAAGCCCAATCCGACCAGAGGGGGCCGCCCCCCTTTCCTTCCTCCTTCCTCCCCTTCCTTCTCTCCTAATCCAACTAGGGAAGGGGGGAATCCTACTCCCGGTGGGAGTAGGACTCCCTTGGGGTGCGCCTAGGAGGCCGACCTCCTCCCTCCTCCACTCCTTTATATACGGGGAAGGGGCACCCCATAGACACACAAGTTGATCATTGATCTCTTAGCCGCAGCGGTTTCCTCCACCATAATCCACCTCGGTCATATCGTCAGAGTGCTTAGGTACCTCTCCTCGCGCCGTAACTTCATCATCACCGTCATCACGCCGTCAGGCCGACGCACTCTCTCCTCAAGCACCACCGGATCATGTGTTCGTGGGACGTCACCGAGCTGAACGTGTGCAGATCGTGGAGGTGCCATACGTTTGGTACTAGGATCGGTCGATCGTGAAGACGTACGACTACATCAACCACATTGTCATAACGCTTCCACTTTTGGTCTACGAGGGTGCGTGGACAACACTATCCCCTCTCGCTGCTATGCATCACCATGATCTTGCATGTGTGTAGGATTTTTTTTGGAAATTACTACGTTCCCCAACAGGAGGAACCATAATAGGCCATCTAACTGTGACTAGCTAGCCACGATCATAGGCTTGTTCCATGGTGTGAGGCCTTGGAGGTGGAACAGTGGCTTCAACATTCACATTAGCTTCAGGCTCCACATTGTCTTCAGCCATGACAGTGTCATTGGCTTCAGTGGCGTTGTTTGTGGTGGCCTGAGTGTTTTGAACTTCCGTTTGTTCAATACCAGGAGGGTCGGGCACAATCACATTCTCCTCGAGAATGACTTGGTCAGTAGATGGGGGTGTGGCAACTCTTTCTTCTTCATCATCTTCATCGGCTGATGCAGCCGGAATGTCTTCAGCAACTTTGGCTTCAGACTCAGAGACATTCGCAGTAGGGGTGGCTTCAGGAAACACTTGACGTGCGACTGAGCTTTGTTGCACTTCCCCTTCCGGAATGCTCAACATGGTGACCTGTGGCCTGGGACCTTTGCGAAGCCTGCGAAATGTGGGCGACGCCTTTGGTGAGGGAGTGGTCTACACAATGTAGTTGTCGTCGTCAAGCACCGGAGTGGTGACTTGAGGTGGTGGTGCTCTTGGTGTCTCATCATGCACTGGGGTATCTTGCTATGCGCGCTCGGCCCATGAGTCATCCTGAGCAATTGGTTTCAATGGATGACCAATGCTGATAAGTTCACTGCTCATTGGAGCAGGCGATGATACCGACTGGGGCTCGAGCTGAGGAAGGACTACATCATCATTAACATTCTCTTCATGACCAATGTCTTCAGCTGTGATGGGGTCAACAGTTGGAACTTCTTCATCTTCTGGAGCCTCTGTGGAAGCAGGCTCATGGATCATAAGACGACGCTCTTGGTTGGTTGAGGCTGGAAGAGCAACAGAAATGGGTTCAATAATGAGGGGCTCAGAGGCCGCATCACGCTCTTTCTTTGAAGACTTTGTCTTCAATTTCTTCTTGGATGGGGCCTCATCAGAAGTATCCTTGTGCTTGCGTTTCCTGGCGTTGGCTTCAGCTGCCCTTGTTTTCTTTAGCTTTGAAGCTGCTGAGGTGACCTTAGGCTTCGAGCCAGTCATATCGGCAGGGAAGACAATGCAAGGTTCTTCCTGCCTTGGTGCTTCAGTTTGGGCCGCAACAGACTTCTTCTTTTGCTTGGCAGCCATCCTGGGGTCGATGCCAGGACGCCCAAGAGCTTTTCGCTTTTCAACTTCATTGTGGGCTTGAACGCATTTCTGGGCGAAGTACTTCATGGGCTCTCGTGAGTCTTTGGCTTCCTCACGCTTCTTGTGAAATTGTTCCTTAAGATCATGCAGCATCTTCTTGAAGATCTGCACATCAGCCACACTGAGCTTGGCCATATTCTTCTTGAAACGCCTTCTCATAATCAATCTTGTTCTTGAGCTCGGCAATTTTCTGAGCCAGGGCCAACTCATTAGCAATGGCTCCGTGAAACGTGACACTTATGTCCACAGGCAGCTGAAGATCATCAATACTGATGCTCTTGTCATCAAACCACTCATCGATGAAGTTGTTCAGAATATCAACATCAAAGAGGGGCAGATCGTTGAAGATCTCCGCCTCTTGCTTACTCTTGATCAGCATCTCAAGTGCTTCATCACCAAGATCTTCATCACTTGACAGACCAATGGTGTCTTCTTTGTTACGCATAACGTCAGCTGGAGTCAGTTCATGCCCAGAAATTTTCTTGGACTTCTCGGCCTTCTTGGAGACACGAGACAAGTCTTCAGACTGCACACTGAGTTCAGGAGGTGTAGTGGTCAACGGCTTCACAGTCGAAGCTTTTGGTGCGGCAGAGGGCTTCAAAGCTTTTGATTTCTTCTTCGTCTACTTCGGTGGTGCTAGCGCATCTTTAGCGTCTGCGTCATCAGTGGAGTGATCCATTGTAGCCCTCTGAGCAGCAATATGTGTGAGGATCCCATCGAAGCTGTTGAAAGGGCTGATGACATTGAGATTAGCTTCACGTGTGCCATCCGGCCTAGGAGCAGATGGACTAGGGTTGAAGTTGAGTCCAAGATCCTTCTTGTTCTTTGTAGTTGACTCCTTGGCAAACTGGTAGTTGCGCTTAAAGAGATTGTCTTCACGACACCATAACATGGATGATGGGTATGCATTCTCAGGCTTCGGTCCTCGGACCATACATGGGTAGAAGCCTTGGGAAATAGCTTCAGGCTTCAACTTTGGCTGCATGTTCTTGTACAGTATATCGCCCCATGGGCGCTTGATGGCGTTCTTCTCAAAGATATTCGGCAAAGGATTTAAGTTGTACTTGAACCACTATTCTGCCCAATATCTTCGAATCCATTGGATTCGGGTATTGCGCTTATTGTAGTTCTCCTTCGGGTCAGTTTTGTAGATTTCATACAGATCTGGAGGCAGATTTAGAGCTGTGTTGCCTTTGCGCTGCCTGCCACCTTTCCTAGCAGTCTTTTCTATGGCCATGATATTCAAGTAGATAGGCTTCAGAACAGTGAAAGTCTTCCGTCTACTGGTCAGACAAGAACTAGCTTCAGGGGAGTGAATATGATGTTGTAAGAACTCTGCAAATGAATGCAGACTATGAGAACTAAGGGATTCTCCCACAGACATGTACCTATGACAGGATTAGAGCAGCAATATGTGTGGTCATATGCATTCTCAGAAGATTTTGAAGATAAATCAGTTTGAAGACATGGACCTCATAGAGCAAAGACATCACTTATTTGAAGAGAGTTGGTTCCAGATTTGTACGAATCCATGCATAAGTACAAGTGAGGAATCTAACTAGTTATGAAGCATAACTGAATATTCTTAGCATGATATGAGATGCAGATAAAGACGGATCCATATTTGGAAGTGTAGAAACCACTTTTGGTTGAAGTGGATGGATTTGACGGATCGAAAAGGCAGTAAAAAGTGAGATTTAGTTACTGCTGACAAACTGCTAGATGAGGCAGAGTTAGAAGCCGAGCAGTTCAATCTCTCGCGCCCTAACTTGGCGGCGGAAAACACCTACGGCGGCGGCGGAGAGGACGAGGTATGCGGTCGGTGTGAGGACAACGTCGAAGAAGTCGCGGCAGCTAAGCGCTTCGTCTCCGGCGTCGACACGAACTAGCGGGGGCGCTAGGGTTTGAGCGAGGTGGCGAGGTGGAATAAGATATAATGACCGCGAGGTGTGTATTTATAAGGAAAGGGACTGCACAACATAATTACGCAGGTGCCCCTAGCGGTTCACATCTGAAGGACACATGGCTTGCATGCAACTTATTGGAAGTTGTTCCATGTTCCCAGGCACGCCTGGATTGTTGGGTGGTCGTTGCGGCTTCTTCACCATTCAGGCAAAAAGGATATGGCATTAAAACAGATTTAAATGTTTGTCTCTGTGTCTTCTGCTGACAAGGACTCAGAGAAGACATTTGACAGGTTTCAACAGAGTGCATATGACTTAGATAGATAGAATTTGGGGTAGAAGCACAGAGGAGGTTAGGGTCCGATCACATTCACTTAGATCAGGAAAAAATTCAAGTATGAAGACATAGCTATAAGTGAATGTTGTAGAGGACAGAACGCGCATATATATATCAGTTTAAGACCAACTCAACATTGCGAAGATAAACCTTGAAGTCAAATCAATGTTGAAGACAAACCAAATGCGAAGACTATGCAATTATGACGCCAAATGAAACACTTCAAAAAGATTTTGGTGGTGGCGTTACCCACCGTATAGGAAGTATTAGACCTAGACACGGCGCACAATTATCGTGGCGCTCCGAAGTCAAATTCTGCGTTAATGTATTCACACTTAGAGTGTATGTCTTCATTGATTGAAGATATACGTTACTTCGTGTGTTGCACATCTAAGTCATCAACATGCATAAGCTGCTAGGATGTGTGTCCAATTACAAGACATTTGAGGATTCTAAGATATTTAGCTCACACCGCAACTTGCGTAACCTTTTCTCATCCAAGGGCTTTGAGAAGATATTCCGCCAATTTCTCTTCAAAGGTTGATGTGAATGATATCAATATCTTCCTTCATGACATGATCCCTGAGAAAGTGATGACGGATCTGAATGTGCTTTGTCTTCGAGTGCTGGACTGGGTTGTTGGCAATCTTGATGGCGCTTTCATTGTCGCAGTAGAGTGGAACATGCCTTAGGTGGATGCCATAGTCCTTGAGAGTTTGCTTCATCCATAGAAGCTGAGCGCAAAGAAGATCCAAAGAAGAATGTATTCAGATTCAAAGAAGGAGAGGGATACATAGTTCTGCTTCTTCGTAGACCAACAGACAAGAGATCATCCAAGAGAGTGACATGTGCCTGATGTGGACTTGCGATCAACCTTGTCACCAGCATAATCAGCATATGAGAATCCAACTAGATCAAACTCAGAGCCCTTTGGATACCATAATCCTAGTGTTGGGGTGTAAGCCAAATATCGAAGAATCCACTTCACAGCTAAGTGATGCGATTCCTTTGGTGCCGCTTGGAATCGGGCACACATGCAAACGCTAAGAATTATATCTGGCCTACAATAAAAAATACACTTCCGTGATGATACGTGTTTGTCACAGTAGGTCACGTTTTCTGTCATGCATGTACATCCATGACAAATTTATGACAGAATCAAGATAGTCATACCTGTGCTGTCGTAGAAGTGCTCCATGACATTACCAAAATTATCATCACGGAAGTGTCCACTTCCATGACGATAAATCGCGCGTCACAGAAGTGCTTTCGTCAAGGGTGACCGACACATGGCATTCACCGTAACGGAACGCCGTTAAGCTATCAGGTCCGGTTTTCGATCAGATAACCCGTTAACAACCCCGACCAATGGGGATTTTCCACGTGTAAAATCATCATTGGCTGGAGGAAACACGTGTCAGCTCACCGTTGGGACAAATGTCATCCACTCATTGGACACAAAGCGCCTATGATACGTCGACATGTGGCACGACCCAACAGAGGCCCATTCTTGTGAAAAGGCCGGCCTGTTTGACTTGGTAAAAAGGTGGCGGGCCGGCCCACGGCAAGCCTGTTAACGGCATGTTCTCATATAGCCCATTTACAGCCCGCTAACCCAGGGCCCATTTACGGCCTAACCGAATTAGGCCCAGTAGCGTCATCCGGCCGCATAATATAATTCCCACTGTTTTAACTTCCGCCCATGTATGGCCCATGACGCCTTTCGCCCATATGATGCCCTTATTACTCTTGGCCCATTAATGGCCCGTGGTAAACCGCCCGTAATGAACAAAGGTATCACTTTATACCCATTAACGGCCCGTGGTGAAAATTGCCCGTAATGAACAGTGTATCACTTTATACCCATTAACGGCCCATTATTCCGTTGGGCCATTTCCAGCCCATGTTATCTTTCGGCCTTCTCGGGGCCCATTTATTCTGGGCTCATTTCCACATTTGTTTACTTACGGCTCACATCGCTATTTTCGCTAGGGCCAAATTCAGCCCGTGGTTATAGTCGGCCCGCTTGTGGCCCGTTAATTGCTAATGCTTTTCCTAGCGCCATCAAAATACAACGATTAATGACGGCCCGTTATGGTCGGCCCATGAACGGACGATTTCAACTCTAGCCCATTTACGTACCATAATGTGGTCTGTTATTGGCCCATGTTTGGCCAACCGATCATAAGCCCGTAGAAGGCCCATTGATGATACGACCCATAGAAGGCCCATTGTGTCTACGGCCCGTATAAGGCCCATTGTTTCTACGCCACGTAGAAGGCCCATTGTTTCTACGGCCCTTAGAAGGCCCATTGTTTCTACGGCCCGTAGGAGGCCCATGTAAACTACAGCCGGTGGGCATCAAAGTTCGCCACCAGTGCAAATATAGGGAACACCCTACACTATACAAAAATGGCTTGTCGCTTTTCTTCACCGGTGGTCGCACGTTAAGAACAAATTTTGTATCGCACCAAAACAAATTACAACTATAAAACAAAAAGGAAGGTTGGCATAAAAGTTAATACCTAGCGTATAAATGCACCACCGAAGTTCAAGCTCACCATTTGACCTGACTGTTACGTTTTCATGCTGTATTGTCCGATGGAGCACCATAACCTTCGCCTTCAGTTCTCCTAGGCTCCTAAACAACATAGCAAATGTCTGATAGTTTGGTTTCAAACCCATGCATATCTTGACAACATCGAACAATGTCTCTCCTTGTTTCACAAAGGGTCTTTGTTAGGGAATGGACTTGTGTCTGGAGCGCAGATACAACATTGTTTTGAGCTTGCATATCTTGATCATGAGGCAGTTTGGACGAGATTGCCTTAACAACCAACCCAAGATACGCAGAACGTGCTTTTTGGCAATCGTTAGTGGACAGTGCATCGACCCACCGCAGTTAGAAGAGCTGACATTGCGGTTATAGTTGCCTCGCCACCTTCAAAAGGTGGCGGTTCCACCATTTTTTCCATAGCACGCTGAAAAGTTGTGGTTTTACATTAGTAGTAGCAGAACAGAAGATATTAAGGAGGCAACAAAACCAAACAAAATAGCTTTGGTCTATATACAGAACTTATTCTGGTGAACCCATGTAAAATAATAGTTGTATTTTATTGCAAAGTACATAATAAAACCAGGTTCCAAACATATGACCATGTACCATCGCTAATGTATTGTCTATTTCTTCACATTGTATTGAAGACTAAGGATAAAGAGTTGAAGTTTATAATACGGTAAGCATAGTATGACATCATTCATATCACAAAACAACTGAGAATAGACAAACAGGCAATTGTAATGTTGCGTGGGCAAGTCCAGCACGGAACTAGATTACAGGTCAAGATCAAAGGAGCATCACTCCTCTCTTTTAAACCTTGTAAGGTGCAATGATACGCTAAGACAATTGTGTATAAAATTGAAAAGAGTAATAGACATTGGCTGCAAACCATGCAGTTCAAGGCACAAGTCAGAGTAAGTAGTAGTTAAAACGCATGAGGACTAAGGACTTACAACAGCGGCTTTGACTGGTGTAGTCATGCCCTTCTTCTTGCTAGTGTGACAGTCCTTGAAGATTTCCACGACATTTGGTTCAAGTACTTTTTGGTCCTTGCGGGCTTTCCTTTGCATTTGGAACAAGTCAATATAGATTTGATAATATGGTACAACGAAAAGAGTGAAACAACAGCTAATTACAAGAGCCTCGCAGTATGCAATATAGCTACGTAGATCCTCGTCTGTTGGAATTTCACTTTCGCACGTTGGCCTTTGTTCTTTGAATAGTTCAACTACAAGAAGATTGATTTGTGTGGCACATGCGTAAATAGGACTTCAACATGTGATCCGATCACATATATATAATGTACACGATACTTGGATCGGACCAGTGTTTAACGAGGCCTCTCCAGTCTTCATCAGATATATTTTCCACTGGAGATGTTTGGGCAAGTTCACTGTTAGCCTTGCCTTCAAAGTGAGTTTTCCTCAAGTTATACTGATACTGTCGCAGAGCAGACTTGAAAACATGGGTGCAAGCTTGTCTGGTTGCATCATCTTGGCTATCCAACTTGAACCTCATTGTTGAAAATTATGGGAGTCTCATTATCAGCAACCTAGAAAGTATTGGACAGAGCAAGATGATATTACTAGTTTCCATACATAACCATACTTACAGATAAATGGTAGAGGAAGGTGTTGAACTGGGTTTCTTCTTTGTCATTCTGCATCAATCCATGTTGGGAGGATACGTACATGACACCTAACAAAGAACCGCTGCCTCTCGATACTAACTTGGCGACTCAGAGCATCATGTGGCCTTTTTAAACCTGCCTCAAAACGGATCTCCATTCTTCCTCCTCTAGATTTAGTTAGCCTATCGAGCATTATCCTTGATGTTTGTTTCCTCTTGCGCCTAGGTGCTAGTCCAACAACAAACATAGGAAGTGTTAGTGTACATCAAACTGTGAGACTACATATAAAGAAGCATGCCACTGTAACTTGACTCCAGCAAGTACCTTCTTGCTGTTGAAGCTCACAAAGTTCATCTGATCTTTCCAACTCATCTTGTATCAAGAGTGCTTCAGAAGTAGTGTCAGGTGGCAAGGGAGCTTGGGAACGTGCTGCTAGCTGAGTTGACGAACGAGTAAATCGCGTACCGGTGGTACTGTGGAAGGTGTTGCAATAATTAGGGTTGTCTCGCTTGTTTGGTGGCAGCTATTTGTTTCGCTTGGCTTGTTCTGCAGCTCGTGTAGCATGGGATACCCTGTCGGTACAATTTTCTGCTGGACTTTGACCTTCTGTTGCACCATCAGTACCAGCAGAATCTGCAGGATTGTTCCGCTTCCCTTTCCCCGTCGTTCTGTCTTGCTTCCTCTTTCTCCGTGCCATGTTAAGTCAAGCTGACAAGAAAAATGAATAACAGTTTAGTTCTTCAGAACAAATGTACTTTGATGTAAGAACATGGGGTGATAGACAGATATTGTATGTTCTAGAAACAGGAACACGTGTCTTAGTCACAAGTATAATGTGTAAAGTAAGAAGATGCAATTCAACAAAATTAGAAGCAATACAAGCTAGATATCATACATAACATGCAACCACATATAACAGTGCCACGTTAGAGGGAGCACCTGTGATGGTGCACTAGAGGAGACGTGCTCATCACCAACACAGCTACGTTGAGTGTCTATGCATGTGTTGTCTTGGAAATCATCTTGGGGGGATGGAGGAGTAGAATCTGTAGAGGCCCTCCATTTGGAAGGAGCACCTTCATCCGCTGCCTTGCTAACTTCCTTCCGCTTTATTGATTTTGAATTGTCAAGTAAAACCGACAAGAAAAAGCAATAAAATCCACTCTTCAGAACTCATTCGTGCATGATACTGACAATCACTACTTTGATGTAAGGCAAACACATGATTCCAGGATGGAATAATACGAAAAACAGGATGGCATGGCATATTCACAACTGTTTGTGTAAACTAAGCAGAAACCATTTCACCAAATAAGAATCAATGCAAGCTAGAGACCACATGAAAGATGCAACCAATATGACTCTGCCAAGTTAAAATTGTCCCATCATAAATGGCATTTCAACAAATTAGAAGCAGCGCATGCTATAAACCATATCAAAGATGCAACTAATATCACATCGCATATCTTGAAGGTGTCTCTTCATATTGATTTATGCGGGATACAAAAACAATAGTTTTATGTGAGGACATGCTTAATAGACAGATGTACTATGTACTAAATACGTGAAGGCATGTCACATTAACAGTATAATGTATAAGCTAAGCAGAATAGCACATGCAGTTTAACCAGATTGGAAGAATTACAATCTAGAAACCATATGCAACATGCAACCACATATCACGCTGCCAAGTTAGAGCAAGCACCTACGATGCTAGTGTTGGGGAAATGCGGTAATCAAGTACAGAGCTACGTTTACTATCTTCATCTAGCCTCGTTGTTTCTTGAGAATCATGTCGGGAGGCTGACGCTGCATTCTTTAAATGAGGAGTATTCCGTTTGCCTGACTGCCTCATCATAAGTGATTGATGAGGGATACACAAGAACATTAGTTTGATATAAGAACATGGTTAATACAATGTATGTACTAGTATGTACCAAAAACATAAAGGCATGTCATATTCAAAGGTATAATGTGTAAGCTAAACAGATGCGCTTTAACCAAATTGGAAGCAATACAAGCTAGACATCCGCTGGAGTGGTGAGCGTGATCATCTAGGGCCCGAGAGCCTCGGTGGGAGGCGGGCTGCTTCACCACCATCGCGCCTTTTAGTTGGCTTCCGTGTGATGCCTCTCTTGTTGGGCTTGTCACTGGCTCGGCCAAAGGCCCCGACTAGCTATTTGTCTTCCGTGTTCACGGGATGGTGGTTCATGTAAAAAATATCTTTCCTTATATTAATAAAGACCGAATTTGGCCTTTCGAATACAAGCTAGACACCATATGGAACATGCAACCACATATGACACCGTGAAGTTAAAGCAAGCACCTGGGATGGTGGTTCATGGCGAGCGAGATCATCAACTCCAGAGCTATGTTCCCCGTCTCCATCTGCTGACACTACACCCTTTATAGTCTTGAAACGTGTCTGGCTTAGCCGCGTACCATGCTGGAGCGACTTCTCTCTTATCTTTTCTGCTTCTGTCAAGGCAGGGTCTGAAATACCCTTGCATAAAATGTAGCGACCCGACCTCAGACGGTCAAGTCTCTGTGCTTAAGTGTCAACCCTGGATCAGTATGCTGACACACACAGTACTCGAGGATTTATAACAGAGGTAAATCACATGTATAAATAACGTAAATACTATTACCTCAATCCAAATAGCGGAAGTAACAAGGTTGTGGATTCCCATCAACACCAACGACAAAGTTGAGTGTAGAAATCGTAACCCTAACATATCACTTACTCGTCGTAAGATAATCCTGCAACATGAGACGTTGCAGCCACAAAGGGTCAGTACATTGAATGTACTGGCAAATTCACATCAGAGCAATGGTGAATAATGGCTATCACTACATGCATATATGGCTGGTGGAAAAGCTCTATGGTTATAATGTTTTTGCAAAAAGCCAATTTTTCCCTTCTGCAAAGGAATATATTTTATTTAACTACAAAGTTTGTTGAAAACATTGAGAAGGTAAACCCCATCTCAATCCCAATTAAAAGTAATTAACAACCCGACAAATTAATTATATAGCGTGATGAGATCAACATGATAATCCAAGAACCAGATACTCAAGATGTCCATAACCGGGGACACGGCTAATCATGATTAGTTTGTACACTCTGTAGAGGTTTGTGCACTTTTCCCCACAAGACTCGATCGCCTCCGTTGGATTTCTCGCACTACATAATGTTTGAGAAATGGATGACCGAGACACAGTCTTTCCGAAGAGGTCCCCTTAACCGATAGATAGGCCGGTACACCTACAATCCCCTACATGTGCTAGCCCATCATGGAAAGGTTTCCCACAACTTACTCAACTATGCCAGAGCCCATAATGGCATGTGGCTGCACACGGAAGTTTCTAGCATGAATAATCTTATGATCCCTTTGAGCCTGGGTGGCAGTCCATAGGAGAATCACACGGTACCCTGGGATTTCCAACACTCTTGATAGTTCTACTCGTCACACTTCGGTCAACCTATCGTAAGTAATCAATAGTAACCACACATAAGCAATCACTCAAAAGATCGGAAAGAACGAAGAAGACAACTCGGAAAACATCAAAACCAAGCAAATAACTATTGCCACATAAAACAGTACCAAAATTATGTGAATTTGGCCTTATCATAAAGTTTAGGTCAAGAGCTTTTATTTGCAAAAAGAATCAACTCAAACGGAGTTATAAAACTCAAGTTATGATCAAACGAAGTTCGAATCTAAATCTGTTTGAAACCAAATTTTAAATTTTCAAAAACATGTTTAAGTTGATTATCTGGATAAAGGGGATCATAACGAAGACGTGGGCGTTGGTTTCGTTGGATTTGGTCAAACGAGTAAAAAGTAGTGGTCGATTGAAAATCAGGGACTAATCTGTGAATAAAATCATCACAGATAGGTCCCTGGCCGAAAATAAAAAGAAAAAGAAAAACTTTAGCGTACGAACATACGCTGCCGCACGCTATCTAACGATTCTGTTCACTAGAACTACCTAAACAGAAAACGTTCATTACTTAACTAAACTAAATAATAAAAAAACGGGTTTTTAACCAAAACCGAACCTTTAAAATTAAAACCGTTCGACCTCGGCGGTTTTATCGACCGAAGAAAACCGCGGTTGGATCGGTTTCGGGCACCGGCGAGTCAGCGAGTCCGGGCGGCGGCGGCGGTTTGGATCGGCTCCGGGCGCGACCTCCCATGAAAGCAGGCGGCGTTTACGGCGCGCGGGGCGATGGAGGCAGCAGGTATGCGGGGCGACGCGGGGCTAGGCGAGGCGCGGCAGTGGTGGTGGTGGTTGGCAGCAGCGGCGGCGTAGCGATGCGGCTCGAGGCGGCGGCGAGAAAAGAGGAGAGAGAGGGGACGGCGGCTTAAATAGAGGGGGGCGAGGGGGTGGCATGGAGGAGGGGTAAAGCGGCGGGAGTCCGTGGCGCAGACGGTCGCCGGGCGACGGCAAGATCGCCGCGACTGTCCCCGAGCCGAGATGGGGGTGGCGCAGATCACTGGCTGGTCATGGGCGCGCCTGCCGGTCGCTCAAGTTTTTTAAGTCGATTTAAAAGAATAAAACAAATATAACTAAAAATATTATATAGGCATATAATATATCAAAATCTTCAGAAAAAGATTTCCTACAAGCTGAACATTTTTCTAGCATCAAATAAAATACACAAAAATTCAAATAAATCAAACAGTGCTACTCCTCAAATAAAATCCAATAAAAAATATTTTAAAAATACCAAAATTAATTCAAATTTATTTCTCTCCAATTTTCTGATGTAGGGAATCATTTTCCCTAATTTCCATATATTTTATTTTTTGAGAAAAATAATTTGAATAAAACTCAAATAACACAAAATTGAAAATAATTTCAAAAGGACTTTGAATTTGATCCTTCCAACTCATATTTCATATAATTTGAAGAAGTCATTTTATATTCTCTCGTGAAAATCATTGAGTTGCATAAAGTTTCATAATTGGAAATATCTTCAAGTGGAATTCAAATATTTTCAACACCCCTTTTCATTTAAATAAATGGAAGAAGTCATATCATCTTCACTCAAGGGTTTTGTGATGAAAAGAATTTGAATTCAAGGAGACCAGAAAGCAAAGGTGAAAGTTTGGGAAAGTCATTTCATTCCCTCTCATTTAACTTTCAAAAAGTTTCGAATATCACTCACTTTCAGTCAATCAATCACACAACAATCAAGCAATCAATGAAATCTATCTATTTATTATAACATTCCAAAATTTAGAATTTTGGGATGTTACAAACCTACCTCCCTTAAAATGAATCTCGTCCTCGAGATTCGGAGAGGCTAGAAAGAAATAGGTTAGGGTCAGGGTCTTCTCAAAATCCATCGATCATCACCGGGGGTCTGGGGTGCTACCACCCTTAGAAACATTCTTACGGTCCCATCAATACTCATGTCCTCCATCCTTATTCTTGACGGGGCCGGTCTTCTCAAATTCTCGGGAACATTCCTTCTCTGGGCTCTTCCAGTAGTGGCATAACCTTTACCGCAATTCTTCTGTCCTTTCATCTTGGTAAGTTTATTCCGAGATTGGGTCTTCTTAGCTGACGGGTCTGGCGCCAATACTAAACTAATATCGATATCTCATGGTGGTCAACTATTTATGGTTTCTCCAGCAGGAAATGGCCTGGGCTTCATTCTCACCGTATGATCTACGGTTGGCAGCAGCTGCCGTGTACAAGGGAAAAAGAATACCTATACCATTCTAAGGTTTAAACAAGGTTTTGCTCGTCGTCTCTCTACTATAGGAAAGTCACTAAGATTTACCATCCCATATAGCAAGGCGAACAATAAGAGTAAGTCGGTATGGTGATCAATCCATCCCGCACCCAAATCATTACCCTGTATATGGTTTAGCAAACCTCGCCTTCTAACACTTGGTCATCCTCACAAGCATTACAGAATTTCTCTTGTCGACGAAGTAGGTTCGGATAAATCCATTGATTCTGCAAGCCAAACAAACATCTATCATTCCTTCACAACTCTCAGGTTTGCGTAAACTCCTATAAAATCGTCTGTTGCTAAAATCATAACTTCTCCCAGGGTTTTTCCTTCAGCAAGAATGTGCTTGCTTCTTGGCAGGTCCTGGGGCCTGTGGGTTATGGCCCATCTCATCACTTGAAATCCTTGAACCCATCATCGGGGCAACTGATCATTATTCCAACATCCAACTTCCAGCTTCCTAGCATACGTAAAATCCATCCAATTGTATTGTCTCTCTTCCTTCTATTGGCACCAAACCAAGACGTGATTACTGAGACTCATCATAGAGTCACAATTGCTCCATATTACCAACATCAAACCTCCTTTATATTCAATAGTACTTCATCTCTTCATTCTCGTGGGATATCCCATATGCCGAGATAAAACTTATACTCGTGAAGTCCATACTCCACTTCGTGGAACATCATTATCCTTTATAGGGTCAAGCGTCCTTAGAGGGGAATATTGGCCATCTATGCATGACACTTCTTCAACTGGGAAACGTGAAACACATCATGAACTCCTGACAGTCCTTCGGGTGACTCCAACTTGTTGGCCATTTCTCCCATACGCTCCAAAACTCGGTATGGTCCTACAAATCTCGGCTAACTTTCCTTAACTCCAAATCGCTTAACTCCTCGCAGAGGGACACACGAATACATGCTCTATCTCCAATTTCATAGCCTACCTCCTTGCTTTTGAGTCTGCATAACTCTTTCCGCCAGATCGAGCTACCTTCGGTCTATCTCGAATCAACTTAACATTCTCTTCTCGAATTCTTGATCACATTTGGTCCAAACTACCGACGGTCTCCAACTTCATCCCACATCAACGGTGTCCGCTCCTTCTCCCATACAAAGCTTCAAAAGGGGCTTCAAACCGGCTTGGTAATCGTTGTTTTATGAGAACTCACAGAAGGTAGATTATCATCCCTACTAGATCCATAATCTAGCGCACACGCTCTAAACATGTCCTCCAGAATCTGATTGACTCTCTCGGTCTATCCATCTGTCTGCGGATGAAAGGTTGTACTAAAATCTAGCCTAGTACCCAAAGTCTGCTGCAGCTGATTCCAAAAATTTGAGGTAAACTGTGTTCCTCTATCAAATACGATGGTCCTCGGAACTCCATGCAGACATACGATCCTGGTCAAATATATCTTGGCCAACTTCGCACTTGTATAGGTGGTTTTCACTGGTATAAAGTGAGCCACTTTGGTCAAGCGAATCAACTACTACCCAGATAGAATCATATCCCGTTTGGGTTTTGGGAAATCCGGTAATGAAATCCATGCCAAGCTTATCCCACTTCCATTCGGGTATCGGCATAGGCTGTATTAATCCTGCTGGCTTCTGATACTCTGCTTTTACTCTCTCTGGCATACATCACCTACGACTACATACTCCACAGTATCCTTCTTCATACCAGTCCACCAGAAATGCTCCTTCTAATCCAATACATCTTGGTGTTTCCAGGGCGAATCGAGTATGGTGAGTCATGAGACTCCTGAAGTATTAACTTCTTGATCTTTGCATTATTGGGCACATATACACGGTCCTCGAACCATAAGGTGTCGTGCTCATCCTTACGAAAACCTTTGGCCTTTCCTCTGCTCATCCTCTCTTTTACCTCAGCAATCTCTTTGTCATCCTTCTGAGCTTCACGGATCTTTCGCAACAATGTAGACTGAACTTCCATTGCTGCAACAAAACTTTTGGGAACAATCTCCAACCGAAGTTCCCTGAGATCCTCGACTAACTCCTTTGGTAATCCTCTGCTTATGAGGGTATTCGTCCTTGTTTTCTTTATGGTTGAGTCCTATTTTTCCACAATGCTTGCATGCACAAGGTTTCTTCATACCACTTCCATAAAGCTTCAATTTCTAGGACACAAACCGAGACTTTGGCAACGTCAACTTAAATCCTTTCCAAGTGGTTGCTCTTTGCCATCCATTGGCGGTTTGGTACATCCTCCACCAAGTATCAGCAACTCTTACAAAGCACTGAAGAGCATGCTGGGCCATATCCTTTCCGGCTATGGTGTTATTCTTCATATCATCCTCCAGGTTCTGAATCCATCGGTCCGTCTCCAATTGACTTATCGGTCCAGAAAATACAAGCTCATCTCCATTCATCCTCTATTGGGTCCAAGGGTTTGGGGTTGGATAAGAGAGATCGAGAGGGATGCACACAAAACAAAAGTTTTGAAAAGGCAGATTTTATTTGTGGCTGTCGGGAAAAACATCAAACGAATGACATCTCACAAATGTCGCATCTAACGTATGTATAACAGGGGTTTGGTCTTCTAAAGGTCAATGAATCTTCAAAATTGCCAAACTCTTCAAGTCTTGTTCATGTCTTTGATGGCTTCTTCTGATCGTGCTTGACCTTGTCAAGGTCTTTTGCCAGATCATCTCTGTTGTCGCAAAGTCTATCGTGACGTCCTTTAATATTTCTGGAGTTGTGTTCCAAACTTCCGGGTTTCATCAACCTCGACATGAACCATGTCCTACTGTCCTTTAGTTCCTGACGAATCTCCTGTATCTCAAAGTTTTGCTCCTCCAGCTTGGCTACTTTCAGCTTATGGATCCTGAGTTCTTCACAAAATGCTCCTTGTCAAATATAGCTTCCTAAAGGTCCATCTTAAAATTCTTGATGTAATACTCCAGATACTGGCGGTACACCAACTAAGGTTAAAACTTCTTCCTTTGCCGCTAGATGCTCCATATTCCGGTCTTTCTCCAATACACCTTGATCTCGGGTATTGGCAGCTTCCATAGTCTGATAGGTTCCATAAGGGTAGCTTTCCTAGGTCATACCAAACTGGAAATTCTTCAGAGCCTTCAAATTCTCCTAATCTTTGGAGTCTTCAACTGTTGTAGTTTCCATTTATTCTAATGCTCGGTAAAATCCTCTTCATTCCGTAGTGGTTGTGGTTGTCTGATATCTTGTACTTCTTGGAGTGGTCTCATCAGTCAAATCTTCGAGTGGTCAAAAGGGGAAAGGGATATGGTCTCACTAAAAGGGAGTACATGAATAAGCTCAGAAGAGAAGAGTGGTAAAAGGTCTTTTTGAATTTTTTTAGAGAAAATCCTTCCTATGGGCTTGCCAGTTTCTAGGGTCACGTCCTACAGTCAACATGTGCTCTGATACCATCTTGTAGCGACCCGACCTCAGACGGTCAAGTCTCTGTGCTTAAGTGTCATCCCTGGATCGGTATGCTGACACACACAATACTCGAGGATTTATAATAGAGGTAAATCACATGTATAAATAATGTAAATACTATTACCTCAATCAAAATAGCGGAAGTAACAAGGTTGTGGATTCCCATCAACACCAACAGCAAAGTTGAGTGTAGAAATCATAACCCTAACATATCACTTACTCGTCGTAAGATAATCCTGCAACATGAGACGTTGCAGCCACAAAGGGTCAGTACATTGAATGTACTGGCAAATTCACACTGTAGAGCAATGATGAATAATGGCTATCACTACATGCATATATGGCTGGTGGAAAAGCTCTATGGTTATAATGTTTTTGCAAAAAGCCAATTTTTCCCTACTGCAAAGGAATATATTTTATTTAACTACAAAGTTTGTTGAAAACATTGAGAAGGTAAACCCCATCTCAATCCCAATTAAAAGTAATTAACAACCCGACAAATTAATTATATAGAGGGATGAGATCAACATGATAATGCAAGAACCAGATACTCAAGATGTCCATAACCGGGGACACGGCTAATCATGATTAGTTTGTACACTCTGCAGAGGTTTGTGCACTTTTCCCCACAAGACTCGATCTCCTCCGTTGGATTTCTCGCACTACATAATGTTTGAGAAACGGATGACCGAGACACAGTCTTTCCGAAGAGGTCCCCTTAACCGATAGATAGGCCAGTACACCTACAATCCCCTACATCTGCTAGCCCATCATGGAAAGGTTTCCCACAACTTACTCAACTATGCCAGAGCCCATAATGGCATGTGGCTGCACACGGAAGTTTCTAGCATGAATAATCTTATGACCCCTTTGAGCCTGGGTGGCAGTCCATAGGAGAATCACACGGTACCCTGGGATTTCAAAAAATACAGGCAATCACTGGATACCCCAGGTGCCTCAATCCACCCAGATGTGTATTTAAGTTGCCACCTTAAGTTCAACCATTAATTAACAATCTCACATCGGTCATGGATACACTCAAACCCAAATCACATCTACGAGCATAGCATAGCAATGTAAGCAACGTAAAAGTAACTCCCAAGGTTTGAATGCAGGGCAATAGGTTCCTACCTCATCAACTACTTGCCAAAACCCACATGTTATCAAGTCCTAACCATGCAATGTTTGAGGGTGAAACTAATGCATAAAACTGGGTATGTAAGGGATATGATCAAAGTGTGAACTTGCATGTACTATTGATGAAGATGATTCGCACTCAACACTCTTGATAGTTCTACTCGTCACACTTCGGTCAACCTATCGTAAGCAATCAATAGTAACCACACATAAGCAATCACTCAAAAGACCGAAAAGAACGAAGAAGACAACTCGGAAAACATCAAAACCAAGCAAATAACTATTGCCACATAAAACAGTACCAAAATTATGTGAATTTCGCCTTATCATAAAGTTTAGGTCAAGAGCTTTTATTTGCAAAAAGAATCAACTCAAACGGAGTTATAAAACTCAAGTTATGATCAAACGAAGTTTGAATCTAAATCTGTTTGAAACCAAATTTTAAATTTTCAAAAACATGTTTAAGTTGATTATCTGGATAAAGGGGATCATAAAGAAGACGTGGGCGTTGGTTTCGTTGGATTTGGTCAAACGAGTAAAAAGTAGTGGTCGATTGAAAATCAGGGACTAATCTGTGAATAAAATCATCACAGATAGGTCCCTGGCCGAAAATAAAAAGAAAAAGAAAAACTTTACCGTATGAACGTACGCTGCCGCACGCTATCTAACGATTCTGTTCACTAGAACTACCTAAACAGAAAACGTTCATTACTTAACTAAACTAAATAATAAAAAACCGGGTTTTTAACCAAAACCGAACCTTTAAAATTAAAACCGGTTCGGACCCGGGCGGTTTTACCGGACCGGAAGAAAACTGGCGGTTGGATCGTGATCGGGCACCGGCGAGTCAGCGAGTCCGGGCGGCGGCGGCGGTTTGGATCGGCTCCGGCGGGGCGCGACCTCCGTCGAGCGGGCTTGGCGTCAAGGGGAGCGGGCGGGCGATGGAGGCAAGAGGTATGCGGGCGACGGGGCTAGGCGAGGCGCGGGCAGTGGTGGTGGTGGTTGGCAAAGCGGCGGCGTAGCGATCTCGAGGCGGCAAGCAGAAAAGAGGAGAGAGAGGGACGGCGGCTTAAATAGAGGGGGGCGAGGGGGTGGCATGGAGGAGGGGTAAGGCGGCGGCGGGAGTCCGGCGGCGGCACGGGTCACCGGCGACGGCGGCTTCGCTCGGGACTCTGTCCCGAGCCGGAGATGGGGGCGGTGGCGCGGCCCAGTTCGGTCGGCCCGAAGTTTTTTTTAAGTCAGACGAAAAGAATAAAACAAATATAACTAAAAATATTATATAGGCATATAATATATCAAAATCTTCAGAAAAAGATTTCCTACAAGCTGAACATTTTTCTAGCATCAAATAAAATACACAAAAATTCAAATAAATCAAACAGTGCTACTGCTCAAATAAAATCCAATAAAAATATTTGAGGGTGAAACTAATGCATAAAACTGGGTATGTAAGGGATATGATCAAAGTGTGAACTTGCATGTACTGTTGATGAAGATGATTCGCACTCATCACTCTTGATAGTTCTACTCGTCACACTTCGGTCAACCTATCGTAAGCAATCAATAGTAACCACACATAAGCAATCACTCAAAAGATCGGAAAGAACGAAGAAGACAACTCGGAAAACATCAAAACCAAGAAAATAACTCTTGCCACATAAAAAAAATTCTAACAGTACCAAAATTATGTGAATTTGGCCTTATCAGAAAGTTTAGGTCAAGAGCTTCGATTTGCAAAAAGAATCAACTCAAACAGAGTTATAAAACTCAAGTTATGATCAAACAAAGTTTGAATCTAAATCTGTTTGAAACCAAATTTTAAATTTTCAAAAACATGTTTAAGTTGATTATCTGGAGAGAGGGGATCATAACGGAGACATGGGCGTTGGTTTTGTTGGATTTGGTCAAACGAGTAAAAAGAAGTGATCGTTTGAAAATCAGGGACTAATCTATGAATAAAATCATCACAGATAGGTCCCTGGCCGAAAATAAAAAGAAAAAGAAAAACTTTACCGTACGAACGTTCGGTGCCGAACGCTATCTAACGAATCTGTTCACTAGAACTACCTAAACAGAAAACGTTCATTACTTAACTAAACTAAATAATAATAAAACGGGTTTTTAACCAAAACTGAACCTTTAAAATTAAAACCGGTTCGGACCGGGGCGGTTTTACCGGACCGGAAGAAAACCGGCGGTTGGATCGGGATCGGGCGCCGGCGAGTCGGCGAGTCCGGGCAGCGGCGGCGGTTTGGATCGGCTCCGGCGGGGCGCGGCCTCCAATGGCAGCGTGTGAGGATCAAGGAGCCGGAGGCAAGAATATGTGGGCGGGGTTAGGTGGCAACAAGGGCGGTGGTTGCCAATGGCGGGCGAGGGATGCTCGAGGCGCGGCAAGTAGAAGAGAGGAGAGAGAGGGGGCGGCGGCTTAAATAGAGGGGGGCGAGGGGGTGGCGTGGAGGAGGGGTAAGGCGGCGGCGGGAGTTCGGCGGTGGCGACGGCGGCTTGGGACTCATCCCGAGCAGAGAGAGGGGGCGGTGGCGATTAGGCTGGCTGGGCGCTGCCTAGTTCAATCGGTTCAAGTTTTTAAGTCAGCATTTAAAAGAATAAAACAAAATAGCTAAAAATATTATATAGGCATATAATATATCAAAATCTTCGAAAAAGATTTCACAAAGTGAACATTTTCTAGCATCAAATAAAATACACAAAAATTCAAATAAATCAAACAGTTCTACCGCTCAAATAAAATCCAATAAAAATCATTTTAAAAATACCAAAATTAATTCAAATTTATTTCTCTCCAATTTTCTGATGTAGGGTATCATTTTACCCTAATTTCCATATATTTTATTTTTGTAGAAAAATAATTTGAATAAAACTCAAATAACACAAAACTGAAAATAATTTCGAAAGGACTTTGAATTTGATCCTTCCAACTCATATTTCATATAATTTGAAGAAGTCATTTTATCTTCTCTCGTGAAAATCATTGAGTTGCATAAAGTTTCAGAATTGGAAATATCTTCAAATGGAATTCAAATATTTTCGACACCCCTTTTCATTTAAATAAATGGAAGAAGTCATATCATCTTCACTCAAGGGTTTTGTGATGAAAAGAATTTGAATTCAAGGAGACCAGAAAGCAAAGGTGAAAGTTTGGGAAAGTTATTTCATTCCCTCTCATTTAACTTTCAAAAAGTTTCGAATATCACTCACTTTCAGTCAATCAATCACACAACAATCAAACAATCAATCAAATCTATCTATTTATTATAACATTCCAAAATTTAGAATTTTGGGATGTTACATAGAAACACAATAGTGAGAGTATGGGTGAAGTGTGTGCAGAACTAGTGCACTGTAAAAGTAGCAGATAGCAGGTGGCTGAAAAATAAATGACAGGAGACATATGATAGCTCTACAATATTGCATGGCAAACAAAATTAGATTCTACTCAGTATGATTTTCTAATATATGAGCACAGGAAATGCAGGTACTCCTCCAGCACACCACCACATGTGGTCATGTCAAGATAACAGTCGACTGAAAATAAATAGGTCAGTCGATTTTTAAATGAACCGTCCGATCTATAAGGAATGGGCAGATGGCCTTCGTCTACCTCCCGCTAGTCACTGTAGATGATCTTTCTCGAACCGCCCGTGACCACCGGCCTGCACCCTGCCTCCGCTGGCCCGCCTCCCTTGACCTCACACCACCGTGCAGGCTTGGCAGCACCCCTGTGCCATCCCTTTAATCCCGGCCGACCTCCAGATCGGGCGCCAGAGGCTCTAGGCCCCACACACCTAAGATAAACACCGAGAGGCGCTGCTTCCCGGCGTAATAGGCGGACTAAGCGCCTGTTACGCCGTGGAATGCTTCCATTAATTGGGAATCAACTGACCAGGAATTGAAATTCAGGGGGGCGACGGACCTCTAGCTAAGGTGAAATAGTATATGAGGAGAAACCTTGTGCATCGCGAGTTTCTAGGAACATCTAGTATCAAGAAGAAGCGGTCAACTAGTGTCTTCTGTGGGATGAATACCGTGCAAGCAGACACGTAAGATTTGCACGAATAAGGGAAGAGGAGTACCCTTATTGGTTGCCAGTGTGGTCTCCTCCATATGTCGCGGCGATCTTCTTTTTTCTCCCAGGGGAACCGATGTTTTGGAGAATCGTGGATTCTTGGACAAACCTTGGCCAAATTGTTGACTGTGTTGCCGTGGTCGTATGTCGGCGGAGGGGAAGCAGATCCGAGGCAGCGAAGGACGGCGTAGCAGGAACAGCTCCGGTGCGGTGGAGGGTGGCGAAGTTGGAGCGGAAGCGGTGAGGCCTGAGGTGGCGTGGTTGAACTGGCTTGCACGGACTACTCGGCCTCGGCTTCAACTACTTGCCGTGGTGGGGGTTGCGGTTGAGGTTGCGGTGGACGACGACGTCGGGGTATGGGCTCCGGCGTGATGGAGGAGGGCGGCGGTTGATGGGTGGAATGGGGTGGCGGACGGAGGACGCCGGGGTTTCGCGGCTGGTGGAGAGGTAGTTTTTGCGCCCACGGAGTACAAATGGGGAATCGGACGGGTGGGCCGGGGGAGGGGGGAGAACCATGTTTCGGTCTGGGATGCGCTTGTTTTTGGCTTTTTTGAACAGAAGATGGGACGCGCTTGTTTGAAATTTGGGGAAAGTACAAACTTTGCCCCTCTTAAATTTCGGACCCATCATGCGGGTCGGGGGTAGGATGGTAATCCCAGGTGCCCCAAATAGTGGGCGGGAGCGATTTCGGCCGCGCGCATGTGTGCTTAGGCGGCCATTGTGTATGAATGTTTTTTGGAGGCGGTTGCGTGGCTTTTAGATGAAGCTACAAACCTACCCCAATTTAGACCTTTGGACGTCGGGCTGGTAGGTTTCACGGGTCAGAGTTATTAGAAAAGCAATTTCCTTTTACTACCAAACATTGGTCTCACGCGGTTTCGGGCGAGTAGAGGCTCTTTTGGCGCTTCGTTCGAAATTTTGAAACACAAGCATTCACGTTTAGAGTACTCTTGAACTTTGAGGATTGACCTAAATAGATAACGTTAAATTTGACCTTGTATGTTTGAAAACCTCATTAAATTATCCGCTTCTTTTGAAATTTTTACACTTGAAAATCCTATAACTACGATTATTTTGGAATGGAGGAGCTAAATTAGAATCTATTTTGTACACGACTACATATGCTATTATGTACAAAATCGAGCAAAGATTGGTGCCCCATAATTTAGGTATGATTTACAAACGCCATGATATCAAATTCAAATAATTGAATGGACTTCATGTTGAATTCGATTTTTAAAACCACCTTAAGTTGAATTCAAATGTATGCTAGTTCATAGGTAGCTATAATGTTCATTGTGTAACTTTCGTATGTATAATGTGCTTTACGCACACAACATGAACTATACTCACGTTTATATTCGATTGCTAAAGCGATGCATTGTCTGGAGTTCAAAATACTAACTATGTGGATCAATTGTGTCGAATAATAACATAGACATGCTCAAATTCGATAGAATCTAGATGTTCGATGGATCAATGATCGTTCCTTACGCGAATTGCAAATATCATGATCCCATCCTAATATTTGGATACAATTTATATCTTTAATCAATGTGTACAGCAGTCTTGTACGTGTAGTTTCAGTCTCCATCGGTGGTCTCTCACACATGCTCACACACTCTCTCCTGAGGCGTCTTTCTCGCACACATGCTCTAGATATAACCTTCTCTCCCTCCCGTAACCATTTACGACTGTTTTCACTGACCTTTATCACAAGCACTCTTCCTCTCGCAAGCATACACACGCACAATCCCCATCGACCCTTTCTATATACATAGACCTGCCTACGTGTCTCCTGACGCACATTATCTTTAGGCATGTCTCTCACGCATTGTCTCACACCTTTCTTCCTAATCCATTTAGTATGATTCTAGCAGAGCATTACGTAGGATGCCCTTAAAGTTAGGTTGGATGAATAGTAATATCAGAGATAAAGGGGTTACCTTAGTCCGAGAACCTAGGGTTACAAATCCTAGCCGGCTTTGTCAGTGGACATAGAGTCCTTCACAATTATGCTATCTTTGTCTTGTACGACTAGTCATCCATGGGTCTCCCTAAATGCGTCACGGGCCGACCAATGTGGCGCGGGACGGAACCGAACGAAGGGCCTCACCTCGACCCACTGGACCTCACGCGTTGACACACCCTCTGCCCCCATGTCTCATTATCTTCTCACACCCACACATACCAGCACAGACACCACACACAAAAAATATATTCTCCTGGTGCCTCTATCCACTCCCCCCTTGCATATACATGCTCAAGGGAATCTCTCATATTCGCCTCTCTCTCTCTAGACCACTCTCATTTCTCGTGCTATCTCTCCCACGCCCCCCTGTCGGCCCCTCTATCCATGCCTCTCTCGAATACGTAATACACACACATACCTCTCTAGGCCCTGCCAAATGCATCAACTACAAATTCACACATGTTACATCACGTAGCCCATTGATCTGAAAAAACCCTCTCTTCACGTTTATTTCGCATACAACATTCCTTTTGAATAAAGTGTGGGCAAAAAAATATTATAGAATTTCTACATATATACAACATCACAAAGTTATATGGAGGAGTATGAACGCTTGCATTGCATGGTGCCCACAATGATATTTATTCCAAGACCGTGAATTTGTATATTTTATACTATATATATAAAGTTAGTCATAATAAAGAGAAACGAAGAGCATCTCTCTCTCCATCGATACCCCCCTCTACGCCCCTTTTAGGTACGCACAAACTATCTCTGTGTCCTCTAAAAGTAAGCCCCCAGCACATTCACGCATGTTTCATCTTTCTCTCGCGATATATATAGTGACGATTATTGTATTTGAAGCGAAAGCACGATACGTACATTGGACTTCAGAACCCACTCATTACGGTCACCATTTATGTTTTGTGGTTATTATACAGTCACGGGGTCACCATATAACTCTGTATTTGCTCAAGACACGACTAGTTGACCAGTTAAAGGCTCCACGTGGCACCTCTAGTGTTGCATCACATTATCTCACTACCATCGGGCCCACCTGTCGGCTTGTATCTACTCTACATCTACACTCATATAAAATACTAGCAAGATGCCCATGCGTTGCACGGAACATCAAGATGCATTTGTATGAGCAATTTATCTTGTGGGAGAAAAGGATGAACAAGGGAAGGCCTTATTTGCAAGTGTGGAGAGGGGTGTGGGTATCTTTTTACAAAATTGCCATAGTTTCCTTCCTATCCGTCAGATATAGATCGGACGGCCTATATTCTGAGGATGGCGGGCACCACGATCATCACCGACTATGCTTTTTATAAGAGTAGGGATAAAATACACTCTTATAAAAACAGAGTTGGTGATGATGGTGTGCCCGCCATCCTCAAGATTATATAGGTCATCCGATTTATATCTCACTTGATAGGGAAAGAAACTATGACAATTTTGCCTAAGATGTACCCACACACCTCTCCACATTTGCAAATAAGGCCTTCCCTCGTTGATCCTTTTCTCTCACAAGATAAACTAGTCATACAAATGCATCTTGATGTTACGTGCAGCGCACGGGCATCTTGCTAGTAAGAATGAAAACAAAAGACAAAAAAATATTGGACGGTGGTTCGAAGTCATGACCATGGGCACATCGGACAAGGTGGCCTTGTATTGGTATGTTGAGCCATCTGTTTTAACACACATGAGCTGGTGTGGTGATTATACACACACGCACGCATGCACACGAACTGCATGCACGCAACACTCACACGAACACATGCACCCACGCACGCATGCAACACTCACACGTACACACGCAGCCACACACGCACACAACACTCACACGCACACACACACGCATGCATGCACACACCAGTACACCACACGACCAACACACACTCTGATGCTCAAGTGCTCAACCTACACGTGCATGCATACACATCAGGCCCTGACAGACACATACACAACCAGGTGATTCCCGCGTGTGGGGTGGAGTCTTGTCGCGCCTGTGTAAATTTGTGTTTATCTGACCTTTTCCCTATGCGAACTGACAGGTGGGACCCACAAGGAACATGGTCAATTTAACTAGTCAACATGGTGCCGCGCAGACTATTTGGCTGGTCAACAGAGTGCAATCCAATGCTGAACCGTGAGCAAGTGACCGTATAATCACCACAAAACGTATACAGTGACCGTAATCAGCTTATTCTGAAGTTCGGTGACTGTATTACGCTTTTCTCTCTGTAGGCCCTCCAAAACTACATCTCTACATGTTCTCGCATGTTACATCTAACAACTATGCAATACAACACTACTACTACTACACTCTAACACAATAAATCATATGTGTTTTTAGTTTTACTAGATATCATGTTGTTACTTTATTATTCAGTTTGCATGCATTAAAATTGCCTTTGAAATGTATGGCCAGTATCATATACCGCGTGGGAAAAATCCCACCCTTTCCTATTTAATCGGGTTTGTATCGATGGATCGTGCGAAACAGCAAAACTATAGTACTATATACAGTACAAGTGATAGTTCACTGGGCCGTCGTGTCGTGTACTCCTTCGTCGTAAGAGTGGATCGCTCGCTTTCATAAATCTTCTAGTCCCTTTTGCCGACATGTGGGGTACCAAGCTACCAGGTCCACGTGCCATATCGAAATACAGTACAGAGCAGCCGGGGTGAAGCACCCAGTCATGGCGCCGACGTAGTAATGAGCAATGAGGCGTCAAATCACAAAGTTGCACCTTTCCCGCAGTTAAGTTGGAGGGACAAAGTAATAATGCTAAAAAAATAAGTTGGAGGGATGAAGCAACCATCATTTCACTCGTTGCTGAATCCGCTTCTCCCTCATCTTCTTCAAGTTAACCACGTGTTGCTTACATCGTTGTTACGCCTCATGTGGGAAGCGGATCGGCTTGGTAAAGCAACGACACGTGGGACCACATGTTAGCAAACTGCCAAAGACAACGTCCTCTAAAAATAAGAAACCACCCCCACCATCCGGTGGCAAAATCACCTCCTTTTACTAATCTTGATTCTATAATTTTTAGATCAATATAATTGAGATTTGTATAGATAGCACAGGAGAAAACCCAAGTGGTACGGTTAAGGGCATCCACAATGTGTAGCCAAATGTGAAAATAGCTTTTGGCATCGTGGGAACCATTGTGGACGGTGTTGCCAAAGCCAAAAGGATGGAACCGAAGCTCCCTGATTGATTGATTGAAGGAATAGAAAAATGCAACGTCTCTCCTCTTTCTCCCGTGCTTGGATGCATGTACAGTATAGAGGACAGAGTCTACTCCTCTGTCCCTTCTATCACAAATCACAAAGCAGTGAGGCATCAAATCACAAAGCATGGACGAAGCAACCATCATTTCACTCTTCGCTGACTCCGCTTCTCCATCGTCTTCTTCGAGAAACCATCTCACCGCACTAAGCTGGACGGACGATGCTATTGTGTATGAGTAGTACTAGTACATTTACACTTCCTTTGGTTCAACGGACTTCCTGGATGCAAATAAGGCGGTTGTCTCGGCTTGCAGGCGGCACTTGTGAACGACTTACCGTGGTCTCCCTCAATGGTGTTCTCCGTCGAACGCACTTTGCCAAACCACAACGTTCGAGATATCGTCGACGTCACCGCAATGGGGAAAGAAGTCAAATATAGTTACTACCTCCATTTTTTTTGTACACAAGGCCAATATATCAAAATTACAATTTTCAAAAGGCCACTAACACTAATCGAGGCAAAATTGATGGGGTTTGCCTCGTACTAGCAACCAAGGACATTAATATCCCCTGCATGCATGCGGAAGTGAGAAGGTTGGTTTGCATGGCGCTGCATTAATCAAGCGATGAGGAGTGACATGGATATCTCTTTGGGCTTTGGAGAAAAAATACGCATTAATTGACACGTGAAACGAGGATTTGTATCGATTAATCATGAAGGAAAACCCCACCTTTCTTTTTTAACACTAGTACTCCTAGTACGTAGTACTACGTACTTATCCTGTTTGGGTCTAGGCCTTGCATTGCCATACTTCGCCACACATTTTTGCCAAGCTTGCCTAAAGTTTTCAAAATGAAAAGGAGATACACTTGCGCACGACTGTCGCGGTCGCACCGCACCCTCACACGGTCGCTCCTGCACGCCGCGGTCGCACCGCACCCTCACATGCACAGTCGCTCCTGCACGCCGCAAACCCAACCAAGGGAACGCACCCTCACTGACACGTGCTGTCGCATGTGAACAAACCAAACTCAGCCATCGTACCGCTAACACATAATTTTCGTTCATAGAGTATGTTTATCCAACCGCATGTTGGGGAGTATCCGTACGGCCCGTGCGGTGGTCTGTTGGGGAAGAAGAAGAGGTGAGGAAGAAGGGTTAGGACTAGGAAATGTAGGATATTCATCCAACCGCCTGAAATGGTAGACTGACCCAAGTCAGGCGACTTGCAAAACAATATATGTTTTTACACAGCAAAAGATCCATAAAAACAACAACATAAAGAAAAACTATCATTGCTCATGGAACAAGATGGCCTCGTCGTCTTTGGCTACCGGCGCGAACCAGCCGTAGCTGCCGACGTGTGTCTCCGCACCGTCGTTGTCCTCGACCTCTAGCTACTCGTTCACGCGGAGCGTGCGGGCGCTCTGCACGGACGAGAGCACTGCACGGTTCAAGTCGAGGACGTCCGGTTCCACCTGCAGGAGTGCCACGATGGCAGCGGCTTCCGTGCACTCCGCGTCGAGTCGAGCCTCCGCCGCCCGGTTCAAGTCCAGGACGTCCGGTTCCGCCTGCAGGAGGGCCTCGATGAGAGCGGCATCCGCGCACTCCTCGTCGAGTTGAGCCTCTGCCGCCCAGTTCAAGTCCGGGGCGCCCGGTTCCGCTGCGGGGAGGCCTCGATGGCGATGGCATCCGCGCTCTGCCTCAAGTTGAGCCTCCGCCACCCGGTTCACATCCACGACATCTGGTTCCGCCTGCAGGAGAGCCTCGATGGCAGCGGCATGCGCGCGCTCCGCGGCGAGTTGAGCCTCTGCCTCCCGTTCCTCCTTTAGTATCGCCAGGTTGAACCGCTGGTCCGCCTGCACCATGGGGGACTCGGACGCCGGCACGAAGTCGACGTCCATCGTATCATACCCATCGGGGGCCTTCTGCGCCGCGACCTCCGCCATGAACATTGGATCAGCTTCCTCCTCCTCGTAGCTTGGCTCCAGAGAACTTGGGGATTGGCCCACTGCAAACCGAGCTTGGGAACAGAGGTCTCTGGCGCCGACCGCCGCCGCGATATCTGCGCGGCGCTCCGGCGTCAGCATCTTGTAGTACGTGATCTTGCGGCGCACCATGGCTTCCCGGTGAACTAGGGGATGCTTGATGCGGGCTAGGGGATCGAAAGGTGGGGGAAATTTGGAGATTAGGTGTGGTTTTAGGGCGTTGGCTGGCGAGGGCGGCGGCGAAGGTTCTGGTGTGAATAGTGGTTCCGGTGACAACCGGTCAATCGGTTTTGACTGTAGATCGCTCTTCTCGCCTTCGCGTTGCAGCCCGGCATGCTGGACCCTCCACGTCGCTCAACGAATGGAACGCGCTTCGTCTTGCGTTTTCGCTCGCTTGTGGGACCGCAGTTGAGAGCAAACCGACGTCCCTCCCCCTCCCCCGCCCGCGTCATTTTATGCGAAGTAAATAAAAGCAGATGGAGTATACTACAGATGAGGATCCCCTAACGTGGTCGAACCCATTGAGTAACTGACATGCGGGGCCTAGCAAGCATGGGGTCCGCCAGTAAGTGACCGAAAGGGAGGGTAAGGCAGGGATACGTATGTGAAAGGAGCTTCCAATGATATAATTTTCACATTATACACCTCATGTACTATTAATCTTGTCAATAGTCAAATGCGGTTTTGAAAAACGCGTTAGAGCATGGTTAATAATATAGCCAGTCGATGGCTATAAGGAACTGCCATGTCATCTATAGCCATCATCTATTATATGCACTCATACAGTAGTGTGGACTATAAGGTTGGCTATTTCCATAAAAAAATTATAAGGTTGGCTATTGTATTAGTACTTTTTTCCATCTCCTCTCCATCTCTTTGTTCATATTTATTGTACGTATTTAACTAGGAATGCGTATATAGCTAGGCTCTTGCATGAGAGCTCACTCCTCTTACTTTTTCACATCTCTCTCCTCCACATAGGCCCTATATAAATGGAAGGAGGAGTACAACTATGAGCACTTTGCATACTCTAGTACAGACGTTGTCAGTACTCCACTAGTACTATTGGACAGGGAGCTTAAAAAAGTTACTATTGGACTGGCTATACGTGGCGAAATCCTAGTAGGAAGAGCATGCGCGAGAACAAGCACGTTCACGTGGTTGAAAACAAACTAGAAACCATCTCGAGTACAAATCTAGGAGTATGTACGAATCTAACAATATTGATTGGGCGTTGTTGAATGTTGATACTTTTTTTATCAAAGTAGAGATACTTTGACTACACATAAAACTTATATGTAAACTAGAAAGGATAGGAGGGAGTATATTGTATGCTCAAAAATGAAACGAACATTGAATACCATTTATATATGATTTGCGGATGCTATGATCACCGGTTCAAAATTTTGAATCCGCCTTAGGTATCACACAGGCCCCCACTCGTTCCCTCTCGATTTCGTCTCGGGGTCCAGAGATCGATTGAAAGAGGACTAGGGTGGGTACAATACGTTCGTTTCGCTTATGAACGTACAATATACTCCTTCTGATCCACAGAGCACTTCGCTGGTCATTTCTATCATACTAGCAGACCAAACCTTTATCTCCTTGCACGACACGCAATTGATCTCTGAACATCAATTGATCTCGTCAACATGTGTCGGGGCATGCATGAACCGAATGGGATGCCAAAACTAAGACGCGAAGCGACACGTAGTGGAGGCAAAGTGAAACTTCAAACGAACCGTTTGTTTGTATGCATGTCGGACAAATTACAAATAACATTGGAAATACAAGCGTGGTCTAGGCCCACATGCGAATGATACTCGGCAGAATGTTCAAATGAGGCATGCGGGAGGATGGACTCGACTGGAGGGCGACATGATCGATGGAGAAGAGGGTTGGGGATGAATGAGAAATAAGAAAACGCCACATGATTATACTTGACCGGCTCAAATAAACAATAAGTTGTCTCACTTGGCCTACATAGTGAAAGGCCTAATGCGCAACGCGGAGCACTGATGCTCGAATATGGCCGGGAAAACAGGGAAACCAACATGTGGGGCACACCTGTCGGGACGACGTAGCGCAAACTAGTCCAATGGAGGAGCTGGCCCACGACCTCCTCGCCACCCGCAACCGTTCATGTGGATCGTGGGGGCCAACAACGTGGCGCAGCTCCAGTACCGCCTCTAGACACGGTGACCGCGGTGAGCGATGATAACCCACAAGTGTAGGGGATCGCAACAGCTTTCAAGGGTAGAGTATTCAACCCAAATTTATTGATTCGACACAAGGGGAGCCAAAGAATATTCTCAAGTATTAGCAACTGAGTTGTCAATTCAGCCACACCTGGATAACTTAATATCTGCAGCAAGGTATTTAGTAGCAAAGTAATATGATAGTAGTGGTAACGGTAATAAAAGGTAACGGAAGCAAAAGTAATATTTTTGGTATTTTGTAGTGATTGTAACTATAGCAACGGGAAAGTAAATAAGCGTAAACCAGTAGATGGAAAGCTCGTAGGCATTGGATCGGTGATGGATAATTATGCGGATGCGGTTCATCATGTAACGATCATAACATAGGGTGACACAGAACTAGCTCCAATTCATCAATGTAATGTAGGCATGTATTCCGAATATAGTCATACGTGCTTATGGAAAAGAACTTGCATGACATCTTTTGTCCTACCCTCCCGTGGTAGCGGGGTCCTATTGGAAACTAAGGGATATTAAGGCCTCCTTTTAATAGAGAACCGGAACAAATCATTAGCACTTAATGAATACATGAACTCCTCAAACTATGGTCATCACCGGGAGTGGTCTCGATTATTGTCACTTCAGGGTTGCCGGATCATAACACATAGTAGGTGACTATAGACTTGCAAGATAGGATCAAGAACACACATATATTCATGAAAACATAATAGGTTCAGATCTGAAATCATGGCACTCGGGCCCTAGTGACAAGCATTAAGCATAGCAAAGTCATAGCAACATCAATCTCGTAACATAGTGGATACTAGGGATCAAACCCTAACAAAACTAACTCGATTACATGATAGATCTCATCCAACCCATCACCGGCCCAAAGAAGCCTACGATGGAATTACTCACACACGGCGGTGTGCATCATGAAATTGGTGATGGAGGATGGTTGATGATGACGACGGTGACGAATCCCCCTCTCCGGAGCCCCGAACGGACTCCGGATCAGCCCTCCCAAGAGGTTTTAGGGCTTGGTGGCGGCTCCGTATCGTAAAAGGCGATGATTTCTTCTCTTTGATTTTTTTCTCCCCGAAAGCAAATATATAGAGTTGGAGTTGTCGTCGGAGGAGCTCCAGGTGGCCCACGAGGTAGGGGGGCGCGCACTAGGTGGGCGCCCCCACCATCGTGGACAGTGTGTGGGCCCCTGGTCTTCATCTTTGGCAAGGATTTTTATTATTTTTAACTAGATGTTCTGGAGTTTTAGGTCATTCCGAGAACTTTTGTTTTCTCGCACATAAAACAACATCATGGCAATTCTGCTAAAAACAGCGTCGATGCAGGTTAGTTTCATTCAAATCATGCAAGTTAGAGTCCAAAACAAGGGCAAAAGTGTTTGGAAAAGTAGATACTGACGAGACGTATCAACTCCCCAAGCTTAAACCTTTGCTTGTCCTCAAGCAATTCAGTTGACAAACTGAAAGTGATAAAGAAAAAAATTTACAAACTCTGTTTGCTCTTGTTGTTGTAAATATGTAAAGCCAACATTCAAGTTTTCAGCAAAGATTATAACTAACTACATTTGCAATAATTCTCAGGTCTCATGATTACTCATATCAATAGCATAATCAGCTAGCGAGCGATAATAATAAATCTCAAATGACAACACTTTCTCAAAACAATCATAATATGATATAACAACATGGTATCTCGCTAGCCCTTTCTGAGACCGCAAAACATAAATGCAGAGCACCTTTAAAGATCAAGGACTGACTAGACATTGTAATTCATGGTAAAAGAGATCCAGTCATAGTCATACCCAATATAAATTAAAAGTATGAATGCAAATGACAGTTGTGCTCTCCAGCTAGTGCTTTTTAATAAGAGGCTGATGACTCAACATAAAAGTAAATAGATAGGTCCTTCGCAGAGGGAAGCAGGGATTTGTAGAGGTGCCAGAGCTCGGTTTTGAAATAGAGATAAATAATATTTTGAGCGGCATACTTTCATTGTCAACATAACAACTAAGAGATGGCGATATTTTCCATGCTACACACATTATAGGCGGTACCCAAACAGACTGGTAAAGTTTATACTCCCTCCACCAACAAGCATCAATCCATGACTTGCTCGAAACAACGAGTGTCTCCAACTAGCAATAGTCCTGTGGGGAGTTTTGTTTGCAATTATTTTGATTTAGTTTGCATAAAGCATGGGACTGGGCATCCCGGTGACCAGCCATTTTCTCGTGAGTGAGGAGCGGAGTCCACTCCTCTTAAGAATGAACCCGCCTAACATGGAAGATAAGGGCAGCCCTAGTTGATACATGAGCTATTCGAGCATACAAAACAGAATGTTTATTTGAAGGTTTAGAGTTTGGCACATACAAATTTACTAGGAATGGCAGGTAGATACCGCATATAGGAAGGTATGGTGGACTCATATGGAATAACTTTGGGGTTTAAAGGATTGGATGCACAAGCAGTATTCCCGCTTAGTACAAGTGAAGACTAGCAAAAGACTGGGAAGCGACCAACTAGAGAGCGACAACAGTCATGAACATGCATTAAAATTAATAAACATTGGATGCAAGCATGAGTAGGATATAATCCACCATGAACATAAATATCGTGAAGGCTATGTTGATTTGTTTCAACTACATGCGTGAACATGTGCCAAGTCAAGTCACTTAAATCATTCAAAGGAGGATACCAACCCATCATACCACATCACAACCATTTCGATAGCATGTTGGCATAAGGTAAACCATTATAACTCATAGCTAATCAAGCATGGCACGGCGACTATGATCTCTAATTGTCATTGCAAACATGTTTATTCATAATAAGCTGAATCAAGAACGATGAACTCATCATATTTACAAAAACAAGAGAGGTCGAGTTCATACCAGCTTTTCTCATCTCGATCATCCATCATATATCATCATAATTGCCTTTCACTTGCACGACCGAGCGATGTGAATAATAATAAGAGTGCACGTGCATTGGACTAAATTTGGAATCATGCGAGCATTCAATAAGCGAGGAGAAGACAAGGCAATATGGGCTCTTGGTTAAATCAACAATAATACATATAAGAGCCACTTCAACAATTTAATCATGGTCTTCTCCTACCGACCCCCAAAGAAAAGAAAAGAAATAAAACTATTTACACGGGAAAGCTCCCAAAAAGCAAAAGAAGAACGGGAAATATTTTTCTGGGTTTTCTTTTTAATAATTACTACTACAGCAAGAAAAGTAAACTACTACTAATTTTTTTGTTTTTCTTAAGGTTTAACACACAAGAAGAAAGCAGGAAAAAGAAAATAAACTAGCATGGATATTACAGTGAAAGAGTATGAGCACCGACATCTAGCAATGAGTGTGTGAACATAAATGTAATGTTGGTGAGAAATACATACTCCCCCAAGCTTAGGCTTTTGGCCTAAGTTGGTTCATTGCCAGGGATGGCCTGGTGGATACCCGTAGGTGTAGCTGGGGTCGTACTGAGATGCAGCGACTATTGTCGCCTGAGCTGGAGCGTGGCGTCGGGCTGCCTCTGCTCTCCTCTCGTACTCATCTGCCTCCTCTCTGGTAATAACATATCTTCCTTTTATCTGAGAATCAAAGAAGGCAGGAGCAGGGAGAGTAATACGGACAACACGCCGTTTATCAAAGATTAGTCGATACAAGAGAGGTGGTTCATTCCTGTCGACAAACTGGTGAGAGGCCATAGAATTAAAATGTAAATAAGCAGGAGGCAACTCCATATCACCCTCACGAACGTCCACCTCAAGAAAATTAGCTAAGCGGGTTGCATAAATTCCTCCAAAGAAATCTCCATTGTATCTATTATGATGCAACCTACGTGCTACAATGGCTCCCATATGATAAGATTGGTCTCCTAATACAACACTCCTGAGAATGCTAAGGTCAGGGACACACATGTGACATGCTTCATCCTTAGCATTTATGCACCTACCTATGAAGAGAGCAAAATAATGTATAGCAGGAAAGTGAATGCTCCCTATGGTAGCTTGTGTTATATCTCTAGATTCTCCCATGGTTATAATAGCAAGAAAGTCTCTAAATTCATATTTACGGGGATCACTAGCACTACCCCATTGTGGAAGTTTGCAAGCAGAAGTAAAATCCTCTAAGTCCATGGTATAAGATTTGTCATAAAGATCAAACATGATAGTAGGAGAATTACGCGAAGATGAAAATTCAAACCTCCTCACAAATGAGCTAGTGAGTTGATGGTACTGAGGGCATTTGTCTACCTCAAAGCTCACAAGATCGGCGTTACGCAAATATGCGTTAAATTCTTCTTTGATTCCCGCTCGATCCATAAAATTTTCTGAACACTACAAAAAATACACTTCCGTGATGATACGTGTTTGTCACAGTAGGTCGTGTTTTTTGTCATGCATGTACATCCATGACAAATTTATGACAGAATCAAGATAGTCATACCTGTGTTGTCGTAGAAGTGTTCCATGACATTACCAAAATTATCATCACGGAAGTGTCCACTTCCATGACGATAAATCGCGTCCGCGAAGTGCTTTCGTCAAGGGTGGTCGCACGTGGCATCCACCGTAATGGAACACCGTTAAGCTATCGGGTCGGGTTTTGGATCCGATAACCCGTTAACAGCCCCGACCAATGGGGATTTTCCACGTGTAAAATCGTCATTGGCTGGAGGAAACATGTGTCGGCTCATTGTTGGGACAGATGTCATCATTGGACAGAAGGCGCCTATGATACGTCGACACGTGGCCCGGCCCAACAGAGGCCCATTCCTGTGAAAAGGCCGGCCCATTTGACTTGGTCAAAAGGTGACGGGACGGCCCATGGAAAGCCTGTTAACGGCCTGTTTGCATATAGCCCATTTACAGCCCACTACCCCAAGGCCCGTTACACCCTACCCGAATTAGGCCCAGTAGCGTCATCTGTGCCATCCAATATGATTCGACCCGTTTTCGCCGGCCCATGTATGGCCCATGACGTCTTTCGGCCCATATGAGGCCCTATGTAACTCTTGGCCTATTAACTGCCCGTGGTGAAACTGGCCCGCAATGAACAGTGTATCACTTAGACCCATTAACGACCCGTGGTGAAACTGGCCCGTAATGAACAGTGTATCACTTTATACCCATTAATGGCCCGTTATTCAGTTGTGCCGTTTCCAGCCCATGTTATCTTTCGGCCTTCTCAGAGCCCATTTATTCTTGGGCTCATTTCGAGCATTCGTTTACTTACGGCTTTACATCGTAATTTTACGCTTGTGGGCCAAATTCAGCCCGTGGTTATGATCGGCCCGTTTGTGGTCCGTTAATACATTGGGCCGTTTTCATAGCGTCACCAAATACAGCCTATTAACGATGGCCCGTTATGGTCGGCCCATGAATGGACGATTCCAACTCTAGCCCGTTTACGACCATAATGCGGCCTGTTATTGGCCCATGTTTGGCCAATCGATCATACGACCCGTATAAGGCCCATTGATGATAGGGCCCGTAGAAGGCCCATTGTTTCTATGGCCCGTAGAAGGCCCAATGTTTCTACGGCCCGTAGAAGGCCCACTGTTTCTACGGTCCGTAGAAGGCCCACTGTTTCTACGGCCCATAGGAGGCCCAGTGTCACTCTGATAAATATTAGCCCATGGTTATTGTGGCCTAGTTTTAAAAAATAGGTTATTGCAGCCACCGGCAAACCGCGGAAAAAGAACTGACAGACTACAAGCAAACAAATAAACAAGACAACAAGGAAATAAATAAGCAAGCAACTTATGCTAGGCTATCACGGCTATTACACATATTACATCCACTGGGCATCAAAGTTCACCACCAGTGCAAATATAGGGAACACATCAGCATATAAGCGCCGCAGCAAAACAAGTCCAGCACTGAAACCACTTCAGAAGAGTTCAAGAAACAATATCCTAGGTACCCATAATGCTGGCAAGATGCTTAGGAAGCTTATTAACTTTCTCTTGTTTGGCGCTTAAATCCTCCAGTAACTTCTTTGTTGCACAAGAAAATGCATCTGAATTCTCAGGGGACTTCCTCAATCCTTGACTTCTTGCTGCATACAGATGATCGATGCCTTTCAGCTTGTAGCTGAGAGTGAAGAAGTCAAGTGATTCAGGCAGCGAGTTCGAAGAGCTTGTGCAGTGATGCTGGCGATAACTTTCGAACACTACATCAACGCAGGATGTGGGGTTTTCTCACCGTCTACAAGATCGTTTTATCACCTTTCTTGGAGACCAACAGGGGTTGTCTCACTATCTTGAACCTTATCTGCACTACTTTCTCTACCATTGCATAGTGGGGTGCTCTTCTCCAATATTACATTTGCATACTACAAGAGAAACAAGCGAGACACATCACAGTTTAGCTTGTAGTATACCAAACTCATTTTGGTAAACCGGTTCGGTAGTAAGGTGGACAAGATAACATCATGAAACAAACATATATCTATGTACTATGGTCCTTTGTATTGTCCATATCATTCTAGTTTATGTTCCCTAATCAAGATAGAGACACAGTTCAACTCATATATTTTTAAGACACGACAACATAGACAGAATATAAGTGTGAGAAACTACACAGCATTGGCAGCACTTGTAATGTGCATCACATGAGAACATAACTGTTTATACAACTTAAGCTGAAATCAACATAGAGCAAGAAGTTAGAACAGCAATCCAGTTAAAGAAATAGGTTTAAAACATACCTGTTGCGCCATTGGAGTTTCAATTGGATCCTTCAAATTCGAAAGTAGTTGGTATGAGTAAATATAGTGATGCAACAGCAAAGGAGTATGGACCATAGCTACAAAATCTGACCTGAGAATAGTTGCTCTTCTGCTTTAAACGTGGAGTTTGGGTTAGCTGTGGTGGTCTTCGTGCTTTGGGCACTGCAGTAGTGTAGAGACCCGACCTCAGATGGTCAAGTCTCTGTGTTTCAGTGTCATCCCTGGATCAATAATGCTGACACACATAGTACTCGAAGGATTTATAACAGAGTAGCAATCACACACTTATTACATCGAATGTCTCAAAAGATAACTTATTACAATAATATGGCTTAAGGCCATCTAATGCGATAACAAATGAAGGCTTGGAAGATAAAGTGAGTCCATCAACTCCAACGGCATAGCTGAATTTGCGGCAACGACCTATCGAACCTTACTCCTCGTCTGAAAAGTCTGCAACATAATACGTTGCAGCCCAAGAACAGGTCATCACATGGAATATGCTGGCAATATAACACAGTAGAGCAGGAATAGAATAATGCTATCACTACATGCAATATTTGGCTGGTAGAAAGCTCTATGGTTATGGTTTTGCGAAAAGCCAATTTTTCCCTACAACATAGGAATAAATTTTAATTTAACAATCATGGTGGTTGAAACATCATTGAGAAGGTATAACCCCAACTCAATCCCAATTAAAGTAGTTAACAACCCAACAATATTAATTAAGAGTGATGAGATACATGTGAATACTCAAGTATTAGATACTCAAAATTGTCCATAACCGGGGACACGGCTAACCATGATTAGATTGTACACTCTGCAGAGGTTTGCGCACTTTTCCCTACAAGACTCGATCGCCTCCGTTGATTTCTCGCACTACATGGTGTTTGAGAAACGGATGACCGAGACATAGTCTTTCAGAAACATTAACTCTCTACTCCGGGTAGACCATACCAAACCTACAAAACCCACTACTGCTGATCTACCTCTTCAAGAGCTTCACGTAACTTACTCAACTATGCTAGAGCCCATAATAGCTTGTGGCTGCACACGGAAGTTTCTAGCATGAATAATCTCAGTTCCCTTTGAGCCTGGGTGGCGGTCCATAGGAAGATCACACGGGTACCTCCGGATTTCCAAAAATAAAACAGACAACACTGGGTTCCCCGGGTGCCTCAATCCACCCAGATGTGTATTAAAGTTGCCACCTTAAATTAAACCATTAATTAACAATCTCACGTCTGTCATGGATTCACTCAAACCCAACCACGTCTACAAGCATAGCATCGCAATATAAGCAACACGTAGAAGTAACTCCCCAGGGTTTGATAGTAACAGGGCAATAGGTTCTACCTCAACTACTACTTCCCAACCCACAAGTTAATGACATCCTAATCATGCAACGTTTGAGAATTGAAACTAATGCATAAAAACTGGGTATGAAAGGAGTATGATCAAAGTGTTAGTTGCCTTGCTGACGATCCGTGAACCCTAGAGTCTCGTAGTAACACGCTTCGCACTCCGGGAATTCTATCGCTAGCAAACAACAACATACATAAGCAACAAGCAAAGATGCACAAGAAAAACTTCAACTAAAGAGGCTGACTAGAAAGTTCAACTTAAGAACTCCGGTTCGCAAAAAGAATCAAACCAAACGAAGCAACGAAAATCAAACGGCGAAAGAAATAAGACAAATTTACTAATCTGAACTAGGGTCAAATTTTACAAAGGCAAAAACTTGTTTGAGTTGGTTATTCAGAAATAGGGTTTCGAGACGAAACTCTAGGCGCTTGAATCGCCTGATTCCGATAAACGAGCGAAAAGTTATACTAGATCAAACATCGGATCAGAAATCGCGATCAGAAAAATCGCGGAATAAATCCGAGAAAAGAAAAGCGACGAACAGCTTAACGAACGAACGCTCGTTAACTGAACCTAAACAAAGAACGCGTTCGTTAAAACGAACGAACGAGCGAACGCTCGCTAAATAAATAAACCGAAGAAATAAACCGATCTAAAAAACAGGAAAAACCTAGGGTTTCTTAAAAAACCGAAACGGTTTTTCGTCGGAAAACCGGGCCGGCGGGGCAGCTACCTTGCTCGACTCCGACGGGGTTCCGGCGGGAGGCGGCGGCTGCGGCAAGAGGTGGCGTGGCGGTGGTGGTGACGAGAGGGGGCTCGGTATTTAAAGGAGGGGGGGTCCGGTGGCTTGGGAGGGGGCAAAGGCGGGCGGGAGAGGCGGAGTCCGATCCCGACTCAGGCGGGCGGGCGCGCGCGGGAGGAAGGCGGCGGCGGCTTGGGCCGGCCTGGCCTGGCTGGGCTTCGCCCGGTCGGATGCTGGCGCAGGATTTTTTTAATATAGTTCACTACGTAAAAAACTCCTATAAAATAAAATAAAAATCTAAAAATGCCAAAACAAATTTTCACCGTCTAAATGAAATATTTACAACGAGATGAACATTATCCTGGCCCCTAAAATGCACATTTAAAAACGTGCAATTTTTTCTTACACAAATAAAATCCAAATAAAATCCAAATAATGATTTTAACATTTTTCCTCCAATATTTCAATTGTTTTGGAGAAGTCATATTATCTCCCCTCATTTATTTTTAATATGAAATATTTTTCTGGAGAGAAAAATAACTAAAATAAAAAATCCTCGTTCTCAGTATTTGATAAAAATGAAACATGAAAACTGAAAAATCCCCAACTCTCTCCGAGGGTCCTTGAGTTGCTTAGGATTTTGAGGATTGCGGAATGAAGATGCAGTAAAATATGATATGCATGAATGTCCTATGTATAACATTCCAAATTGAAAATTTGGGATGTTACAAATATCTTCTAAACTGCTTTCGTGTGGGGGTACTACTGTGGTGGACATGGTGCTTTGTCAACTATAAGTGGGTTACTATCCGGGTTAGATGGGTTGTAGCTGGTTCTCCGCCCAATTGTAAGTGTGCAATCTGGAAGAGTCTCGATTATGTGTGGTGGGGCTAGTTTGTGGGCCAGTACAACCATGGTTCTATCTGCATCGACGGGTAGCATTGTCTTTTGTGAAGAACGGGTTTTTGCTCCCTTAGATACTGCCATCACCCCCTCCAATTCAAATGGCTGATAAACAAGAAAATAAATTGAACGTACAGACAATGTATGATAGACAGATGTGGTAATTCACATATATGTTGTCTAACCAAACAGGACAACATGACACAATTTCACATATATGATGCCTAACTAAACAGGATAGGATGACACAGTTTAGGATATATGATGGATAACTTAACAGGATATAATGGCATAATTCAACATATGATGAGTACCTAAACAGGATGACATGACAAAACTATATGATGTCTTTCTAAAATAGGTTGGGATGAAATAATTCACATACATGTTGTCTAAGTATACGAGGATGGCATGATATAATTGACATAATTGATTCATATACTAAGCGGTGGCACTTTCGCATGTATGATCTCTAAACTAAGCAGATAGAATTCAATATTGTGCATATGATGTCTAAACTAAGCAATGTAAGACACCATATGCATCATATGAGAAATATAAACATTGCAACTTAGAGCATACACCTCAGGTGGGATATAGGACTGGTCATCTGTCTGCAGATCCTCCTCTGAGGAGCTCCCTATAACCATCGAGATATATGCTTCAACAGGTACCATTGCACGCCTGAAGACCTTGTTTTCCTCCATTTTTCCATAGCCGGCTCAAATGGTTGATACACATGAAGAGTAGTTCAATATACAGATCGACAAATGGAATACGTAATGAAAAAAAGATGGCATGAGATAATTCACATATATGATGCACGGCTCCATGGCGGTGCATAATTTACATATATGATAACTGGCTGAAAAACATGGCATTGCATAATTCACATATCGATATAGAAAGCAAGCAGGAGGAATTCACACAAAGCATGTCTAATCTAAGCAGATGGCATGGCAATGCAAGACACCATATGCATGATATGAGCAATATAACCCAGCCAAGTTAGAGCATGCACCTCGGGGGGGGGGGGGAGGATACGAATGGTCATCTCTCTCTGAATCCTCCTCTGAGGAGCTACCTGTAACCAGCAAGAAAACTGCATCGACAGGTAGCAATCGACCGCTTTAAGACCTTGTTTTCACTCCAGATTTTCCCATGATCGACTCAAATGGCTGATGCACAGGAAGAGTAGATGAATGTATAAACATTCTTGACAAATGGAACACATTATGGAAAAAATATGGCATGATACAATTCACATATCGATGGTAGCTAAACAGGATGGCATTGCATGATTCACGTATATGATGCACGGCTAAAGAAGATGGCATTGCATAATTCCCATATACTCCCTCTGTTCCTAAATATTTGTCTTTTTAGAGATTTCAAATGGACTACCACATACGGATGTATATAGACATATTTTAGAGTGTAGATTCACTCATTTTGTTCCGTATGTAGTCACTTGTTGAAATCTCTAAAAAGACAAATATTTAGGAATGGAGTGAGTATGATATAGAAACCAAATAGGTTGCATTCACACAAAGAAAATATAAACTAAGCTGATGACATATAAAAAGTATAATTAAAGCAATGCAAGCCGCCATATGCATGATATGACCAACATCGGCATGCGAGTTAGAGCAAACAACTCAGGTGGTAAACATGCATGGTCGGCTCCTTCTGAATCTCCATCTAAACAGTTATCTTCCTCTAGAATACAATCTGGAAATGCAGGAGAGGGGGGGGGGCACTTTGCCCACCATGGAGCAGCGTCTGCATGACATTATATTCGCACGCAATGGTCTTCTATTTTTCTCTACATGTTCAGTACGATTGTGTACAATATCTGACATGCATAATAAAAGATAGTTAGATTTTGTAAGTCCTAAGGGGTGCATGCAAAAATCAAGACTGATGGTAGCAAACGAGTGGATGGATCCAAAACTAATGATAGCAGGTAGATTATAGCTTCAATTTAAAAAGATAGACAATGGATCATCTATTGTTTGTTGCCCACCCAACATGAACCACATAGAAGACCCGAGATGAACCAGATAGTAGAGCGGATACTATTAGATTCTTTGGCTCGATATGAGACCCATGGGCAATTCAAAACTCAAGATTGAGCGATAAAGTAGCGGTAATAATAACCGATGTATAACGTAAGCAAACACGAAAGGCTGCGACCTCTCTTAGGAACTATCTAGTCCTCGGGTTCATCTGCTTTCGATCGATGATGGTAATGCAGTTAGGCGTGGCTGCCGACAGCAGGGAAGATGATCTGAGGCGGCAAAAGAAAGTCTGCGGGGGGATCTACTGCTGCGGTGAACGCTTCATCGATGGTGCACCTCGAATGGGGTGGATGACGGCACGGCGGAGCAGGACATAACACATGAGTTTTCTTTGACGCCAATCTGAAAATGAAGTAAATCTGTAAGGGCTCCTTAGAATTGGAGGATTCTATAAGCGCAGGGCAGGAAAAACACAGGGGAATAGGATAGGAATGCACGTGCAAAGCAGAGCATTTGGAAACATAGGATTTCAGTCAACACGGGTGTTTGGCTCACATGAATTGGAAGAAACAGAGGAATGGAGAAACAAAGTGATGCGACGAGTGTACAACCTCTTTGGCATAGCCTTGTGGACCTCGCATCATTGGGTTGGACGTGGAGGATGGTGATGATGCTGGTGTATTTGTCGGAGGCGGGGAAGAAGATCTGAGGCCTCTAGAAGCGGCGCCAGTCTTTGCTCGGCTGTGATGGACGGTTCCATCGTTGGAGCAGCTCCGCTAAGGTGTCTGGCGGACGATTGAAGCATGACAAGACATACAACTTTAATCTGAAGTGGGACCCTAATATCATCTCGCAATAGATGATGTAAAATACATCACCAAAAAGTGCTAGATGTAAAAGCGCATCGGCCAGCGCCACGGCTGCTCGACAGAATCTTTGTAAGTACTGTTCACTCTAAACTTAATCGAAGAAAATGAACTTCACGATCGAAACTGAATTTTACCGTCAAACTGATTGAACTAATGTGAGCATTGCAATAGATGTTTAGAGGCGTTCGAGCACTAGTAGCAGAGAAGCGGTGATCTAAATCAGACGCTCGAAAGCAGGAATGCACTAGCAGAGAGCAAGTCGATGCGATAGCACCATGACGAGTGCTAAGCAACTCTGTAGCTGCCGGAGGTCGCAACAACAGCAAAGAAGCGAGAGAAAGAGCAGAGCATGACGAACGAGGAGCAGCAAGCAGCAGCGACCGACAAAGAAGAACGAGCGCTGGCGAGCGAGAGCCGGAGCAGCTGCAGCTAGTGCCGTTGTGGAAGTCGCCGCCGAGGAAGCACCGACATGGGGGAGAGACGCCGTGGATGATGTGGCCGGCGACGGCACCGTCGATGGAGACGCCATGTCTGCTCGGTATCAAGCACCGGCAGCCCCGTGAGATCGAATAAAAGATAAAATGCAACGGTGAGTGCAGAACCTCCTTGGTGGTGCCGAGTTGGCCTCGGCTTCATCAGAGGAATTGGTGAGGGTGCTGCGGTTCTGGTGGGGCAGGTCAAGACGACGCTATGGGAATTGAGCTGGCGCGATAGACGAGGCGAATGTCGGGGAAGCTCCTTGGAGGTGGAGGACGGGGCGGTTGATCCGGCGGGATGACGAGATCGACAACGGATCCTCATTCGGTGCGGTGGATGAGGGACGGCGAGCTGTTGCGGTGGACGACGTAGTCGGGGAAGAGTCTCCACTGGCGGCGGTCGGGAGGCAGCGAAGGAGCGTGGGGTTTCACGGGTTTTGGCGGCCTCGGTGTGCGAATGGGGGAGGAGGGGGCGAAGGGGAGGGGAGCCAAGCTTAGGGACGCGCTTGTCCGAAATGTAGGGTAAGTTACCGTACCCCACGGTTTTGACACATGACGTGGAGCTTCATTTCCGGTGAGGGGTAGAAGGGGGATTTTGCGATATACGGGCTGCGGGAGGCGATTTCGGATGAGGAGGGAGTTCTGGCGTCCAAATTTCGGGATAACAAGGCGCGGCGCGGGTTGAAGAAGCGGGAGTTTCAAAGCAGGTGAGACAAAAGATACTCGAGCTTGAAAATTTCGGGATAACAAGGTGCGGATTCCTTGTTGGCAGAACAAACTTAACGTGTAAAAAAAATCATACAAGACACAAGAGAGTCATGTCCCCCTTTATTATATTGCTATAGATGCCACTGAAAAAACTACAAGAAAAATGTAAAAAAAATCGGGAGAACATGATTACCCTGCACAGTACCAACTCGATTCACACTTCCCTCAACAACAACAAAAAAAAAATCAATTCGCACCAAAGAAAGAGTAATGTCCCTTTTTATATGATTACAGATGCCATGATCTCAAATTTCAATTTTTGAATCCACGTTATGTTGAAGTCGAATATATCATTAGGTGACCTTGCGGTTTATAATTGATGTAGTCATACATTTTGATCTTCCATCATATATGAACATTTTACTCCACCATGTGAACATATATATTGTCGTCTACCATATGGACTAAATTTGAATCAATTTTCCTTATTTGAATACGATTGTTGTCAAGTTATACAATAATTTAAATATTATCTTGATAACAAAAAGACATGCATATAGCAGTAATCATATTTCACTATGAACTACATGCATGTACCATACGCTCTCCAATTCAAATATCTGTATCCATTTTATGTTGAATTCAAATCATAGTACATTATTGGTCTAGGTAGCGAGATGTTCGGGATAATCTAAACCCTGTTTTCATACGTATAATTTTTGGCTGAATTGGGACAAGTTGGTATAAGCCTCTTGCAAAACCGGAGATTCTCTCAACAAGCCTCATGGTTCCGAGAGGGAACGTGTCACCTTTGTGTGCGAAACAATATACGCTGCCTCCCCCCTTATTTTATTTACAGAGGCAACATAGAACTATATGAGTGCCCTGTTAAATTTTGGAATTATTTCGGGTTCATTTGGCCTTTTTATACGTTAATTGAGTTTCTGGACTTTTAATGTGCATAATCTAAATATGAATTGCATGCACATGCTCCGGTGCACCAAAGTGGGTTGAAAAATCACATGTGTGTCCTTGGTTGAATTTCTAGGTCCCACGGATGAAATGAGAATGAAATTCAAACATTTGGGCGTCATGACTCTGCCGAGAACATCGAGAAACTTAGATTTTAAATTCATGTAATGAAACTTGGCATGGTGTCATGTCATGGCACTAACATGTTGTGGTAAAAAATTGGACCGACTTGGAAGCTCGTGGTTCTAAGAGGGAACGTGCCACCCCCCCTTCCCCGCCCTTGAGTATCTTAACAAAGGCAACATAGAACTACATTAGTGCCATGTTAAATTTTGGAATTATTCCGGGTTCGTTTGTCATTTTTTATACATTAATTGAGTTTCTGGTCATTTAATGTGCATAAGTCAAATTTGAACTACAAGCACATGCTCTCGTGCACCAAAGTTGGTTGAAAAATCACATTTGTGTCCTTGGGTGAATTTCTAGGTCCCATGCAAGAAATGAGAATAAAATTAAAACATCTGGGCATCGTGGCTCGGCCGAGAACATTGAGAAACTTGGTTTTAAAATTCTTGTAAATCCAAAACACGTCTGAAAATCATGAAACTTGGTATGGATGTCATGTCATGGTACTACCATGTTGTGGTAAAAATGGCGAATAGGAACATATTTTGGTATAAGCTTCTTGCAAGCTGAAGCTTCTCTCAAGAAGGCTCGTGGTTACGAGAGGGAACGTGTCACCTTTGAGTCTTGAAACGATATCGTTGTCCCCTTGAGTTTATTTACAAAGGCAACATAGAACTACATGAGTGCCTGTTAAATTTTGGAATTATTCCGGCTTCGTTTGGCCTTATGTACACATTAATTGAGTTTTGGTCATTTAATGTGAATAATTCAAATTCGAACTACAAGCACGTGCTGCCGTGCACCAAAGTTGGTTGAAAATCACATTTGTGTCCTCGGGTGAATTTCTACTCCCATGCAAAAAATGAGAATAAGATTCAAACATCTGGGCATCGTGGCTCGGTCAAGAACATTGAGAAACTTGGTTTTAAAATCATGAAACTTGGCATGGTGTCATGTCATGGTAGTACCATGCCATGGTAAAAATATTGGCGAATAGGAACAAATTTTGGTATAAGCTTCTTGCAAATCGGAGCTTCTCTCAAGAAGGCTCGTGGTTCTAGGAGGAACGTGTCACCTTTGTGTGCATAATTCAAATTTGAAATACAAGCACATCTTCCGATTGCACGAGTTGGTTGAAAAATCACATGTGTGTCCTCGGGTAAATTTCTAGGTTCCATGCAAGAAATGGGAATGAAATTCAAAATTACAGGCGTCGTGGTTGGGTTGGAAACATTGAGAAACTTAGTTTTTAATTCCTGTAAATCCAAAACACGCATGAAAATAATGAAACTTGGCTTGGTGCCATGACATGGCACCAACATGTTGTGGTAAATTTGCAGTCCGATTTGCGGCGCACACATTAACAATCAACAAAGTCATTTTGGAACAAGTGTTGTCACGTTACAATCGGAAACACAAGTATTATTGAAACCGTGGGCGTTCTACTTACTAGTACCATTTACGTGCCGCCACGCGTCCCCATTTTTTATTAGCTAGGAGGCGTCGTGCAGGGTAGCTATTTGAGTACGAGAGGCGTGTGATCAGACTCCTGCGTGTGCTTATCGGGAGGAGAGCCCTTTGACCTCAGTCTGCCGTCCACCTCTCTCCCAAGGTCTCCATTAATTGCGCCCGAGCCTCTATTTAATGGCGTGGCTATGTCTCACTCGACTGAGATTTAAGAGAGAAAAAAGAAAATCTGATAGCACGGATCTTGATGTAAGATCCGACGGACCTATTTAGCATCTACTGCGACTTATAGCAAGGTGATGAATATATAAGGGCGATTTTTTTATCAAAGAAGGGCTTGCCCTTCTGATTTTCATTCTTGAAAACCACCACAATTCACAAGAAGTTCAGCACAACTCGACCTAACACGAAGGACTAAAAGTACAGATTGAAATCGCAACAACCCAAGAGGCCAACAAAGGCCAAACATCCGGCGCTAGAACCCAACATTTCACAACCGGCGACACAATCGACATCCTAAACCGATTATTACATCAAAAGAAACCAGGAAGCTGAAGGAAGCCTATCGGCAACTAGAAGAACGACAACGCCTGTGGTCGCCATACGGCAAGAGTTTTCTTCATTCCAGCCTCGCAACATTGATCTTCCACAGAAATATAAGGACGATTAATTGTCTTACATAATTAGAAAGATAATTAAAAAAGCCACATGCGGCTACGCCCGAAATACACAAGGGAAAAAGAAGAAGGAAGACAAGGATCTGGCTCGCTGATCTCTAATTTCTTGATGTGTTGCTGCAGGCCGCGGGAACTAGTCTCCACATCGAGCGGCGATGAGCTCTTTCGTGTCCTCAAGACACTGCTTGAGAACATCCACGGATTCCTCCACCAGCCTTTGGCGCTCGTGGCGGAGCATGTCATTCTCGTCCATAAGTTTCTTGACGATGACGCCGGTCCTCTTCAACAAGGCACTAGTCTCCTCACGATGGTACGCACTTGGACGATCTTCTCCCTTAGCAGGTCGCGCTCGCCCGGAGCCTCTCATTGTCCTCCCTTAGTTGCCGGATGGCGCGGTAGCTTTGTTCAAACGAGGCTTTCATGTCGCCCCGCAACCTCGCCAAGCCGGAGATCTGATCCATCGGCTATGGGCGATCACATGCATGCGCTTTATGATCGTCGCTTTGCCACGAGAAATTTTCCCAAGCCGCCCGCGCTGTGGAGACATCTCTTTGCATTCATGGCGGCGGGACATCTCTGCTGCTTCAGCGGTAGCCGGACTAATCTGCTGCATCGACGGCCCGGCGGGACCTCCGTCTTTGCTTGGCGTGGCGGGACCTCTGCGCTGCTACTTCCGCGCGGCGGGACATGTCGGCTGCTCTCGCAGCAAGGCGGGACATCTCTCGTGCTTCCGCTTCCATGCTCGCCTCTCTCTGGTAGCAATCTCTCGACCCAGAACTCACGCTGGCCATGGCAAACGCAAGGGAAGGATGCTGAATGACTTGTTTGTTTTTGTGGATGAGGAGTTGAGGAGGAATGTGCAGTCATCTTGGCATACTAGTATTTATAACCGAGTACTAATACGCTCCTAAGTGGGAAACCGTTTAGGTTGTGATCGGTGTGAATAGGTTTGGAATTCAATATACTAGCGTGGTACTGATACGCTCCTAAGTGGGAAACCGTTTAGGTTGTGATCGGTGTGAACAGGTTTGCAATTCAATATAGCGTGGAGTAATTTGTAAAGTGACGAGACGCAAGCTCAAAAACTTGTACTCTGAGTTTAGTAGTACGTTATACAGGAAGAGAAGAGGTGCACGCACGCACTCGTCCTCTCACACACGCGTCTATTTTTTCTCGAAAAGGAGGATGATGACCCCCGGCCTCTGCATCTGGGAGTCACACACGCATCTGTAGCTATGAATTGTAGTGTTCTCAACCATCCGATTGGCTCTATCATGGATGTATCTATATACTAAAACATGTCTAGATACATCTATATTTTGACAAATGGAAGGCATGTATTGTGGAGCGGAGGAGTGCTTGTCATCAAAATGGATAAAAAGGGACGTGTCTAGAACTAAAATACGTCTACATACATCTCCTTTTATCCATTTTGATGACAAGTAGTACTCTTACCCAAAGGAACTTTATATCCAACAGACACAAAATTTCCGTTCGACTATTGCAAATTACTGATCTGATGTCGAAGTAATTGCTGCAGCGCCACCAAAACCCACCATTTCTTAAGATAAAGTAGACCAAGGTAATCCCTATATTAGCATATTACTAAAATAAACAGAAGGCCTTTGTCGAAACATTTAGGGCGTGAGCTTGTCAATCTGAATGTGGAGGGACACAAGCTTAGCCCGGCGGCTTGGGCGGAGCTGTCAAGAAGGTCAGCTCACACTGCGTCGGCGTCGCCGGGATCACGGCTGCTTGTCACCTCCATTTCCACCTTGACGGCGTCGGTCGTGCCTTTAGGCTCCCCGGGCCATTCGCCCAGCTTGGCCAAGTAGTGCGGCGGTGGGGACGCCCGCTCGATGCGAGACGGCCAAACACGGTGATAGGCGCGCCCGATGTCGAACGCACGCCGACCAAGAAAAAAGCGTCGGCGGTCCTCCTCCACGTAACAGCAAGAGCCGTGGTTCTAAAGAGCACTTGCAGCTGGAGCACCTTGCCGTCTTGGATCCTGTGCCGCGGGCATGGGGCCAGCGGTGCTGATGTGGTGGTAGGCGGCGTGGCGGAGACGCCGTGAGCCTTGAGGCAGACGCAGGGGCATTTGCGGTAGCGGCGAACACATGCTCTGGTGATCGGCGAGCTTGTGGTAAGTGACGTAGAGCCCACAGCCTTCGTGCGGGCACTCCACCCTCAACGATGAAAGGACGGAGTCCACCACCGTGTTCCGCACGTCGAAGCCACCGCCGCGCTCACACTTCTGGCACTACCGCTGGTTCCCGGGGCGCTCGACACGGCAGTCTGCGCAGGACAGGTGCCCTCCCTTGCAATGCACAAATCAATCCAATAGCACATCAATCAAGAAACCTGCACCTTGCTCAATCAGCCGAACGGATGAGGTGTATTCGAACCTCATACACTGGAGGTGTCAAGGGGCGGAGGCACAAGGGGCAGTGGAGCACGGTGAGGTCCATGGAGACCTTAGAGAGCTCCATCGTCGGGTCCTGTTCCTGTTCGGTCTGCATGATCTTGCCCTCCTCGTGCACAACCATCCTTCAAGGTGCATTAAATCAACACATGCAAGTACTATCAAAAGAAGAGTCACAGCATGCATGCATGCGTTGTAATTAATGCATCGGTAAACGCAAATTATTGAAATATATCGAGTGCGGTGCTTTGATGTGTCGCGTCAACTCGTACATCAACGAGAAGTTTGATTATCCTCTCCCTCGCAGACTTAACTGCACCTGCCTTTGGTTGTATGACAGATTGGCCACACACACGCCGGGCCCACCTGTCATACACGCAAAGACAGAGCGTCCCTCCTCGCCCATGAGCGTGGTGGTGGCAAGACTAGGAGAAGCTGCTACACGCTCTCCCTCCCATACGAAGTGGACATGCAGCAGTTCAATCGGTGCGGATGGCGAAGCGTCTTGTAGTACTCCTCCGGTGTAGTAGTACACCATCATTGTTCGACTTCGAAGAGGCGAAGAGCCAAGCGCAGCCGGACGCTCGTGTGGCGGTTTCATGTGTAGAGTAGTCTAGATGGCGTGTACCGTGCTCGTAAGCTTAAAATCGTTGGGGTCGGCTCCATGCTATGTGGTCGTCTTGAAGTTTTTAAATTAAAATAGTCTTACGGCCCTACTGTCAACTTTGGTGATTGTAGTTTGCACGCTCATCTGGTCAAGACAGGAATATATATTTTAATTTGTTTTTTTTCAAAAGGGGACTCCGGCCTGCATCGAGCGATGCATACGTCCACATATATTTTAATTTGTGGTGGGTAAATGTTAGAGTTTGAAGCAAATATATTGTACAATGCTGGTCTTTCGGCCAAGTTTAGAGGCAAGCATGTGGGGCGGTGCTATGATGTGTTGCGTCAACTTCGTAGAGAACGAGGAGAAGCTTGATTTTACTACACGCCTTCTCCCTCGCCCATGCTGTGATTGCTCGCATAAGCGAGGACAGGCTTTTGCTTAGTAGTAGTACTTCCACAACAAGCTATCCGTCCCGCTTCGCGGTGGACGGACATGCAGACGATGGATTCGACCTTTGTAGAAGCGATAGTAGTAACATCATTGTTCGTCTTCTCAAAGAGGCGAAGAGCCAAGCGCAAACCGAATGTTGCGATTCACGAACATTGGAGCACGCATATAGCCGAGCTCTTGCATGAGACAAAATTGCTATGTGAGCCCACTATTGTACTAGTAATGCATTACAACTACTTGCTAGTATAGCCACGTAAACGAGAAAAGGAGTATGTGCCCTTCTAGAGATTTCAACAAGTGACTAGACTACACCGAGACGGAGTACATATGGAGCAAAATGAGTGAATCTGCACCGTAAATAAATATGTACTAGTTCTATCATTTTCCTCTCCGAGGTGCACAATATTGAGTATACTGACTAGTCTCTTTTTGACACACATTTACATTGTTTTTTTGACACAGTACAGACGCAAGCGCTCATATACACGCGCATACACTCACCCCTATGAATGCACACACGCACGGCACTATCATCCTGAAATTTACGAAGTCACCATAGGCACCTCGTCGTCGACGGGTCCATAGGTGCTTGAATGCCAAGGAGGAAGAGGGTAGCGGTTCCCAAGGCGTTGAGCAGTCAATGATGCATCCTCAATTACATGCGAGAGGAATTAATTGGAGAAGCGGACTAGAGCCAAAGACGATGTGAATGCAACAGAGGTTGGACTCTCATATAATAAAGGCGCCCCACCACTCCAATCCATCTACTCCCAGGTCTCTGCAACACTGCTCACTCCAATCCAAGACCAAGTGACCGAAGCTACAAGCACCTATGGAGGCGATGGGCCTTGGCGGCGATCGGTGTGCCAAATCATCAAGGCGCCCGGCCTGCAGGCTGACACCGCATAGCGTTCCACCTGCAGTCTTTGGCGACCACCGGCATCGTAGCCCTCGCCGACGCCGGCTTCGCCTCTCGCATGGACGACATGATGGTCAACTCCATCCGCAAGTTCACCGCCGTCAAGAAGCGCGCGGACGACCTTGCCGTCTTGCTCCGACCCAGCGCCCGGGCTCCTCATTGCCTGCCACCCTCATCGGCCTACATGGTGATGAACTCTTTCAAGCCACAGGTGGCCTGCGGTGCCGGAGGTCATGACGAAGAATGTGCACCTCAAGGCGGCGCTGCCATGGCGCTTGCCATGCAAGAAACCGTCGACCTGCACATCCACGTCTACGAGGAAATCGTCTACATAGGCCACTACAAGGCAAGCGAGGAGAAAGAGCGTTGGCCTTCTTCCGGTGCTGGAATCTTTGGGCGCCATTGTTCAAGCACGTCGACCTGGCCATGAAAGCGGCTACTTAGGCACCGTTCGGTGGGCGGCATACTGAGTCGAGGAGGTGGGCGTCGTCGATGGATGCATCTCTTCTTCTTGCCTCCTGTAACCAGCAATGCATCGCCTCGTGGCCTTAATGTTTTATTAGTATAGTACTCCCTCCGTTCCCAAATATAAGTCTTTCTAAAGATTCCAACAAGTGACTACTACATACGGAGCAAAATGAGCGAAACTACACACTAAACTATGTCTTCATACATACGTATGTTGTATTCCATTGCGATAGTATCTAAAAGGCTTATATTTATGAAAGGAGGGAGTATATAACATTTTTATTCGATTAAATAGCGTTTTCCTTTGTGAGGTGGGGTCATGATTGAGCAAACCCACCCACCCACAGGCGTAGGCGAGTTTAGAGTTAGAAGAGAGAAGCGAGGGAGGAGGGCTAGGCTGTAGCAGATTTGTTGTCGAGATGGGACTCATGTTTATAGAATAGGAGTAATGAGTACTCGTGCCTCTTTTTTTTAGGGAAAAATTAGTCGTATGTCTAGTACCACTAGTTGGGTGCGTGCGACCTATAGCTGTCATCACTTTAGGTCTACTTTTCGAACCGCGGCTACGCTTCACAGTACATATTTTTCACGCATTTATCCTCCTATATGTACTCCTAGGCTATTTCCACATGCTCCCATTCGCCGACATGTGGGACATAGAGCATCTGGGTCGTAGTGCATGCACGACTCGGAGCATATGCTGGGGTCCTTTACATTTCAGACCTCATGAATTCCATACAAACCCCATGAGAAGAATAAATAAATCAATGAATTACTACATGAAATCAGATTATTTTCATGGAAACCGGAGCATGTTCATTAAATTTTGGACATAACACGTTTATAAAGAATGACCGGACCTAAACCAGTCTAAGGGCCTCTTTGATTTTTCCCGAAAAAAGGGCCTCTTTGATTCGCGAGGATCTGAAAACAAGGAATGGGGAAAGTATGATGGCGATGAACCGAGACGAGGAGAACTCTAACTCAGTTAGAGGTTAGAGTTAGTTTCTAACCCTGAACTAACTCTAAACCAAAGAGGTGTTTGGATGGCAGGGTTAGATTGACAATAAATGCTCTATCTCAATCATTTGACTACTTCGGACCCTATTTTTTGTCAGACTAAAATAAGTCCCTTGGATCCAAGCACCCTCTTGGTGTGGCCGGCTCTTCTATGGCCTCCTCCCGCTCACAATTGACATAAAAGAACCATCTATACAATCAAGCATGCAAAACATGATAATTTTTACTTTGTCCATACAAATGAGATATCCCACTTAAACATACAAGTCGTCAATCAGGCTTCACAAAATAAAAAAACACTTCATGAAACAAAGAATGAGATAACTCATCACGGAAGTTGTTCACGATAGGGAGGAGCAGGAGCCCCTCGCGCCGAGGGAGGAGCTCGCCATCGTCGCTCTGGAGGAAGGCTCTGTAGAGCCCAAGCCCCGGGAACCCCTCCGACGCCGGCCCTTGCGAGTTGAGGTTGACACCGGCATGGGTAGCTGGGCCGCTTGCCACCGACTGGGAACTTAATCTTTGAGCCTCTATAAATAATGCAAGCCTGTAACTAAAATACCTAGAAAGTTGAACTGAATCTTTGGGCCTCTAGAAATAATGCAAGCCTGAAAATGAAATACCTAGAAAGGTGAACTGAATCTTTGGGCCTCTAGAAATAATGCAAGCCTGAAACTCAAATACCTAGAAAGGTGAACTGAATATTTGGGCCTCTAGAAACAATGCAAGCCTGAAATTGAAATACCAAGAAAGGTGACCTGAATCTTTGGGCCTCTACAAATAATGCAAGCCTGAAATTGAAATACCTAGAAAGGTGACCTGAATCTTTGGGCCTCTAGAAAGATTTATTACCTCCTCAAGCAGCATCAAAAAATTCCATGCGTGCACCACAAATCTATAGCAAGTTTGATCAGGATCTACTTTTCCAAATCAGAATTAAGCGCTAGAGCAAGCAAGATCAATGATATGGTCGTGAGACGAGAGAAGGAACAAACAAACTCACCCCTCTCGCGACCTCCTGGTAGATGCACATCACAGCGCCTGACAGGAGGGAGAAAACGGTGGTGAAGGGGAGGCGGTGTAACGCATGGATACAACTTTTCATATTCGTAACTCCAACTCTTGCCTTTTAGGAGATCACGATATTTTATTTCCTTCGTGGTTGGGTTTTTGTCTTTTGTTTTGCATTTTGTTCATGTCATGCATCTCATCTCACAGCATCATGCGCGTTGCACCTGCATGTTTTTCATAAAACTTGCATCCGCTCATAGTTGCCACGTCCCTCCTTGCTTTCGTTGACCGTTCCAAGACCAATTGGGTTTTCGCTTCCCTCTTGACCGTGACCACCTAACCTTTCTTGCCCATTTCACCCCCTCGGTGAGCGTCCAAAACTCCCGAACTGACCCAGTCTGTTGTTACCGATGAATCCGGATCATCTCCAAACATCCCTTAAATATCTTTGGTTTATTATTTGATCTCTTTTAACCTTTTTATCTCGACCGCCTGATGTAAATCGAAGGAACCGATTACCCCTAACCAAAACCCTCTTGCTATATAAATAGACCCCAACCCTAGGATCTAGGGATCCTGTCCCATCCTTCCCATTCCATCAGCGCGCCACCCCCTTGTCCTCTCCACATCGGGATCCTCGATCCATTCCACCAACCAGATCGCTTGACCACCTCCCTCGTCGTGCGCGCCCATCCTCGGCAGTCCAAACCGCATCAGCCCGGCCGCGGCACCTCCCGCTCAATCTTGTGCTCGAGGCGCCCGAGTTCCACGCTTTCTTGTCCGTCGAAGCAGCGAGAGCTCGTCCATGGCGCCTCCTTGTGCTTCCTCTCGCTGCCCAAGAGGCAAGCGCCTCCATCCCTCGGCCTCGTACCACCCGAGCCTCCTCGCGCGGCGTCCCGGCCACTGGACCGTGAACCGTCGACCCCGCAGCAGAACCAGGTCGCGACGCCCCTGCCCTTCATCTTCTCTTCTGCTCTGTTCTCTCCTCCCCGTAACCTCTCTCTCCCTCTCCAGGACCTCCTCCTCCATGCCATGGCTGCGCCTGAGCTTGCCTCGTTCCCCGGGCGTCCTCGTCGGCCTCCGGATTTGGCTCGTCCACGCCGGGTTTCCCAGCCGTCGCCCGCCTTGTCGTCATCGCGCCAAGGCCGGCGTCCTCCTCATCCTAGCGCCGTCCGCGACCAAGTCCGGCCGGATCCGGGCGAAAATCGAGTTCCAGCGCCCTGTCGGACCTCCCACCGCCGCCTTGGTCGCCGCCGTTGCCTATGCCGCCCGCTAAGTCCTTTGCCGCCGTTTTGCTCTGTCTTGGCGATTCGGCCAGACGGCGCTTCGCCGTGCCCGTTGACCCGTCGTCCTCCACGTGGCCCACCAATAAGCCGCCCTTGGCCCAACTCCATCGGGCCGCTCGGCCTCAAGTCGGCCGGCCTGCATCCTCTGCAGACGGGCGAAGCCCATGGGTGCGCTGCCCCAGCGCGCCCTGTTCGGCTCTGTTCGGTCGGCCGCATATGTTTTTTCGATTCTGCGAATTTGTCTATTATCCGAGAGAGTGCAGATTCTGGTTTAACCCTCATGTTCATGCATTTAATAACTCAACAACCGTGCATCGGATTAAAATGTTTTAAACATGTAAAATGCTTAGTTTTTCATCTAGTTTCATAATATGCCACTGTCATCCATGTAAAATATGTTTAAAATGTTGTTTGATTAAATTTGCTCAAATGCCATGTTAAAATGATTTATTTCATAACTAATTAACCATAGCTCGGTTTTAAATAAACTTTATATGTAAATGGGGTGGAAAATGCCTAGTTTAACATGGTGCACTTTATTTTGCTGTTTAACAACATTAAAATTGTGTTTAGGGCAGAACAGTTGCAAATACGAAATATGCATATGGGGATTTTCCGGAATTGTTGTTTCTTATTTCCGGCCTCATTTAAATTTGCCTGAATAGTTAGTTTACGTATGCTTCACCCCTTGCCTTGTTTAATACCATTTAATATTGTTGAGTACCTAAACAAGAGCGAACTAAATAACTCGAATCTGGTGTTTCGTCAATATGCAACCCGTTGCATATTGAGCTCCACTTAACTTGTAGTATTGTTTGTTGCACTTTGCCATGCCATGCCATGCCTCATTAAACCGGACATGCATCATACTTGATTGTGCATCATGTCATGTTTATGCTTGTGCATTTACCATGTTGTTTGTTTCTTTCCGGTGTTGCTTCTTAGTTCCTGTAATGTTGCGATTGTGAGGATTAGTTCGACTACTCCCGTTCATCTTCTTCATGGACTCGTTCTTCTTCCTAAGCGGGATTTCGGGCAAGATCACCGTCACCTTGGATCTCATTACTATCATTGCTATGCTAGTTGCTTCGTTCTATCGCTATGCATGCGTTACCTACCACTTGCTGCTCAAGCCTCCCAAATTGCATGATAGCCTCTAACCTTTTTCATCCTTCCTAGCAAACCGTTGTTTGGCTATGTTACCGCTTTTGCTCAGCCCCTCTTATAGCGTTGCTAGTTGCAGGTGAAGATGAAGATTGCTCCATGTTGGATTATGTTTATGTTGGGATATCACAATATCTCTTATTTAATTAATGCATCTATGTATTTGGTAAAGGGTGGAAGGCTCCGCCTTATGCCTGGTGTTTTGTTCCACTCTTGCCGCCCTAGTTTCCGTCATATTGGTATTATGTTCCCGGATTTTGCATCCCTAACGCGGTTGGGTGATTTATGGGACCCCCTTGACAGTTCGCTTTGAATAAGACTCCTCCAAAGAAGGCCCAACCTTGGTTTTACCATTTGCCTCACCACCACCTATACCCTTTCCCTTGGGTAGGCCAACCCGAGGGTCATCTTTATTTAGCCCCGGGCGATTGCTTCTCTAAGTCTTTGGTTCGAACCGAAGGCTGCGAGGCCACCAGAGGGCAACTCGAGGCTGGTTTTACTCGTGGCTGACCTATCCGGTGTTGCCACGAGAGCGAGATATGTGCAGCTCCTATCGGGATTGTCGGCGCATCGAGGCGGCTTCTTTGGTCTTGTTTTATTCTTGTCAAAATGTCTTGTAGCCGGGATTCCGAGGTGATCGGGTCTTCCGGGGAGAAGGAATATCCTTCATTGATCGCGAGAGCTTATCATGGGCTAAGTTGGGACACCCCTGCAGGGTATAAACTTTTGAGAGCCGTGCCCGCGGTTATGTGGCAGATGGGAATTTGTTAATATCCGGTTGTAGTAAACTTGAAGTAAACTCTTCTAAAATACACCAACCGTGTGCGTAACCGTGAGTGTCTCTTTTCGGGGTTGATCGAGAGGAGAACTCGGTTTCTGGGTTATGTTTGACGTAAGTAGGAGTTCAGGATCACTTCTTGATCATTACTATTGACGACCATTCCTTTGTTGCTCTTCTGGCTCTCATTTGCGTATGTTAGCCACCATATATGCTTAGCCGCTGCTGCAACCTCACCACTTTACCCCTTCCTTACCCATTAAGCTTTGCTAGTCTTGATACCCAGGGTAATGGGGTTCTTTGAGTCCTCGTGGCTCTGATTACTACAACCACGATTGCAGGTACAGGTTTATCACGATGATCATGGCGTGAGAGCAATGCTTGCTTGCGTTGAGTTCTTCTTACGCTTCTTCTTGATCGAGGATAGGTTCGGTCGGCTGACTGGGCTAGCGAGTGGATGTCGTTTGAGTTTACATTTGTGTTTCATCCGTAGCCGGATGATGCTCTTATGTATTGTGATGTTGTATTCATGTGGCATTGTATGCCTTATCTATGTATCTCCATCTATTATGTAATGTTGATGTAATGATATCCACCTTGCAAAAGCGTTTCAATATGCGGGTCTATCCTTGGTGGGACCTTTGAGTTCCTTTTGGATAGGGTCGCATATTGGGCGTGACAAGTTGGTATCAGAGCCTCGACCGACCATAGGAGCCCCCTTGTTTGTTGGCCGTTGTTTAGTCTAGAAGAAAACTATTTTGAGTCTTAGGATTATATATATCGGAAAGTAAGATTCTTTTTACTCCTCAGTCCCTTCGTCGCTCTGGTGAGGCCTCCTGACGTAGATGTTTTGTCTTTCCTCTCCTCCAATTTCACGAAATTTTTTTAGGATCACGCGGGTATCTTGGGATCGTTCCGATAGTCTTGTGACGAGAACATTGTTCTTGGTGCCTCGACATTTAGGGGTTGTGGCGGTGTCCGGGGAGTTGAGCTCCGAGGTGTTGTCGTCACAATTTTATCGTTGCTTGATTACTGGAATACGAGTTTTGCCGACATCGAAAATCTCTTTTATGCATTTGTTGGTGAGATAACCTCGGCGCCACCGATCTTGGGGAGTTCGAGAGTATTGCCATAACTTCGTATAACGGATGCTTTTGAAGGTTGAGGTACACAATTTACGGAGTTTTCTTGGTTATGTGTTGACGGATGGATACAATTTGGATCTAGGTATTGTTAGTTTGGGTGATATATTTTGTGTCCCTGTATCCCCAACACAGTTGCATAACCGAGAAAGTTTTGGGAGTTTATAGGTGGGAATTCAAGTAGCTCCTAGAATATCTTTCCGACGGATGCATGATATGAGATTGGGTAAATCTCTATCATATGTATTTGTTCCGGCTTATTACGCAAGCCAAATCCTTTGTTTTGTTTTATACGTGGTATTCGAGTTGCTTCGAAGTCAAATGTTGAATCCATACCTTCCCTAAACGGTGTTCTCATATTGCTATGTGAATACTAATCCTTCTTGATCATCGAGGTCTTCATGTTAATTCTTTTCCCAACCGGCGTGTTTCTCTTTAAGTGGATCCGATCATTTCAACGTCCGCAAGATAAATTCTAAGCTTTCTCAATGATGTTTGCTTCATCCGTCCCAAGTTGTTTTTTGTTTTCCCACCCTCCCACCCTTTTATGCAAGGACTTATGTATTTTAATCAAGTATCCATTTATTCATGTGAAGTCTCTTCACTCTTTTCAATCAATGTTCTTATCCGGTGATTTTCCATGAAGATGCCCAACAGTTTCAAGTTCATCATCCTTCATTGTTGTTTCTTCTCCGGTGGATCCAATTCAAGCTTTCGATATTCATCGTATTCCTTTCCTCGTTTCTAATGATTTCTCATGCTGGTGCACCTCTCAATCATTCACCTTCTCGCTATTCATTTGTTTTGGAGTGTTGAAGATATCTCAGAAGGCTCGTCTTTTCATTCCAGATCCGTTCAAGTTATTTTGAGGTTGTTATCTCATTCAAGCCATTTAATTCTACCGGTGCAATCTTTATTTCAAGCAAACCTTCAACGATGTTTCTTTTGAGTGGGCCCTAACCCACAGGTCTTTTCCCAGGATCTTACCTGACTCTTCTAATTATACCAGGAGACATTCGCAAATTCATTTCCAAGTTTGACGTAAGAATGAATTTTCATCGATCACATGCCTTCTCCTAGGCCGCTTTCAAATTCTTTTTCATCTCTGGCTCAACCTTTCCTCTTTTAATCCTTAGGAGTTTCTCAACAATTTGGTAGTGTTTCTCCTCGTCATTCTCAGCATTTGAAGACCGAAGAAGAGTTCCTCTTAAATCCTTACCCGTTCTTCCAAAGATGCATAGTTCAAATTTGATGCCATTCTCTCATAATTGTTTTCGATTGTGAGAATTCTTTTACCCATCCGGAGCATTTCATGAGTTGTTCCCATTTCTTTCCTCCGTAGGCCATCATGTCATAATTCCTCATTCTCAGCCTTGACTCTCGTTCTCCAAATCTTACCGGTGAATCGTTCAATTATCCTCTAATCAGTTCATGATCTCTTCATTCTCTTGTATCTAAATTATCTCAAGCATCTTCATTCGTGTTCCAATTCTTTCCGGTGAATGGTGCCTTTGCTACGTTCATTTTCAATTCTTATGGTGGTTCGTTCAAGATTTCACTTCCTTCGTTATCATATTAATTCATTCGTTGTTTCCAAATTCCACCGGTGGTTCCATCAATACCTTCTCAAGTTTGCGCTATATCTCTCTTAATCCTTTCTACGGGAATAAGTAGTATGCCAAATCCATTGCTTGTCATCAATTTAATTTGATGAAGGATAAGCATACAATAAATCTTATTTTTATTTCCTCGAGTTGGTTAATTCTTTTCTTCCGGAGATTGTTCATGTTGAAGTAATTCTAGTTAAGTGTTTTCATCTTTTCTTTTCCGGAGTTCCAAGTCCTCTCGGTTATATAATCGCGAAGCTCCATCTAAATCATTGCAAGGTTTCACCTTGTGTCTTCAACTTCTCTTTCTTTTATCATCCTTTTATTACGGAGTTCTTCATGGAGGCTCTACATGATGGTTTGTCAAGGATTCTTTTCATTCTTCAATTGTTCTTCAACATTTTCTCGAAGTTATGATCCATAAGCTATACTCAAAATTAAACATGGTGCTCAACACATGTTTTGTTTTGAGGAGTTCAAGTATTCTTCTTTTGCATTTCGAAGTGCAATTCTTTCTACCTTATCTTTTGAGATGGTGTTATGTCATCCTTGGCAATTTCTCCTCGTGCTTCATGATTCACATATTGTCAAGAATGAGGTATTTTAAATCCATCAATCTCTTCTTTGGAGTTATCTTGGTATAGATTTCACCTAAAGCCTTCCCTAAGGAATGTTGCTATTTGTGGTGCTTATCAATGATCCGAGTTTTCTCCTATCCTCTCGGCGAAAGAAGTTTTCATCTTTGATCTCAAACAAGCAATTGTTTTTCGTTAGTGGCATAATTTCACCTCAAGTGTTGAGATGTTTCCATAAGCCCGCTACAAGCTTATTCTTACCGTTGTTGTTTTTTTTTTCAAACAACTCCGTTCAATCCTACTTCGTAGGGATGCTCTTTCAAATTCAATTATGGTAGGAGATGTTGGTTTCATTCTTCGTTCTATTCATTCCAACTCTAACTATCATGCTTTGTTTCCGGAGGCATTGTGATGTTGCTCTCTTCTACCAATTATCTTGTTTTGCTCTGTCTTGGCCAGTTCGAGCGGACGAGCGCTCGCCCGTGCCCGTTGACCCGTCGTCCTCCACGTGGCCCGCCAGCCAAGCCGCGCCCTTGGCCCAACTCCATCCGGGCCGCTCGGCCTCAAGTCAGCCGGCCTGCATCCTCTGCAGACGGGCCGAAGCCCATGGGTGAGCTGCCCCCAGCGCCTGCCCTGTTCGGCTCTGTTCGATTCGGCCGCATATGTTTTTTCCCGATTCAGCGAATTTGTCTATTATCCAGAGAGTGCAGATTTATAGTTTAACCCTCATGTTCATGCATTTAATAACTCAACAACCGTGCATCGGATTAAAATGTTTTAAACATGTAAAATGCTTAGTTTTTCATCTAGTTTCATAATATGCCACTTTCATCCATGTAAAATATGTTTAAAATGTTGTTTGATTAAATTTGCTCAAATGCCATGTTAAAATGATTTATTTCATAACTAATTAACCGTAGCTCGGTTTTAAATAAACTTTATATGTAAATGGGGTGGAAAATGCCTAGTTTAACATGGTGCACTTTATTTTGCTGTTTAACAACATTAAAATTGTGTTTAGGGCAGAACAGTTGCAAATACGAAATATGCATATGGGGATTTTCCGGAATTGTTGTTTCTTATTTCCGGCCTCATTTAAATTTGCTGAATAGTTAGTTTACGTATGCTTCACCTTGCCTTGTTTAATACCATTTAATATTGTTGAGTACCTAAGCGAGGCGAACTAAATAACTTTCGAATGTGGTGTTTCGTCAATATGCAACACGTTGCATATTGAGCTCCATAACTTGTAGTATTGTTTGTTGCACTTTGCCATGCCATGCCATGCCTCATTAAACCGGACATGCATCATACTTGATTGTGCATCATGTCATGTTTATGCTTGTGCATTTACCATGTTGTTTGTTTCTTTCCGGTGTTGCTTCTTAGTTCCTGTAATGTTGCGATTGTGAGGATTCGTTCGACTACTCCCGTTCATCTTCTTCATGGACTCGTTCTTCTTCCTAGCGGGATTTCAGGCAAGATGACCGTCACCTTGGATCTCATTACTATCATTGCTATGCTAGTTGCTCCGTTCTATCGCTATGCTGCGTTACCTACCACTTGCTGCTCAAGCCTCCCAAATTGCATGATAGCCTCTAACCTTTTTCATCCTTCCTAGCAAACCGTTGTTTGGCTATGTTACCGCTTTTGCTCAGCCCCTCTTATAGCGTTGCTAGTTGCAGGTGAAGATGAAGATTGCTCCATGTTGGATTATGTTTATGTTGGGATATCACAATATCTCTTATTTAATTAATGCATCTATGTATTTGGTAAAGGGTGGAAGGCTCGGCCTTATGCCTGGTGTTTTGTTCCACTCTTGCCGCCCTAGTTTCCGTCATATTGGTATTATGTTCCCGGATTTTGCATCCATAACGCGGTTGGGTGATTTATGGGACCCCCTTGACAGTTCGCTTTGAATAAGACTCCTCCAAAGAAGGCCCAACCTTGGTTTTACCATTTGCCTCACCACCACCTATACCTTTCCCTTGGGTAGGCCAACCCGAGGGTCATCTTTATTTTAGCCCCGGGCGGTGCTTCTCTAAGTGCTGGTTCGAGGCAAGAGAGCAATAGGGGGAGCCACTGCAGGGGCAACTCGAGGGCTGGTTTTACTCGTGGTGACCTATCCGGTGTTCCCCGAGAGCGAGATATGTGCAGCTCCTATCGGGATTGTCGGTGCATCGAGGCGGCTTTGCTGGTCTTGTTTTATTCTTGTTGAAATGTCTTGTAGCGGGATTCGAGACTGATCGGGTCTTCCGGGAGAAGGAATATCCTTCGTTGATCGCGAGAGCTTATCATGGGCTAAGTTGGGACACCCTGCAGGTATAAACTTTCGAGAGCCGTGCCCGCGGTTATGTGGCAGATGGGAATTTGTTAATATCCGATTGTAGTAAACTTGAAGTAAACTCTTCTAAAATACACCAACTGTGTGCGAAACCGTGAGTGACTCTTTTCGGGGTTGATCGAGAGGAGAACACGGTTTCAGGGTTATGTCTGGCGTAAGTAGGAGATCTGGATCACTTCATGATCATAACTAGTTGGTGACCGTTCCTTTGTTTCTCTTCTCGCTCTCATTTGCGTATGTTAGCCACCATATATGCTTAGCCGCTGCTGCAACCTCACCACTTTACCCCTTCCTTACCCATTAAGCTTTGCTAGTCTTGATACCCATGGTAATGGGATTGATGAGTCCTCGTGGCTCACAGGTTACTACAACCACAGTTGTAGGTACAGGTTTATGCGATGATCATGACGCGAGAGCGATGCTTGCTTGCGTTGAGTTCTTCTTCTACTTCTTCTTCGATCAGGGGATAGATTCCAGGTCGGCAGCCTGGGCTAGCAGGGTGGATGTCGTTTGAGTTTCTGTTTGTGTTTCATCCGTAGCCGGATGATGCTCTTATGTATTGTGATGTTGTATTCATGTGGCATTGTATGCCTTATGTATGTATCCCCATCTATTATGTAATGTTGATGTAATGATATCCACCTTGCAAAAGTGTTTCAATATGCGGGTCTATCCTTGGTGGGACCTTCGAGTTCCTTTTGGATAGGTTCGCATATTGGGCGTGACAAGCGGGGCGACCTTCGAAGGTCGGAGGGAGAGGGCGGCCGGAGTAGGGCGGCGGAGGCCAAAAGGAGAGGGCGACCGGAGGAGAGAGAGGGTGAGCGGCGCTTGGGCGGGTGGCTGTGACGCCCTCGATTCAATCATACACTAATCATACACGCAAATGTGTACGATCAAGATCAAGGACTCACGGGAAGATATCACAACACAACTCTAGACACAAATTAAAATAATACAAGCTTTATATTACAAGCCAATGGGCTCGAGGGCTCGAATACCTAAGCTCGAAAACACAAGAGTCGTGGAAGCAACAATATCTGAGTACGGACATAAGTTAGACAAGTTTGCCTTAAGAAGGCTAGCACAAAAGCAACATCGATCGAAAAGGCAAGGCCTCCTGCACAGGAGCCTCCTAACTACTCACAGTGGTCGACGGTCTCCACGTAGTAGTAAGCATCGGCGGTGGCATCGACTTACAGGCTCCAACATCTGGTTGCATCAACCGGAAAGAAGAAGAAAGGGAAAAAAAGGGGAGCAAAGCAACCGTGAGTACTCATCCCAAGTACTCGCAAGCAAGGATCTACACTACATATGCAACATTATCAAAGGAAGGCTGTATATGTGGAATGGGCTGCAGAAATGCCAGAATAGAGAGAAGGCCTAGTCCTATCAAAGACTAGCATCTTCTGGAAACCACCGTCTTGCAGCAAACAGGAGAGAGTAGAGTAGTAAAACTTAAAGTAGCGATAGTGTTATCAACCTCGGCGAGATCCTTTCTCGACTCCTGCGAGAAAGAAATCCCGAGCCATACTATCCAGTTATCATCACAATACATTTCTCGCCGCCATCCAGTTCTCATCACAAGTATCCGATTCTAGTTGTATCGATCGGGATACAACTCCAAGTGTCCGTTACTGGGGACAGGCTATCGATAGATGTTTTCTTCCCTGCAGGGGTGCACCAACTTACCCACCACGCCGCTTAACTCCGCCGGACACACTTTCTGTGGTCATGCGGCCTCGGCCAAACAATACGCCGCAACCCGACCTAGGCTTAATAGAGAGGCCAGCCACGGACTAAACCTATGCCCCAGGGGTCATGGGCCATCTCCCGGGAACTCCTGCGGCGTTGCGGCGGCGGTGAGCGGAACCTAGCTACCTCCCTAAAAGGCGAGAGCTTACCGGTCCAACCGGTAGCGCGCCGCTCGTCGTAGCGTCTATTAAGCTTGGCTGATGTATCTGACGCAGAACGCCCATACTATGCCCACGTGATGGTTAGTGCTATCGGGCGAGGCCCCTCGGATCAAATATCCAAATCGTAGTGGATTAGGAACGCAGCGGTAACAAGCGGAGACTCACGAAGATGTGACCCGTTGCCCGTCTCGAGGACTTGCGGCAAGGGCTAGGAATGCCCGCCACGCCTCGTAATTATCTCGCGGGCACCTTCCGGGTCAACCCGTCTCCACATCACTCGCAATTAAACGCAGCGGTACCCCTCGTGGTCGACCCGTCTTTCCAAGTAATGATGGTAAAGTCCAAGTAACCGTGTGTCCAAACATCAAGGGAAAAAGCCGAGAATCACCCCGATGAATTCCACTAGATGTAATCATCAAGGTGAACGTAAGAGGAATCACCCCGAGGTTCACACTTGAGGGGTTGCGCTGACAGTCGTGTCGGAAGTGGTTAAGGAGGAAATCACCCTCGATGACCACGACGGATAGCTATACTACAGGTTAATATCGAAGTGTTGTAGAGGTTTCACCCTCGGTACTCGATAGTAACCCGATGAGTGTCGAGCAACTAAGGGGAAGTGATGTGCGGTGTCGGGGCCTGGTCTTCGATCCCGTTGATCGGGTCTTCAATGATGAAGCAGGGCAACAAGGACAAGGTGAGGGGGGTCAGCGATGGGTCTCTAACCAACCTATACTAAGCGGTTTAGGATAAGCCGGTAAGGTACAACAGCAGATACAAAAGCAGGCTATGCATCAGAATAGGTGCAAACAATAACAGTAGCAAAATCTAATGCAAGTATGAGAGAATGGAATGGGCGATATCGGGATGATCAAAGGGGGGGCTTGCCTGGTTGCTCTGGCAAGAGAGAGGTTTCGTCAACACCGTAGTCGAGGCCGCCAGCGGCGTCGGTCTCGTAGTCTCTAGGAGAAGAGGGGAAGAAACAATGAATACCAAGTAAGCGAAGCATATCGATGCATGACATGTCAAGAAGTAATGCTAGGCGTGCCCTAACGTGGTATGAGAAGTCTTGGTTAAGGAAACATCCGGGAAAGTATCCCGGTGTTTTGGGTTTTGAGGCGGAAGGCCGGAGGAAAAGTTGCAGGTTCGATAGGTTAGGGGTGTGTGGCGGACGAGCGAATTGCGTATCCGGATTCGTCTCGTCGTTACGAGCAACTTTCATGTTGAAAATATTTTAATCCGGATTACGGTTAAAAGATATGATTTTAAAAGATTTTATTAATTTACGGAATTTAATTAATTAATTAATTAATTGAAAAATGTATTTATAGCGTCGGCATGGCGTCATGACGTCGGCGATCAACAGGGTTGACCAAGTCAACCACGACATGTGGGTCCCGTTCGTCATCCTCTGTTAACTAATTAAGTTTAATTAACAGTAGTTAATTAGGTTAATTAGTCATTAGGTTAATTAATCAGGATTAATTAAATCAATTAATTAATTAATTAGTTTTATTCATTTTATTTATTTTTATTTAATTTACATTAACCTTTTCCTTTTATTTTTAAAACCGTTCTGCAGGTGGGACCTGCCTGTCATAGGCAGAGAGGGGGTGGATCGGTCACCTGGGCCGACCGAGTCAACAGAAACAAGGGGGGCCTGGGCCCATCGATCGATGGCCAGGCGGGGCCCCGAGCCATGCCACGTCGGGGGGGCGGAGTTAGCTCCGGTGGCTACCGGAGGGCGCCGAGCTCACGGACTTCGTGCTCGGTGGCACAAACGGGCGCTGGTCGGCGTTCGGAAGGGGAGAGGCGGCAGCGTCCGATGGGGGCAAGGGTCGGCGGACTCGGCCGAACAGCCAGCGCGGAGGCGGCGAGAGGTTCGGTCTCCGTCTGGGCGTGCTACTGGGTCGGGAGGGGGTTGGGCGCTGAGCCACACGGCTCGGCCCGTGACCGTTTAGTCACCGGGGCGCGGCGTTGAGTTCCATGGCGGCGCCGGGCGGAGGGGGAAGGGCGCCGCTCGGGCGAGGAGGAGGGAGAGGGAGGTGGGGGACGGCGTGGCCGCGGTGACCGCGAGGGGGGGAGGCGGCCGGAGCCGGCGACGGGGGCTCGGGGCTACGGTGGCGCCGGAGGGGGAGACGAGGGAGCGGCAGGGAGAGGCGAAGCTCACGAAGTCTGTGAGGTCTAGGAGGCGGGCCGGTGGTGTAGTGGCGACCGGCGAGGCGGTCGGGAGGCTGACGGCAGCGTCGGGAGAAGATCCGGTGAGGCGGTGGGGTTGGGGACGACCCAGCGGCTGGCGCCAAGGTGGGCGGCGGGCGGGAGGGGGTCCAGCGGCGTAGGCGCAGGAGGAGAAGGGCGCCCATGATCGGGGCGGGGTCGCCCGGCGATGAGGGGGAACGAGGATCGGCCCGATCTAGATCGAAGGCGGGGAGGAAAAGGGATCGGGGAGGGAATGAGGCGCTAGGGTTCCACCGAAGGGAGGGTGGATAAGGCGGGGAGGGGCCTGTTGGGCGGCCCATGGTGTGGCGGCCAGTGGGAGGGGCTGGCCCGGTTGGGCTGTGGGGTTCCCACACTTTTTGTTTTAATTTTTGAAAACTTTTATTTCTTTGCCTATGTTTTCAGTATGAAGTTGAACCGGGTTTGAATCAACGAGAGTTTAGTCACAGTAACCGAGGTGACGTGGCATGATTAGCGTGGGATTACTGTAGCGTGATTATCCGGGCGTCACAGTGGCCCTATGGGGAACAGAGAGGAGTTGTGCGGGAGGGGGGGGGGAGCGATCTGGTGCGGGCAGGTGAGGTTTTTTTAGGGGAGCGATCTGGTGCGGGCAGGTGAGATTTTTTTAGTTCTCTTTTAATTGGCCCAGGATAACTAACCCAATTAGAACCTCTCCACCGGGCTAGTTTTTTTAGCTGGGTTAGAGCAAACTAGCTCAAACTAACCCCTTTTGTTTCGATAATTTGAGGCTATTTCAACCCAAACTAGCTCTAACTCAGGGATCCAAACAAAGAGGACTGTTACTGTACATGCTACAGTACGGACCGTAGCACATTGCTTTTTATGGCCATATCACCACATTTTTGTTTTCTACTGCTGGTTCACTGGGCTACCATGGTTCGCATGGCTGGTTCCTTTGATGGTAAGTGGTTCGCACTCCTCCGACCTGAGTAGTACTCCTCTGTTCCTAAATATAAGTCTTCGTAGATATTTCACTGTGGACCACATACGGATGTATATAGATGCATTTTATGTGTAGATTCCCTCATTTTTCTCCGTATGTGGTCCATAGTGAAATCTCTCCAAAGACTTATATTTAGGAAACGGAGGAAGTAGTATAGTACTAGTATATACCGCATCATTCTTTGCTCCTTCTTACTACTCCTACATGTGGGAGAGCCCGACATCCGGGTCGACGTTTCATGCACCAGTTAGAGCTTGGAGCGGAAGGGGCATCACCCAGTCGGGCGCTTGATAATTCATGACTATAGTGAGTGGTCATATCACAAGTCTTTCCAGCGGTAACGCGCCGTCAAATTGCACAGCCCCACTCGCTCACCCTCCTCGCCTCTCTGTCAAACCGCCTACCCAAAAACTGCCACAGACGTCTTTGCCGGGAAAAGCCCCACCCTCAACTTTTAACTACGCGAAAATAGTTCGAGCTTGTTCATTCTATATAAATACAGTACTTACTGTATGTTTATTCACCCGTGGGGTTGTAAAATGAATGGAGGGGCGGGGAGCACAAGTGAACAATACTACCTTTGTCCGGGTTTATTGGTCCCCATTGTATTTCATGCCAAATTATGACCATAGATTAAACTAAGAAAATGTTCACGCATGTCACCAAACATTATATTTTTCAAAACTATGTTCAAATACGAATCCAATGAAATAATTTTTCTTGACATGCATTAACATTTTGTTAGTTAAATCTTTAGTCAAAATTTGGCACAAACTATAAAAGGGACCTATAAACCAGACGGAGGTAGTATTGTAGTAGTAGTAGTAAGTAGGAGTCGAGAGTAGTCACCTTAAATAGAGAGTTTCTTTTCTTTAATGCCATTACACAAATTGAAACGCTTGTTGTGGAGATAAAAAGATAATCACTCCACTATATATGGACGTGAGGCGTGGCGCTTGCTTTACTTGGATTGCTCTCTTCATTCTCTCATCCTCTCGAGATATAAACAAGACATCGGTAGCGACATTTTTCTCTGCTCACCGCTGGTCACAGATCCGGCGGATCCCTTCGGCTGGTGTGTGTAGAGGACTAGGTGCATCGTTCACGCGGTCATCGCCAGCGAGGGAGGAAACCCATAGCTGCCGGAGGGGCCCGATCCTCTGCCCGTGTCGTTCTCTCCGACACAGCGCCGGCTCGGGAGGTCCTTCGACCCTTCTTCCTCCCTGCCGTATTGTCCGCAGATCCGACCTGCCGCCGCCGACATCCTGGCGACCCTCAGGTATAAGTTCTTTGAAAGCGGCCTTGCTCTACTGCCCCAGCTCCCCACGTGTCTGCATGTGCATCTTTTCTACTCCCATCGGCTCTTCCAAAGCCACCTAAATTTTTAGTATTATTAGAGGTAAAGCTACTTCATGCATTGAATCTAGGGCTTTGTTCAAACAACGAAGAAAGGGGAAAGTTGTAGCATGAATCTAGGACTTGATTCAAAGAGGAAATAATATGGTAAAAGTAGTAGAGACGGATACCCAACCGGTCTCTTGGTTGAAAAGGAAATAATGGGAAAACACGGTACAAAATGGATAAGGAACAGATCTATTATTGGTTGAAAAAGGATAGAAAGTGGCGGCTGGTGGACAAGTCAGCAGTATGTCGAGGATTAGATTTGCTGCCATCACATAGTAAAAGGTCTCCAGGATTAGATTTATTGCCCTCACATAGTAAAAGGTCTCAGGATTAGATTTGCTGCCCTCACATAGTAAAAGGTCTCAGGATTAAATTTGCTGCCCTCACATAGTAAAAGGTCTCAGGATTACATTTGCTGCCCTCACATAGTAAAAGGCCTCCAGGATTAGATTTGCTGCCCTCACATAGTAAAAGGTCTCCAGGATTAGGTTTGCTGCCCTCACATAGCGTGAACAAGCTCGGCATCACCACTTTATGCCTCCTTGTAGGTACAATGTCTTGATCGTCCTTTATCGCATGTCCTTATACCAACCTTTTGCTGTTTTTTTTGGGTAAACCAACCTTTTCTTTGTAAGGCGCATGTAAAATGAAGCGATCACACTGTTACCTTAGGGACATGTCTAACCATGTTATTGTTAATCTAATGCCTCCAAGTGATAAGATGCAATTAAAGCGTGTGTTACAAATGGCACTCTGTTGTTTTCCCCAATATGATAAGTAAGTTGCTCCTTTACGCTGCTGAGTGTCCTGGTGTCCCCACGGTCCCATGCCCTTAAACCAACTCTTTAGCTGCTGTTGATTTACTGTGTCTGGTAAACAAGCAATGCCACCATTAAAGTAATCCCATATCTGAGGAATCTCATTGTTGATCATAATGCTTCTGGTAACATGAAGCATTGCTGACGTTTTAAAATTTCTACTGTCCTTGCGTGATTGCCATGAACATAATTAAGATGCTTCTTTTCATTTTGTATATGTTTCATATATCCTTATTGACCAGCAACTGTTTACTGTCTATCATTTTGTGCGAGATAGGGATATCCATTTCACCTTGTTGCTATTGTGACCTTTTGGTGAACTGCACAAAACACTTTTTTTTGGAATGAGTGTCTTGTGCAGTTCAACTAAAATGTCACGTGGGAAACATCTCTCAATTTTGGTGGAACTGCACAAAATGGTTAAACTATAGTGAAACCATGCTGCTCTGTCTCCTTGTGACGGTCAAGAGCAACATCTCTCAATTTTGGTGGAACTGCACAAAATGGTTCAACTAAAGCGAAATCATGATCTCATGTCTCCTTGTTTGTGCTATGCAAACATGTTGTGCAAACAGGAATACTCTACTACAGGTGTTGTGATGGTCAAGTGCATTCACCAAGTTCTTCGATTGTATGACATGGCTAGCCAAGATGGATTTAATCCCGATATTCACTTTATCAAAAGGCTCCAATGGGTTGGTTCTGAATCTTGCAAGCTGGGAATCAGTGAGATGTGTAGGCATCTTTGTTGTACTTATTATTTGAATCTTATTTGTTGGTTACGAATCTTGCAAGCTGGGAATCAATGAGGCGTGTAGGCATCTTTGTTGTACTTATTATTTGGATCTTATTTGTTGGTTACGAATCTTGCAAGCTGGGAATCAATGAGATGTGTAGGCATCTTTGTTGTAATTATTATTTGGATCTTATTTGTTGGTTACGAATCTTGCAAAATTTGGGAAACACGGCATGATGATGATGCAGAGGGCGATAACCATAACAAACAATTCAAACTTGGTAGTATTATCTTTGTGAAAGTACGACAAATGTGCGGGTCGTAATGCGTCACGAGAATAATAATTCTTATTGTTGTGCATGTTGATCCAGTGGCACTGATAGGACGAGCCAATGCATTGCTTGTTTTAAGTATAATTTTCTATTAAAGCTAATTAAATTTAAGTAAAGTGACCACTAACTCCTGTTATTACAGTACCAATACAGACCCGCTCGTGAACCGACGTGTGGCCGGAGTAGGTTTCTTAATGGAGGCGTTTGAATGCGCCGAGGGTGCATCTTCTGCCGGGCGTGCAACGAACGAGGGAGGGGTAGTAACGGTGTCGCCTGTACACACTCAGCTTACTGTTGAATCCAGTTCCCCAAGAGCTGAAAAATGAACTGCTGCCGCCGCCTACACACTCGTTCACTCGAAGAGCAAGTACAATAGAGCTGAGTCAGCGGGCTATAAGGCATAAACTAGTATATTTCTGCTTAGTTGGAGGAAAGAAGAGGAGAGAGAAGGTAAGCGGGCTCTTCGTGAAGAGCCAGCTCTAGCGATGCTCCTAGGCACTTTGTGGGAATGAAAGGTGGGCCACATAATAAAAAAATAGTACACTCTTTTGATCTACTATTGTACATGTTGACTATAAGATGGGATGTAGATGACATGGCAGCGGCTTATAGCGGCCAGTGGCTATACTATTAACCATGCTCGAAGAGACTCCAATGGCGATCCGAGGGGTGAGCCTGCTGGATATGGACTTCAGCAAGGAGTTAGTTCGCCGTTCAGTCCTATGTCTACACCAAGTTGAATGTGATGTACACCAACGATACGGACTCGGTGAAGCTCTGCCTCGCCTCAGTCCTATGGTTGCACCAGGTTACGGAGCATTACGCTGTTTCATCGGCGGCGCCCATTGCACCTTCGCCACGTTGGAGAGAAGGAAGAACGCTGACGAGTCGGCCATCCGGTGCAACAAGCTTGTCGACATCCGGAAGCAATACAAGATCATCGACAGCAGGCGGGAGAAGGACTCCGTGGTTGACCTCGTGACACCATCATCGACCCACGATCGCCAACATGAAAGAAGATGACCTGAACACGTGGGAGGTACCTGCGAATCTAGCCTACATAACCTCACGCGGCCAAGGGCGACATCGCATGCTACGACATGTACAGGAAGATCTTGGACATGAGGCGTGCTCGCTTCCGTGTCGGCGAGTACACGGACAGTCGCAGCGTCATGATCAAGCGTGCCAGGAAGGTCTAGATGTTGTACTTTATCTGTTTATAAGCACCTTTATCATCTGAGTGTTTCATGCATTAGCCTATGTGTCGTAATTATCTGTTTTGTCCAAAATATTTCTTTTAAGAACCCATTAAACTGATTGCTTTTTAGTGGCTATTTGCTAATGTATGTAAACTAGTTCACTTGTCCGTAAAAAAAATTAGTTCACTCGGCTGCCGTGCTTTGAATCTCCTTGCTCCCAACATATTCCTCTCCTCAGGTGGACCCAGCAGGTCTCTGAATTTTCTCCCACTTTCTTTTTCGATGTAAACTGAGTTTTCTCCCCGTACTTTCCCCTAGAACCAACTCAACTGTCCCACGTCTAGCCTAAAAAATAATAATACCCCACGTACTATTAACTCATCAAATTAAAATGATATTTTATTTCGTAAGTTGAAAGTTCTTACAAAATAATAATAATAATTGTTTATATATAACTTGCCAAGTTAACTCCTAGTGATTGCGTACATAAGCTTGCAAAGATTTTCTTGACGTGCAATCATGTGTTTATGTTTTATAACATTTCTCCGTCTAGCCCAACATGATATTTTCACCCAGCCCAGCAAGTCCATGGATTTCGAGAAAAATGCAAACGGGATTTAAGCGGGCTGCATAGATGCTACATCATTGTTTCACCCAGCCCACCAAATGGACTAAAAACAAATGGACTGGTGACATGTGGGCGATGGGTGAAAACCCTAAGAAGGCGTTGGATTTACATCCAACGGCCAGCATTCTTCTGCAATCTCGTCTTCTTCTTCCCCGGCGCTGCCGGAACACTTTGCTCCAGCCTTGGCGTCGATGGCGTTGTTTTGCGCTCCTCAACAACGCTACCCTGCGGCAGCCAGGCCATCCCTCCACTCCGGACCTCCTGTTATTCTCTGCCGAGTGTAGGCCCACCCCTTTTGAACAGTCAAGTTTCCCACTCCTCTCCGTCTGTGACTCCTTGCCGCGTCTTCCCCATCTCCGGTCGTTCGATGCGGGGCCTTGCCGTCGTCCACCGCATCGGTGCGCTCGGCACGGCGTGGTCAACATACGAGAGTTATCGGAAGAGGACTGTACGTGGAGAGCCTGACGGTTGGGACCCACGAGGTCCATGGTCACACGCAAGGAAAGTTCCTCCTTATTACGCACTGTACATGCACTGTACGTGGGAAGGGCTTCAGATTTCAAAAAACGTCCCCCCGCCGTGGTCGGACCCACCAGCTATATCTTCGCACGCAAGGAAGTGCCTCCTTATTACGCACCAAAAATGAATACCCCACCTTTAGCTGGGACCCACCATAGTGGGTGGCTGACTTGTGGGCCTACTAAGTTGGCGAGGATGGAGGGCTTTGTCAACTTAGTCAATATGAACGATTCTAGCTCCAGTGACCGTACGATGTCCATCCTACGGCCTTAGTGCTTCTTCAACCTATGGTCTTCTTGCTCCAGCCGCCCAAAGCAGCGCCCGGTCGTGCAGCGTGCTCCACCTCTCGTGGCGGCTGTGATGCATGGAGGCCTCACCGCCCCCTACTACTCCCACCGCTGGCCCAGGGTATCCCTCTACTCACCCACACCCCCTGTTATTCTGCGGCGATAGCAGCCTCACGCCACAGCCGAACCAGTGAACCCTCGTACTCCTCTCCGCGTGGGCATCCACTGCCGCGTCTTCCCCGGCTCCTCATCGGCCCCTTCCTAGGCCTAGCCGTCGTCCACCGCCTTGGTGCTCTCGGCGCGGCATGGTCAATGTGGTCAACGACCGACTTCCATCGGAAGAGTACTATACGTGGAGAGGCTGACAGCTGGGTCCAAGGCCACAGCCCAAATTTTTTGTGATTTGCCAAGTAAGTCGCTTTGTCGGGCATGTTGGGCTGCAAATCTTCCAAGACGAGGAGAGCTTCATTCGGCTGGCCGAGAAAATGGCCTATCAGTAATGAGAAATGGGTTGTACATTTTTAAAACACATCAAACCGGCAATTAGTTTCAAATATCTTTTTTTCATTTAGAGATTTTAAATTACATTAATTTTTATGCGTGGAGAATTTGTTGGATTTTATATTGATATACATTTATTTTTAAAATCAGTTTGAATGTGAGTCGAAATTTCGTGATTAAAAACAGTTCGTATAATTTTTTAACCGTGGCCACAATATGGGCTGTAATGCTAACAAAAAGAATATGGGCTCCGAAGAAAACCTTAAGAATTAGCAAATGGGCTGTAAATTATTAGAAATAATGGCAGATGGGTTGTATGTTGTTTTCCACAGATTTGAGGCTTTCCTACAAAAAGGTTGACGCACAACCCGATGGTATTGGATGGCCATCCAACGGCCGTCGTCTTCTTCAATCTCTGCTCTTCCTGCTCCGGCCCGCTCAAACAAGCGCCGTGGACTGCCTGCTCCCTTCCTTCCAGCCGGCTGTGCTACCGCGCAGGCCTCACCGCCCCGTACTCCCATCGCTGGCCTATCCATCCCTCTACTCACCCACACTGCTGTTATTCTCGGCGAGGCGGACGAAGGATAAACCCTCGTTCAGTCGTACTCCCCTCCGTGTGGGAAACAACTGCGGAGTCTTCCCTGCCTCTGTGTCGTTCCCTTCCTAGGCCTCACCGTCGTCCACCGCCCTGGTGCTCTTGGCGTGGCCTGGTCAACATGGTCAACGACCGCATGCATCTGAAGTGGACTATACGTGGAGAGGCCGACAACTAGGTCCACGGCCGCACGCAAGGAAATGCCTCCTTATTACGCGCAAAATAATGATTCCTCCACCTGACATAGGGGACCCACCGAAAGGGCCTCAGTATTTCACGAAAAAAACATTACCGCCGCTGACAGCTTGGACCCACAAGCTATATCTTCGCACGCAAGGAAGTGCCTCCTTATTATGTGAAAAAAATGAATACTCCCCCTGTTAGCTGGGACCCAGTATAGTGGCAGGCTGACTTGTGGGCCTACTAAGTTGATGGGGACGGAGGGCTTTGTCAACTTAGTCAATATGCATGATTCTAGCTCCAGTGACCGTACGATGTCCATCCAACGGCCGTAGTGCTTCTTCAACCTCTGGTCTTCTTGCTCGAGCCGCCCAAACAAGCGCCGGTCGTGCCTCGTGCTCCTGCCTCCCATGGCCGGCTGCGATGCGCCAGAGGCCTCACCGCCCCCTACTACTCCCACCGCTCGCCAGGCCATCCCTCTACTCACCCACACCCCCTGTTATTCTGCGGCGACGGCAGCCTCACACCGCAGAACGGTGAACCCTCGTACTCCTCTCTGGCGTGGGCATCCTTTGCCGCGTCTTCCCGGTTCGCGTCGTCCCCTTCCTAGGCCTCGCCGTCGTCCACCGCCTGGTGCTCTCGGTGCGGCGTGGTCAGCGTGGTCAAGGAACGGCTTCCATCGGACGTGGGTATGCGTGGAGAGGCGACATCTGGGTCCTGACGCAGCAAGGAAGTGCCTCCTTATTACGCGCAAAATAATTATTCCTCCACCTCACAGCAGGGACCCACCGGACGGGCCACCATATTTCGCGAAAAAACGTTTCCCCCCTGATTGCTGGGACCCACCAGCTACACCTTCGCACGCAAGGAAGTGCGTCCGGGCAAAAAAACGATTCGCCCTCCTGACGGCTGGGACCCACCAGCTACATCTTCGCACGCAAGGAAGTGCACGGCGGTCGGGACCCACCTGGTCGAAGCGTACGTAGCGTTGTCATTCAGGTTGTGAACATGTACGTACATACTGGTCGATGTAGAGGCGCGCACGTGTCGTAGATGTAGAGGCGCGCACGTGTCGTAGTAGAGGCGCGCATGTAGAATGTACACGTATGTACATCGGTGCGGGTGCAAGAAAGAAAATACGGCCACGTACGTACATACGGGCAGGGTCTCGAACGCCTACTCGCGCATACGTACATACGGAGAAACAACATCGTCGTCGTGGTCATTGGGAGCCAACCGGCTGGGTCGGAATGGAATGCGTGGTCGTGTTCATCGGGAGGGCTTGGATGGAACAGGCGATGGAAACGAGGCCTGGCGTACCGCTGGCGGAGGAAGCGGCCTTGTGTTTGACCGCCACGTTCAAAGCAGGGGTCCTGTTGATCGGGAGGGCCTGGCGTCTTGCAAAAGCGGAAGCGGACCTCCTACGGTCGAAAGCAGGGGTCCTGTTGATTGGGAGGAGTGTGGCGTGCCGCAAAGCGGAGGAAGCGGACCTCCCATCTTTGTCAAAGCAGGGGTCTGTTGATCGGGAGGGTGTGGCGTGCCGCAAAAGCAGATTTAAAGCGGACTTGTGTTGGAGCACTACGGTCGAAGCAGGGGGGTGGAGGGTGTGGCATACCATAAGCAGGACTCCACAGGATACTGTTCATCTCCACCGTCGACCTCCTCCAGCCTCCACGAGCTACCGTCGACCTCCTCCAGCCTCCACGGGCTCCTGTTCATCCAACCTCCACCGCGCGCTACTCCACCGGCTACTGTTCAACCACCCCTCTCCACGGGCACCCCTCCACCGTCTACTGTTCATCCAGCCCTCCACACCACGGGGTCCTGTTCAACCACCCCTCCACGGCCACCCCTCCACCGTCTAATGTTCATCCAGCCCTCCACACCACGGGTTCCTGCTCATCCAGAGGCAATGCCACCGCTCACTGTTCATCCATCGGGTTCGGTTAACAGCCATCGATCGATCGCTCGGGTTCGATGTAGCGTAGCCTGCAGTCTGTCCTTCGGGTTCGATTAGAGCCCAACGCCTCGCTTCGGCTTGATTAGAGCCAACGCCTACACCTGCAGCAGCGTATGTACGAGAAAGCAGCATCGCTCTCCCACCGTAACCGCAACTCCCGAAATTTTCCTCCCCTCGCTTCTACCACGGTTTTTTCCTTCATGGGCGGCCCAAAGAATGTCATGCAGCTGCGTCTCCGGCCCGCCAGGACGAAAAGCCCATTTTACATCATGATTTTTTGTCATAGAAGTAGGAGCCCACCACATCTATGATGATACCGGGTTTTGTCACAATTATCGTCATAGAAGTGTCATATGTATGACAGAAAAAAATTCGTTCGGCCCAAAATGTCATGGATGTGTCTTTTTTTTGTAGTGGAAGGCCACTCACAAGGCCGCACTGGAGCGTCCCTTGGGGTCTCCTCATCAGCATCACGCATTGCAAGCCTGGGGCTTTGCTTCCTTGAAGAACCACCTTGGAACATCTTCCTAAGCATATTGTTTTCTCTGAAAAAATTCTGAAATTTTTAGTAGCTTCAAACAAAAGTGAACCAACTTCAATAAAATTAATAGCAACTACTCCTACAAGTGCCTAGAGCCTATATCAAGCATTAGAACTACTTGGAACCATATAAATTTGACATACAAGCTCAAGAACATGGTCACCTATGCAGCACAAATTTGCAAAGAATAAAGCACTAGAACAAAAACTAATTGGACCAATGGAGGAGTCACATACCAAGGAACAATCTCCCCAAGCAGTTTTGTGAGAGGTGCTTTGAGCAAGGAGATCGAAAATCGCAGCAAAGTGAGCTACAACTCGTGCTTGAGCTGGTTATTCGTGTTTGTGGGAGGAAGGATAAGAGGATGGGTGCATGAATAAGTGGAGGAGGGCCACCGTGGGCCCACGAGGCAGAGGGGCGCGCCCTGGGGGGTAGGGCGCGCCCTCCACCCTCGTGGCCAGGTGGCAACTCCCCCCGCGGTGCTTTAAGTACCATAAATCCTCAAATATTCCCGAAAAAATCATATTAAATTGGCATGACATTTGGAGGACTTTTATTTTCGGGGTATTTTTATATTGCACGGATAAATCAGGAAACAGACAGAAAAATACTATTTTTACTTTATTTCAACTAAATAGCAGAAAGTATAAAGAGGGTACAGAAGGTTGTGCCTTCTAGTTTCATCCATCCCATGCTCATCAAAAGGAATCCGCTAACAAGGTTGATCAGGTCTTGTTAACAAACTCATTCCGAATAACATGAAACCGGAGAAATTTCGAATAACACTATGTTACCTCAATGGGGATATGCACATCCCCAGTAATAAGAATATCATATTTCTTCTTGACAGTAGGAAGAGGAAATTCAAAACCTCCAAATATAATCGATGGATTTTTTCCAATAGAGTTGATACTATGAACTTGAGGTTGTTTCCTCGAAAAGTGTACCGTATGCTCATTACCATTAACATGAAAAGTGACATTGCCTTTGTTGCAATCAATAACAGCCCCTGCAGTATTCAAAAAAAGTCTTCCAAGAATAATAGACATACTATCGTCCTCGGGAATATCAAGAATAACAAAGTTCGTTAAAATAGTAACGTTTGCAACCACAACAGGCACATCCTCACAAATACCGACAGGTATAGCGGTTGATATATCAGCCATTTGCAAAGATATTTCAGTAGGTGTCAACTTATTCAAATCAATTCTATGATATAAAGAGAGGCTTAACACTAACACCGGCTCCAAGATCACATAAAGCAGTTTTAACATAGTTTCTTTTAATGGAGCATGGTATAGTAGGTACTCCTGGATCTCCAAGTTTCTTTGGTATTCCACCCTTAAAAGTGTAATTAGCAAGCATGGTGGAAATTTCAGCTTCCGGTATCTTTCTTTTATTTGTAACAATATCTTTCATATACTTAGCATAAGGATTCATTTTGAGCATATCAGTTAATCGCATACACAAAAAGATAGGTCTAATCATTTCAGCAAAGCGCTCAAAATCCTCATCATCCTTTTTCTTGGATGGTTTGGGAGGAAAAGGCATGGGTTTCTGAACCCAAGGTTCTCTTTCTTTACCATGTTTCCTAGCAACAAAGTCTCTCTTATCATAACATTGATTCTTTGATTCTGGGTTATCAAGATCAACAGTAGGTTCAATTTCTACATCATTATCATTACTAAGTTGAGCATCATCATTAGCATTTTCATTCGGTTCATATTCATTACTAGATTGTGTTCCAGCATCAGACATAGATATATCATTTGGATTATCAGGTGGTTCAGCAATAGGCTCACTGGAAGTTTGCAAAGTCCTATCATTTTTCTTTTTCTTCCTTTTAGAAGAACTAGGTGCATCAATATTATTTCTCTGAGAATCTTGCTCAATTCTCTTAGGGTGGCCTTCAGGATACAAAGATTCCTGAGTCATTCTACTAGTTCTAGTAGCCACTCTAACAGCATAATCATTTTTCTTACTATTCATTTCCTTGAGCAAATCATTTTGAGCCTTAAGTACTTGTTCTACTTGAATGGTAACAATAGAAGCATGTTTGCTAACAAGTTTAAGTTCACATCTAACATCAGCCATATGATCACCCAAGTGTTTAATCATATAAGTATTTTATTTTAATTGTCTACCAAAATAAGCATTGAAGTCTTCTTGCTTAAACATAAAGTTATCAAACTCATCCAAGCATTGACTAGCAATTTTAGTAGGAGGGACTTCAGCTTTATCATATCTATAGAGAGAATTTACCTTTACTACCTGTGTCGGGATATCAAGATCTGGAGGTTCTTCAATAGGTAATGGATCAAGATCATATGTTTCTTCAATAGGCGGTAAATTAAGACCATGTATTTCTTCAATAGGAGGTAAATTCTTAACATTTTCAGCCTTAATAACTTTTTCTTTCATAGATTTCTTTGCTTCTTGCATATCTTCGGGACTGAGAAATAGAACACCTCTCTTCCTCGGAGTTGGTTTAGGAATAGGCTCGATGGTGGCTCTGAGCTAGCTCGGGAAGTGTCCAATTATTTTCATTTGTCAACATATTATTCAATAGAATTTCAGCTTCATCCGGTGTTTTTTCCCTGAAAACAGAACCAGCACAACTATCCAGGTAATCTCTGGAAGCATCGGTTAGTCCATTATAAAAAATATCAAGTATTTCATTTTTCTTAAGAGGATGATCAGGCAAAGCATTAAGTAACTTGAGAAGCCTCCCCCAAGCTTGTGGGAGACTCTCTCCTTCAATTTGCACAAAGTTGTATATTTCCTTTAAAGCAGCTTGTTTCTTATGAGCAGGGAAATATTTAGCAGAGAAGTAATAAATCATATCCTGGGGACTACGCACACAACCGGGATCAAGAGAATTAAACCATATCTTAGCATCACCCTTTAATGAGAACGGAAATATTTTAAGGATATAAAAGTAACGAGATCTCTCATCATTAGTGAACAGGGTGGCTATATTATTTAATTTAGTAAGATGTGCTACAACAATTTCAGATTCATAGCCATGAAAAGGATCAGATTCAACCAAAGTAATTATATCAGGATCAACAGATAATTCATAATCCTTATCGGCAACACAAATAGGTGAAGTAGCAAAAGCAGGGTCAGGTTTCATTCTATCTCTAAGAGATTCCTTGTTCCATTTAGTTAATAGCCTCTTGAGTTCATAACTATCTTTGCAAGCTAAAATAGCTGCAGAAGCTTCTTTATCAAAAACATAACCCTCAGGAATAACAGGCCTATCTTCATCATCACTTTCATCAACAGTATCAGTTTCAATAATTTCTTTCTCTCTAGCCCTAGCAATTTGTTCATCAAGAAATTCACTAAGGGGCACATCAATATCAAGCATAGAAGTAGTTTCATCATAAGTATCATGCATAGCAGAAGTGGCATCATCAATAACATCGACATATCGGAGCGACTAATGTAAGCAGGTTTAGGTGTCGCAAGCTTACTCATAATGAAGGTGAATCAAGTGCAGAGCTAGATGGCAGTTCCTTACCTCCCTCGTAGTTGAGGGATAAATTGTTGTCTTAAGCGTCTTTCAAGTTCTTCATAGTGACCAGCAGATATAAATCCCAAGTGACTCAAAGAATAGAGCTATGCTCCCGGCAACGGCGCGAGAAATTAGTCTTGATAACCCACAAGTGTAGGGGATCGCAACAGCTTTTCGAGGGTAGAGTATTCAACCCAAATTTATTGATTCAACACAAGGGGAGCCAAAGAATATTCTCAAGTATTTGCTCCTGAGTTGTCATTTCAGCCACTCCTGGTTAACTTAATGTCTGCAGCTATGTATTTAGTAGCAAAGTAATATGATAGTAGTGGTAACGGTAATAAAAGGTAATGGAAGCAAAAGTAATATTTTTGGTATTTTGTAGTGATTGTAACTATAGCAACAGGGAAGTAAATAAGCGTAAACCAGTAGATGGAAAGCTCGTCGGCATTGGATCGATGATGGATAATTATGCCGGATGCGGTTCATCATGTAACAGTCATAACATAGGGTGACACAGAACTAGCTCCAATTCATCAATGTAATGTAGGCATGTATTCCGAATATAGTCATACATGCTTATGGAAAAGAACTTGCATGGCATCTTTTGTCCTACACTGCCGTGGTAGCGGAGTCCTATTGGAAACTAAGGGATATTAAGGCATCCTTTTAATAGAGAACCGGAACAAAGCATTAGCACTTAATGAATACATGAACTCCTCAAACTATGGTCATCACAGGTAGTGGTCCCGATTATTGTCACTTCGGGGTTGCCGGATCATAACACATAGTAGGTGACTATAGACTTGCAAGATAGGATCAAGAACGCACATATATTCATGAAAACATAATAGGTTCAGATCTGAAATCATGGCACTCGGGCCCTAGTGACAAGCATTAAGCATAGCAAAGTCATAGCAACATCAATCTCAGAACATAGTGGATACTAGGGATAAAACCCTAACAAAACTAACTCGATTACATGATAGATCTCATCCAACCCATCACCGTCCAGCAAGCCTACGATGGAATTACTCACACACGGCGGTGAGCATCATGAAATTGGTGATGGAGGATGGTTGATGATGACGACGGTAACAAATCCCCCTCTCCGGAGCCCCGAACGAACTCCAGATCGGCCCTCCCGAGAGGTTTTAGGGCTTGGTGGCGGCTCCGTATCGTAAAACGTGATGATTTTTTCTCTTTAATTTTTTTCTCCCCGAAAGCAAATATATAGAGTTGGAGTTGGCGTCGGAGGAGCTCCACGGGGCCCACGAGGTAGGGGGCGCGCCCTAGGGGGGGCGCCCCCACCTCGTGGACAGGGTGTGGACCCTCTGGTCTTCATCTTTGGCAAGGATTTTTTATTATTTTTAACTTCAGGTCATTCTGAGAACTTTTGTTTTCTGCACATAAAACATCATGGAAATTCTGCTGAAAACAGCGTCAGTCCGGGTTAGTTTCATTCAAATCATGCAAGTTAGAGTCCAAAACAAGGGCAAAGGTGTTTGTAAAAGTAGATACGATGGAGACGTATGGAGCGACACGCTCATTGTCGCTAGACACAGTCGGTTTCAATGTGCCGAGGGTGGCGTTAGTGTTGTGGCACGACCAACAGCTAGTATGCTTGGTTTGTGCCCAAGGTTGCCCCATCAAAGCATTGGGTAGCCAAAATTTTGGTTGAGGTTTTGGTTGCCCATGATTTGGCCTACATCGCCAAGAAAAATGAACTAGAGTTGGCTAGAGTTCATTGGCATGCCAAAAAAATGGCAACCATCCATTTTTGGGTCATGACCAAAACCTCAAAAAAATGGCAACCATCCAAACAAAGACCAATCTTTGGGTCATGACCAAATTTTTGGTAAGGTGCACTTTGGCCACAATCCAAACACACCCCAACACCCGGCTCGTCGAGGATTCACGGGGCGCCGGGACGCGTCCGCGAAGTGGTGTAGCGCGGCCAACTGCATCCTCAGGACCTGAGACCATGCCGAGTCGTCTTGCTTTTTCAATGACATGCGTCGATCGCATGTGAGCAAAGGGAATCTCCAACATTGCCATGAACGCAGCTGACTACCCTGGCACACCAAAACCCTCGTCCCTCGCGCCGTCGCGCGGTGCATTCCCAGCCGGCGCCAGCTGCCCGCATTCATGCCGTCCGTTCGTATGCCGTCATTAAGAGGCTCGGTGCCCGAGGAACCAACTCCGGCGACTTAATGACGCACCAGGATGCTTGGCCTCACCGGAATGCGCTACTTAAAGTGGCAACGCCCAGCTAACCTCCACACCATAGCGCATCGTCCTCCTACCAGGCATCACATCCGCCATGACCGCAAGCGCGAACGCTCTACGAGAGAGCTTGTCTTCGGGGATGGAGCTCGAGGTCGCCGCCCTCCCTCAAGTCGCCGCACAAGTGGTGGCCACGCTGGCGGCCGACGACGGGAGCACCGTCAGCCACGCGTCCTACTTGCCGCCGTCCAACGTCCGGCATCGCCGAGGTCGGGGACTCCTCCGAGGATGAGTAGGGCATGGGAGGCGGCATGGCATGGTGTGCCAACTGGCCGGTCCGTCTCCCGTGTTCTACTTTTCCTCCCCGGAGACCGCACCTTCACTTCACGGGTCTCTAACCCCGCCCCCGTACATGGAGATCGCAGATGGAGGACGTCGGTCACCGCCATAGAATAGGTTTAGGGTCGGGTTTCTTTTATTTTTCTATCCTATAAAAGTTCAAAATGTAATGAAAATCTGCCGTGTTTGCATTAATCTTGGCCGGTGTATATGAACTTTCACAATAATATAGTATATTGTAGGAGTACTAGAAAGATGCCGTCGTATGCTGTACGGTAGATCAAGATCTTGTGGGAGAAAATGATGAACAAGGGAAGGCCTTATCTGCAAATGCACATTCACGCATTTCACATTTTCTACATCTACGGGAACCCTCTGAAAGGGTTAACATAAATTGCCTCTCTCTCTCCTCCCTAATTTTCATGGTGGTGGGCCCTCCCTCCCCCAAGCTACAATCAACAGCTCACACGTTTCACATTATGTTAATTACGTGGCGGGACTACGTAGGTGTAGCATTACTCGTCCTAAAAAACCAACTAAGCCAACCTCCCAAAGATATCGCTGGAAAAGACCCGGCCACGCCGTTTTAGTCGGGATTACCAGATTACTAGTAGTAGTATCGATGGATCGCGCGAAGCAACAAGTTTTTTTTGAGGAGGCAAAGCACCTAGTTTAAAAGGGAAAAGGCGGTACACTCACAGCACCCCTGTCGTGGTCGCATTGCACCCCACACACGTTTGGTCCTGCACACGGCTCACGCAAACGGAACGCGCTTCGGCTTGCCTCTTCACTGACACGTGGGACTGCACTTGGAGAAACCGACCATGCGCCAAACTCCCCTCGCCCACCGCACGAAAATCCTCCCCCCCCCACCCACCCAAAAATTCCCCCTAAATCCTAGATTCAACCGCCCTCCGGCCAACTAGCCAATAATATTCCCCAAACCCCCACCCCCCCCCCCGTCCCCCTCCACTCCATTCACTCCGCCAAAGCCGCCCTCCCCGCCACGCTGATACGTCGGCACCACGGTTCGTCGCACAGCGATCCTCTCGCTCCACAAGACGCTCAGAGATCTGCCGCCCTTCAGCCGCCGCCATCACCGGGCGACGTTTTGTGGAGGCGACGGCGGTCAGCGCCGCCATCGCCGGGCGACGTCAGGTGGAAAAGCACGGCGGTCAGATTCTCCCACGGTACGCACATTCTATACTGAGGCCCCGTGCATGTCGGTGTAGCGCTGAATATTAGCTGATAGACGCTGTTAATCTCACTATTTGCCGAAGTAGTTTACACTCAATATGCTCTACTTAAGAAGCTTCCTTGCCTGCTCGCACTCAATCATGCTTAGCTGAGATGGCATGCCAAGGCCGATTAGTTGCTAAAATATCCTGCCATATATTTATTGTGACGTAGATTGGCATGGTCTAGTAGCCAATCTGTTAGGTGAAATAGCTCTACACCGTTTTATACTCGATCTTTGTTGTTGCGATGGCCTTCGATAGTTCGATGGCTGTGTGCTTGGCCTCATTGACTGCTGAAATAGCCTGCCATAATTTAGCACTCAAATCTGTTTGCTGAATTAGCTTTACATATATTTTGTTACTTAGATCAGCTCGTCGAAATATCTTGCCATAGCTTTAGACATTGACCTAGGTATTTTCTTCTGGACTTCATAAAAAAGCATATATGTTTTTCCTGTAATATCTAGTAGAAGAACTAATTTGTATGTCTAACAGATGGACATGACTTGGATAACTTCTTCTTGAAGATTCTCCGCTGCATATGTCGAGGGGGTTGAAAACTTCATGAACTTTATCAGAGCTGAGTACGGTGGTCCGAAATCAGATGTGCTCTGCCCATGTAGCAGTTGTATGAATTCAGTTAAAAGACCCAGTCAACTGTGCAAAATCATCTACACTTGTATGGGATGTCGGTCACATATACTAGGTGGGTTCATCACGGTGAAGCTGTGAACGTCAATGTTATTGACTACGTGGAAGCAGCAGATCATCATCTTGATCTCGCTCGATGCTCGTGTGGAAGAGGAGGAGGAGGTGGTGGTGGCGGAGCCGTGAGTTTGACCAACATTGAAACAATGCTACGAAATGCTCGTGCATTCCGTGAACTTTCACCTGCAGAAGAAAAACGATGGGCCCGCATGTTGGAACAATGCAACGTGGCTGTCACCCCAGGAAATAAGCTGTCAGTATTCTCAGCTATGGTCACCTTTCTTCAGCTGAAGACATCTGAGCAGATGACCAACAAATCATTTGATGCGATGTTGGCTGCTTTCCGCAAAGCTTTCCCAGATGCGTCTGAGCTGCCACACACCTACAGTAAAATGAAGAATTTCCATCGTGCAGTTGGAATTGGATATTATATGATCCATGTTTGTAAGAATAATTGTATTCTGTTCCGGAAGGATTATGCCAACTTAAGTGAATGCCCGAAATGCAAATCATCAAGATGGAAAGATGGCGATGCTGTGAAGAGGATTCCTCATAATGTTTTGAGACATTTTCCAATTACTGACAGCTTATTTCTAGGATACCTTAAAATTGAAGGCAAGACAAAAGATACCTTAATATTGAAGGCAAGATGAAAGATACCTTAAAATCTAGGATTGATTTGACACACCTGGGTATCAGAAAGGATTTGCAGGTGCAAGATGAAGGTAAACCACGGGATATGGCACCGGTGTAATGCGTCTTGGACAAGGTAAAAAGAAAAGAATTCTGCAAGGTCCTGTAACATGAAAGATTCCCACATGGATTTGCTTCCAACCCTGAAAGGAGAGTCAGTGCAGATGGAGACAACGTACAAGGGTTGAAACTCATGCCTGCCACGCCCTACTTCAAAGGGTTTTACTTGTTATCCTTAGAGGATTGGGCATACGACTTATCTGAAGCGATTGCAGAGTTGGGACAATTGTTCGTGGAACTATGCAAGAGAAATATCAGGATAGATGCTTTGGAGCGTCTTAGAGACAAGATACCAACTATCCTATGCGACCTTGAGAAGAGATATATCCTCTGACCTTCTTGGATGTGATGGTGCATTTGGCTGTTCATCTACGATGAGGCACTACTTATAGGTCCAAGACAAGATGGCTGGATGTACCCTATTGAAAGGCGGCTAGGCACTTTCAAGGGCTATGTTAGGAACAGAGCTAGACCCGAGGGTTCCATTGCAGAGGCCTACATTGCTACATAAGCGTTGACATTCTGCTCAAAATACATTGAAACAGCTGATCAGCTTAGCAAAGACGTGGATGAAGACATTCCCGGGCTCAATGTTTTTGATTATTCTGTTCGAGTTACAGGGAAGAGTCGTGTCGGTGTACTAAAGTAGGGGTACCCTAGTATCCCGAACTTGTGCACGGGCAGTTGCAGCCCTCCGCGGCAAGGCATACCGGGTGACCGCCAAGGTCCTCCGTGGTTCCTTTGGAGCCATTCAAGAACAAAGTATTCAAGCCAAGGAGACAAGGCCCCGGCAAGAGGAGCTTGTCGGGAAGGCCACCCAAGGCACCTAGAAGACAAGGCCCCGGCAAGAGGAGCTTTCCGAGAAGGCTCGGTGAGCGACAAGCTTCCGGGCGCGACAAGACAACTACCGCGGCAAGGCGCCTGCTGCGGCAGACCACCTCTCTGTACCTACGCTCCAGCACATCCACTAACATGTCGCCTTGGGACCTTTCCAGGCGTGCGTGGCGGGAGGCTGTGCAGCCAGCGGTGCGAGGTGGCAAGCGGCGCTGACAAGATTGCCATCGTGGCAAGCGGTGGCGCCCCTGACGGTCCCTGTTAGCACTGTTAGGGCTTAATGAGACGGGCATTTAATGCCTTTGTCCCCTGCCGTCGGGGTTAGGTATGGTAATCGCATACCTTTGTACAAGTAGGTGTACCAACCACTCCATTTCCATTTGTACCCTTGTTCACGTTGCCACCGTCGGTGACCCTTGACATATAAAAGGATGCCCATGCGCAACGTAGAGGGGGGTTCGAGAGGTTCGACACTCACGCTCGGTCTCGTTAGCAGCTCGTGTGTACTGTAGCACTCAGCGCTCCTGAGCAAGAACGCAATACACCTAGACATGCAGCAGTAGGAGTGTTATCTCTCCGGAGAGCTCCGAAGCTGGGTAAACCTCTCGTGTGCATCGCCTCGATCCGCTCTTCATGCGACCTCCGCTCCCCGCCGAACCGAAAGGGGCTCGGTCCGCCGGTCCCCATAGGTGTTCGTGGGCCAGATCAGCCTGCCCCGACATCTTTGGCGTGCCAGGTAGGGGGCGTCGAGGTTGTGCAAACCTGATCCGGCGTCCACGCGAGCTAGATCTTCATCATCTTCATCAACATGCCACCGAAGAAGAAGGCTTCGCGGCGAAGCCCCGTCCGCGTCGAACCCACCGCCACCGGAGCAAACAGGTGGTGGGGTAGACGCCGGCGGAAGAATGGACGGCGACGAGGGAGCTCACGGTGCTGCCAAGTCCAAGGACAAGGCTGCACAGACCTCGGCGTCCGTACATGCACCGCGCCCGTCTCAAGAGGCGCGGGACCAACAGCGTCATGGCATTCACAATGCCATACGCTCGTTGGACCAAGATCAAGCTGGTGGATCCCGGGATGCTCAAGACCAGCATGCACGCCAACATGCTGGCGCGAGCGAGGCACGGTCGCCTGGACGGGATATCGCTTCCTTCTAACATAGTTAGAAGTCCGAGCATATCCCGCTCCTCGCGCCGTTCGCCACTGCCACCCACCACTCCAGCAGAAGCTTTGGCAAGAGCGCAACTGCTCCTGGATTACCCTCCGACGGCCGACAAGGTCGATGAATGGAGGGCCACCATACAGAGTCTCATCAGCTTCGCCAACGGTGACGCTCCGCGGCAACCGAGTACATCGCTGCCGCGGCAGGACTGCCAAACGCGAGCCGGTGGTGACGAGACCGGTGGGGGTGCAACTACCATGCACTCTCCACCCCGAAGGCCAAGATCGCCGACTCGCCGGATCCACCTCGACAGCGACTCCACCGCGTCATCGGATCCACGAGCTCGTCGCGATCAACGCCAAGTTCTGCACGAACGACAGCAAGAGGACGCTCGAACTCGCATCGAGCGCCGAAGAGAAGCGCGGCATCAATCCGACAAGCGCGCTGGGCGCTCTGTTGATATGCATGCGCCAGAGGAACCAGGTGACTTGCCGTACGCGGTAGGTTGCCCTGCGTTCACTCGTGAGCTGCGGCAAGTCCAAAGTGGCCCAAAGAAGAAAAATTTCAAGCCAGATGTACCAGAGAAGCACGACGGCAAGACGCATCCGTCGGAGTTCCTCGGCATCTACACCATCGCGGTGCAAGCTGCGGGGCGAGACGACAAGATCCTTGCCAACTACTTCTACCGGGTGCTCAAGCCCAATGCCAGATCCTGGCTCATGCACTTGCCGGACAACTCCATATCTTCTTGGGCAGATCTATGCCATCAGTTTGTCGGCGCCTTTACAGGCGGCCACAAGCCCCATGGCCAAGAAAGCGACCTTCATCTGCTCGCCCAGAAGGAAGGAGAGCCCCTGCGCAAGTATATTCAAAGATTCAACCGTGTACAGCACAACATCCCAGATGTCCACCCTGCCATGGTGATCAGCGCGTTCCATCAGAACGTGCGAAACCGCAGGATGCGGGAGGAGATGGCGATGTGCAAGATCGTAGACGTCGATGAGCTATATGCCCCGGGCCGACAAGTGTGCACGTCTTTGAGGAAGGAGGAGACTCCCGAGAGAATATCAAGCGGAGGATCTCGATAGTGAGGAGACCGCCCGGCAAAGAAGAGCCGGCGGGGCAACAGGAAAAGAAAGGCAGAGATGTGCTAGTTGTTGAGCAGTCCGGCAACGGAGGTGGCGACAAGAAAGCCAAGGCTGGTAGCTCCGGCAAAGAGGTTGCCGCTGGCACCAACTGCCAGTCTGTGGCGGCCACCGACAAGCAAGACGGCTCCAGCAAGCAGTACTGCAAGATCCACCGCACCAAAGGCCATGACCTCCAGAGCTGCAAGAAGGTCGAGCAGCTTGTCGAGCAGCAGAAGGCTGAATACGAACGGCGCGACAAGGAGAAGGCCCAGGAGGGTGCTGGAGGAGCTAGCAAGAAACGTCCCGGCCGGGGAGGACGCCGCGGCAAGGCCAAGCAGCGGCAAGGAGACAGACCTCCCCGCGGCCGCGGCAAGGATGACGACGACAACGACGATGAAGACATGGATGATGACGAGACCGATGAGAAGCAGTTCCAGAAAGCCACAGAGGTCCCGTGCGTTGACGGCGGTGCTTCTCTGCATACTTCACACCGCCAACTCAAGCAGTGGATGCGGGAAGTCAATGCAGCAGAACCATCCATCGAGTCACGCAAGCCTCTGAAATGGTCCAAAGACGCCTATCATCTTTGATATTGAGGACCACCACGATCGCAGAATCTGCGGTCGGGTGCTTGCCGATGTTGGCCTCACCAACTATCCGCAACCTCAAGGTCACCAAGATGTTAGTTGACGGCGGGCCGGCTTGAACCTAATCTCCTCCGCGGTGCTCCGAAACCTCGGATCCACGATGGCGAGCTCGAAGAGACCGCACTTTTCAAGGAATAAATCCGGGAAGGAGCAAGTCAAGGGAAAGATCACATTGCCGGTGACATTTGGCAGCGAAGTTGAACTTCAGGATCGAGAGGGTCACCTTTGACGTTGCTTGACTTTCCATTGCCTTACAATGGGATACTTGGCCGCCCAAAGACTCGCCAAATTCATGGCGGCCTCTCACTATGCCTACAACATGCTGAAGATGCCAGGCCCGATAAGTGTCATCTTTGTCCCTGGCGACAAGAAGGACGCTCTTATCTGCACCGACAAGATCTACCGAGAAGCAGCTGCTGCAACAGATTGCAAGCCACTTGCCGCTGAAGCTCCCGGGGGGAAGAAGAAGACCAGGACCGGCAAGGGCTCTGATGCCCACTCCGGCAAGCGCACCTCTTCGGAGTGCTGCGCTACCATCGAGGGCGCACCATCGAGCTCCACCGGCAAGTGTAAGAAGACGATGGCAGCTCCACCAAAGACCAAGAAGGTGTCCGCCAAGGAGGACGGCACTGGTGGTACCTTCACCATCAGTGCCTCTCTTGACCCTAAATAGGAAGGCGCGCTGTTTTCTCGCGGGCTTAACGCCGACGTGTTTGCGTGGCAACCGTCGACATCCCCGTGTTCCTGTGAAAGTAATTGAGCACCATCTTGTCGTTTGTCCTCGCGCGCGCCCGTCAGCGTAAAGTCGTAAAGCGGCAAAGGAGCGCCAAGAGTTCATCGCAAAAGAAATCAAGAAACCGGAAGCAGCAGGCCTTGTCGAGGAGTGCTCCATCCCACGTGGTTGGCCAATCTGTAGTTGTATGCAAGGCTAACGGAAATGGAGGCTTTGTATCGACTTTACCGATGTCAATAAAGCTTGTCCCAAAGACCCATTTCCCTTGTCGGCGCATCGACCAGATTGTTGACTCCACGTACCGGATGTGATTTGCTTTCATTTCGGATGCATACTCAGGATATCATCAGATCTTCATGGCAGAAGAGGATGAAGAGAAGACCGCATTCATCACCCCATGTGGCACATACTATTTCGTACGGATGCCCTTCGGGTTAAAGAATGCTGGTTCAACATTTGCAAGAGTAGTTCATGACGCTTTTGAGCCGCAAATGCAGAAATGTGGAAGCATACATGGATGACATAGTGGTAAAAAGCAAGGACAAAGCGACCAGGTTCAAGATTTAGACGAAACCTTTGCAAATCTGCGCAAGATCAACCTCAAGCTCAACCCCGAGAAGTGCGTGTTTGGAGTCCCTTCCGCAAGCTTCTCGGTTCTTCGTGTCTCAGCCGGGAACCGAAGCTAATCCCGACAAGATCAAGGCCATTGAGCAGATTGAAGCACCAAAGCGCCAAGGATGTACGAAGGCTTGCCGGTTGCGTAGCTGCTCTCGATGAGGTTTATCTCTAGATCTGCTTGGCGTTCTCGCCATTCTTCAAAATTTTGAAGAAGGTAGGTCCGATGCAATGGACTCCGGAAGCGGAGGCTGCGCTGCAGAACTTGAAGAGATACATCTCCTCCACTCCAACACTTGTCGCACCTAAGCCACAAGAGAAGTTGCTGCTATATATAGCAGCAACCAATCAAGTGGTTAGTGCTGCGTTAGTAGCGGAGAGGGAGGCGGATGATGTGCTAGCAACCATGGCAGATGCATCCAGCGACAAGCTGTGGGGCTTCACCGCAAGCTCTGGTCCCGACAAGGATGGATCTGCAGACGCATGAGAAGATGAGAAAAGGATGGTGCAGCGCCGGTTTACTTTGTCGGTTCCCTTCTCGCAGGGGCTAGGTCAAGGTACTCTGGTGTGCAAAAATTGCCGGCCTCCTCATGGCCTCGAGAAAGCTGCGCCATTACTTTCAGGCACATGAGATCACAGTTGTCACTCGCTTTCCGCTGAAGAGGATACTGCAAAATCCAGAAGCAACAGGCAGGATTGTCGAGTGGGCACTGGAACTGTCAAGCTTTGGCCTCAAGTTTGAGAGCACTTCAACTATCCAAAGCAGAGCATTGGCGGAGTTCATAGCAGAATGGACGCCAACACCAGATGAACAAATCCCAGAAACGAGCATCCCCGTCAAGGAAGCAAGCAAAGAGTGGCTGATGTACTTCGATGGTGCCTTTTCGCTGCAAGGCACCGGCGCGGGCGTGCTACTTGTCGCGCCCACCGGAGAGCACCTCAAGTACGTTGTCCAGATGCACTTTCCCAGGGAGCAAGCAACAAACAATACTGCAGAGTATGAAGGTTTGCTTGCCGGTCTCAGGATCGCAGTAGACCTTGGGATCAAGAAGCTCATTGTCAGGGGTGACTCACAGCTTGTTATCCGCCAAGTGAACAAGAATTATCAGAGTCCGTTGATGGAAGCTTATGTTGATGAAGTGAGAAAGCTAGAAGAGCACTTTGACGGCCTACAGATGGAATATATTCCAAGAGCTGAGAACGACATTGCTGATGGCCTGTCAAAGTGCGCCGCACTTAAGTTACCTGTGGAACCAAGGATTTTTGTGCTCAAGCTGACTCAACCGTCTGTAACACCATCAACTGGACAGAGCAAGAAGAGGAAGTTGATCTCTGGTGACTATTTTTCGGCAGAGCTTCCCAAAGCCGCCGCCAAGAAGGTCCCCAAGATCGACACCAACAGTGCTGAGGAGCATTCGGCTCCGACAAGCCCCAGGGTTTGTTTCGTTGAAGCAGACGCTCCCAACAAGTTTTGCTCCGGCAAGCTTGCCGGGGAACGTCAAGCTCCGGCTGAGCCGCAGGTTCTCGCCATGGAAGCTGATGTTCTCGCAGCAGCAGATGTGCCTTTAGTCCTTGTTGTCGAGCCGCAAGCTCCAAAGATGGGCACAGCAGATTGTGCATTTCCTTGAGACAGAGAACTTCCCAAGAGCAAGAAGAAGCGGAAAGAGTAGCCCGGCAGTCAAGTATGTACCAGTTTGTCGACAAAGACACTGCATGTAAGAAGACTCAACGGTGTGAAATTGAAGTGTATTCACCAGAAGACGGACAAAAGCTGTTGGCAGATATACATGGAGGCATATGTGGTCACCACATTGGCGCCAGAGCACTTGCCGCAAAGTATTAAGCAAGGTTTCTTTTGGCCGACAGCCCTCCGTGATGCAACCGCACAAGTAACCAAGTGTGAAGCGTGCTGCCCATTCCAAGCAGATACACCACCAGCTCAAGCTCTCCAGACGATCCCTTTATCCCGGCCATTTTCGGTCTGGGGCTCGACATTCTCGCCCCTTTCCCGAAGCTGTCGGGGCTTTGAGTACTTGTACGTCATAATCGACAAGTTCACAAAGTGGCCGGAAGTGGAAGCGATGAGGAAGGTGACAAGACAACAAGTCAAGTTCTTCAGTCAATTGTTTGCCGCTTCGAATCCCTAACAGGATCATCACCGACAACGACACGCAATTCACAAGCCGCACCTTCATGCAAAGACGTCCAAGATCTTGGCGCCAAGGTTCGCTTCGCTTCTGTTGCTCATCCGAGAAGGAACAGTCAAGCAGAGAGGGCAAATGTTGAAGTGCTGCGCGGGCTCAAGACCAGAACTTTTGACAGGCTGCACAAGTGCGGAAGAAACTGGATTGAGGAGCTGCCGGTGGTTCTTTGGTCGATCAGGACGACGCCAAATCGAGCCACTGGCCAGACACCTTTCGCTCTAGTCTATGGAGCAGAGGCAGTTCTCCCCACGGAACTCATATACGGATCACCTCGAGTACTCGCTTATGATGAGCTTGAGAAAGAGCAGCTGCGACAAGATGACGCGCTGCTCCTTGAGGAAGATTGTCTTCGTGTCTTGTCACGAGCTGCTCGGTACCCGGCAAGCTTTGCGCCGCTACCATAGCCGCAAAGTTAATGCCGAGAAGTCTCGAGGAAGGCGACCTTGTTCTTCGCGCGCTCAGTCCGCCAAGAATTCCAACAAGTTGACGCCTTGAAGTGGGAAGGCCCTTACCGGGTGAAACGAGTCACTAGGCTCGGCGTTATGCGCCTTGAGAACGAAGATGGCATTCCGTGAGCAACTCCTGGAACATTGAGCATCTTCGTAAGTTTTACTCAGAAGGCGCGGTTGTCGAACCTGTTCCGGCAACCACCTTTTGTACAAGTCTTGCCGCTGTTGCATGTAATCCTTTGTACAAAGCCGGACGCAGACCCCGTGCATCAGTAAAGCTAGCGTGCTTCGCACACCTTGTCGATTTCATGCTTTTTACTCCTATTTTGCATGCGTTATCTAACACTTTGTGCAGCACCTACCCCTGGTAAGTAATAACGAGCCATAAGGCTCCATATCTTTATTTTCTCTTCTCTCTTTCTCAAAGAAAGGAAGGTTCCCTCGCACACAAGTTTGCCGGGGGGAAAGGAGAAGATAATGGTGCGGACCAAGCGTCGCTCAAGGAAGTCTAGCCTTACCAGGAAGCAAACAACAGAAAAGCTAAGTTGCCAAAGTTTGAGCAATCAGTTTTAAAAATTTTAAGTTATCTTCCTTGAACGACCGCACTTTGTATGGAAAACTTGTGCGCAGAGGAACCAACTCGTAGCTAGTTGCACCCTTACTTTGTTTCGAGTCCGCTCAACAACTTAAGAGAGTTGCGACTAGTTGCGACAAGGTTACTTGTCGGAAGCGGCACCGCCAGCAGGCTGCTAATGTCCTCAAGACTTTTCAGCGCCATGGCTCGGTGCCCGCTACCGACAAGTTCCCTAAAAGCATAGGGCAAAAACATACAAAGGAAGGAATCAAGTAAAGGAAATAACATAGCAATTGATACCCAAAATAGAGTTACATTACAAGATAGCTTGCCGCAGCTCTAATGGATTGTTCTTATGACATGACCAGCAGTGCAAGAGAAAGAGAAAAGCAGGCGGGCCTAATTCCACGCGATCGCCCTCAACCCTCTTGATTCCGCTCACCCTGTCCACAATGGGTGCGACAAGGGTCTTGAGCGCCTCCACATCAGCATCCGGCGGCAAGGACTTGAGGACGTTGGTGAGGTTGAGGCCTGGATTGCGGAAGGCCACCTTCATCAGCACCTTCGAGAGCTCCAGCGCAGATGGCGCGCGACTCCTCGGCCAGCTGCTTTGGGACTTCTTCCGGAGCTACTGGAGGGCCTTCACCACACCCTTGAAGAACAAGCTAAGCTTGGCGCTGGGTTGGAGGTGCTCGTCGGAGGAATATCCAAGATCCACCATCCCCAGCTCCATCAGCTCCCTTTGGATGGCTGCAGCAGTATCCACGAGACCCTCGGTCCAGTGCTCCACGTTCTCCCTCAAGGCACTCTGGGCGGCACAAGCACTCGCCCAGCCCTCGTCGGCCTTGATCTTCTCCTTCAAGGCCACCTCCTGCTCCTGGCGCCGGCCCAAATACCGAGTCAAAGTAGTTAGCTTCAACTCAAGATCTGCATTGGAGTCCCTGACGGCGCTGAGCTCCTTGCTCCTCTCGGCGAGACGGCCCTGCAGCTCGCCAAGAGTGTAGGCGTCCATCTCGCGCTCATGCTTGAGTGCAGCAAGCTCCTCGCCGCTCTTCTTGAGGCTGGCCTCCAACTGCGCCACCTTCGTCTCCAGCTCCTTCTTGGCGGCCTCGGCAGCTGCGGCAGCATCCTTTGCTTCCTTGAGAGCCCCGCCAAATGTTTGCTCGCGCATGGCAAGATCCTCCTCGTGGCTGTCAAGGTTAACCTTCCGCTGCGCCAACTCACCTTCCTGCGCAGACAGCTTCTCGATGGCAAGTCATTTGTTCCTCCTCGGCTTCAGCCTTCTCGAGGATGAAGGCCTTGCGCCTCGGTGAGTTGCTCCCGCCTCCGCCAAGGACCAGAGAGCTTCACAGTTGCGCCCCGGAGCTCCTCAAGGCTTCTCAATGTCATCCGCCTTCACGACAAAGCGCTTCCGGGATTCCAGCTTGGCTTGTCGAGCGGTAGAAGCGATAGCAACTTCCGCAAGCTTGCTCCTCCTCAGGCTCGCCGCTGCTGCTTCTTGGCGCGTCGACTAGCGTCAGCCAAGCGGAGGCGAGCAGTTCTTCATCGAAGGTTTCTCCTTCGGCCGGCGCCCTGGAGCTCGACTCCCATGGGAGCTTGATGAAGACGCCATCGTCGGCCTTCAAATAGGCGCCGGGCTGGGGCTCTTCGGAGCCAGCAGCTGCAGCAGCGGCAGAGGATCGGCGGTCGGCGTGGCGCCTAAGCGCTCCTGCGACCTCACGGTCGTCGGTCACGATCGGCTGGACCTCGCCCGGCTTCTGGCGGCAGCTGGCAACCTCTTCGCCCGGCAGGCTCGTCGGCCAGCTCCTTCTTCCATGGCGGCGGCTTCATCGGTGTTGTTGCAGACGTCCCTCCGCCGGCGACCTCGGTCTCCATTGGCTCTGTGGCGGATGGATGAAGAAAGTCAAGCAAATATTCAAAGACAAAATCATGAGAAGAAAAACACAAGGGAAGTTCTCAGGCAAGAAGATTACCTGCGCTGGGGTCCGCGGTCATGTTCTCCGCCGCTAAGGGATCGCTGGTGCCGTCCCTTGCCGGAGAGCTGTGTTGGAAATATGCCCTAGAGGCAATAAGTATGAAGTTAAGAGTTAAAGCTCGACCACGGCAGAAGAGAGAGAAAGGACGAAGGTCGTCCCCTATGCTTCAGACGTAGGCTCTATAGTATGCTATGCTGTGTACCCCACGGAAGTGTGCCTTGCCATGAGTCGGTCAAAGGGTACAAGAATGATCCAGAACGGATCATTGGACAATGATCAAAAATTATCCTTAGAAGAATAAGGAAATATTTCGATTATGGAGGTGATAAAGAGTTCGGCGTAAAGGGTTACGTCGATGCAAGCTTTTACACCTATCTGAATGACTCTGAGTAGCAAACCGGATACGTATAGTGGAGAAACCATTTGGAATAGCTTCAAGTGGAACGTGGAAGCAGCATTTACAATATGACATAGAGCATTGCGAAGTACATACGGATCTGAACACTGCAGACCCGTTGGCTATAAAGGTGCACTACAGGTATCTCCGAAAGTGTCTGTTTGGGTTGGCACGAATCGGGACTGGGATTTGTCACTCCGTGTAAACGGAGAGGTATCTCTGGGCCCACTCGGTAGGACATCATCATAATGTGCACAATGTGACCAAGGGGTTGATCACTTGATGATGTGTTACGGAACGAGTAAAGAGACTTGCCGGAAATGAGATTGAACAAGGTATCGGGATACCGACGATCGAATCTCGGGCAAGTACAATACCGCTAGACAAAGGGAATTGAATACGGGATTGATTGAATCCTTGACATCGTGGTTCATCCGATGAGATCATCGTGGAACATGTGGGAGCCAACATGGGTATCCAGATCCCCTGTTGGTTATTGACCGGAGAACGTCTCGGTCATGTCTACATGTCTCCCGAACCCGTAGGGTCTACACACTTAAGGTTCGATGGACGCTTAGGGTTATAAAGGAAGTTTGTATGTGGTTACCGAATGTTGTTGAGTCCGGATGAGATCCGGGACGTCACGAGGAGTTCCGGAATGGTCCGGGAGGTAAATATTTATATATGGGAAGTCCTGTTTTGATCACCGGAAAAGTTTGGGTTTTTCCCAGAACGCATCGGGACCACGGGAGGGTCCCGAGGTCCACCAAGTGGGGCCACTAACCCGGGAGGGCTGCATGGGCCAAGTGTGGGAGGAACCAGCCCCGGGTGGGCTGGTGCGCCACAAAGGGGCCCAAGCGCCTAAGGAGAGGAGATGGGGCAAACCCTAAGGCGAGATGGGCCTTAGGGCCCATACCGTGCGCCTCCCTCTCCCCTCCACTGGCCGCCACCCAGATGGGATTGGGGCTGACGCCGCCCCTAGGGTGGAACCCTAGAGGGCACAGCCCTCCTCTCCCCTATAAATACTTGAGGCTTGGGGCTGCCCAACACATGAGTTTTCTCCCTCTATTGGTGCAGCCACCTCTCCTCCTCCTCCTCTCCCGTGGTGCTTGGCGAAGCCTGCAGGATTGCCACGCTCCTCCACCACCACCACGCCGTTGTGCTGCTGCTGGATGGAGTCTTCCTCAACCTCTCCTCTCTCTCCTTGCTGGATCAAGGCGTGGGAGACGCCACCGGGCTGTACGTGTGTTGAACGCGGAGGTGCCGTCTGCTCGACTCTAGGATCTCCGGTGATTTGGATCACGTAATGCACGACTCCTTCAACCCCGTTCTCATGAACGCTTCCGCTTAGCGATCTACAAGGGTATGTAGATGCACTCTCCTTCCCTTTTGCTAGTTTCTCCATAGATAGATCTTGGTGACACGAGGGAAAATTTTGAATTTCTGCTCGTTCCCCAACAGTGGCATCATGAGCTAGGTCTATTGCGTAGATTCTTTGCACGAGTAGAACACAAAGTAGTTGTGGGCTTTGATTTTGTTCAATATGCTTACCATTACTAGTCCAATCTTGTTTCGGCGGTATTGTGGGATGAAGCGGCCCGGACCGACCTTATACGCATTTCACGTGAGACAGGTTCCACCGACCGACATGCACTTGGTGCATAAGGTGGCTAGCGGGTGCCGATCTCCCACTTTAGTCGGAACGGATTCGACGAAAAGGGTCCTTATGAAGGGTAAATAGCAATTGGCATATCACGTTGTGGTTTTGCGTAGGTAAGAAACGTTCTTGCTAGAAACCCATAGCAGCCACGTAAAACATGCAACAACAATTAGAGGACGCCTAACTTGTTTTTGCGGGTATGCTATGTGATGTGATATGGCCAAGAAGAATGTGATGAATGATATGTGATGTATTAGTTTGATCATGTTATTGTAATAGGATTCACGACTTGCATGTTGATGATTATGACAACCGGCAGTAGCCATAGGAGTTGTCTTTATTTATTGTATGACCTGCGTGTCATTAAACAATGCCATGTAATTACTTTACTTTATTGCTAACGGTAGCCATAGTAGTAGAAGTAATAGTTGGCGAGACAACTTCATGAAGACACGATGACGGAGATCATGATGATGGAGATCATGGTGTCATGCGGTGACGATGATGATCATGGAGCCCGAAGATGGAGATCAATGGAGCTATATGATATTGGCCATATCATGTCACTACTATATAATTGCATGTGATGTTTATTATGTTTATGCATCTTGTTTACTTAGAACGACGGTAGTAAATAAGATGATCCCTTACAACAATTTCAAGAAGTGTTCTCCCTAACTATGCACCGTTGCTAAAGTTCGTCGCTTCTAAGCACCACGTGATGATCGGGTGTGATGGATTCTTACGTTCACATACAACGGTGTAAGACAGATTTACACACGCCAAAACACTTAGGGTTAACTTGACGAGCCTAGCATGTACAGACATGGCCTCGGAACACGAGACCGAAAGGTCGAGCATGAGTCGTATAGTAGATACGATCAACATGAAGATGTTCACCGATGATGACTAGTCCGTCTCACGTGATGATCGGACACGGCCTAGTTGACTCGGATCATGTAATCACTTAGATGACCAGAGGGATGTCTATTCGAGTGGGAGTTCATAAGATGAACTTAATTATCTTGAACATAGTCAAAAGACCTTTTGCAAATTATGTCGTAAGCTCGCGCTTTAGTTCCACTGTTTAGATATGTTCCTAGAGAAAATATAGTTGAAAGTTGAAAGTAGCGATTATGCGGTCAGTAGAAAGCTTATGTCCTTAATGCACCGCTCAGTGTGCTGAACCCCAAACGTCGTTTGTGGATGTTGCGAACATCGGACATACACGTTTTGATAACTACGTGATAGTTCAGTTAAACGGCTTAGAATTGAGGCACCAAAAGACGTTTTTGAAACATCGCGGAACATATGAGATATTCTGAGAGCTGAAATTGGGATTTCAGGCTCGTGCCCACGTCAAGAGGTATGAGACCTCCGACAATTTTCTTAGCCTGCAAACTAAGCGAGAAAGCTCAGTCGATGAGCTTGTGCTCGGATTGTCTGAGTGCAACAATCACTTGAATCGAGTGGGAGTTGATCTTCCAGATGAGATAGTAATGTTTCTCCAAAGTCATTGCCACCAAGCTGCTAGAGCTTCGTGATGAACTATAACATATCAGGGATACATATGATGATCCTTGAGGTATTCGTGATGTTTGACACCGCGAAAGTAGAAATCAAGAAGGAGCATCAATTGTTGATGGTTGATAAAACCACTAGTTTCAAGAAGGGCAAGGGCAATAAGGGATACTTCATGAAACGGCAAAACAGTTGCTGCTCTAGTGAAGAAACCCAAGGTTGAACCCAAACCCGAGACTAAGTGCTTACGTAATGAGAGGAACGGACATCAAGCGGAACCACCCTAGATACTTGGTAGATGAGAAGGCTGGCAAGGTCGATAGAAGTATATTGGATATACATTATGTTAATGTGTGCTTTACTAGTACTCCTAGTAGCACCAGGGTATTAGATACCGGTTCGGTTGCTAAGTGATAGTAACTCGAAATAAAAGCTACGGAATAAACGGAGACTAGCTAAAGATGAGCTGGCGATATGTGTTGGAAGTTTTTCCAAGCTTGATGTGATCAAGCATCGCACGCTCCCTCTACCAACGAGATTGGTGTTAAACCTAAATAATTGCATTTGGTGTTTGCGTTGAGCATAGACATGATTGGATTATGTCTATCGCAATACGGTTATTCATTTAAGGAGAATAATGGTTACTCTGTTTAATTGAATAATACCTTCAATGGTCTTGCACCTAAAGGAATGGCTTATTGAATCTCGATCATAGTGATACACATTTTCATGCCAAAAGATATAAGATAGTAATGATAATACCACTTACTTGTGGTAATCGCCATGTAAGTCATATTGGTATAAACGCATGAAGAAGCTCCATGTTGATGGATCTTTGGACTCACTCGTTTTGAAAAGTTTGAGACATGCTAACCATGTCTATTGGTGCATACGCATGAAGAAAATCCATGCAGATGGATCGTTTAGACTCACTTGATTTTGAAATCACTTGAGATATGCAAATCATACCACATGGACAAGATGGTGAAAAGCCTCGGTTTCAAAGAAGATGGAACTAGATAGCAACTTGTTGGAAGTAACACATTTTGATGTGTGCAGTCCAATGAGTGCCGAGGCATGCAAAGGAATATCGTTATGTTCTTACTTCACAGATGATTCGAGTAGATGTTGAGTATATTTACTTGATAAAAACACAAGTCTGAATTATTGAATGGTTCAAGTAATTTCAGAGTGAAGTTTAAGATCTTCGTGACAAGAGGATAGAATGTCTATGATATGATCATAGAGATGAATATCTGAGTTACGAGTTTTGGCACACAATTAAGACATTGTGCAAATTGTTTCACAATTAATACCGCTTTGGAACACCATAGTGTGATGGTGTGTCCGAACATCATAGTTGCACCCTATTGAATATGGTGCGTACCATGATGTCTCTTATCGAATTACCACTATCGTTCATGGGTTAGGCATTAGAGACAACCGCACTCACTTTAATAGGGCACCACGTAATTCCGTTGAGACGACATCGTTTGAACTATGGTTTGGAGAAACCTAAGTTGTCGTTTCTTAAAAGTTTTGGGCTGTGATGCTTATGTGAAAAAGTTTCAGGTTGATGAGCTCGAACCCAAATCGGATAAAATGCATCTTCATAGGACACCCAAAACAGTTGGGTACACCTCCTATCTCAGATCCGGAAGCAAAAGTAATTGTTTCTAGAAACGGGTCCTTTCTCGAGGAAAAGTTTCTCTCGAAAGAATTGAGTGGGAGGATGGTGGAGACTTAATGAGGTTATTAAACCATCACTTCAACCAGTGTGTAGCAGGGCAGAGGAAGTTGTTCATGTGGCACCTACAGCAATTGAAGTGGAAGCTGATGATAGTGATCATGATGCTTCGGATCAAGTCACTACCGGACCTCGTAGGTCGACAAGGACGCGTACTACTTCAGAGTGGTACGCAATCCTGTCCTAGAGGTCATGTTGCTAGACAACAATAAACCTACGAGCTATGGAGAAGCGATGGTGGGCCCAAATTCCGACAAATGGTTAGAAGCCATAAAATCCGAGATAGGATCCATGTATCATAACAAAGCATGGACTTTGGTGGACTTGCGCGATGATCGGCGAGCCATTGAGATAAATGGATCTTTAAGAAAAAGACGGACAAGGACGGTAATGTCACCGTCTATGAAGCTAGACTTGTGGCGAAGAGTTTTTCACAAGTTCAAGGAGTTGACTACGATGAGATTTTCTCATCCGTAGCGATGCTTAAAGTCCGTCGGAATCATGTTAGCATTAGCTGCATTTATGAAATCTGGCGGATGGATGTCAAAACGAAGTTTCCTTACCAGGTTTCGTAAGGAAAGGTTGTATGTGATACAATCAGAAAAGTTTTGTCGATCCTAAGGATGCTAAAAGGTATCTTGGCTCTAGCGATCCTTCCATGGACCGGAGTAAGCATCTCGGAGTTGGAATGTGCACTTTGATAAGATGATCAAAGATTTTAGGTTTATACAAAGTTTATGAGAAACTTGTATTTCCAAAGAAGTGAGTGGGAGCACTATAGAATTTCGATGAGTATATGTTGTTGACATATTGATGATCGTAAATGATGTGGAATTTCTGGAAAGCATATAGGGTTATTTGAAAGATGATTTTCAATAGAAAACCTGGATTAGGCTATTTGAACAATAAGCATCAAGATCTATAAGATAGATCAAAATGCTTAATAATACTTTCAAATGAGCATATACCTTGACATGATCTTGAAGGTGTTCAAGATGGATCAGTCAAAGAAGGAGTTCTTGGGTGAGTTGTAAGGTATGAAGTTAAGAGTTAAAGCTCGACCACGGCAGAAGAGAGAGAAAGGACGAAGGTCGTCCCCTATGCTTCAGACGTAGGCTCTATAGTATGCTATGTTGTGTACTGCAACCGGAAGTGTGCCTTGCCATGAGTCAGTCAAGGGGACAAGAATGATCCAGGAATGGATCATTGGACAAATGTCAAAAATTATCCTTAGAAGAATAAGGAAATATTTCTCGATTATGGAGGTGATAAAGAGTTCGGCGTAAAGGGTTACGTCGATGCAAGCTTTTACACCTATCTGAATGACTCTGAGTAGCAAATCGGATACGTATAGTGGAGAAACCATTTGGAATAGCTTCAAGTGGAACGTGGAAGCAGCATTTACAATATGACATAGAGAATTGTGAAGTACATACGGATCTGAATACTGTAGACCCGTTGACTAAAACTTCTCTTACAAGCAAAACATGATCAAACCCTAGAACTCATTGAGACTTAATCACATGGTGATGTGAACTAGTTTACAGACACTAGTAAACTCTTTGGATGTTGGTCACATGGCGATGTGACCTATCAGCGTTAATCACATGACGATGTGAACTAGATTATTGACTCTAGTGCAAGTGGGAGACTGTTGGAAATATGCCCTAGAGGCAATAATAAATTAGTTATTATTATATTTCCTTGTTCACGATAATCGTTTATTATCCATGCTATAATTGTATTGATAGGAAACTCAGATACATGTGTGGGTACATAGACAACACCATGTCCCTAGTAAGCCTCTAGTTGACTAGCTCGTTGATCAATAGATGGTTACGGTTTCACGACCATGGACATTGGATGTCATTGATAACGGGATCACATCATTAGGAGAATGATGTGATGGACAAGACCCAATCCTAAGCCTAGCACAAAGATCGTAGTTCGTATGCTAAAGCTTTTCTAATGTCAAGTATCATTTCCTTAGACCATGAGATTGTGCAACTCCGGATACTGTAGGAATGCTTTGGGTGTACCAAACGCCACAACGTAATCGGGTGGCTATAAAGGTGCACTACGGTATCTCCGAAAGTGTCTGCTTGGGTTGGCACGAATCGACTGGATTTGTCACTCCGTAAACGGAGAGGTATCTCTGGGCCCACTCGGTAGGACATCATTATAATGTGCACAATGTGACCAAGGGGTTGATCAACTGGATGATGTGTTACGAACGAGTAAAGAGACTTGCCGGAAATGAGATTGAACAAGGTATCGGGATACCGACGATCGAATCTCGCAACTACAATACCGCTAGACAAAGGGAATTGAATACGGGATTGATTGAATCCTCGACATCGTGGTTCATCCGATGAGATCATCGTGGAACATGTGGGAGCCAACAAGGGTATCCAGAACCCGCTGTTGGATATTGACCGGAGAACGTCTCGGTCATGTCTACATGTCTCCCGAACCCGTAGGGTCTACACACTTAAGGTTCGATGACTCTAGGGTTATAAAGGAAGTTTGTATGTGGTTACCGAATGTTGTTCGGAGTCCCGGATGAGATCCAGCACGTCACGAGGAGTTCCGGAATGGTCCGGAGGTAAATATTTATATATGGGAAGTCCTGTTTTGATCACCGGAAAAGTTTCGGGTTTTTCCGGTAACGTACCGGGACCACCGGGAGGGTCCCGGGGGTCCACCAAGTGGGGCCACTAACCCCGGAGGGCTGCATGGGCCAAGTGTGGGATGGAACCAGCCCTGGTGGGCTGGTGCGCCCCACAAGGGGCCCAAGTCGCCTAAGGAGAGGAGATGGGGCAATCCCTAATGGCAGATGGGCCTTAGGGGCCCATACTGGTGCGCCTCCTCTCCCCCTCCACCGGCCGCCACCCAGATGGGATTGGGGCTGGCCGCCCCTAGGGTGGAACCCTAGAGGGGGCGCAGCCCCCTCCCTCTCCCCTATAAATACTTGAGGCTTGGGGCTGCCCAACACATGAGTTTTCTCCCTCTATTGGTGCAGCCCTGCCTCTCCTCCTCCTCCTCTCCCGTGGTGCTTGGCGAAGCCCTGCAAGATTGCCACGCTCCTCCACCACCACCACGCCGTTGTGCTGCTGATGGATGGAGTCTTCCTCAACCTCTCCCTCTCTCCTTGCTGGATCAAGGCGTGGGAGACGTCACCGGGCTGTACGTGTGTTGAACGCGGAGGTGCCGTCCGTTCGGCACTAGGATCTCCGGTGATTTGGATCACGACGAGTACGACTCCTTCAACCCCGTTCTCATGAACGCTTCCGCTTAGCAATCTAAAAGGGTATGTAGTTGCACTCTCCTTCCCTCATTGCTAGTTTCTCCATAGATAGATCTTGGTGGCACGTAGGAAAATTTTGAATTTCTGCTACGTTCCCCAACAAGCTGCCCCTTGCCGGAGAAGTCTCCCTTCCCGGATAACGCTCCCTTGCCGGGGAATCCACCCTTGGCTGCGTAGTCAAAACAGAAGGAGGCTGCTCTGCTCCTACACAAATCAACAGTCAGATATCAGCAAAGAGAGAGCACCCATGCACGCCGAACAACAAGAAGTAGACCATATACTTACGCTGGGGGCTGTGCTGGGGGCTGCTTTGAAGGAGAGTTGCCTCATCCGGCAAGGTTGTCTCGGACGCGCCTCCTGTTTGTCATGATGGGTTCGGCCTCGTCGAAAATTACCGGTGTCTTGGCTCTCTTTGACATTCTCTGGGACAGCATCCTGAAAAGGATTGGGTTCAGAGTAAAGCAAATCAGATACAAGACAAAGCAACAAATCGAAGAATTACAAGTACAGCAAAAAATCTTACTCTTCTTCTTCCTCGTCAGAGCTGAGCGCGGAGAGATCAAATTCTGGCCCGCCTCCAGTACGACGAGGCGGAGGAGTGGGTCCCTTGGACGCTTGGCGGGAACGGAACCGGTGGTCTGCGAGGGCCCCGCTCCAGTTGCCGCAGTGACGTGAGGTGCTCCCGCGGCAACAGTGCTTGCCGCGGTGGAGCGGCTGCCGGGCGCCACGATCGCTGGCCCGTCTGCCGCCCCGCTGCGTATCCGGCCTTGCGAAGACGCCTCCTTGGTGGAGCTGGTGGCTCCGCTCGCGGCAAGCTACTTGGAGGGGGGAGGATGCGCCCTCGGCGGGTTCGCTCGACTCGGCTTCAGGCTCGGCAAGCTCCTCCTCGCCGGCGAACTCCTTTCGCTCGACAAGGCTTGCCGCCTCTGCTGCCTCTGCCTCCTCCACGGTGAAGCCAAACTCGCCCACGACAGCGGCTGCTGCCGCCTCTTCCAGCCTGGTGGCGATGCGCTACATCTCATCGTCAGTAGTGTCGCAGGTGAGGCTCCTCTGCTCGTCGGGGCGGACCGGCATTTCCACCAGATTGTCAAAGAGCGCCAAGACGACGTCATCTGCCGGCTCTTGCCAAGTGGGGACAATTCCATGTGAGTCGACGACGGCATCATTACTGCGGATGCGGTCAAGCGCGGAATTGTTACACAGCGGAACGATGCCCCTCGGCAACCTAAACATCTCCGGATGATCAGGATCAGGCTTGAACAGCTCTAAGAGCATTGCGTCAAGCTCCAAGACAGTGAAGTTGAAGTTGAGGCCCGGGCGCAGCCTCATGATGTCTGCTGCGTTCTGAAATTCCCAAGCAGGTCTCCTTCTCTCCTGCAAAGAAGCGTCTGTGGCGGCGAAGAAAGTCCGCGCCAACAAAGGTTTCACGGTGAGTCCGGCAAGTCCGAGGCGGAGGATTCGGGTGACTGCGATCTTGACCTAGCGTCCTCCGGGGCCAGATTGCTCCAATCGTTGCCGCAGACCTCTGGGTTTGGCTGGGCGGTAAAGGGCTGCGGTTATCCTCAACAATCAAGCACCAATCCGCCTCCACTCCTCCCATTTGCTACGGAGCTCTCCCTCCAGATAAGCTTTCTTCTTGCCGACCACGAGATCCAAGCGATTCCTCCGGCAAGGGGCTCTCCTCTCTCAACACGGGGTAAAAAGAAGTGGCGGAAAAGGGCTACATTTGGGTGGACTCCGACAAAGTTTTCGCAGAGATGTGCGAAAACCGCCATGGTCAGAACGGTGTTGGGGGTGAAATCAAGGAGGCGGAACCCGTAGGTGTTCATGATGTCGCAAAAGAATTCAGAGAAAGGCGGGCAGAGCCCGCAGTAGAAGAAGAGCGCGAAGAAGGGATACCCCGTCGGAGCCAGTTCCGCAGTAGCAGCGGGGAGTACCTTCGTGCACGGATGCGCTCGCGTCTCCGTCGACCAGAAGAGGTAGTAGTTCTCCCTCAGCTCCCTCGCGGCGAGCTGAGGGGGGAAGATGGCCCGCTCCTTCCGCAGTGCCGCAAGCCGCTGCGCCTCGGCCGACTTCACGCCTTCCCCTTGTCGGCTTTCGGGCCCATGGCGGAGGCGGTGGAGGAGGTCGACGGCGTTGAGGGTGCTGGTGGCGATGGGGGGCGGAGCGCTGCTCTCTTTTCAGCCTTGAAGAGAAGGGGGGAGCGGCGGTGGTTTTCTCGAGATTGGACAGCAACTGGCAAGGTGAGCGGCCTGCCCCTGTTTCCCCTGCTTATAAAGAGGGAGGGGGTGGACGTTCCGTTATTCCGAATAAAGAAACCCCCACGATCTCGCCCACGATCTCTCACACGACGCCACGTTCGATGCATGCCGTTCGTGGGGGCGTGGTGGGTCCGGGTGAGTTATGGTGTGACCGGGCGCGTGTGCCCGTGCGCTGTTGGGCCTGGCCCAACAGCGCTTCGGCACCATGTGTGGCCCAGGCCGGGCTCTGTCGGTGTACTAAAGTAGGGGTACCCTAGTATCCCGAACTTGTGCACGGGCGATTGCAGCCCTCATGACAAGGCATACTGGGTGACCGCCAAGGCCCTCCGTGGTTCCTTTGGAGCCATTCAAGAACAAAGTATTCAAGCCAAGGAGACAAGGCCCCGACAAGAGGAGCTTGCCGGGAAGGCCACCCAAGGCACCTAGAAGACAAGGCCCCGGCAAGAGGAGCTTTCCGGGAAGGCCCGGTGAGCGACAAGCTTCCGGGCGCGACAAGACAACTATCATGACAAAGGCGCTGCCATGGCAGACCACCTCTCTGCATTCACGCTCCAGCACATCCACTAACATGTCGCCATACAGGACCTTTCCAGCGCTGCGTGGCGGAGGTCAGGCTGTGGGCCGGTGCGAGGTGGCAAGCGGCGCCGACAAGATTGCCATCGTGGCAAGCGGTGGCGCCCGACGGTCCCTCGTTAGCACCGTTAGGGCGACGGCGTGACGGGCATTTAATGCCTTTGTCCCCCGCCATCGTGGTTAGGTATGGTACACTATACCTTTGTACAAGTAGGTGTACCAACCACTCCATTTCCATTTGTACCCTTGTCTACGTTGCCACCTGTCGGTGACCCCTTCAGCATATAAAAGGAGGCCCATGCGCAACGTAGAGGGGGGTTCGAGAGGTTTGACACTCACGCTCGGTCTCGTTAGCAGCTCGTGTGTACTGTAGCACTCAGCGCTCCTGAGCAAGAACACAATACACCTAGACATGCAGCAGTAGGAGTGTTATCTCTCCGGAGAGCTCCGAAGCTGGGTAAACCTCTCGTGTGCTTCGCCTCGATCCGCTCTTCGTGCGACCTCCGCTCCCCGCCGAACCGAAAGGGGCTCGGTCCACCGGTCCCCATAGGTGTTCGTGGGCCAGATCAGCCTGCCCCGACAAGTCGACAAGAGGACAAACCTAAATATTTGGACAAAATGGTTTGGTATGTGTTGAATAACTGTCCTGAGATACTACCTTATATCAAGTAAGTGCTAAGTACTGCAGCTTATACATCGTAATCTACTAAACTTGCAGCACATTCTTATATATTTAGATGTTTGACGCGATCACTATGTTGTGCAACATCTACAAAAAGGAGTTACTGCCGCAAAATCCAAGAAACATTGACAAACTGGTTATGGCAGGATTTGCAAAATGGTTCAAGAGCCATTTAAGCTTTTGAATTGCACTGTTAGTTTTTTTAATGTATTGAGTACATAAGATGATCAGCTTGTCTATTTTCTAACCATAGGTTAAGAAGATGCGGGAGGATGGGCAAGCAGTTGATGATGCCCTTTACTCACTAGCAATGGGTCCTGATACTCGGGTAAGACATTATGAATCTTGCGTTGTTGGAGATGTGCGCTACAACACCCTTGCACGAGACGAAGGCAGGAAGACACAAAACAGTGCCATCATGAGCACGAATACGTATGACAAAGGGACAACTGAAATGTATACTAACATAACATATATTGTTCGATTGCGTATATCTCCGATTCGAGGATCATCGGTGTGTGGTTACATTATCTTTGTCGTTGGTATAACCTGTTTTCCAGGATCGCAAAACCCGTGAGCTGATGATTATTTCAAATCCATCAATGTCAAGGCGGCGTACCAGACCAACGAGCCTTTTATTTTGGCAAATCAAGCAACACAGATATTTTTCTTGGAAGACACATTTGCACATAGCGATGACTGGAGAGTAGTGCAAAGGTTTGAGCAGAGTAATTCGTTTAATGAAGTTGCACAACAAGATGATGGTTACACTGCTCCTGATGTACAAGATAACACAGATGTTCCTAATATCTTTGAGAACCATCATGTCAATGACGCCAGCGAAAAGATTGCCTATCGTGTTGTGGACATACAAGAGTTGATCAAGAAGAAGCAAACTTTCGAGGACGTTGAGGACGAAGAAGAAGATGACACCATGGGGAATTACGATTCAGACTGATACACATGGCGAAGATGTTGACGCTGCTGCTACGGATGATGATTACATTGCTTTTGTCGTATTTGCTCGTCAAGACGTTTTTATCTACTATGTGAAATTGTGTTTGCTTTGACAACTAAAACCTGATGAACATGTTGTTTAGTATTTTCCGTGAGAACATCACTTGTTATGTATGCTGATTTGTTTTTGGTGATTGTATGACGACTAAAACATGATGACATTGTTGTTTAGTTGTACTCATATTTGGCTGTGAAACTTGAATTTGATGACATAGTTTGTTGTTGGACTGCAATTTGCTCGACGTCTTTGAATGAGAACAAAGCTGACCCGACAGGTCCTCTGCTAATTTATTTATTTATTACCAAAAGGGCCTCTGCTATTTATTTATTTATGAGCAAAAGGGGATACCCCCTGATTTCCGTTAATAGAAATCATTAGATGTTCACAACACTACGCCCAAATTTCGCTACAGGTTTCATTCATTACTAGTTTCAGCAAAGTGCTCATGTCATAGCCAATGAATACATCACGAAAAGTGCTACATACATTGCAAATAAAGAGACAATCATCTCTGAGCACATCAATTTTGCCCATTATCTTCACAAGCTCTTTCATCTCCTCATTCTTTGTCAAGGCCGTTTAGCATTGTTGCTTGGCCATGATCAGAGGTCTTGCATCTTTAACCTTCGCTCTGCATCTTCCTCTTACAGCGTTCCTTCAGTTACTTGTCCAACACCCCAACCTGCTGGTATTGGGATTCCTCGGCTAACCAAATAATCAGCGTAGTTGCACTCCCCCACATCAGCAACTTCCCAGAAATACAAATCACACGAATCTTCCCTTTTCTGCACGAATCAAATTGGAAGATCATCAACCAAACTATTAAAAAATCAGCAACTAAAAGCAGCAGAACAACACTTAAACATATTATTACCCCATGATTCGGGCATTTGTATAAGACTCGGCCAGGGTTGAGGATTGTGGTTGAGACGCGACGGATGACTCTGCATGATTTGCAGCAGTGGCACCACACCAACGGCAACGGGTTGTGATGAGCAACCGGCTGCATGCAGCGTCTTGCGGGGTGTGATGAGAACCACAGGCGATGATACGGGTGGCGACTTGGTTCATATTAGGTTGTTGCCTGCTGAAGAGCAGGTGGACGAGCAGCCAGCTGACATGGTTGTTCCTGCCAGAGCTTCTCATTCTAGGCAGAGTAAGTAGAGACGAGGAGAAGCGAACATTGGATATGTCGGTTTCATTACTTGCGAGTAGCATAGCACCATATATAGTCATAGTCTAGGTTTGGATTGAACCAGCCATGTGAGCACGCCTCTCTTTTTCTAAAACTCAGCAACGTCTCCTTTCTGGTACACTAGCTTGTTTTGTACGCCTTCTCAAGTCTTCGATTCCTCCACCTGACATCTGGGACCCACTGGAAGGGCCTCTGTATTTTGCGAAAAAACGGCCCCCGCTGACAGGTCGGACCCACCAGCTATCTTCGCACGCAAGGAAGTGCCTCCTTATTATGCACAAAAAAATGAATACTCCCCCTGCCAGCTGGAACCCAGCACCGTGGGAGGCTGATTTGTAGGCCTACTAAGTTGACGGGGACGGAGGGCTTTGTCAACTTAGTCAATATGAACGATTCTAGCTCCGATTAGACGATGTTCATCCAACGACAGTAGTGGTTCTTCAACCTCTGGTCTTCTTGCTCCAGCCGCCCAAACCAGCGCTGGTCGTGCTGCGTGCTCCTGCCTCTCGTGGCCGGCTGTGATGCCGCGGAGGCCTCACCGCCCCCTACTACTCCCACCGCTCACCAGGCCATCCCTCTACTCACCCACACCCCCTGTTATTCTGCGGCAACGGCGGCCTCACACCGCAGTCGAACCAATGAACCCTCGTACTCCTCTCCGTGTGGGCATCCACTGCCTCGTCTTCCCCGGCTCCGCGTCGTCCCCTTCCTAGGCCTCACCGTCATCCACCGCCTTGGTGCTCTCGGTGCGGCGTGGTCAATGTGGTCAAGGACCGACTTCTATCGGAAGAGTACTGTACGTGGAGAGGCTGATAGCTGGGTCCACGGCCACAGCCCATCTTTTTGTGATTTGCCAAGTAAGTCGCTTTGTCAGGCCTGTTGGGCTGCAAATCTATCAAGACGAGGAGAGCTTCATTAATTTGGCCGAGAAAATGGCCTATCAGTAATGAGAAATGGGTTGTACATTTTTAAAACACATCAAACCGACAATTAGTTTCAAATATCTTTTTTTCATTTCGAGATTTTAAATTGCATTATTTTTTATGCGTGGACAATTTGTTGGATTTTATATTGATATAAATTTATTTTTAAAATCAGTTTGAATGTGACTCAAAATTTCGGGATTAAAAACAGTTCGGACCGCGCCAAAATATGCAAAATTTTGTATAATTTTTTAACCGTGGCCACAGTATGGGATGTAATTCTAACAAAAAGAATATGGGCTCCAAAAAAACCTTAAGAATTAGCAAATGGGCTGTAAATTATTAGAAATAATGGCAGATGGGTTGTATGTTGTTTCCCACAGATTTGAGCCTTTCCTAAAAAGGTTGACGATAGCAAAGGATCGTTGGATGTCCATCCAACGGCCGTCGTCTTCTTCAATCTCTGCTCTTCTGCTCGGCCCGCTCAAACAAGCGTCGGCGAGACTGCTGCTCCCTCCTCCCCACGGCCGGGTCAGGTTGCCACGCAGAGCCTCACCGCCCACCGTACTCCCATCGCTGGCCTAGCCATCCCTCTACTCACCCACACTGTTGTTATTCTCTGGCGGCGAGGCAGACGATAAACCCTCGTGATCGTACTCCCCTCCGCGTGGGAAACAACTGCCGAGTCTTCCCTCCCTCCGTGTCGTTCCCTTCCCAGGCCTCGCTGTCGTCCACCGCCCTGTTGCTCTCGGTGCGGCGTGGTCAACATGGTCAAGGAACGACTTCCATCGGCAGTACTGTACGTGAAGAGGCCGACAGCTGGGTCCACGACAGCCGCAAGGAAGTGCCTCCTTATTACGCGGAAAATAATTATTCCTCCACCTGATAGCAGGGACCCATCGGACGGGCCACCGTGTTTGGCGAAAAAAACATTTCCCCCTGACTGCTGGGACCCACCGGATGGGCCAACATATTTCACGAAAAAACGTTCCCCCCGCTGTCAGCTCGGACCCACCGGAGGTGCCTCCTTATTACGCACAAAAAATGAATACTTCCCCCTGCTAGTTGGGACCTGATACGTCTCCAACATATCTATAATTTTTGATTGCTCCATGCTATATTATCTACTGTTTTGGACCATATTGGGCTTTATTTTCCACTTTTATATTACTTTGGGGACTAACCTATTAACCGGAGGCCCAACCCAGATTTGTTGTCTTTTGCCTATTTCAGTGTTTCGAAGAAACGGAATATCAAACGGAGTCCAAACGGAATGAAACCTTCGGGAACGTGATTTTCTCATCAGATAAGATCCAGGAGACTTGGACCCTCGGTCAAGAAAGGAGGGAGGCGGCCACGAGGGTGGAGGGCGCGCCCCTCTGCCTCGTGGGCCCCCTGAATCTCCACCGATGTACTCGTTCCTCCTATATATACATACGTACCCCCAACAGATCAGATACGGAGCCAAAAACCTAATTCCACCGCTGCAACTTTCTGTATCCACGAGATCCCATCTTGGGGCCTGTTCCGGAGCTCCGCGGGAAGGGGAATCCACCATGGAGGGCTTCTACATCATCATCATAGCCTCTCCGATGAAGTGTGAGTAGTTTACTTCAGACCTTCGGGTCCATAGTTAGTAGCTAGATGGCTTCTTCTCTCTTTTTGGATCTCAATACAATGTTCTCCCCCTCTCTCGTGGAGATCTATTTGATGTAATCTTGTTTTTGCGGTGTGTTTGTTGAGATCGATGAATTGTGGGTTTATGATCAAGATTATCTATGAGCAATATTTGAATCTTCTCTGAATTCTTTTATGTATGATTGGTTATCTTTGCAAGTCTCTTCGAATTATCCGTTTGGTTTGGCCAACTAGATTGGTAGTTCTTGCACCTTTGGGAGAAGTGCTTAGCTTTGGGTTCAATCTTGCGCTGTCCTTTCCCAAAGTGATGAGGGGCAGCAAGGCACGTATTGTATTGTTGCCATCGAGGATAACAAGATGGGGTTTTTATCATATTGCATGAATTTATCCCTCTACATCATGTCATCTTGCTTAAGGCGTTACTCTGTTTTCATTAACTTAATACTCTAGATGCATCTTTGGATAGCGGTCGATGAGTGGAGTAATAGTAGTAGATGCGAGGCAAGAGTCGGTCTACTTGTCTCGGACGTGATGCCTATATACATGATCATACCTAGATACTCTCATAACTATGCTCAATTCTGTCAATTGCTCAACAAAGAATTCGCTCACCCATCGTAAAATACTTATGCTCTTGAGAGAAGCCACTAGTGAAATCAATGGCCCCGGTCTATTCTCATCATATTAATCTTCCTACGCTTTATTATTGCTTTGCTTTTTTACTTTGCCTTTTATTTTACTTTGCATCTTTATACCAAAAATACCAAAAATATTATCTATCATCTCTATCAGATCTCACTCTCGTTAGTGACCGTGAAGGGATAGACAACCCCTATTCGCGTTGGTTGCGAGGAGTTATTTGCTTTGTGTAGGTATGAGGGACTTGCGCATGGCCTCCTACTGGATTGATACCTTGGTTCTCAAAAACTGAGGGAAATACTTACGCTACTCTGTTGCATCATCCTCTCCTCTTCGGGGAAGACCAACGCAAGCTCAAGACGTAGCAAGAAGGATTTACGGCGCCCGTTCTTGGGAGTCTACATAAAGTCAACATACCAAGTACCCATCACAATCCCTTATCTCCTGCATTACATTATTTGCCATTTGCCTCTCGTTTTCCTCTCCCCCACTTCACCCTTGCCATTTTATGTTCCCTCTCTTTTCCGTTAGCCTTCCCGTTGCCATGGCCGAATCAAAAAGAACTAAGGGTCCCTTCCAGGGTTCTAGTACCTTGGATAACCCCTCTATCCTCTCTAAGCTCATAAATAATGATGCTATGGAAAGACCCACCGGGGTTACCAATGAGAGCTTAAATAATTTTTATGAAGATGACTCTGGAATTTTTCGTTGTTTACTTGATGAGTCTTTAAAAGATGCTTGGGATAGGTTATTAAGGATTCGGGCTAGCTATGTACCACAATATCAAATTGAGGTTTACTTAAAAAGTTTCTATGTTGGATTGCCCGCTTCTTTCAAACAAGTTCTAGACTCTATTTTTGATGAAGGTTTTCTTGAAGGGGATGCTATAGATACCTATGAAAAAATGAAAACTACATTTGGGCACCCCATAAATGATAAGGTTGAGTCTACCACTCTCTTATGCTTCTATCAAAACGAAATTATCAAAGAGATGAAATCTAGTTTAGATGCAAATTTCCATAACGTGCTTAACCTCACTTCCTCCATTAATGGCAGTGTGCTTTCCCAAAATAGAAGGATGAATGCAATAGAAAGGAAATTTGCTCTTTTCTCTCCGAGTGCCAAAGATGGCAATACCTAGATCTATCCTTGATTTTATGCCTAGCTAGGGGCGTTAAACAATAGCACTTGTTGGGAGGCAACCCAATTTTATTTTAGTTTTTTTGATTTTGTTTCTGTTTAGGAATAACTAATCCATCTACCTTCTGTTTAGATGTGGTTTTATGTTTTAACTAGTGTTTGTGCCAAGTTAAACCTATAGGATCTTCTTGGATGATAGTTATTTGATCTTGCTGTAATTTCCAGAAACTTTCGGTTCACGAAAACAATTGTTAAAACTCATCAGAACGTGATAAAATAGTGATTCCAATTGCTGCTGATCAATATACAAATTTCTTAGGTCTTCCTATTTTTCTGAATTTTTGGAGTCCCAGAAGTTTGCGTTAGTTACAGATTACTACAGACTGTTCTGTTTTTGACAGATTCTGTTTTTCGTGTGTTGTTTGCTTATTTTGATGAATCTATGGCTAGTAAAATAGTTTATAATCCATAGAGAAGTTGGAATACAGTAGGTTTAACACCAATCTTTCGTCCACTTCCATCGGTAACTTTACTTGGAGCTATATTTTTATTCACTACATGATATGTGTTTTGCTTGGAGCGTCTTGTATTATTTGCGTCTTTGTTTTTTAGTTTACCACAATCATCCTTGCTGTACACACCTTTTGGAGAGAGCCATACAAGAATTGGAATTTGATAGAATACTCTAGTGCTTCACTTATATCTTTTGAGCTTTATAGTTTTGCTCTAGTGCTTCGCTTATATCTTTTAGAGCATGGTGGTGGATTTGTTTTATAGAAACTATTGATCTCTCATGCTTCACTTAGATTATTTTGAGAGTCTTAAATAGCATGGTAATTTTCTTAATAATAATAGGCTAGGTATACAAAATAGTAAAAACTTTCTTATGAGTGTGTTGAATACTAAGAAAAGTTTGATGCTTGATAATTGTTTTGAGATATGGAGGTGATAATATCAAAGTCGTGCTAGTTAAGTAGTTGTGAATTTGAGAAATGCTTGTGTTGAAGTTTGCAAGTCCCGTAGAATGCACATGTGGTAAACGTTATGTAACAAAATTGAAACATGAGGTGTTATTTGATTGTCCTCCTTATGAGTGGCGGTCGGGGAATGACGATGGTCTTTTCCTACCAATCTATCCCCCTAGGAGCATGCGCGTAGTGCTTTGGTTTTTGATGGCTTGTAGATTTTTGTAATGAGTACGTGAGTTCCTTATGACTAATGTTGAGTCCATGGATTATACGCACTCTCACCCTTCCATCATTGCTAGCCTCTTCGGTACCGTGCATTGCCCTTTCTCACATTGAGAGTTGGTGGAAACTTGGCGGTGCATCCAAACCCCGTGATATGATACGCTCTTTCACACATAAACCTCCTTATATCTTCCTCAAAACAGCCACCATACCTACCTATTATGGCATTTCCATAGCCATTTCGAGATATATTGCCATGCAACTTTCTACCATATCGTTCTTCATGACACATTTATCATTGTCATATTGCTTAGCATGATCATGTAGTTGGCATAGTATTTGTGGCAAAGCGACCATTCATAATTCTTTCATACATGTCACTCTTGATTCATTGCATATCCCGGTATACCGCCAGAGGCATTTATATAGAGTCATACTTTGTTCTAGTATCGAGTTGTAATCATTGAGTTGTAAATAAATAGAAGTGTGATGATCATCATTTTATAGAGCATTGTCCCAAGTGAGGAATAAAAAAAGGCCATAAAAAAGAGAAGGCCCAAAAAAAGAGAAAAAATAATGAGAGAAAAATAGAGAAGGGACAATGTTACTATCCTTTGCCACACTTGTGCTTCAAAGTAGCACTATAATCATCATGATAGAGAGTCTCTTGTTTTGTCACTTTCATATACTAGTGGGAATTTTTCATTATATAACTTGGCTTGTATATTCCAACGATGGGCTTCCTCAAATGCCCTAGGTCTTCGTGAGCAAGCAAGTTGGATGCACACCCAGTTAGTTTCTTTTGTTGAGCTTTCATACATTTATAGCTCTAGTGCATCCGTTGCATGGCAATCCCTACTCCTTGCATTAACATCAATTGATGGGCATCTCCATAGCCCATTGATTAGCCTCGTTGATGTAAGACCTTCTCCTTTTTTGTCTTCTCCACATAACCCCCATCATCATATTCTATTCCAACCATAGTGCTATGTCCATGGCTCGCGCTCATATATTGCGTGAAAGTTTATAGGCTTGATATTACTAAAGTATGAAACAATTGCTTGGCTTGTCATCGGGGTTGTGCATGATGAGAGCATTCTTGTGTGACGAAAACGGAGCATGACTAAACTATATGATTTTGTAGGGATGAACTTTCTTTGGCCATGTTATTTTGAGAAGACATAATTGCTTAGTTAGTATGCTTGAAGTATTATTATTTTTATGTCAATATGAACTTTTGTCTTGAATCTTTCGGATCTGAATATTCATACCACAATTAAGAAGAGTTACATTGAAATTATGCCAAGTAGCACTCCACATCAAAAATTCTCTTTTTATCATTTACCTACTCGAGGACGAGCAGGAATTAAGCTTGGGGATGCCTGATACGTCTCCAACGTATCTATAATTTTTGATTGCTCCATGCTATATTATCTACTGTTTTGGACCATATTGGGCTTTAATTTCCACTTTTATATTACTTTTGGGACTAACCTATAAACCGGAGGCCCAACCCAGATTTGCTGTTTTTTTGCCTATTTCATTGTTTCGAAGAAACGGAATATCAAACGGAGTCCAAACGGAATGAAACCTTCGGGAACGTGATTTTCTCATCAGATAAGATCCAGTAGACTTGGACCCTCGGTCAAGAAAGGAGGGAGGCGGCCACGTGGGTGGTGGGCGCGCCCCCCTGCCTCGTGCCCCCCCCCCCCCCGAAGCTCCACCGATGTACTCCTTCCTCCTATATATACCTACGTACCCCCAACAGATCAGATACGGAGCCAAAAACCTAATTCCACCGCCGCAACTTTCTTTATCCACGAGATCCCATCTTGGGGCGGAAGGGGAATCCACCACGGAGGGCTTCTACATAATCATCATAGCCTCTCCGATGAAGTGTGAGTAGATTGACAACCCCTATTTGCGTTGGTTGCGAGGAGTTATTTGCTTTGTGTAGGTACGAGGGACTTGCGCGTGGCCTCCTACTAGATTGATACCTTGGTTCTCAAAAACTGAGGGAAATACTTATGCTACTTTGCTGCATCATCATTTCCTCTTCAAGGAAATCCAACGCAAGCTCAAGAGGTAGCAAGAAGAATTTCTGGCGCCGTTGCCGGGGAATCTACGCAAAAGTCAACATACCAAGTACCCATCACAATCCCATATCTCTTACATTACATTAGTTGCCATTTGCCTCTCGTTTTCCTCTCCCCCACTTCACCCTTGCCGTTTTATTCACCCTCTCTTTTCCGTTTGACTCTTTCTCGCTTGCTTGTCGTTACGGCTAGTCTTATATCTTCTCCGTTGTCTCCCGAGAATGAAGTTCTAAATTTTAAGCAAAGGGAGGGAGAAAATCTAAAAGACTCTTGGTATAGAATTTGCAATGCTCAAAATAGATCTACTAGGAAGCAATCTACTTCAGTTCTTCTCCGCAATTTTTATGTAGGTGCTAATCCTTGGTATAGATATATACTCGATACCATTACCGGAGGGAATTTCTTGGGTAGCCATACTTTTGATTCTTATAATGCTATGATAGATTTATTTGGCTCACCACCTCTTTTGGTTAATGGGACTATGTTAACTTTGGAGCATCTAATGCAAAGACTTGAAATTATTGAAAATAAAGTTGCTACCGTTGAGTTAATTGAACTCTAGATAAAAAGATCCACAATCAAATTACCCAATATGGATCTAAGGTAGGAGTAACTTTGAAAAATATTAAGGAGAAGGAACCCATAGTTAATGAAAGAATAAATCAAGATTTTACTAGAATCGATAAACTTGAGGGTATCATTACCAACTTGGGAACCGCCTTCTCTTCTGTTAAGAGTACTCCAAGTCCTTCTAATAAAGTTGCTACGCTTATGTATGTTCCTAAAAATAAGGGTGAATCCTCTAGTAAGGAAACTGCGGATCTTAAATCTATAAGTATTCATCCCAATCTTTTTGCTATCATTAAGGAACCATTTGATACGAATGAATTTTTAGATCTTGTGCCTAAAAGTTTGATAATTACTAGAAAGAAAGAAATTTCTAAGGAAGGTAGATGCCTCTTGAAGAATTTCCTACCAAAGATGGCAACACCTAGATCTATCCTTGCTATTATGCCTAGCTAGGGGCGTTAAACGATAGCGCTTGTTGGGAGGCAACCCAATTTTATTTTTAGTTTTTTTGCTTTTGCTTCTGTTTAGGAATAAATATTTGATCTAGCCTCTGGTTAGATGTGTTTTTATGTTTTAATTAGTGTTTGTGCCAAGTTAAACCAATAGGATCTTCTTGGATGATAGTTATCTGATCTTGCTGTAATTTCCAAAAACTTTCTTTTTACGAAAACAATTGTTAAAAATCACCAGAGCGTGATAAAATAGTGATTCTAATTGCTGCTGATCAATAAACAAATTTTATAGGTCGTCCTATTTTTGCTGAAATTTTGGAGTTCCATAAGTTTGCGTTAGTTACATATTACTACAGACTGTTCGGTTTTTGACAGATTCTGTTTTTCGTGTGTTGTTTGCTTATTTTGATGAATCTATGGCTAGTAAAATAGTTTATAAACCATAGACAAGTTGGAATACAGTAGGTTTAACACCAATATAAATAAATAATGAGTTCATTACAGTACCTTGAAGTGGTCTTTTGTTATCTTTTGCTAACGGAACTCACGAGATTTTTGTTGAGTTTTGTGTTGTGAAGTTTTCAAGTTTTGGGTGAAATCTTTTGATGGATTATGGAACAAGGAGTGGCAAGAGCCTAAGCTTGGGGATGCCCATGGAACCCCCAAGATAATCTAAGGACACCAAAAAGTCAAAGCTTGGGTATGCGCCGGAAGGCATCCCCTCTTTCATCTACTTCCATCGGTAACTTTACTTGAAGCTATATTTTTATTCACCACATGATATGTGTTTTGCTTGGAGCGTCTTGTATGATTTGAGTATTTGTTTTTTAGTTTACCACAATCATCCTTGCTGTACACACCTTTTTAGATAGCCATAAATGATTTGGAATTTGATAGAATACTCTATGTGCTTCACTTATATCTTTTGAGCTATATAGTTTTGCTCTAGTGCTTCACTTTTATCTTTTAGAGCACGGTGGTGGATTTGTTTTATAGAAACTATTGATCTCTCATGCTTCACTTAGATTATTTTGGGAGTCTTAAATAGCATGGTAATTTGCTTAAAAAATCTTAATAAGCTTGGTATTCAAGATTTGTAAAACTTTCTTTTGAGTGCGTTGAATACTAAGAAAAGTTTGATGCTTGATAATTGTTTTGAGATATGAAGATGGTGATATTAGAGTCATGCTAGTTGAGTAGTTGTGAATTTGAGAAATACTTGTGTTAAGGTTTGTGATTCCCGTAGCATGCATTATGGTGAACCGTTATGTGATGAAGTCGGAGCATGCTTTATTTATTGATTGTCTTCCTTATGAGTGGCGGTCGGGGATGACCGATGGTCTTTCCTACCAATCTATCCCCTAGGAGCATGCGCGTAATACTTTGCTTTGATAACTTGTAGATTTTTGCAATAAGTATATGAGTTCTTCATGACTAATGTTGAGTCCATGGATTATACGCACTTTTCTTCCTTCCACCATTGCTAGCCTATCTAATACCGCACACTTTTCACCGGTATCATACACCCACCATATACCTTTCTCAAAACAGCCACCATACCTACCTATTATGGCATTTCCATAGCCATTCCGAGATATATTTCCATGCAACTTTCCACCGCTCCGTTTATTATGACAAGCTCCATCATTGTCATATTGCTTAGCATGATCATGTAGTTGACATTGTATTTGTGGCAAAGCCACCGTTCATAATTCTTCCATACATGTCACTCTTGATTCATTGCATATCTCGGTACACCGCCGGAGGCATTCATATAGAGTCATATTTTGTTCTAAGTTTCGAGTTGTAATTGTTGAGTTGTAAGAAAATAAAGGTGTGATGATCATTATTTTTAGAGCATTGTCCCAAGTGAGGAAAAGGATGATGGAGACTATGATTCCCTCACAAGTCGGGATGAGACTCCGGACGAAAAAAAGAAAAGATGCCATAAAAAAGAGAAAAGGCCCAAATAAAAAAAATGAGAGAAACCGAGAGCCGCCACAATGTTACTATCCTTTTACCACACTTGTGCTTCAAAGTAGCACCATGATCTTCATAATAGAGAGTCTCCCATTTTGTCACTTTCATATACTAGTGGGAATTTTTCATTATAGAACTTGGCTTGTATATTCCAATGATGGGCTTCCTCAAAATGCCCTAGGTCTTCGTGAGCAAGCGAGTTGGATGCACACCCACTTAGTTTCTTTTGTTGAACTTTCATATACTTATAGCTCTAGTGCATCCATTGCATGGCAATTCCTACTCACTCACATTGATATCTATTGATGGGCATCTCCATAGCCCGTTGATATGCCTAGTTGATGTGAGACTATCTTCTCGCTTTTTGTCTTCTCCACAACCACCATTCTATTCCACATATAGTGCTATATCCATGGCTCACGCTCATGTATTGCGTGAAGATTGAAAAGGTTTTGAGAATGTCAAAAGTATGAAACAATTGCTTGGCTTATCATCGGGGCTGTGCATGATTTAAATACTTTTTGTGGTGAAGATAGAGCATAGCCAGACTATATGATTTTGTAGGGATAACTTTCTTTGGCCATGTTATTTTCAGAAGACATGATTGCTTTGTTAGTATGCTTGAAGTATTATTATTTTTATGTCAATATGATCTTTTGTCTTGAATCTTTCGGATCTGAATATTCATACCACAATTAAGAAGAATTACATTGAAATTATGCCAAGTAGCACTCTGCATCAAAAATTCTGTTTTTATCATTTACCTACTCGAGGACGAGCAGGAATTAAGCTTGGGGATGCACGATACGTCTCCAACGTATCTATAATTTTTGATTGCTCCATGCTATATTATCTACTGTTTTGGACAATATTGGGCTTTATTTTCCACTTTTATATTATTTTTGGGACTAACCTATTAACCGGAGGCCCAGCCCAGAATTGATGTTTTTTGCCTATTTCAAAGTTTCGAAGAAACGGAATATCAAATGGATTACAAATGGAATGAAACCTTCGGGAACGTGATTTTCTCACCGAATATGTCCCAGGAGACTTGGACCCTATGCCAAGGAAGCTTCAAGGTGGGCACGAGGTAGGGGGCGCGCCCTCCCCCCCCCTAGGCGCGCCCCCACCCTCGTGGGGCCCACAAAGCTCCACCGACGTACTTTTTCCTCCTATATATACCTACGTACCCCCAAACGATCAGATACGGAGCCAAAAACCTAATTCCACCGCCACAACCTTACATGCCACGAGATCCCATCTTGGGGCATGTTTTGGAGCTCATGGGAAGGAATCCACCACGGAGGCTTCTACATCATCACCATAGCCTCTCCGATGAAGTGTGAGTAGTTTACTTGAGACCTTGGGTCCATAGTTAGTAGCTAGATGGCTTCTTCTCTCTTTTGGATCTCAATACAATTTTCTCCCCCTCTCGTGGAGATCTATTCGATGTAATCTTCTTTTTGCGGTGTGTTTGTTGAGACCGATGAATTGTGGGTTTATGATCAAGATTATCTATGAACAATATTTGAATATTCTCTGAATTCTTTTATGTATGATTCGTTATCTTTTCAAGTCTCTTCGAATTATCAGTTTGGTTTGGCCTACTAGATTGGTTTTTCTTGCAATGGGAGAAGTGCTTAGCTTTGGGTTCAATCTTGCGGTGTCCTTTCCCGATGTGATGGGGCAGCAAGGCACGTATAGTATTGTTGCCATCGAGGATAACAAGATGGGTTTTTTATCATATTGCATGAATTTATCCTCTACATCATGTCATCTTGCTTAAGGCGTTACTCTGTTTTCTTGAACTTAATACTCTAGATGCATGCTGGATAGCGGTCGATGAGTGGAGTAATCGGAGTAGATGCAGCAGAGTCGGTCTACTTGTCTTGGACGTGATGCCTATATACATGATCATACCTAGATATTCTCATAACTATGCTCAATTCTGTCAACTTCTCAACAGTAATTTGTTCACCCACCATAGAATACTTATGCTCTTGAGAGAAGCCACTAGTGAAATCTATGGCCCCCGGGTCTATCTTCATCATATTAATCTTCCATCACTTTATTATTGCTTTGCTTTCTACTTTGCTTTTTACATTACTTTGCATCTTTATCACAAAAATACCAAAAATATTATCTATCATCTTTATCAGATCTCACTCTCGTAAGTGACCGTGAAGGGATTGACAACCCCTATTCGCGTTGGTTGCGAGGAGCTATTTGCTTTGTGTAGGTACGAGGGACTCATGGCGTAGCCTCCTACTGGATTGATACCTTGGTTCTCAAAAACTGAGGGAAATACTTACGCTACTTTGGTGCATCATCCTTTCCTCTTCAAGGAAATCCAACGCAAGCTCAAGAGGTAGCAACCACATCTATGATGATACCGTGTTTTGTCACAATTATCGTCATAGAAGTGTCATAAGTATGACATAAAAGATTTTCGTTCGGCCCAAAATGTCACGGATGTGTCTTTTTTTGTAGTGCTAGATGCACATAAATAGAGTAAAGAACCAATCATGGAGCGAGATACCTTTTCATCGAACTCTTTACCATTGTCGTCGGGGCCCAGATGACTTATGGTTGGCATTGGCGTCTTGTATCCTTTGCAATCTTGCATTCCAAACTTCTTCAGGCAATCTTTGAGGTATTTCTCTTGTGATATGAAGATGTCGTTGCTCTGCTGACGGATTTGAAGACCGAGGAAGAATTTCATCTCACCCATCATGGACATCTGATATTGCTCTTGCACCATATGTCCAAACTCATCACTATTTTTCTTGTCAGTGTAGCCGAAGATAATGTCATCCACATAGATTTGGACACAAACAGTTCACCATCATATGTCTTCGTGAACAGTGTGGGATCCAGGGAAGCAAGTTTGAAGCCTTTGCTCTTCAGGAAGTCTTTGAGCGTGTCATACCAAGCACGAGGGGCTTGTTTGAGGCCATACAGTGCCTTGTTGAGCTTGTATACCATGTCAGGATGCTTTGGGTCTTCAAAGCCAGGTGGTTGTGCAACATACACTTCTTCTTCAATTTTGCCGTTGAGAAAGGCACTCTTTACATCCATTTGATATAGAAGGATGTTGTGATGGTTGGCATAGGCTAGCAGTATGCGAATGGCTTCAAGCCTAGCCACGGGAGCAAATGTTTCATCAAAGTCAATCCCTTCTACTTGAGTGTAACCTTGAGCAATGAGACGAGCCTTGTTTCTGACGACTTGACCATGCTCATCTTGTTTGTTGCGATAGATCCATTTGGTGCCAATGATATTGTGCTTGCGAGGATCAGGATGTTTTACTAGTTCCCAAACATTCTTCAGCTCGAACTGTTGAAGCTCTTCTTGCATAGCCTGAATCCATTCAGGTTCCATGAAGGCTTCAACAACTTTCTTGGGTTCAGATATAGAGAAAAATGCAAAGTGCCCACAGAAATTTGCTAGTTGTGTTGCTCTTGAACGAGTGAGTGGACCAGGTGCATTGATGCTATCGATTATCTTCTGAATCTATACTTCATTTGCCACACGAGGATGAACTGGAGGAAGACTTTGCTCTTGCTGATCATTGTCTTCATCTTGACAAAGTTGACTTCAGTGGCGGTGTTTTCGGGTTGATTAGGTACAGAAATGATGATTTCTTCTTTAGCCTATGCCTCTGAAGGTATGATTTCTCCAGTACCCATAAGCTTGATAGATTCACTTGGTGAGGCTTCATCTAGCACATTTGGCAGGTGCTCTATTTGCGAGCCGTTAGTCTCATCGAACCGCACATCCACAGTTTCAACCACTTTATAGTGAAAGAGGTTGAAGACTCTGCAGGAGTGCGAATCCTTTCTATAGCCAAGCATGAAACCTTCATGTGCTTTCGGTGCAAATAAAGTGTGATGTGGATCCTTGATCCAGCACCTAGCACCAAATACTCTGAAGTAGCTGATGTTTGGCTTCTTACCAGCTAGTAACTCATATGATGTCTTCTATAGAAGCTTGTGAAGATAAACACGGTTGATGACGTGACACACAGTATCAATGGCTTCAGGCCAGAACTTTCTTGGAGTCTTGTATTCATCAAGCATCGCCCGTGCCATCTCAATGAGGGTTCTGTTCTTGCGCTCCACGATGCCGTTCTGCTGAGGTGTGTATGGAGCAGAGAACTCATGTGTGATGCCCAATGTATCAAGATAAGTGTCGAGGCCGGTGTTCTTGAATTCTGTGTCGTTGTCACTCCTGATGTGCTTGATCTTGATGCCATAGTTCGTCATGGCACGATTTGCGAATCATCTAAAGACATCCTGCACTTCATTCTTTGTAACATCCCAAATTTCCTATTTGGAATGTTTTACAATTATAGCTAAGCATCTATGCATTTTGTTTGAATTTGAGTGGCATTTGAAGTTTCAGAAGTTTTGGAGTTGTTGGAAATTGAATTCAAAATTTTGGCAGTGTAAATCATTTCAAAAACTATGCATTATAAATACTAGAGAAAAAGTATGAGAGGAGTAAACATGACACTCCAAAAATATCAGAGGAAAAACATTGCCAAAAGGTTTGAATTCAAATTTGAGTTTTATTTGAATTTGGAAAAAAAATTTATAAAGTTTGGATTTTGCCCCTGGAAAAATGTTCAAATGATAGGGAATATTCCCCTGATCATTTTGATATATATATGTCCTATATAAAATATTTATATTTAAGTATTTTTCTCTCTCTCTATTTATTCAAAAAAAAAAGACCCAGGCGCCCGGCCGAATAACCGACCCGGCCTTGAAGGCGGCCCACCGTCTTTGGCCCAGCGGCCCGGCCAAAGCGACCAGCGTGGCCAAGCCAATGAGCCCCTTGAAAACCCTTCGAATCGGCCAACCGACCGAACGCGCCCCCTCCCCTCTCGCCGACCCCCGGGCCCCACCCCTCCTTCTTCCCCTCGCCCAAGTCACCCAGCCGCTCATGGAAACCCCGAGAGCTCGGGATCTCATCGATCCTCCCGATTGCCCCTCGTCCAAGTCGGCGCCTTCCCCTATAAATACCCCCCTCGACCCGTTCCCCCTCGCCCCTCGCCTGACTCCCTCTCGCCAAGACACGCTCGCGAACAACCGAGCCGCCGCCGCCATTAGCTCCGTCCCGACCCACCCGGCCACCCCGAGCTCACCCCACCCCGAGCTCACCTCGTCGCGCCGCGCCACGGAGGTCTCCCGTCCTCCCGACCACCGGAGCAGCCACATCGCCGAAGTCGCCGCCGTCGGCCGCCGTCGTCGCCGCCACCGCGGTGAGTCACCGGAGAACCCCGCCGCCGTTCGATCTAAATCCTAGGGTTGAGATTAGAAGTAGCGAAGCGGTAGGTTTATTTTAGATAGACCGGTTTATTTTAGGTTTAGTTTTAGTGAACCGGGTTTTATTCCGGTTAGATCCGGTTTATTTTTAGTTAGGTTTTTTTATTAGACCGGCCGATTCATTTAAACCCTAGGGCCCGTTTAGTTATATTACGCCCAGGGCGTTAGTTAGGCCCATTAGGCCGTTTTTCTTTATTTTTCCTTTTCTGTTTTAACAGAATAGTTTCAGTTTTGTAAAATCCATATCTTTTAATCTACTTAATATTTTTTTAGTGATTCTTTTTTTGTTGGTTTGCAAATTTCTTATAGTTTCTGTAGAAAATATAATTAGCTATGTTAAAATTATTTAGAATTGCTTTATTTTAGATTTAGACATAATAGTAAATCTGCTATAAAGTGAGTTAGGAAAATTATTTTTAGTGATTCTTTTGTCACAACTTTGTTTTGACATTACCTAACCGTAGGAATTTATTTGGGCATTTTAGGATTAATAAAAAAATAGTTTTAATCAGAATCATGTTATTCTTAATTAATTAACTAGCTCTTGCTTTTCCTATTGTTTTAGTTAGCTTAATAAATTTATTTTTCATATGTGATAGATTATTCTAGGTTAGTTTCTGTCACTTTAGAGCATGAACTTTTATTTATAATAAATAAAACTTTTATTTTATTTTTCCTACTAGAATTTGCTTTAGGCCTAATAGGAGTTTTATAATAGATTTTAAAGTGATTCTTTTTGCTCCTAGTTGCTTGATGAATCCTTTTTCTGTTAGGTAGCATAAATCCATGCTTAGGTTCTGTTAAGAAAATTTTTGTTATGTAAAACTATTTTTAATTGTTGCTTGAAGTAGGGAAACTTTGATTTGGTTTTTCTTTGAGTTTCCTTTGGGTTTTGATCCATTTGTTTTGTGTGTTTCATATTACTATGCTGTTATGTAAGTGATCATATGTTGTATGCTTATTGCTGTTATTGTTTGCCTCGGTAGAATTTTGGTCTGAAGCTTGCTACCACGAGTCCCTAGCTTACGAAGATTGTCAAGAAGGCAAGTCATTGATCATGTTTTCTTTACAATACCTATGATTTTTATTGCATTAGAATTACCTCCCACCATGCATGCGATGGGTGAAATTTTGAAGTTATGTTCTTGAGTAGTATCATGAGGTAGGATGAACCAATTCCTTGTTACCATGACCGGAATGAAGTAGTTTATTTATGCTATGCTCAGAGGCGGGGTTGGTTGAGTGAATTCATAAGGGAGATGTGAGAGTCTTAAAGATGATGACAACCCCATGACTTCAAGATCAAGATGGACTTGAAATTCACTCTTGGGTGGAGGATTTGCCGACGGGCACCACTGGAGAACCCAGTGGTTGGCGGGATGCATGGAGAAGCGCCATGACATCTTGCGGAAAGCTTCACCCAGCCACGAAGAGGCGGATGGATACCCCATTGAGCGGAAGCTTACCTGCAGCCGCAAGCCATTATGGGCTCGCTTGGTGGACCCTAGGTGTGACTCTGGCGGACGGTGCTACGAGATGTAGAAGAACGGTAGGATTGGATGGGCACCGGCGGTGGCCCGGAAGGAACTCTTCGGAAGACCCTGTTTACGTTCATCCGTCTTCAAACACCGTGAAGTGCGAAGACTTAAAAGGAGGGAACGATTCTTGCGGGTAAAGTGCGCAAACCTCTGCGGAGAAAAGATCTAATCGATTAGCCGTGTCCCGGTTACGGACAATTTGAGCCTCTGGAACTTGGAAGTATTCGGAAATCTCAACACTGAAATTAATAATTTAATTGAGGGGTATGACTTAATAATTTGGGAATGAGACATTGGTTGGCGGAACCATCTCAATAACTACCAACAATTTTGTAGTATTTGCAAGCAAGTCCACTGTAGTAGGGAAAAACTGGCTTTTCGCAAAATGATGAAACTTAGAGCCCCACAGCCAAATTGCATATAGTGTTAGTAATTTTTATTGTTATTCTCTCTTCATGACTTGCCAGCATATTCAAAATGCTGACCTACGGCTGCAACGTCTTATGTTGCAGAGGAGTATTCCGATCGAGTGAGGCTACGATCCGCGCTTGGCGATTGCCCTATGGAGTCTGGATGGACTCGCTATTCTTCTACGCTTCCGCAGCTTTACTTAGTTTATTTCTCATGAGTTGGCCTTCGGCCGAATTTATTCTATTGCAATAAAGACTCGATATGAGAATCGTGTAATAAATTCAGGTGTGATTGAACTTTGATTATTTCATCAATGTACTGTGAGTACCAGCATGATCTTGCGATGAATGCAGAACCACGGAGACTTGACCGATTTTGGGTCAGTCGGTACAGAGATGGTATTCGAGCACACGTTGACCGTGGGACGTAACCCCTAGGATTGGAAAGCCATAGGAAGAGACTATTTATTTTATGTCCTTATCATTCCGTAATTCTCCCTGTTCATTTACGACTTCTCTCCGATTTTCAACATTTTAGATGGTCACGAGTTCACCCCAGTTTTGCTACCGGAGTTTTGCCAGCCCGATGAGACGATGCCCTTCGGCAGGAAGCTGGTCCAGATCGTGAAGAAGTTGAAGATTGCTCTGCCCTCGATCACCGGGAAGCCTACCAATGCACTTCCGACGGATACCCGCTACAGGATCGTGGTGCACATTCCAGGGAGAACCTTCGGAGGACATCTGAGCCTATTGACTTTGAGTTTACCGACTTCAACTAGATCCTCGGAAGAGACATGGCGATTTATCGTGCACTTGGACATCTCCGAGAAGAGTACAGTGCCGAGCTCTATCCATCAGACCGCGCCATGGTTTCTCGCAGAGCAAGGAATGGAGATATCATCAGTACCGTAGAGGGCGACTCCATTCACTTTCGTATGTCCAAGACTTGGAGTGCCTCCTCAGAAGCGGGAGATCCAGACTTCGCCGTAACTTCGAAGGTACACAGGAGGCTGTTGTTCCGTGAACTGGAACTGGAAGAGAAGGCACACGCAGACTTCCTTGACCATGAGGAAGAAATCGCGGACTTCATGGAGAGAGTCGACGACCTGAAGATGAAGGTTGCCACGTTAGAGGAAAAGATGGACTTGGGAGAGGACCTTTTTCCGAGTGGAGATGACGGACTTCTCGTGAGGAATGATCAGGATTATGAAGGGAGTTCCACTGGAGAAAGCCGCAAGAGGAGGCGCCGCATCAGAGGACGCCCCACCAGAGGACGCCGCACCAGAGGACGCAAGGATTATTGATGAAGACATCTAGCCGACCACCATGTTATTTTATTTTCCGTCGATCAGTTAGGCCGTTATTTTCGATTAGTCGTGAGATATTTTGTAATCCGAGATTGAACCACGTTTGAGTGGAATGAATAAATGATTGGTGTGATTATGATTGTGCATTCATATGGGTAGTGATATTTTCTCATTAGACCCTTGTTCTATTCTAATTTTCTCATCCACTCCAAAACACGAGATGCCCCGAGGCGTGACCCGGTCTCAACTTCCCGCCGGAGCTCACCCGGTGATTCAGCAGCAGAATGCCCTCATGCGGATGCTCATCGAACGAACAACAACAACAACAATCCACCGCCACCACCCCTGTTGACAACTTGACTCGGTTCCTAAGGCTTAATCCGCCGGTGTTCTCTAGCAGACCTGAGCCGATTGTGGCCGATGATTGGCTCCATAAGGTCGGAAGGGAGTTAGTCCTTTGTTGGATGCATCGATGCGAGAGAAGGTGCGCTTTGCGCACATCAACTTGATGGACCTGCAGCTTCTTGGTGGGAGAACTACACCGCCACTTATCCCATCGGCACCATCACGTGGGATTAGTTCCATGAGCCTTCCGCACCTCTCATGTTTCATTTGGAGCCATGAGCACGAAGAAGCGTGAGTTCCGCAACTTACGCCAGGGGAACCGTCTTGTGGGGCGATCGTGGATGAGTTCAACAAGTTAGCCCGCTATGCCCGGATGATGTGGCCACAGATGCCGCAAAGCAGGAAAAGTTTCTCGAGGGACTCAATGACGAGCTGGGTATGCAGCTAATGGTGGCTACCTTCACCAACTACTAGGAGCTGGTAGACAAGGCCACCATCCTTGAAGGCAAGCAGCAGCAGATTGATAGCCGCAAACGGAAGTACAGCCAGGGGAAGTACAGCTCAGGAGCTCGTGAAGCCCGTTATGCCCCATACTCGGGAGGGCATACCCATCACAACCATGGAGGTCATAACCATGGAGGAAATGGGAACAACCGCAACCCGGGACAACAAGTCGAGCAATGGCAATGGAAAGCGGCAATGGCAACCAGCATCGTCCCGCTTGGCTCGAAACATCGAGTCACATCACTGTTTCAAGTGCCGTAAAACAGGGCACTATGCCACCGACTGCCCGGAGGCCAAGCGGAGGAATGGAAAGCGGCAATGGAAGCTCGTGAAGAAGCCCAACCCTTTCCCTCGTGCTCGGGTGAACCACATTGACGTGGAGGGCGTCTATGATCAGCCGGAACTTTGTGGTTGGTAAGTTTTATTGAATTCACGTTCAAGATTGGTACTCTTTGATTACGGTGCAACGCATTCATTCATATCAAGGGTAGTTGTGGAAAAGTACGGGTTGCCCACTAAAACCCTTAGAAGCCCCCTTCGCGTCGATTCCGCAGGAGGAGAAATGATGGCGAGTTTAGGCTGTCATGCAACTCTCAACATCGGAAACCATAAATTTCCGCAGACCTCATAGTGTTGGAAACCCGGACCTTGGATGTAATCCTAGGCATGGATTGGTTGACGAAGTTTGAAGGAAACATAGGCTGTGGCCGCAAGTCGATTCTGCTCACCACCGGAGCGAAGAGGATCAAGTATGTATCGAGCATAGCGGATGAAGAATCGGTGAATTCCCTCACGGGAGTTGTTCGGGAGGAAGTGCCAGTGGTGCAAGATTTTCCCGATGTGTTTCGGAGGAATTACGAGAATGCCACCGGACAGGGACATTGAATTTCTGATTGAGTTATTGCGCACAGCCCCAATATCCAAGAGACCTTATCGGATGCCCCGAGCGATTTGAAAGAGATCAAGAATCAAATTAATGAGTTATTGGAGAAAGGATATATTCGCCAAGCTCATCACCTTGGGGAGCCCAGTTCTTTTGGTAGAGAAGAAGGATGGAACCTTGAGAATGGTTGTGGATTATCGTTCGTTGAGCAGCGTGACCATCAAGAACAAGTACCCTCTGCCGATGATTAATGATCTATTTGATCAGCTAGTTGGAGCCAAGGTATTCTCCAAGATCGATCTTGATCGGTATCATCGATTGAAGATCCGTGAAAGCGGATATACCCAAAACAGCATTTACCACCAGGTATGGTTTATATGAGTATACCGTCATGTCATTTGGATTGACTAATGCCCTGCATACTTCATGAATTTGATGAACAAGGTATTTATGGAATATCTGGACAAATTTGTCGTGGTGTTCATCGATGATATACTGATTTTCTCCAAGAGCGGGGAAGAGCATAAGGAACATTTGCGTCTAGTTCTGGAGAAACTCCGAGAACATGTCGATTGTATGCCAAGTTCAGCAAATGTGAATTTTGGCTGAAGGAAGTCGGATTCCTCGGACATGTTATTTCAGGAGAAGGAATAGCGATTGACCCCACCAAGGTTGAATCAGTCACCAATTGGCGGTCACCCACCTCGATCAAGGAGATCCATGATTTTCTCGGACTCATAGGATATTATCGGAGGTTTATTGAGAATTTCTCAAAGATTGCCAAGCCCATGGTCGAGCTGTTGAAGAAGGAAGCCAAGTACATTTGGACCGAGGATTGTGAAGCCAGTTTTCAGGAATTGAAGAAACGTCTGATTCTGACCCAGATCTTGATTTTGCGGACATACACAAGGATTACGGTATATTGTGGCGCTTCTCGTCAAGGACTCGGAGGAGTACTCATGCAGGAAGGAAAGGTTGTAGCTTATACCTCCGGACAGCTACGACCACACGAGATGAATTATGCCACACATGATTTGGAGTTAGCGGCCGTAGTGCATGCACTCAAGACACGGAGACATTTTCTTATCGGAAATAGTTGTGATGTTTACACAGATCATAAGAGCTTGAAGTACATTTTCACGCAGAAAGAGTTGAACCTCGAGGCGGAGGAGATGGCTAGAGTTAATCAAGGACTACGACATGAGATTGCATTACCACCGGGAAAGGCTAATGTTGTAGCAGATGCTTTGAGCCGTAAGAGTTATGTGAATACTCTTATAGCGGGAGGATTACCCGAGGAGTTAGTCGATGACCTCGAGAGATCTCCACTGGAGATAGTTCGAGAGGATATGTTGCAGCTCTGGAAGTTCAGCCCACTTTGACCGAAAGAATTCGTGAAGCCCGTAAGTCGGACAAGGAAATTGATGAGATAAAGAAAAGGATGAATGAAGGAAAAGCTAAAGGGTTTCGTAAGGATGAATCACGGAGCTATATGGTACGAGGATCGTATTTATGTACCCAATGATCCCGAACTCAGGAAGCTAATTCTTTAGGAGGCTCATGATTCACCGTACTCGATTCACCCGGTAACACCAAGATGTATCTGGATTTGAAGGAAAGTTTACGGTGGGCGGTATGAAGAAGGATATTCTTGAGTACGTAGCGATGTCACGATATTTGCCAGCGAGTAATGGCGGAACATCAGAAGCCAGTTGGGTTACTTCAACCCTTGCCGATTCCCGAGTGGAAATGGGAAAAACTTGGAATGGATTTTATCACAGGATTACCCAGGACCCGTTCAGGTTATGATTCCATCTGGGTAGTGGTTGATCGATTGACCAAGGTAGCTCATTTCATTCCCGTGAAGACTACCTATACTAGCGCTAAGTTAGCCAAGATATACATGACCAGGATCGTATATGCATGGAGTTCCGAGGAGTATCGTGTCGGATAGAGGAACACAATTTACCTCAAAGTTTTGGAATCAGTTGCATGAAACTTTGGAGTACGAGGCTGGAGTTCAAGACAGCTTTTCATCCGGCAGATGATGGACAGACCGAGAGAGTCAACCAGATCACGGAGGACATGTTGAGAGCTTGTGCGCTAGACTATGGGTCTAGCTGGGATGATAATTTGCCATCTGCGGAGTTCTCATACAACAACAGTTATCGAGACCCGGTCGAAGATGGCCCTTTTGAAGCTCTATACGGAAGGAGATGCGAGAACACCATTCTTTGTGGGATGGTGTTGGAGATCGAAAAATTTTCGGTCCCGATCTTATCGAGATTCCGAAGAGAAAGTCAAGCTGATTCGAGATAGGCTCAAGGTGGCTCGATCGAGGCGGAAGAGTTATGCCGACGATGCGCAAGGAAGTAACTTACGAAGCGGGAGACCGAGCATATCTTCGTGTGTCTCCGCCGTGGAATCAAGAGGTTTGGTGTCAAAGGAAAGTTAGCACCCGATTCATTGGCCCTACAAAATCCTCGAGCGTCGTGGAGAAGTTGCTTACAAGTTGGAATTGCGGAAGGATTATCCGGAGTTCATGATGTCTTCCATGTTTCTCGGTGAAGAAGTGTCATGCCGACATGGCCGATATTCCGTTGAGAGACACGGTGCCCCTAGAGGCCATACAACTCGACAAAGGATCTCGACTTATAAGGAGAAACCAGTCCGAATTCTCGAGGCTGCGAGCAGAGTCACCCGCAGCAAGATCATCAAGTTTTGCAAGGTCTTTGTGGAGTCATCACTCGAAGAGGAAGCCACACGGGAGCTGAAGAAGACCTCCTTGAGACCACCCGCACCTATTTGCTAGCCAACCCGAATCTCGAGGGCGAGATTCATCTTAAGGTGGGTAGGTTTGTAACATCCCAAATTTCCTATTTGGAATGTTTTACAATTATAGCTAAGCATCTATGCATTCTGTTTGAATTTGAGTGGCATTTGAAGTTTCTGAAGTTTTGGAGTTGTTGGAAATTGAATTCAAAATTTTGGCGGTGGAAATCATTTCAAAAACTATGCACGATAAATACTTGAGAAAAAGTATGAGAGGAGTAAACATGACACTCCAAAAATATCAGAGGAAAAACATTGCCAAAAGGTTTGAATTCAAATTTGAGTTTTATTTGAATTTTGAAAAAAAATAAATTTTTATAAAGTTTGGATTTTGCCCCTGGAAAAATGTTCAAATGATAGGGAATATTCCCCTCATCATTTTGATATATATATGTCCTATATAAAATATTTACATTTAAGTATTTTTCTCTCTCTATTTATTCAAAAAAAGACCCAGCGCCACCAGCTAACTGCCCAATGACCTTGGGCGGCGCCCACCGTCTTGGCCAGCGCCAGCAACCAGAAGCGTGGCCGCAATGAGCCCCTCGCTTAGAAACCCTTCCGAATCGGCCAACCGACCGAACGCCTCCCTCTCGCCGACCCGGGCCCCACCCTCCTTCTTCCCTCGCCCAAGTCACCCGGCCTCAGGAAACCCCGAGAGCTCCGGGATCTCATCCGATCCTCCCGATTGCCCCTCGTCCAAGTCGACGCCTTCCCCTATAAATACCCCCTCGACCCGTTCCCCCTCGCCCCCTTGAGCCCCTCCCTCTCGCGACACGCTCGCCGGAGCAACCGAGCCGCCGCCGCCGCCATTAGCTCCGTCCCGACCCACCCCGGCCACCCCGAGCTCACCTGATCCCACCCCCGAGCTCACTCGTCGCGCCGCGCCCGCCGGAGGTCTCCGCCGTCCTCCCCGACCACCGGAGCCCGCTGCAATCATCGCCAGTCGCCGTCGGCCATTGTCGTCGCCGCCACCGGTGAGTCACCGGAGAACCCCGCCGTGCTCGATCTAAATCCTTAGGGTTGAGATTAGAAGTAGGCAAGCGGTAGGTTTATTTTAAATAGACCGGTTTATTTTAGGTTTAGTTTTAGTGAACGGGTTTTATTCGGTTAGATCCGGTTTATTTTTAGTTAGGTTTTTTTATTAGACCCGGCCGATTCGTTTAAACCCTAGGGCCCGTTTAGTTATATTACGCTGTATGCGTTAGTTAGGCCCATTAGGCCGCTTTTTCTTTATTTTCGTTTTCTGTTTTAACAGAATAGTTTCAGTTTTGTAAAATTCATATCTTTTAATCTACTTAATATTTTTTTGTGATTCTTTTTTTTTATTTGCAAATTTCTTATAGTTTCTGTAGAAAATATAATTAGCTATGTTAAAATTATTTAGAATTGCTTTATTTTAGATTTAGACAGAATAGTAAATCTGCTATAAAGTGAGTTAGGAAAATTATTTTTAGTGATTCTTTTGTCACAACTTTGTTTTGACATTACCTAACCGTAGGAATTTATTTGGGCATTTTAGGATTAATAAAAAATAGTTTTAATCAGAATCATGTTATTCTTAATTAATTAACTAGCTACTGCTTTTCCTATTGTTTTAGTTAGCAAATAAATTTATTTTTCATATGTGATAGATTATTCTAGGTTAGTTTCTGTCACTTTAGAGCATGAACTTTTATTTATAATAAATAAAAGTTTTATTTTATTTTTCCTACTAGAATTTGCTTTAGGCCTAATAGGAGATTTATAATAGATTTTAAAGTGATTCTTTTTGCTCCTAGTTGCTTGATGAATCCTTTTTCTGTTAGGTAGCATAAACCCATGCTTAGGTTCTGTTAAGAAAATTTTTGTTATGTAAAACTATTTTTAATTGTTGCTTGAAGTAGGGAAACTTTGATTTGGTTTTTCTTTGAGTTTCCTTTGGGTTTTGATCCGTTTGTTTTGTGTGTTTCATATTACTATCTTTGTTATGTAAGTGATCATATGTTGTATGCTTATTGTGGTTATTGTTTGCCTCGGTAGAATTTCCTGAGTCTGAAGCTTGCTACCACGAGTCCCTAGCTTACGAAGATCATCAGCAAGGCAAGTCATTGATCATGTTTTCTTTACAATACCTATGATTTTTATTGCATTAGAATTACCTCCCCACCATGCATGCGATGGGTGAAATTTTGAAGTTATGTTCTTGAGTAGTATCATGAGGTAGGATGAACCAATTCCCCTTGTTACCATGACCGGGACGAAGTAGTTTATTTATGCTATGCTCGTAGACGGGGTTGGTTGAGTGAATTCATAAGGGAGATGTGAGAGTCTTAAAGATGATGACAACCCCATGACTTCAAGATCAAGATGGACTTCGAAATTCACTCTTTGGGTGGAGGGCGGTTGACGGGCACCTGGAGAACCCGGTGGTTGGCGGGATGCATGGAGAAGCGCCATGACATCTTGCGGAAAGCTTCACCCAGCCACGAAGAGGCGGATGGATACCCCATTGACGGAAGCTTACATGCAGCCGCAAGCCATTATGGGCTCACGGCTTGGTCGACCCTAGGTGTGACTCTGGCGGACGGTGCTACGAGATGTAGAAGAACGGTAGGATTGGATGGGCACCGGCGGTGGCGGAAGGAACTCTTCGGAAGACCCTGTTTACGTTCATCCGTCTTCAAACACCGAAGTGCGAAGACTTAAAAGGAGGAGCGATTCTTGCGGGTAAAGTCATAAACCTCTGCAGAGAAAAGATCTAATCGATTAGCCGTGTCCTCGATTACGGACAATTTGAGCCTCTGGAACTTGGAAGTATTCGGAAATCTCAACACTGAAATTAATAATTTAATTGAGGGTTATGACTTAATAATTTGGGAATGAGACATTGGTTGGCGGAACCATCTCAATAACTACCAACAATTTTGTAGTATTTGCAAGCAAGTCCACCGTAGTAGGGACAAAGCGGCTTTTCGCAAAATGATGAAACTTAGAGCCCCACAGCCAAATTGCATATAGTGTTAGTAATTTTATTGTTATTCTCTCTTCATGACTTGCCAGCATATTCAAAATCTTTGACCTACGGCTGCAACGTCTTATGTTGCGGAAGGAGTATTCCGATCGGGGAGTGAGGCTACGATCCGCGCTTGGCGATTGCCCTATGGAGTCGGATGGACTCGCTATTCTTCTACGCTTCCACAACTTTACTTAGTTTATTTCTCATGAGTTGGCCTTCGGCCGAATTTATTCTATTGTAATAAAGACTCGATATGAGAATCGTGTAATAAATTCAGGTGTGATTGAACTTTGATTATTTCATCAATGTACTGTGAGTACCAGCATGATCTTGGGATGGTACAGACACAGAGACTTGACCGATTTTGGGTCAGGTCGCTACATTCTTATAGAGGATTATGTGCACCCATGTATATCTTGAGTAATCATCAACAATGACAAAGCCATAGAGGCAAGCAGTGGTAGAGTAGTGAGTAGGGCCAAATATGTCCATGTGAAGCAGCTCGAAGGGACGGGATGTCATCATGATTGTCTTCGAGGGATGCTTGGCCCTAGTCATCTTTCCAGCTTCGCAAGCACCACATAGATGATCCTTCTTGAACTTGACGCCCTCGATGCCTACGACATGCTTCTTCTTCGCGAGAGTGTACAAGTTCCTCATGACAGCATGCCCTAGCCTCTGATGCCAGAGCCAACACTCTGAAGCTTTTGCTAAAAGACATACGACCAACTATGGTCCTGCTGAGAAATCTACCATGTACAAATCGTCTTTTCGATACCCTTCAAAGACTTGCTTTTACCAGTGTCAGCAAATGTGATGTGACTCTTATCAGATGGACGTAGGGTTGAATCCATGAGAAGACTTCGATCACCAATCATATGGTTAGTGCATCCACTGTCCATAATCCATTCTGAAGCCTTTGGTGTCATACCCTACAGTGCAGTTTGGGGGATAGGCTTCACCAAGGGTATTGTGAAGCATAAACATTTGACGAACAAGCGAATTATGAAAGTTCAGATCTTGGTTAGGATAAATAGGATGTTTGTCAAAGAATCCTGGGACAAAATACATAGTAAGACCATTTGGGAATTTTATCGCACCCCACAAGATGTTTTAGGTCCCCAGCATAAGCATCAAACGCCTTTGATTTCTGACTGGAGACCTTTCCCTGCAAAAGAGAGTTAATTTTTCTTAACCACCCATGTCTTCAGGGGTGGCTTAGAAGTAATGAGTCTAAGTGCAGCATCTGAGAACTTCGGCTTTGAATCCCGAGTAAATAGCCTTGCAGGAGGTGAATAATACTCATAAGACTAAGCAGAAAAGTTCTTCGTCTTATGAACATAGCGATTTGACGAAACACGCTCATATTCATAAGTCTGAGTATGGTTTCCCTCCAAAACATTGGCGTTAGGGTGACTCTGGTGAGTCCTTTGTCTGTATGAAGCCTTGGGACCATATGAAGCCTTTGGTCTGGGGTTTGTCTTCTTCCCAGGTGGTGTCATGATGACATTCACAAGAAGTTTCTCAAGACAAATTTTGGGCACCCAGATCTTCTTCAAAAGTGGTCCATTCCTGCAGTTAGTACCAATATACCTGGCAAACACTTCACCATTCTGATTCTTAAACAGTTTATAGTTTGCATCAAAGGATTCATCAATGATAATTGGGTTAGCACAAGTGAAGCCGGATAAGGTAGATGGATCCTTTGAAGGTCCCTTTGCGACAACCCATGTGGTTTTGGGGAGTCTGCTTTCGGGCTTCGATAAGAACCATCAACATTCATTTTCCTCTCTAACCCAACACCCTCTTTACTAGGGTTTCGGTTTAGAATCTGTTTCTTGAGGACATCACATAGTGTCTGATGCCCTTTGAGACTTTTGTACATTCCTGTTTCAAGCAATGTCTTCAACTTGGCATTCTCATCAGCAATAGTAGTGGTATCCTCAGCAGAGGGGTTAGTTACCACATCAGCAGAACATTCAGCAACAGAGACATCATAATCACACTCAAGGCATTTTAGAGATGGTGGTTCAAACCCTTCCTGAGCGGAACTGATCTGTTGAGCGCGGAGTGACTCATTCTCCTTTTGAAGATCTTCATGAGCTGATCTCAAGTTCTCAAGCTCTTGCTTCCTTTGAAGATAATCATAGGAGGGCTTTTCATGAGTAGTTGAGAGCATTTCATGACGACTTTCAAGTTCCTCGTACTTAACATGAAGATTTTTAATGTCTTCAATTAGGACTGAGTTTGGGTCATTTCCGCGTCCAACAGGTCATCGCTTTTGTCTAGCAACTTTTGAATATGTTCCGTAGAAGTTTGTTGTTCAATTGCAATTTTAGCAAGTGTTTTGTAGCTAGGTTTAGATTCACGTTCAGAGTCATCGTCACTAGATGTTTGAAAGTAAGCATCGCGTGATTTTACCTTGGCACCTCGTGCCATGAAGCAGTAGGTGGGAGCAGAGTCATCCTCATCATTAGCATCAGTGTTGGTGACGAGGCCATTGTCTTCAGTGTTGAAGATGGACTTGTTGAAGATGGAACTCATGTGTGTTGAGCCTCTCAAGTATGTCAGACAGATCGAGAGTCTTGAAGTCAGGACGTTCTTGAATCATCAGGGCCAGGGTGTTGAATCAGCTATCAAGTGATCTCACGAGCTTCTTGACGACTTCGTGCTTGGTGATCTCAGTGGCGCCAAGTGCGCGAAGCTCATTTGTTATATCAGTGAGGTAATCAAACGTCATCTGGACATTCTCATTGTCGTTTCTCTTGAAGAGGTTGAAGAGGTTGCGAAGAACATCAATTCTTGAGTCTCTCTGGGTTGAGACGCCTTCATTGACCTTGGGGAGCCAGTCCCAGATTAGCTTCACAGTTTCCAGAGCACTCACACGGCCATACTATCCTTTGGTCAGATGACAGCAGATGATGTTCTTGGCGTTCGAGTCCAGTTGACTGAACCTCTTGACATCAGCAGCGGTGACACCTTCACCAACTTTGCGAACACCGTTCTTGACGACATACCAGAGGCCGACGTCAATGGCTTCAAGATGCATACGCATCTTATTCTTCCAGTAGTGGTAATCAGTGCCATCGAAGACAGGGCACACAATGGAGACCTTGATTATCCCTGCAGTCGACATATCTAAAACTCTAGGTAGTTAAACCGAATCACACAGAATAAGGGAGAACCTGGCTTTGATACCAATTGAAAGTGCTAGTTATCGACTAGAGGGGGGTGAATAGGCGATTTTTATGAAAGTCTTCAAAACACGGGGGCTTCAAAGACAACCAGTAGAAATGAACCTATTGATATGCACCGGAAGGAAGACTACACTAGACATGCCATAGTCAAGTAAGCAATGAAGTGAAAGCGCGAAGACTATCAGCAACTAGGTAGTATGGACAGGATGGAAGATAGTATGAAGCCAAACAACAACCAGTCTTCACACAGTGAAGACAATCAGATCATGCAAGCAGGCAATGACTTCACTAAGACAAACTTTAAAGTAAAGAGATGGGAAGGATAAACCCAGTTGCTTGGTGAGGACAGGGATTTGGCAGACCAGTTCCAATTGTTGTGACAACTGTACGTCTGGTTAGGGAGGCTGAGATTTAACTCAGAAGACCGTGTCTTCACCTTATTCCCCTTGAGCTAAGAACACCGACCTCGCCCAATCACTCCGGTAAGTCTTCAAGGTATACTTCCAAACCTTCACAGACTTCGTTCACTAGCAATCCACAATGGCTCTTGGATGCTCAGAACGTGATGCCTAACATTTGGAGGATTCATAGTCCTCAAAGCGTAACAAGTCTTGAGATCACATGACGGAAGGACTTGATGATGCCTAACACTCTTTGGCTCTGGCTGTTTTGGGCTTTGTCCTGCAAGGATCTCTCTCTCAAGCTGCTTGGAGGTGGGTTGCTCTCAAATGACAAAAGTCGATGCGCTAACTCGAGCAACCACCAATTTATGGTGTAGGGGGTGGGCTATTTATAGCCAGGAGGCAACCCGACCTAATTTGTCCGAAATGACCCTGGGTCACTAAGGAACTAACACGTGTCCAACGGTCAGATTTCAAGCACACGCGGCAGCTTGACTTGAGCTACAAGTAAAGCTGACTCATCCAGCTCTCGATAAGATTTGCTCTCGTTGTCTTCGCTCGAAGACATAGGATTCGGTTGAGCATCACGTCAGTCACCCTGACTTTGTTCACTTAGACCCCACTTAACAATACGGTGGTACCTATGACTCAAAAAAGAAGAAATGGAAACTACGAAACAACTATGTCTTCGCACTCCATAGTCCTCGTGTGAATGTCTTCTCATGTCATAGTCTTCACTGTGAATAACTTCACATACCACCATTGTCTTCAATGTCTTCACACATTTTAGGGGTCATCTCTGGTAGGTAAACGGAATCAATATGGGACTACTACCTGTGTTATCTTGCAATTCTCACAAACACATTAGTCCCTCAACCAAGTTTGTCGTCAATACTCCAAAACCAACTAGGGGTGGCACTAGATGCACTTCCACTAAGGAAACAATTAGGTACACCTTCTACCACAGATCCGAAGGCAAGATCTTTGTTGCTAAGAATGGGTACTTTCTTGAGAAGGAGTTTCTCTTGAAAGAAGTGAGTGGGAGGAAAATATAACTTGATAAGGTAATCGTACCTTGATACGTCTCCAACATATCTATAATTTATGAAGTATTCATGCTTTTATTTTATCATTTTTTGATGTTTTACAATCATTTATAGCAACTTTATATCATTTTTTGGACTAACCTATTGACCCAAAGTGCCCAAAGTGCCGATTCTTTGTTTTTTGCTTGTTTTTTACATCGCAGGAAATCAATACCAAACGGAGTCCAAACGCAAGGAAACTCCACGGAGAATTTTTACGGGCCAGAAGACATCCATTGGGCCAGAGCAGCACCTAGGGGGTGCCCAGAGTGGGGGACAACCCACCAGGGCACGCCAAGGCCCCCTGGCGCACCCAGGTGGGTTGTGCCCACCTAGGTGGCCTCCCGCACCCCCTCTTTGCACTATAAATTCCCAAATATTCCAAAACCCTTTGCGGTTAACCTAGATCAGAAGTTCTGCCGCTGCAAGGTCTCTATATCCGCGAAAACCAATCTAGACCCCGTTCCGGCACCCTGCCGGAGGGGGGAATCATCTCCGGTGGCTGTCTTCATCATCCCGGCGGCCACCATGTTGAGGAGGGAGTAGCCCACCCTCAGGGCTGAGGGTTTGTACTAGTAGCTATGTGATAAATCTATCTCTCTCTCTCTCTCTCTCTCTCGTGATCTCTATCATGGGCTTTGTTAATATAGTCGGATCATATGATGTTTATCCCCTCTATACTCTTGTTGTGATGAATTGAATCTTTACCCTTTGAAGTTTTGTCTTGTCGGATTGAATATTCAGAGATGAGAACACATGATGTATGTCTTGCGGTATGAATACTTGAGGTGACAATTGGGGTATCGCATTGATTCACTTGATATGTGTCTTGGCATTCAACTCGCGGATTCCCGCGTAATCTATGCATAGGGGTTGATGCACGTTTGTATTATGTTTTCTTCGGTAGAAACTTTGGGGTCTCTTTGTAGTTCTTTGTGTGATTGAGTATTATGAATATGAATTTGCTTCGGTGATATTCTAGTGCAAACTCTTGATTAGATCGATTGGAAAGAATAGCTCGCGTTATTTTAGTACGAACTCTAGGATAGATCGAACGGAAAGAATAGCTTTGAGGTGGTTTCGTACCCTACAAACAATTTCTATGTTTTGTTCTCCGCTAATAGTAACTAGGGAGTGATTCTTTATTGCACTCTGAGGGATAATCATATGACCCAACTATATTAGCATTGTTGAGAGGTTGCACTAGTGAAAGTACGAACCCTAGGCCTCATTTTCAAGCATTGCAATACCGTTTTTGTGCTCGTTTACAAATTGCTACCTTGCTGTTTTTATTTATTCAGATTGCAAAAATATATTTCTACCATCCATATTACACTTTTATCACCATCTCTTCGCCGAGCTAGTGCACTTATACAATTTGCCATTGTATTGAGTGTGTTGGGGACACAAGAGATTTCTTGTATTTGGTTGCAGGGTCGTTTGAGAGAGACCATCTTCATCCTACACCTCTCATGGATTGATAAAGCTTAGGTAACCTAATTGAGGAAAAATTGCTGCTGTCCTACAAAACTCTGCGCTTGGAGGCCCAACACGTGTCTACAAGAATAAAGTTGCATAGTAGACATCAAGCTCTTTTCTGGCGCCGTTGCCGGGGAGGTGAGTGCTTGAAGATATATCTTTAGATATTGCAATTGAATCTTTTAGTTTCTTGTTTATCACTAGTTTGGTCTATAAAAGAAAACTACAAAAAAAATGGAATTTAGGTTGCATCATATTATTGATCATCTTTATAATATCTTTCTTGAAAATGATGCATCAGAAATTGTGCTCAATTGTTAGAAGAAGAAGTCAATAAAATGTTTGGCACAAAATATTTGAATGATGAGCATGATTGCAATGTTGTTAGTATGAATTATTTGATTACCTATGATGCTAATGATATGCCAAGCCACAAGCTTGGGGATGCTATATTTGATGAATATGATATTTGTAGTCCCCCATGTTTTGATGAGAAAATTTATTATGATGATTGCATGCCTCCTATTTATGATGATTATATTGATGAAAGTGGAATTGGAGAGGTCGTGAATTTAATTGATGATGAATCTACTATTCTGGAGGAGGTTGCAATTGATTATGACAATGAAGTTGCTATATATGATGATTATTATGGTGACATGTATGCCATAAAGAGTGATAAATCTTCTATGCTTGTGCATCATGAAAGGAGTGATGTTTGTGATGGTTATACTATTGAATCCATTCATGATGCTACTGAAAATTATTATGAGGGAGAAACTTATGATGCATGATGTTCTCTTTGTGTTTCAATTCTTATTTTTTATGTGAGTTTCATTGAATCATCTTGCCTAGCTTAAAAGGCATTAAAGAAAAGCGCTTGTTGGGAGACAACCCAACACTTTTACTTACTGTTTTTATGTGTTAACATGATTAAGATACTGTAGTAATCATGTTTTATTGCTTTTGTTTCAATAAAGTGCCAAGTAAAGCCTTTGGGATCATGTTGGGTGATAGTTGATTTGACTCTGTTGAAAAACATAAACTTTTGCGCTCACGAAAACAAGTCTCATTTTTAACAGAAGAGTGATTTTGAGTTAATTCTTTTTCCAGAAGTTTAATATACAAATTTCTCACGTGGTCCAGTTTGTTTAATAATTTTTCGAGTATCAGAAATATGGTTTGAGCACAGATTACTACAGACTATTCTGTTCTTGACAGATTCTGTTTTCAATGCATAGTTTGCTTGCTTTCTAGTTTCTATGGCTTATATTGCTCAATATAAATTGTGGAAATGATATTCTACAGTAGGATTTGTGTGAGAACAATTATTAATCTTGTCTTTGACAGTACCAAAGTGAAATGGTCCGCTCTTTATCGTACTAACCTATCTCACGAAGTTCCGTTAAGTTTTGTGTGACTGAAGTTTTCAAGTTTTGGGTGAGATATCGATATGAGGAGAATAAGGAGTGATAAGACCCTAATATTGGGGATGCCCAAGGCTCCCAAGTTAATATCCAAGTAAGATCCAAGAAACTAAGCTTGGGGATGGCCCGGAAGGCATCCCCTCTTTCGTCTCCAACATTATCGGTAACCTCACTCGGAGCTATGTTTTCATTCATCACATGATATGAGTTTTGCTTGGAGCGTCAATTTATTTTGTTAGAATTTGCTTGATGTTATCTATAATGATGTTTTGCACCTTTTATTTCAATCAAATTGGCATTGATGGCCTTTGCCATGCTTATCTTGCAAGTATACATGTTGCTGTTTGAAAACAGAAAGTTTATCGATGTTGCAAAAATTCCCGAGGAAAGTCAGAATGTGATAAAATGTTGAAACTTTTTGCATCATAAGCTGTGATAAATTTTCTATAGTATGGTAGAATTTCATGTTTGGAGTTGAGTAAGTATTGATACTCTTGCATTCTTTACAGACTGTACTGTTCTGGCAGAGTGCTGTTATGTTTGCATTGTTTGCATATGTTTGCTTGTTTAATGATTCTATTTGAGGATATGAGTATTAAATATGCAGAGGCATTTAGTATGCAATGTTGAATATGAATTTTTGTGATTTTATACAGTAGAGTATGATAAGGTTTTTGCATTGGTTTATACTAACTTATCTCACGAGTTCTTGTTGAGTTTTGTGTGGATGAAGCTTTTAAGATTTAGGAAAACCATGATATGAGAGGAATTAAGGAAACACAAAAGCTCAAGTTTGGGGATGCCCAAGGCATCCCAAGGTAATATTTCAAGAAGTCTCAAGCATCTAAGCTTGGGGATGCCCCGGTAGGCATCCCACCTTTCTTCCTTCGACAATTATCGGTTAGTATCGGTTGAGCCTAAGCTTTTGCTTCTTCACATGAGTTGTGCTATTCTTAGAATGCCATTTTATTTTTGTTTTTCTTGCTTTTTTAAATAAAGTACTTAGATCTCAAAGTTTTTAAATAAAATAGATTCCTCAAATAGTTTCCAAGGAGGCTAAGTAAGCGGCATTCACATCCCGTCAACGAAGCTCTTTTCTTTGGAATTACTCTTGTGCTTCACTTATATCCTATGAGTAAATTGTTGAATAAATTGAAAATCGTGAAGTTGAGATTATATCATGCCTAGTTGTAGCTTCACATTGGGTTTAGAAAGTGAAATCTTTTGAGGCTTTACAATCACCATTTTGTTCATACAAGTAATTCACGAATAATTAGTATAAGGAAGAGAACTTTCACATGCAAATACACTATCATAGAAATCTTTTGTGATTGTGAGCCCCCATAAAAATATTAAATGCCAAAATAGTTGATGTTGGACAAGGAAGACAACGTAATGATTTATGTTTGCTCATATTCACATAGAAGTCATATTGTCATAGATCCTTCAACATGTGGTGTTTGCCCCCATCTTTGCTAGCCAAAAATTCCGCACCAAGTAGAGATACTACTTGTGCATCCAAAAACCCTTAATCCCAAATCTTATTTTCAAGAGTCCACCATACCTACCTAAGGATTGAGCAATATCCTTCAAGTAAGTTGTCATCGGTGCAATAAGGCAATAAAAATTGCTTCTAAAAGTGTTAGATCATTTAGTGTAAGAGAAAATTGAGCGTTGTACGAACTTATGATGGCAATAAAAGAGACGGACTGCATAATAAAGGTTCTTATCATAAGGGGCAATATAACATGACGTTCTTTTGCACTAAGGGATTAAGCATACAAACAAAATAAGTGCATGGCAACCTCTGCTTCCCTCTGCGAAGGGCCTATCTTTTACTTTTCAGTATTTATTTCTATGCAAAGAGTCAAAGTTATTGTCCCTATTCCTTTTTATTTTTCTGTTTTGGCAAGCATCATGTGGCGAGGAAAGATCTAGGCACATATGTCCAGTTGAATATGGGTAGCATGAGTTATTATTGTTGACATCACCCTTGAAGTGAATACGTTCGGAGGCAAAACAATAAGCCCCTATCTTTCTATGTGTCCGGTTGAAACGTTTTGCTCATGTGTATGCTGTGAGTGTTAGCAATCATAGAAGACTATATGATGGTTGAGTATGTGGAGCTCTTACTTAAACTCCGTTGAATAAGTTGAATTGCAATTGCTTGGTGACTAAGAACATAGGTTGTTGAGTTTCAAGAGAGTTCATTGTTTGAACCTTACATGTGAATTGGTTGCTACTATAACATGATAAGTTTTATAAGAAAGAATTAATGTTATAATGCTAGGAAAAGTGATTGAAATGTCATTGATCAAAACTTATGCACTTTGCTAGAATTCACACTTCATAAATTATTTCTTTTATCATTTACCTACTCGAGGACGAGTAGGAATTAAGCTTGGGGATGCTGATACGGTTCCAACGTATCTATAATTTATGAAGTATTCATGCTCTTATTTTATCATTCTTTGATGTTTTACAATCATTTTATAGCGACTTTATATCATTTTTGGGACTAACCTATTGACCAAGTGCCCAGTGCCAGTTGCTGGTTTTTACTTGTTTTTTACATCGTAGGAAATCAATACCAAACGGAGTCCAAACACAACGAAACTCCAGGGAGAATTTTTATGGGCCAGAAGACATCCATTGGGCCAGAGCAGCACCTGGGGGGTGCCCCGAGGGGGCACAACCCACCAGGGCGTGCCAGGGCCCCCTGGCGCGCCCAGGTGGGTTGTGCCCACCTAGGTGGCCTCCCGCACCCCCTCTTTGCACTATAAATTCCCAAATATTCTGAAACCCTTCAGGGTTAACCTAGATCAGAAGTTCCACCGCCGCAAGGTCTCTGTATCCACGAAAACCAATCTAGACCCCATTACGGCACCCTGCCGGAGGGGGGAATCATCTCCGGTGGCCATCTTCATCATCCCGGCGGCCACAATGATGAGGAGGGAGTAGCCCACCCTCGGGGCTGAGGGTTTGTACCAGTAGCTATGTGATAAATATCTCTCTCTCTCGTGATCTCTATCATGGGATTTGTTAATATAGTCGGATCATATGATGTTTCTCCCCTCTATACTCTTGTTGTTATGAATTGAATCTTTACCCTTTGAAGTTTTGTCTTGTCGGATTGAATATTCAGAGATGAGAACACATGATGTATGTCTTGCGGTATGAATACTTGAGGTGACAATTGGGGTATCATATTGATTCACTTGATATGTGTCTTGGCATTCAACTCGCGGATTCCCGCGGTGATATTGGGGTAATCTATGCATAGGGGTTGATGCATGTTTGTATTATGTTTTCTCCGATAGAAACTGTGGGGTCTCTTTGTAGTTCTTTGTGTGGATTGAGTATTATGAATATGAATTTGCTTTGGTGATATTCTAGTACAAACTCTGGATTAGATTGATTGGAAAGAATAGCTCGCGTTATTTTAGTACGAACTCTAGCATATATCGATTGGAAAGAATAGCTTTGAGGTGGTTTCGTACCCTACAAACAATTTCTATCTTTTGTTCTCCGCTAATAGGAACTAGGGAGTGATTCTTTATTGCACTTTGAGGGATAATCATATGATCCAACTATATTAGCATTGTTGAGAGGTTGCACTAGTGAAAGTACGGACCCTAGGCCTCATTTTCAAGCATTGCAATACCGTTTTTGTGCTCGTTTACAAATTGCTACCTTGCTGTTTTTATTTATTCAGATTATAAAAATATATTTCTACCATCCATATTACACTTTTATCACCATCTCTTTGTCGAGCTAGTGCACCTCTACAATTTGCCATTGTATTGGGTGTGTTGGGGACACAAGAGATTTCTTGTATTTGGTTGCAGGGTCGTTTGAGAGAGACCATCTTCATCCTACACCTCTCACGGATTGGTAAGCCTTAGGTCATCCACTTGAGGGAAAATTGCTACTGCCCTACAAAACTCTGCGCTTGGAGGCCCAACACGTGTCTACAAGAATAAAGTTGTGTAGTAGACATCATACCTTCTCTCGAATTGGAAAGTGGCACATCAGAAAAATCCATTCCCGTGATGCCTACACCAACTAGACAAGAAGCTAATGATGATGATCATGAAACTTCAGATCAAGTTACTACTGGACCTCGTAGGTCGAACATAGCATGTTACGCACTGAGTGAATGCGGTAATCCTGTTCTGTAAGTCATGTTACTAGACCATGTCAAACCTACGAACTATGAAGAAGCTATGATGTGCCCAGATTCCAATAGATGGCTTGAGGCCATGAAATCTGAGATAGGATACATGTATGAGAACAGAGTGTGGACTTTGGTGGATTTACCCGATGATCGGCAAGCCATAGAGAATAAATGGATCTTCAAGAAGAAGACTGGCTGATGGTAATGTTCTTTGTCTACTAAGCTTGACTTGTTACAAAAGGATTTTGACAAGTTCAAGGGGTTGACTACGATGAGACTTTCTCAGCCGTAGCGATGCTTAAGTTTGTCCAAATCATGTTAGCAATTGCCGCATTTTATGATTATGAAATCTGGCAAATGGACGTCAAAACTGCATTCCTTAATGGATGCTTAAGTGTATGATGCAACCAGAAGGTTTTATCAATCCTAAAGGTGCTGCCAAAGTGTGCAAGCTCCAACGATCCATCTATGGATTGGTGCAAGCATCTCGGAGTTGGAATATACGCTTTGATGAGGTGATCAAAGCAATGGTATTATACAGACTTACGGTGAAGCTATATTTAAAAGAAAGTGAGTGGGAGCTCTGTAGAATTTTTGATATTATATGTGGATGACATATTATTGATTGGAAATGATATAGAATTTCTGGATAGCATAAAAGGATACTTGAATAAGAATTTTTTTCAATGAAAGACCTCGGTGAAGTGATGTCTACTACACAACCTTCTTCTTGTAGACGTTGTTGGGCCTGCAAGTGCACATGTTTGTAGGACAGTAGCAAATTTCCCTCTAGTGGATGGCCTAAGGTTTATCAATCCGTGGGAGGCGTAGGATGAAGATGGTCTCTATCAACCAACCCTGCAACCAAATAACAAAGAGTCTCTTGTGTCCCCAACACACCCAATACAATGGTAAATTGTATAGGTGCACTAGTTAATGAAGAGATGGTGATACAAGTGCAATATGGATGGTAGATATAGGTTTTGTGATCTGAAAATATAAAAACAGCAAGGTAACAAGTGGTAAAAGTGAGCGTAAACGGTATTGCAATGATAGGAAACAAGGCCTAGGGTTCATACTTTCACTAGTGCAAGTTCTCTCAACAATAATGACATAGATAGATCATATAACAATCCCTCAACATGCAACAAAGAGTCACTCCGAAGCCACTAATAGCGGAGAACAAACATAGAGATTATGGTAGGGTACGAAACCAGCTCAAAGCTATTCTTTTGGATCAATCTATAAAGAGTTCGTACTAGAATAACACCTTAAGACACAAATCAACCACAACCCTAATGTCACCTAGATACTCCATTGTCACCTCAAGTATCCGTGGGCATGATTATACGATATGCATCACACAATCTCAGATTCATCCAACCAACATAAAAGTACTTCAAAGAGTGCCCCAAAGTTTCTACCGGAGAGTCAAGAACGTGTGCCAACCCCTATGCACAGGTTCATGGGCGGAACCCGCAAGTTGGTCACCAAAACATACATCAAGTGGCACATGATATCCCATTGTCACCACAGATAAGCACGGCAAGACATACATCAAGTGTTCTCATAAAAGACTCAATCCGATAAGATAACTTCAAAAGGGGAAATTCAATTCATCACAGGAGAGTAGAGGGGGAGAAGAAACATAAGATCCAACTACAATAGCAAAGCTCGGGATACATCAAGATCGTTCCATAGAGGGAACACGAGAGAGAGAGAGATCAAACACATAGCTACTGGTACATACCCTCAGCCCCGAGGGTGAACTACTTCCTCCTCGTCATGGAGAGCGCCGGGATGATGAAGATGGCCACCGGTGAGGGTTCCCCCCTCCGGCAGGGTGCCGGAACAGGGTCCCGATTGGTTTTTGGTGGCTACAGAGGCTTGCGGCGGCGGAACTCCCAATCTATCTTCTGTTCTGGAAGTTTTACGATACGTAGGTATATATGGGTGCAGGGGGTACGTCGGTGGAGCTACGGGGGGCCCACGAGGCAGGGGGGAGTGCCCTAGGGGGGTGGGCACGCCCCCCACCCTCGTGAGCACCTCCCTCATCTCCTGACGTAGGGTCTAAGTCTATCCGGTGTCTTTCCTTCCAAAAATAACTTCTCCAGTTGATTTCGTTCCGTTTTGACTCCGTCTGATATTCCTTTTCCTCGAAATACTGAAATAGGCATAAAACCGCAAATCTGGGCTGGGCCTCCGGTTAATAGGTTAGTCCCAAAAGTAATATAAAAGTGGAAAATATAGCCCAATATTGCCCAAAACAGTAGATAATATAGCATGGAGCAATCAAAAATTATAGATACGTTGGAGACATATCATGATGCTACTTGCATATAGATCAAGATGCTTAATAGAACTTTCAAAAAACACATACCTTGATAAGATTTGATGAAGTTCAAAAATGGTTCAGTCCAAGAAGGGGTTCTTGCCTGTATTACAAGGTGTGAAGTTGAGTAAGACTTAAAGTCCGACCACGGCAGAAGATAGAGAGAGAATGAAAGTCATTCCCTATGCCTCAGCCATAGGTTCTGTACAATATGCCATGCTGTGTACCACACCTGATGTGTGTCTTACCACTTATCTGGCAAAGAGGGTACAAGAGTGATCCAGGAGTGGACCACTGGACAACAGTCAAAATTATCCTTAGGTGCCTTAAAAAGGACTAAGGAAATGTTTCTCGGTTATGGAGATGATAAAGAGTTTGTCGTAAAGAGTTACGTCGATGCAAGCTTTGACACTAATCTAGATGACTCTAAGTCTCAATCTGGACACATATTGAATGTGGGAGAAATTAGATAGAGTAGCTCCATGCAAATCATTGTCGACAAAGAGATTTGGAAAATACAACGGATCTGAATGTGACAGACCCGTTGACTAAACTTCTCTCACAAGCAAAACATGATCACACCTTATTACTCTTTGGGTGTTAATCACATGGCGATGTGATCTAGATTATTGACTCTAGTAAACCCTTTCGGTGTTGGTCACATGGCGATGTGAACTATAGGTGTTAATCACATGGCGATGTGAACTATGGTTGTTATTCACATGGCGATGTGAACTAGATTATTGACTCTAGTGCAAGTGGGAGACTGAAGAAATATGCCCTAGAGGCAATAATAAATTTGTTATTTTATATTTCCTTATTCATGATAAAGGTTTATTATTCATGCTAGAATTGTATTGATCGGAAACCATAATACATGTGTGAATACATAAACAAACATAGTGTCCCAAGTGAGCCTCTACTAGACTAGCTCGTTGATCAAAGATGGTTAAGGTTTCCTAACCATGGACATGTGTTGTCATTTGATAACGGGATCACATCATTAGGAGAATGATGTGATGGACAAGACCCATCCGTTAGCTGATAACCCACAAGTATAGGGGATCGCAACAGTTTTCGAGGGTAGAGTATTCAACCCAAATTTATAGATTCGACACAAGGGGAGCCAAAGAATATTTGAAGGTATTAGCAGCTGAGTTGTCAATTCAACCACAATTTGGAGATTAATTATCTGCAGCAAAGTGATCGATGAAAAGTAGTTTGATAGTTTTGATAGTAGTAACTTTAGCAACGGTAGCAGTATGATGATAATGATAATTTTGTAGCAAGTGTAACAGTGATTATAACAGTAGTAACTTAGCAAGAACAATATAAGATAAATTCGTAGGCATTGGATCGGTAATTTGTTGGATGATATTCATCATGAGACAGTTATAACCTAGGGCGATACGGCACTAGCTCCAGTTCATCAATATAATGTAGGAATGTATTCCATAAATAGCCATACGTGCTTATGAAAAGAACTTGCATGACATCTTTTGTCCTACCCTCCCGTGGCAGCGGGGTCCATATTCGAAACTAAGGGATATTAAGGCCTCCTTTTAATAGTGAACCGGAACAAAGCATTAACACATAGTGAATACATGAACTCCTCAAACTACGGTCATCACCGGGAGTGGTCCCGACTATTGTCACTCCGGGGTTCTTAGGATCATAACTGCAATAGCGGTGACTATAACTTGCAAGATCGGATCTAGAACATGGATAGTATGATGATAACATAAACGGTTCACATCTGAGTTCATGGCACCCGGGCCCAAAGTGACAAGCATTAAGCATGGCAAAGTCATAGCAACATCAATCTTAGAACATAGTGGATACTAGGGATCAAGCCCTAACAAAACTAACTCAATTACATGATGAATCTCATCCAACTACTCACCGACCAGCGAGCCTATGAAGGAATTACTCACTCCGGTGGGGAGCATCATGGAATTGGCGATGGAGAAGGGTTGGTGATGATGAAGAACAAAGATCCCGCTCTCCAGAGCCCCAAATGGACTCCAGATCTGGCCTCCCGATGAAGAACAGGAAGTGACGACGGCTCCGTCTTGTGGATCGTGATAATTCTTTCTCCTTGATTTTTTCGGGAATAATAGGATTTTATAGCGTCGGTTTCAGGGTCTGCGGGGGCACCGGTGGGGACAACCTACAGGCGGCGCCCGAGAGAGGGGGCGCGCTCGGTGGGTTGTGCCCACCTAGGTGCCCTCTCCGGTAGGTCTTGGCTCCAGAAATTATTATTTATTATATAAAAATTCCTCGCAAAGTTTCGCTCCATTCCGAGAACTTTTATTTCTGCACAAAAACAACACCATGGTAGTTCTGCTGAAAACAGCATCACTCCGGGGTTAGTTTCATTCAAATCATGCAAATTAGAGTCCAAAACAAGAGGAAAAACATTAGGAAAAGTAGATACGTTGGAGACGTATCAACCCCCCCAAGCTTAAACCTTTGTTTGTCCTCAAGCAATTCAGTTGATAAACTGAAAGTGAAAAAGAAAATCTTTTACGAACTCTTTTGCTCTTGTTTGCATAAATAAGCTTAAACAGACACCAGGTTTTTCAGCCAACATTATAACTAACCATGCCAACAATAACTCTTAATGATTATATTGACTCATATCAATGACATAATCAACTAGCAAGCAATAATAAGGTATCTCAAACAGCAACACATTGTCAAAACAACCATGATATAATATGACAATAGTGGTATCTCGCTAGCCGTTTCTAACGCAGCAAAACATAAATGCAGAGCACCTCCAAAGTTCAAGCAGCGACTAAACATTGTAATTCATGGTAGAAAAGATCCAGTCATGATGCACCCAACATTAGCTACTCATAATGCATAAGTCATGACAGTTGTGCTCTCAGGTTCTAGCGCTTGTTTAAGAAGGTGATGACACAACATAAAAGTAAATAGATAGTCCCTTCGCAGAGGGAAGCAGTGATTGTAGAGGTGCCAGAGCTCAAGTTTTAAAAACATAGGTAAATGATATTTTGAGACATGCACCCTTCTCATTTACTTCACGACCATAAGTTATCAATATCTTCCATGTTAAGCACGGTAGTGGCGGTTCCCAAGCGATAAAAGTAAAGGTTTTGACTCCATTGGGAGTTTTTGTTTGGTTATTTGTAAGCTTTCTCTGTTTGTAGTTTGGGACTGGGCATCCCTATTACCGCCCTTTTCTAAATGCGATGGCGAGTGAATAAACACTCGACCTGAGAATAACCCGCTTAGCATGGAAGATACCGACCACCTCCTGTCGTTCCATGAACGATCCAGGAAAACAAAAAGGATATTTATTTGAAGTTTTTAGAGGTGGCACATGCAAATTTACTTAGGACGGCAGGGTAATACTGTATATAGGTAGGTATGGTGGACTCATCTGGAATAACTTTGGGTTCAAGGTTTTTGATGTACAAGCAGAATTCCCACTTAGTACAAATGCAGTGGCTATCAATTAGATGGAGAAGCGGCAAAATAGAGAACAACAACTGTCATAAAAATGCATTATTCATAAGTAACATTGGACACTAGCATGAGTAGGATATGAACACCATGAATATAAATATCATAAATGCTATGTTGGTTTTGATTCAACTACATGCATGAACATGTGCCAAGTCAAGCCACTCGAACATTCAGAGGAGGATACCATATCATCATACTACATCACAATCATTTTAACGCAATGTTGATATCCAAGATAAATCATTATCCACTCCTAGCTACTTATGCATGACATGAGAAACTATAATCTCTAATTGTCATTGCAAACATGTTTAACCATAATGGGCAATCATGGATACTCAGTTAAACATATTTACACAGACAGAACACGTCGAGTTCATACCCGTTTCTCTCTGCCACGACCAGTTCATCGAATATCGTCATTATCGCCTTTCACTTGCACGACCGAGCGATGTGAAAATAATAATAGTGCAAGAGTGTCGTGGACTAAGCTGGAATCTGCAAACATTTTATTCAACGAGGAGAAGACTAGGTAAAATGGGCTCTTTATTAGATTTTCATTTATTCATATGAGAGCCACTCATCATTTTCATCGTGGTCTTCTTCTCGGTACAACTCGAATAAAAAGAAAAGAAATTTAGAGAAACACACTGAAATATTTTTTGGAGTTTTTGGTTTTCTTGAACAAGCAAATAAGAGGGAAAAGCAAAACGAGAAAAACTATTTACACGGGAAATCTCCCAATTAGCAAAAGAAGAACAAGGAAATCTTTTTGGGTTTTCTTTTTAGTATTACAACTAAGCATGCATAGAAAGTAAACTAACTACCACTATTTTTTTTGGTTTTTCTAGTTTTTCAAACACACAAGAAGAAAGCGAGAAAATAAATCTAAGCATGGATGATACAATGAAAAGTGTGAACACCGACAACTAGAATGAAATATGTGAACATGAATGTAATGTCGGTGAGAAACACGTACTCCCCCAAGCTTAGGCTTTTGGCCTAACTTGGTAATCGATCAGTAGCCTGGATAGTAGTTGGGTACTGAGGAATGGGCATCCACTCATCCCACTGCTAAGGCTCCTCCTATGCCTCTGCAGCAGCCTACACGTTCCGGTAGGCGATGACGTCCGCATGCATAATCCTATATCCGCCCCTGGCAACAGAATCAAACAAAGCAGGGGCAGGCAATGGAATAATATCACGAGTTTGAATGCTTAAAACCAGGTTATAAGGAATAGGAATATCAGGGTAATCTCGTGCAATAAAATGGTGGTGCTCCATGGCTGCGCGGTCTAGGTAAACCTTGGTCAGAGGATAATCATGATGGCGTATCTCAACATTAAAGTGAGCCGCCAAACAAGTAGCAAAAATCCCACCATGTATTTTATCGTTGGATTTTTTAATGTGGAGGCGACGAGCCACAATACTCCCAAGCTATAAGTGTTGTTGCCCTCCGATTACGACTTAAAACAGCAAGGTTTGGTGAACTGAGTGCACCCACCTTCTCTCTAGCAAGCAAACATTTTGCGATGAAAAGAGAAAAGTAATGAACAACAGGAATACAAACCAGCGGCAGTGATAGCTGACACCCTTCTATCATCTCCCACTGCCAAGGTGCGATAAAAGGCCTCAAACTCAGCCGGCCTAGGCTCGGCTAAGCTCCCATCAGAAGGGATCATGCATATGTTACAAAATTCAGTAAGTGGTATCTGATGGTTTCATCATATAAATCAAAGCTCACTTCAGGAGGATTATTCCTAGGAAGGAAAGTAAAACTCTGAACAAAGATGTTTGTGAGAATTTGATGTTGTTCACACTCATCTACGATGAAGTCGGTGAGGCCGGCATTAGCAGCATATTGTGGGAACTCCTGAAGGATTCCAGCCTCTTCCATGAATTGGGTAGGCAGCCATTCGCACGGCCGTACCTCCGCCAACCTCCGAGGATGCAGATCACTGTCAGAAGATTCCCCAATAACACCCTTGGAGTTCTTATAAGCAAACTTCCTAAAGATATTCATCTTTTTCCTATGAATAAAATTTTTGAAATTTTTAGTCCACAAATTTTTCTCAACAAAACTTCACAAAATGGATAGCAACTACTCATAGGGATGCATAGAGGCCATAGCAAGCATTCAAACTACTTAGAACTCTAAGAATTCAACATGCAAGCTCATCTACAGCAGCACCAAGAGTAGCTAATTATTCAAAATATAAACCACTAAAACAAAAACTAATTGGACAAATGGTGGAGTCACATACCAAGCAACAATCCCCCGAAATAGTTTTGGAAACGGAGCTGCGAGCAAAGAGATCGAAATCCGCGGGTTTGAGAGCAAGAACATGGGAGAGAGAGCAATGGAGATTTTTTCTTGAGGTAAGTGATGATGTGCGATGAAGAGATAAGTGAGGGGGCCCACGTGGGGACCACAACCCGCCAGGGCGCGCCTGGTGGTCCTGGCGCGCCCAGGTGGGTTCTGCCCACCTGGTGCACCTCTCTCTGATATTATTTGCACCAGAAATTTATAAATATTCAGAAAAAAATCGTATTAAATTTTCAGAGCATTCTGGGAACTTTTATTTTTGGGTCATTTTTTATTGCATGGGAAATTCAGAAAACAGAAGCATGGCATTTTATTTTATTTAACTAATAAAAATAGAAAACAAAAGGTAGGGACAGAAGGTAGTGCCTACTAAATTCATCAACTTCATACCGCCCAAAAATGATTCATTAATAAGGTTGATCAGGTCTTATTAACAACCACTTTCGATTAGCATGAAACCGAAGAACTCTCGTAAATCACTAAGTTACCTCAATGGGTGTCGGTGTACTAGAGTAGGGGTACCCTAGTATCCCGAACTTGTGCACGGGCAGCTGCAGCCCTCCGCGGCAAGGCTTACCGGGTGACCGCCGAGGTCCTCCGTGGTTCCCTTGGAGCCATTCAAGAACAAAGTATTCAAGCCAAGGAGACAAGGCCCTGGCAAGAGGAGCTTGCCGGGAAGGCCACTCAAGGCACCTAGGAGACAAGGCCCCGGCACGAGGAGCTTGCCGGGACGGCCACCCAAGGCACCTCGGAGACAAGGCCCGGCAAGAGGAGCTTGTCAGGGAAGGTCCGATGAGCGACAAGCTTGACGCGACAAGACAACAACATGCGGCAAAGGCGCTTGCATGCGCACCACCACTCAGTACTGCGCTCCAAAGACATCCACTAACGTGTCTCCACAGGACCTTTCGGTAGCAGCGTGGCAAGAGGCCGTGCGGCTAGCAGAGCGCGGTGGCAAGCGGCGCTGACAAGATTGCCATCGTGGCAAGCGGTGGCGCCCCTGACGGTCCCTTTCTGCACTGTTAGGGCGATGTAGACGGGCATTTAATGCCTTTGTCCCCTGCCGTCAGGGTTAGGTATGATACACCGTACAAGTAGCTGTACCAACCACTCCTTTTCCATTTTTACCCTTGTCTACGTTGCCACCTGTCGGAGACCCCTTTAGCATATAAAAGGAGGCCCATGCGCAACGTAGGGGGGGGGGTTCGAAAGGCTGGAAGCCAGGCAACCCTCACGCTCGGTCTCGTTAGCAGCTTGTGTGTACTGTAGCACTCAGCGCTCCTGAGCAAGAACCCAATACACTCAGACATGCAGCAGTAGGAGTGTTATCTCTCCGGAGAGCTCCGAAGCTGGGTAAACGCCGTGTCCTTCGCCTCGATCTGCTCTTTGTGCGACCTCCGCCCCCTGCCGAACCGAAAGGGGCTCGGTCCGCCGGTCCCATAGGTGTTCGTGGGTCAGATCAGCCTCCCCGACATCTTTGGCGCGCCAGGTAGGGGCAGTCGAGATTGTGTGAACCCGATCCGGCGTCCACATGAGCTAGATCTTCATCATCTTCATCGACATGCCACAGAAGAAGAAGGCTTCGGCGGCAGATGTTCCGTCCGCGTCGAACCCACCACCACCGGAGCAAACGGGTGGTGGGGTAGACGCCGGCGGAAGAATGGACGTCAACGGGGGAGCCCATGGTGCTGCCAAGTCCAAAACCGCGCCCGTCTCAGGAGGCGCGGGACCGACAGCGTCATGGTATTCACAACGCCATACGCTCGTTGGATCAAGATCGAGCTGGTGGATCTCGGGATGCTCAAGACCAGCATGCACGCCAACATCTTTGGCGCGATCGAGGCACGGTCGCTGGGCGGATCTGCTCCTTCTAACAAAGTTAGAAGTCCGAGCATATCCGCTCCTCGCGTCGTTTCGCCATCGCCACCCACCACTCCGGCGAAGCTTTGGCGAGAGCTCAACTGCTCTGGATTACCCTCCAACAGCCGACAAGGTCGATGAATGGAGGGCCACCATTCGTAGTCTCATCGGCTTTGCCATGGCGGCGCTCCGCGGCAGCCGAGTGCATCGCTGCCGCTGACAGATCGACAAACACAAGCGGTGGCGGCAGAAACCGGTGGGGGTGCAACCACCATGCACTCTCCGCCCCGAAGGCCAAGATCGCCGACTCGCCGGATCCACCTCGACAGCGATTCCACCGCATCATCGGATCCACGAGCTCGTCGCGATCAGCGCCAAGTTCTTCACGAACGACAGCAAGAAGACGCTCGAACCAGGCGACTTGCCGTACGCGGTAGGTTGCCCTGCTCATCGGCCTCGTCATCATCCATGTCTTCGTCATCGTCGTCGTCTTCATCCTTGTCGCGGCCGCGGGGAGGTTTGTCTCCTTGCCGTTGCTTGGCCTTGCCGCTGCTTGGCCTTGCCACTGGACATGCATGCGCCAAGGGAACCAGGCGACTTGCCGTACGCGGTAGGTTGCCCTGCGTTCACTCGTGAGCTGCGGCAAGTCCAGTGGCCCAGCAAGAAGAATTTCAAGCCAGACGTACCGGAGAAATGACGGCAAGACGCATCCGTCGGAGTTCCTCAAAGCATCTACACCATCGCGGTGCAAGCTGCGGGCGAGGCGACAAGATCTGGCCAACTACTTCCGGCGGTGCTCAAGCCCAATGTCGAGATCTGGCTCATGCACTTGCCGGACAACTCCATATCCTCTTGGGCAGATCTATGCCATCAGTTTGTCAGCGCCTTTACAGGCGGCCACAAGCCCCATGGCCAAGAAAGCGACCTTCATCTGCTCGCCCAGAAGGAAGGAGAGTCCCAGATGTCCACCCTGCCGCGGTAATCAGCGCGTTCCATCAGAACGTGCGAAACCGCAGGATGCGGGAGGAGATGGCGTTGTGCAAGATCAAAGACGTCAGTGAGCTATATGCCCTGGCCGACAAGTGTGCACGTCTTTGAGGAAGGAGGAGACTCCGGAGAGAATCTCAAGCGGGGAGGATCTGATAGTGAGGAGACCGCCCCGGCAAGGAAAAACCAGCGGCGGAGCAACATGAAGAAGAAAGGCAAAGATGTGCTAGTTGTTGAGCAGTCCGACAACGGAGGTGGCGCCAAGAAAGCCAAAGCTGGTAGCTCCGGCAAGGAGGTTGCCGCTGGCACCAACTGCCAGTTGTGGCGGTCGCCGACAAGCGGGACGGCTCCAACAAGCGATCTTGCAAGATCCACCGCACCAAGGGCCATGACCTCCAGAGCTGCAAAAAGGTCGAGCAGCTTGTCGAGCAGCAGAAGGCTGAATACGAGCGACGCGACAAGGAGAAGGCCCAGGAAGGTGCTGGAGGAGCTACCAAGAAACGTCCGGGCCGAGGAGGACGCCGCGGCAAAGCCAAGCAGCGGCAAGGAGACAGACCTCCCCGCGGCCGCGACAAGGACGAAGACGACGACGATGATGAAGACATGGATGATGACGAGACCGATGAGCAGGAGTTCCAGAAAGCCACAGAGGTCACAATGCGTTGACGGCGGTGCTTCTGCGCATACTTCACACCGCCAGCTCAAGCGGTGGATGCGGGAAGTCAATGCGGCGAGAACCATCCGTCGAGTCATGCAAGCCTCGAAATGGTCCAAAGACGCCTATCATCTTTGATATTGAGGACCACCACGATCGCGTAAGCGGTCGGGTGCTTGCCGATGTTGGTTTCACCAACTATCCACAACCTCAAGGTCACTAAGATGCTAGTTGACGGCGGGGCCGGCTTGAACCTGATCTCCTCCGCGGTGCTCCAGAAACTCCAGATCCCTAATGGCGAGCTCGAAGAGACCGGCACATTACAAGGAATCAATCCGGAAGGAGCAAGCGAAGGAAAGATCACGTTGCGGTGACATTTGGCGTGAAGTTGAACTTCAGATCGAGAGGGTCACTTTTGACGTTGCTGACTTTCCATTGCCTTACAATGGGATACTTGGCCGTCAAAGACTCGCCAAATTCATGGCAGCCTCTCACTATGCATACAACATCTTTGAAGATGCCAGGCCGATAAGTGTCATCTCATCCCCTGGCGACAAGAAGGATGCTCTTATCTGCGCCGACAAGATCTACCGGGAAGCAGCAGCTGCAGCAGATTGCAAGCCACTTGCCGCTGAAGCTCCCGGGGCGAAGAAGAAGACCAAGTCCGGCAAGAGCTCTGATGCCCACTCCGGCAAGCGCACCTCTTCGGAGTGCTGCGCTACCGTTGAGGACGCACCATCGAGCTCCACCGGCAAGTGTAAGAAAGGCGATGGCAGCTCCACCAGAGACCAAGAAGGTGTCCGCCAAGGAGGACGGCATCGGTGGTACCTTCACCATCGGTGCCACTCTCGACCCTAAATAGGAAGGCGCTCGTTGCTTTCCTGGGCGAACGTCGGCGTGTTTGCGTGGCAACCGTCGACATCCCAGTGTTCCCGTGAAAGTAATTGAGCACCATCTTGCCGTTTATCCTCATGCGCAGCCCGTCAAGCAGAAAGTCAGGAAGCAGGCAGTGGGGCGCCAAGAATTCATCGTAGAAGAAATCAAGAAATTGGAAGCAGCAGGCCTTGTCAGAGGAGTGCTCCATCCTACGTGGTTGGCCAATCCTGTAGTTATGCATAAGGCAAACGGGAAATGGAGGCTTTGTATCGACTTTACCGATGTCAATAAAGCTTGTCCCAAAGATCCATTTCCCTTGCGGCGCATCGACAGATTGTTGACTCCACGACCGGATGTGATTTGCTTTCATTTACGGATGCATACTCGAGATATCATCAGATCTTCATGGCGTAAGAGGATGAGGAGAAGACCGCATTCATCACCCCATGTGGCACATACTGTTTCGTCACGGATGCCTTTCGGATTAAAGAATGCTGGTTCAACATTTGCAAGAGTAGTCCATGATGCTTTTGAGCCGCAAATGCACAGAAATGTGGAAGCCTACATGGATGACATAGTGGTCAAAAGCAAGGACAAGGCGACTCTGATTAAAGATTTAGACGAAACCTTTGCAAATCTGCACAAGATCAACCTCAAGCTCAACCCCGAGAAGTGTGTGTTTGGAGTCCCTTCCGGCAAGCTTCTCGGGTTCTTCGTGTCTCGGTGGGAATCGAAGCCAATCCCGACAAGATCAAGGCCATTGAGCAGATTGAAGCACCAAAGCGCGTCAAGGATGTCACGAAGACTTGCCGGTTGCGTGGCTGCTCTCGGCGGAGTTTATCTCTAGGTCTGCTGAGCATGCCCTGCCATTTTCAAAATTTTGAAAAAGGCAGGTCCGATGAAATGGACTCGGAAGCGGAGGCTGCGCTGCGAGACTTGAAGAGATACATCCTCCACTCCAACACTTGTCGCACCTAAGCCACAAGAGAAGTTGTTGCTATATGTAGCAGCAACCAATCAAGTGGTTAGTGCTGCGTTAGTAGCAGAGAGGAGGCGGATGATGAGCTAGTAACCATGGCGAGATGCATCCGGCTGACGAAAGGGGGGCTTCACCGGCAAGCTCTGGTCCCGACAAGGACGGATCTCTGTGAGACGCATGAGAAGATGCAGAAAAAGAATGGTGCAGCGCCCAGTTTACTTTTGTCGGTTCCCTTCTGCGGGGGCTAGGTCAAGGTACTCTGGTGTGCAGAAATTGCTTTCGGCCTCCTCATGGCCTCGAGAAAAGCTGCGCCATTGCTTCCGAGCACATGAGATCACGATCGTCACTCGTTTTCCGCTGAAGAGGATACTGCAAAATCCAGAGGCAACAGGCAGGATTGTCGAGTGGGCACTGGAGCTGTCAAGCTTTGGCCTCAAGTTTGAGAGCACTTCAACTATCCAAAGCAGAGCATTGGCGGAGTTCATAGCAGAATGGACGCCAACACAAGATGAAGAAATTCGAAACGAGCATCCCGTCAAGGAAGCAAGCAGAGAGTGGCTGATGTACTTTGATGGTGCCTTCGCTGCAAGGCGCCGGTCGGGCGTGCTACTTGTCGCACTCCACCGGAGAGCACCTCAAGTACGTAGTCGGATGCACTTTCCCAAGGAACAAGCAACAAACAATACTGCAGTATGAAGGTTTGCTTGCGGTCCGAGGATCATGATGAACCTTGGGATCAAGAAGCTCATTGTCGGGGTGACTCACGACTTGTCATCCGCCAAGTGAACAAGAGTTATCAGAGTCCGTTGATGGAAGCTTATGTTGATGAAGTGAGAAAGCTAGAAGAGCACTTTGACGGCCTACAAATGGAACATGTTCCAAGAGCTCTGAACCACATTGCCGATGGCCTGTGGAAGTGCCCTGCACTTAAGTTACTTGTGGAACCAGGGATTTTTGTGCTCAAGCTGACTCAACCGTCTCTAACGCCCTCAACCGGACAGAGCAAGAAGAGGAAGTTGATCTCTGGTGACTATTTTCCGGCAGAGCTTCCCGAAGTCGCCGTCAAGAAGGTCCTCAAGATCAACACCAAGGGTCTTTGAGGAAGCGGTCTGCTCCGGCAAGCCCTAGGGTTTGTTCCGTTGAAGCACGCTCCCGACAAGTTTTGCTCCGGCAAGCTTGCCGGGAACGTCAAGCTCGGCTGAGCCGCGAGTTCTCGCCGTGGAAGCGGATGTTCCCGGCGGCAGATGTGCCTTTAGTCCTTGTTGTCGAGCCGCAAGCTCCGGCATGGGCATAGCAGATTGTCCGTTTCCTTGAGACGGAGAACTTCCGAAGAGCAAGAAGAAGCGGAAAGAGTAGCCCGGCAGTCAAGTATGTACCAGTTTGTCGACAACACATTGTACAGAAGAAGACTCAACGGTGTGAAATTGAAGTGTATTCCCCGGGAAGACGGACAAAAGCTATTGGCAGAGATACACGGAGGCATATGTGGTCACCACATTGGAGCGGAAGCACTTGCCGGCAAAGCGTTCGGCAAGGTTTCTTTTGGCCGACAGCCCTCCGTGATGCAAGCGCACAAGTAACCAAGTGTGAAGCGTGCGGTTCCATTCCAAGCAGATACACCAGCCAGCTCAAGCTCTCCGCACGATCCCTTTATCACGGCCATTTTCGGTGCGGGGGCTCGACATCCTCGGCCCCTTTCCCGGTAGCTGTCGGGGGCTTTGAGTACTTGTACGTTGCAATCGACAAGTTCACAAAGTGGCCGGAAGTGGAAGCAGTGAGGAAGGTGACAGCACAGTCAACAGTCAAGTTCTTTAGGTTGATTGTTTGCCGTTTCAGAATCCCTAACAGGATCATCACCGACAACGGCACGCAATTCACGAGCCGCACCTTCATGCAGTACGTCCAAGATCTTGGCGCCAAGGTTCGCTTTCGCTTACATTGCTCATCCGAGAAGTAACGGTCAAGCGGAGAGGGCGAATCTTGAAGTGCTGCGCGGGCTCAAGACCAGAACTTTCGACAGGCTGCACAAGTGCGGAAAGAAGCTGGATTGAGGAGCTGCCGGTGGTTCTTTGGTCGATCAGGACGACGCCAAATCGAGCCACTGGCCAGACACCTTTCGCTCTAGTCTATGGAGCATAGGCAGTTCTCCCCACGGAACTCATATACGGATCACCTTGAGTGCTTGCTTATGATGAGCTTGAGCAAGAGCAGTTGCGACAAGATGACGCGCTGCTCCTTGAGGAGGATCGTCTTCGCTGTCAGACGAGCTGCTCGATACCGGCAAGCTTTGCGCCGCTACCATAGCCGCAAAGTTAATGCCGAAGTCTCGAGGAAGGCGACCTTGTTCTTGGTAGCGTTCAGTCCACCAAGAATTCCAACAAGTTGGCCTTGAAGTGGGAAGGCCCTTACCGGGTGAAACGAGTCACTAGGCCTGGCGCTGTCCGCCTTGAGACCGAAGATGGCATTCCGATGAGCAACTCCTGGAACATTGAGCATCTTCGTAAGTTTTACCCGTAGGGCGCGTTGCCGGAACCCGTTCCGACAACCACCTTTTGTACAAGTCTTGCCGATGTTGCATGTAATTCTTTGTACAAAGCCGGGCGCGGACCCCGTGCATAAGTAAAGCTAATGTGCTTCGCACATCTTGTCAATTTTATGCTTTCTACTTCTATTTTGCATGCGTTATCTGACACTTTGTGCAGCACCTACCCCCGGTAAGCAATAACGAGCCAAAAGGCTCCATATCTTTATTTTCTCTTCTTTCTCTTTCTCAAAGAAAGGAAGGTTCCCTCGCCCACAAGTTTGCCTGGGAAAGGAGAAGATAATGGTGTGGACCGGCGTCGCTCAAGGAAGTCTAGCCTTACCGAAGCAAGCGACGGAAAAGCTAAGTTGCTAAAGTTTGAGCAATCAGTTTTAAAAATTTTAAGTTATCTTCCTCGAGCAATAGTACTTTGTATGGAAAACCTGTGCGCGGAGGAACCAACTCGCAGCTAGTTGCGCCCTTACTTTGTTTCGAGTCCGCTCAACAACTTAAGTGATCTGCGACTAGTTGCGACAAGGTTTCTTGTCGGTAGCAACACCGCTTGCCAAGAAGTTGCCGACGTCCTGCACTTTCGGCGCTTCGCGGCCCAGTGCCCGCACCGACAAGTTCCCTAAAAGCGAGGGGCAAAAACATACAAAGGAAGGAATCAAGTAAAGGAAATAACATAGCAATTGCGACCCGAAATAGAGTTATATTACAAGATAGCTTGTCGCAGCTCTAATAGATTGTTCTCATAACATGACCAGCAGCGGCAAGAAAAAGAGAAAGCGGGCGGCCTAATCTACGCGATCGCCCTCAACCCTCTTGATCCCGCTCACCCTGTCCACGATGGGTGCGACAAGGGTCTTGAGCGCTTCCACATCGGCATCCGGCGGCAAGGACTTGAGGACGTCGGTGAGGTTGAGGCCAGGATTGCGGAAGGCCACCTTCATCAGCACCTTTTGGAGAGCTCCCGCGCAGATCCGACGCGACTCCTCGGCCAGCTGCTTTGGGATTTCTTCCCGGAGTCGCTGGAGAGCTGTCACCACGCCCTTGAAGAACAAGCTGAGCTTGGCGCTGGGCTGGAGTTGCTCGTCGGAGGAGTATCCAAGATCCACCATCCCAGTATGCCGGCTCCCCGTCGATGGCTGCAGCAACATCCACGAGACCCTCGGTCCGGTGCTCCACATTCTCCCTAAAGGTATTACAGGCGGCGGCGGCCTTCGCCAGCGCCTCGTCGGCCTTGATCTTCTCCTTCAAGGCCACCTCCTGCTCCTTGGCGCTGTCCAGCGCCTGAGTCAAGGTGGTCAACTTCAACTCAAGATCTGCATTGGAGTCTTTGGCGGCGCTGAGCTCCTTGCTCCTCTCGGCGAGACGGCCCTGCAGCTCGCCAAGAGTGTAGGCGTCCTTCTCGCGCTCATGCTTGAGTGCAGCAAGCTCCTCGCCGCTCTCCTTGAGATTGGCCTCCAGCTGCATCACCTTCGTCTCCAGCTCCTTCTTGGCGGCCTCAGCAGCATCCTTTGCTTCCTTGAGAGCCCCGCCAAATGTTTGCTCGCGCGTGGCTAGATCCTCCTCATGGCTGTCAAGATTAACCTTCCTCTGCGCCAATTCGCCTTCCTGTGCAGATAGCTTCTCGGCGGCAAGCCGTTGTTGCTCCTCAGCTTCAGCCTACTCGAGGAGGAAGGCTTTGCGCTCCTCGGCAAGTCGCTCCCACTCCTCTGCCAAGGACCGGAGAGCTTCCTGGTTGAGGCCCCGGAGCTCCTTCGCGCGCTTCTCGATGTCTGCTCCCGCCTTCGTGACAAGCGCTTCCCGGGATTCCAGCTTGGCTTGTCGGGCGCGGTAGAGCGACAGCTGACTTCAGCATTGCTCCTCCTCGAGACTCGTCCGCTATTGCTGTTTGGTGCGTCGACCAACGTCGATCCAGCGGAGGCGAGCAGCTCTTCATCAAAGTTTCTCCTTGGTGGCGCCTTGGAGCTCGGCGCCCATGGGAGCTTGATGAAGACGCCATCGCTCCTTCAAATAGCGCCGGGCTGGGGCTCTTGAGCCCACGCTGCAGCGGGCGGAGGGATCGGCGGTCGGCTTAGCACTGGCGCTCCTGCGGCCTCGGGGCCGTCGGTGCGATCGCCGGACCTCGCCCGGCTCTGCGGCGGCAGCTTTGGCGGCCTCTTCACGGCAGACTTCGTCGGCGCCCGACTTCTTCTCCGATGGCGATGGCGTCGTCAAGATTGCCTTGGCGTCCTCCTCGCCGGCGACCTCGGTCTCCATTGGCTCTGTGGCGGATGGATCTCGACGACCATAAAATGAAGAAAAGTCAAGCAAATATTCAAAAGAAAATCGGAAGAAGAAGAACACAAGGAAAGTTTTCAAGCAAGAGGATTACCGTGTTAGGGTCTGTAGTCATGGTCTCCGCCACCGTGAGATCGCTGGTGCTGTCCCTTCGGAGAGCTATCCCTTGCCGGAGAACTGCCCCTTGCCGGAGAAGTCTCCCTTGCCGAGAACACTCCCTTCCCGGGAATCCTCCCTTGGCGGTGTAGTCGGCAGAAGGCATGTCGAGGCGGCTTGTGGCACTCTGGTAAGGCTGCTCTGCTCCTACACAAATCAGCGATCGAGATATCGGCAAAGAAAGGGCACCCATGCACGCCTAACAGCAGGAAGTAAACCATATACTTACGCTGGGGGCTGCTTTGAGGAAGAGTTGCCGCGTCCGGCAAGGTGGTCTCGGACGCGCCTCCTGCTGTCGCGGTGGGTTCGTCCTTGATGACAATCACCGGGGCCTTGGCTCTCTTCGAGGCTCTCTAGGCCAGCGTCCTGAAAAGGAATGGGTTCAGAGTGAAGCAAATCAGATACAAGACAAAGCAACAAGTCAAGAACTACAAATGCTGCAAAGAATCTTACTCTTCTTCTTCCTCGTCGGAGCTGAGCGGAGAGATCAAGTCTGCTCGCCTCTAGTACGACGAGGCGGAGGAGTAGGTTCCTTGGCCGCTTGGCGGGAGCGAAGCGGTGGTCCGCGAGGCCCCGCTCCGGTTGCCGCAGCGGGCGTGAGGTGCTCCAGCAGCTTGATGCTTGCCGCGGTGGAGCGCGTCATGGCAGCGGCTGTTGACCCGTCTGCCGCCCGCTTCGTCTCCGGCCTTGCGGAGACGCCTTCTGGTGGAGCTGGGGGCCGCTTGCGGCAAGCTGCACGAAGGAGGAGGCGCCCTCGGCGGGCTCGCTCGACTCAGCTTCAGGCCCGACAAGCTCTTCCTCGCTGTTAAACTCCCCTCGCTCGACAAGGCTTGCCGCCTCTGCTGCCTCTGCTTCCTCCACGGTGAATCCGAACTTGCAGCGGCGTACTCTTGCCGCCTCTTCCAGCTGGTGGCGTCGCTGCATCTCATCATCGGTGGTGTCGCGGGTGAGGCTCTTACATTTCGCTCATCGGGCGGACCGGCACTTCTACCAGTTGTCAAAGAACACTCGACGACGTCATCTGCAGGCTCTTGCGGTTGGAGCGATGCCATGCGAGTCGCTGGCAACGGCATCATTGCACGGATGCGGTCGGCGAGGAATTGTTGCATAGCGGACGACATTCTTCGCAACCTGAACGCTCCGGGATGCTCAGGATTGTGCTTGAACAGCTCCAAGAGCATCGCCAGCGTCCAGTTCAGGATGTGAAATTGAAGTTGAGGCCCGGGCGCAGCCTCATGATATCCGCCGCGTTCCGGAACTCCCAGCGGGTCTCCTCCTCTCCCGCAGGGGGCGGCGCAAATGACGAAGGAAATCTGGCGCCAACGGGCGCCTACAAAGTGAGTCCGGCAAGCCTCGGGCGAGGATCCGGATGACGGCAATCTTCAGCCTAGCGTCTTCCGGGTGACTGCTCCAATCGTTGCACAAGACTCATCGAGGTTTGGCGCTGGGCGATGGCAGCTGCGGTTCTCCTCGACAATCCCACGCACCGGTCTGCTCTCCACTCATCCCATTTGCTGCGGAGCTCTCCCTCCAGATAAGCTTCCTTCTTGCCGGTCCTCGAGATCCAGGTGATCCCACCGGAAAGAAGCTCCCCTCTCTCAACTCGGGGCATAAAGAAGTGGCGGAAAAGGGCTACGTTTGGATGGACTCCGACAAAGTTTTCGCAGAGATGTGTGAAAACTGCCATGGTCAGAACAGCATTGGGGGTGAAGTCAAGGAGGCGGAACCCGTAGGTGTTCATGATATCGCAGAAAAATTCAGAGAAAGGCGGGCAGAGCCCGCAGTAGAAGAACAACGCGAAGAAAGGGTACCCATTCGGAGCCAGCCTGGCAGCAGCTGGGAGTACCTTCGTCCGTGGATGCGCCGCGTCTCCGTCGACGAGAAGAGGTAGTAGTACTCCTCGGCTCCCTCGCGACGAGCCGGGGAGATTGCCGCTCCTTCCGAACGCCGCAAGCCGCTGCGCCTCGGCCGACTTCACGGCCTTCCCTTGTCGGCTTCGAGCCATGGCGGAGGTGGTGAGGGAGATCGACGGTGTTGGTGATCTTTGGTGGCGGTGGGGGCGGGCGCTGCTCTCTCTTGACCTTGGGAAGAAGGGGAAGCAGCGGGATTTTTCGAGATTGGACAGCAAGAATCGGCGAGATGGGCGAACTGCCCTGTTTCCCCGCTTATAAAGAGGGAGGGGCGGACGTTTCGTTTTCGAATAAAGAAACCACCCACGATCTCTCACACGACGCTGCATTCGACGTGTGGTCGCTCGTGGAGGGCGTGGTGGGTCCGGGTGAGTTACTGGCGTAACCCGGGCCGCGTGCCGTGCCTGTTTTGGGCTGGCCCAATAGCGCCGTCACCGTGTGTGGCCCAGGCCCGGGGGCTCCTGTCGGTGTACTAGAGTAAGGGTACCCTAGTATCCCGAACTCGTGCACGGGCAGTCGCAGCGCCCCGCGGCAAGGCTTTCCTGGTGACCGCCAAGGTCCTCCGTGGTTCCCTTGGAGCCATTCAAGAACAAAGTATTCAAGCCAAGGAGACAAGGCCCCGGCAAGAGGAGCTTGCCGGGAAGGCCACCCAAGGCACCTAGGAGACAAGGCCCCGTCAAGAGGAGCTTGCCGGGAAGGCCCGGTGAGCGACAAGCTTCCGGATGCGACAAGACAACAACCGCAGCAAGGCGCTTGCCGCGGCAGACCACCACTCTGTACCTGCGCTCCAACACATCCACTAACGTGTCGCCCTGGGACCTTTCCAGGCGCGTGTGACAAGAGGCCGTGCGGCCAGCGTAGCGCGGTGGCAAGCGACGCTGACAAGATTGCCATCGTGGCAAGCGGTGGCGCCCCTGACGGTCCCTTTCTGCACTGTTAGGGCGAGTAGACGGGCATTTAATGCCTTTGTCCCCTGCCGTCAGGGTTAGGTATGATACAATGTACAAGTAGCTGTACCAACCACTCCTTTTCCATTTTTACCCTTGTCTACGTTGCCACCTGTCGGAGACCCCTTTAGCATATAAAAGGAGGCCCATGCGCAACATAGGGGGGTTGAAAGGTGGAAGCCGTGCAACCCTCACGCCGGTCTCGTTAGCAGCTTGTGTGTCTTGTAGCACTCAGCGCTCCTGAGCAAGAACTCAATACACTCAGACATGCAGCAGTAGGAGTGTTATCTCTGCGGAGAGCTCCGAAGCTGGGTAAACCGCTCGTGTGCTTCGCCTCGATCTGCTCTTCGTGCGACCTCCGCCCCCTGCCGAACCGAAAGGGGCTCGGTCCGCCGGTCCCATATGTGTTCGTGGGTCAGATCAGCCTCCCCGACAATGGGGATATGAATGTCCCCAACAATAAGCATTTCATATTTCTTTTTGATAGTAGGTAGAGGTATTTGAAGACTTCCAATAGTGATTGTCGGATATTTTTCAATAATATTAATACCATTCACTTGGAATTGTTTCTTCGGAAAGTGCACCGTATGCTCATTACCATTAATATGAAAAGTGACCTTGCTTTCGTTGCAATCAATAACAGCCCCTGCAGTATTCAAGAAGGGTCTACCAAGGATAATCGACATGTTGTCGTCCTCGGGCATCTCAAGTATAACAAAGTCAGTCAAAATAGTAGAATTAGCAACAACAACGGGCACATCCTCACAGATACCGATATGTATGGCAGTTGATTTGTCAACCATTTGCAAAGATATTTCAGTAGGTGTGAGTTTATTCAAATAAAGTCCTTTATATAAAGAGAAAGGCATAACACTAACACCTGCTCCTAAATCACACAAAGCTGTTTTCACATAATTCATTTTGATAGAGCAAGCTATAGTTGGTATTCCCGGATCTCCAAGTTTGTTAGGTATTCCATCCTTAAAAGTGTAATTAGCAAGCATAGTGGAGATTTCAGCTGCCATTTTTTTTTCTTTTATTAGTGATGATGTCTTTCATATACTTTGCATAAGGAGGCATTTTCAAGATATCAGTCAAGCGAGTATGCAAGAAGACCGGCCTCAACATTTCAGCAAAGCGTTCAAATTCTTCATCATCTTTCTTTTTAGTTGACTTGGGTGGAAAGGCGTAGGACCTTGAGAAGAGGTGTCTAGAGGGGGGGGGGGTGATTAGACACTAAGTACCAAAGTTGCAGTTTTTAAGTTTCTTTAAAGTTTGAGTGGAGTTTAGGGACAAGTTTAACATTCACAACATATAGCAAGCAAGCATGCAAAGAGTATATGAGCAGCGGAAAATAAAGCATGCAACTTGCAAGAATGTAAAGGGAAGGGATTGGAGGATTCAAACGCAATTTGGAGACACGGATGTTTTTGGCGTGGTTACGGTAGGTGGTGCTATCGTACATCCACGTTGATGGAGACTTCAACCCACGAAGGAGTAGCAGTTCTTGTGAGTCCACGGAGGGCTCCACCCACGAAGGGTCCACAAAGAAGCAACCTTGTTCTGTCCCACCATGGCCTCCGCCCACGAAGGACTTGCCTCACTAGCGGTAGATCTTCACGAAGTAGGCGATCTCCTTGCCCTTACAAACTCCTTGGTTCAACTCCATAATCTTGTCGGAGGCTCCCAAGTGACACCTAGCCAATCTAGGAGACACCACTCTCCAAGAAGTAACAAATGGTGCGTTGATGATGAACTCCTTGCTCTTGTGCTTCAAATGATAGTCTCCCCAACACTCAACTCTCTCTCATAGGATTTGGATCTGGTGGAAAGAGGGTTTGAGTGGAAAGCAACTTGGGGAAGGCTAGAGATCAAGATTCATATGGTAGGAATGGAATATCTTGGCCTCAACACATGAGTAGGTAGTTCTCTCTCGAAATAGGATCTTTGGAAGTGTAGGTTCAGTCTGATGGCTCTCTCCATGAATGAAGAGGAGGTGGAGGGGTATATATAGCCTCCACACAAAATATAACCGTGACACACAATCTACCAAACTCGGTGGGACCGAATCGTTAAACTCGGTCACACCAATTTAGCAAATAATGCGACCGTTAGGGTTTTCGGTGGGACCGGAATGCAACTCGGTGGGACCGATTCGGTTAGGGTTAGGGCATAACGTAATCTCGGTAAGAACGATTACACAAACTCGGTGGGACCGATGTTGGTAATAAGCTTTCGGAGAGTTGGTCGTGCAAACTTCGGTTTGACTGATTATCAAACTCGGTGGGACCAATTTTGATAATAAGTTAACCAGAGAGTTTGCATTGTAATCTCGGTTGCTCAAACTCGGTGAGACCGATTTTGATAATGGACATACACAGAGAGATTACAATCCCATCTCGGTGAGACCAAGATCCCTATCGGTGAGACCGATTTGCCTAGGGTTTGTGGCAGTGGCTAAGACATCCAAAATCGATGGCGCCGGATAGAAATAATCAGTGGGTCCGAGTTTGACTTTAGGTTTAGGACAAATGTGTGGAAGTGGGAAAGTAGTTGAGGGTATTTGGAGCATATCACTAAGCACTTTGAAGCAAGAGGCTCATTAAGCAACACCTCATTCCTCCTTGATAGTATTGGCTTTTCCTATAGACTCAATGTGATCTTGGATCACTAAAATGTAAAATGAAGAGTCTTGAGCTTGAAGCTTGAGCCAATCCTTTGTCCTTAGCATCTTGAAGGAGTTCCCACATCCTTTAGTCCATGCCACTCCATTGTTGAACTTATCTGAAACATACTAGATAAAAGTGTTAGTCCAACAAGAGATATGTTGTCATTAATTACCAAAACCACCTAGGGAGCACTTGTGCTTTCAATCTCCCCTTTTGGTAATTGATGGCAACATACATCAAAGCTTTAGATAAAGATATAAAGAATAGCAAGTAAAGCTTTGGAAAGACATGTAACAGGCATAGGCTCCCCTACATGTATGCAATCATGTGAATATGAAATATAGAAGCATGTGATAGCATAACCATGATAGAAGCAGGCAATGTGTTACATGTATCTTGGCTATATGCATCGAGCAAAAAGTATTAAAGAGAATACCTTCATGCCCATGAGTCCTTCTTGCAAACAGTATGTACATCAGCAAGAATTCCTCATACACATGATTGTGATGCATATACTTACCTTGTGGACTTGAGTTGGCTTAGGATGGAATGAACCTGTGAAAACAAGGTTAGATAACACAGATGCATCTACTAGCCGTGAGCAAAACAGAAGAAACCACAAGAATACCAAGACTGGGATGACATGTAGAGAGTGAGTCTTGAGTACCACATTGGATTAGACATGTCCCCAAGAGTAAAGATATGCAATGAATTTAAATGATCTCTTTCCCTTAGATTTCTTGCTCCCTGAATCTAACATGGGATCTTTGGGAGAAGATAGGGAGCATGTAAAATCAGAGCTGAAGGAAAACAGAGCTGAAAGATATGACTGATGATCAGAGCTAAAGTTTAGAGCTAATGTATGCTAATGCAAAATTGAGCACAACAGATCATATGAACATGTCTCTCCCCTCAAGAAGACATGTGGACATCTCTCCTCTTGAACACCAAGCATCTGGGATCCTTGAGAAATACTTTCTACTTAAGTATCCTCTCCCCTTGGAGATCTCTCTCGTCTTTTGAGGGTCTCTCCCCCTAGAAGGTCTCTCTCTCCCTTAATAAGAAAGGTGATAAGTTTTGATGCTCTCTCTCTATCTCCAAATGATAAGCTTTGATGTTCTTTCTCTCCTTTGACATCAATTTCCAAGAAGGGTCTTCTGGAGTCTGTCGAATGGGTTTGGTCCTTGAGACACAGAACAAAGCAATGATGAAAATGTGATACTTGTAGAGGACAAGATTCATTGAGTGGAGCTGGATCAGAAGAAATACAGAATATGTGGCAAAGAGTTTTTCCTGTTATGAAATAGGTGGCACCGAGTGGTATGCTTCGGTCGTACCGAAAAGATTCGGTTGGACCGAAAATAACAAATTGGTGTAACCGAATTCATCGCAGAGAGAACACTTGTCACCTCAGCTCAGTAGACTAGTAGGATCTCACAAAAGATTTGCAAGGAATTAACTGAAAGATATGCAAGGAATTAGATGCAGAAAATGCAGAGAAAACAGAAAGAAATCTAGATGAAGTTTATTTTTGAAAGGGAAACCACAAATGCATGAGACAAATGCAAAAACTCAGAAAAGAACACAGGAGAACTTCATCTAGAGATGGTCGGCGACTAAGTCACCTATGTTAGAGTATATTGACTTAGGAGTCAAGTGATATCACTTGATCATAGGCCATACTCATCGTTTAAGCTCAAAATGGGGTTGCCATTTTTCGTTTAAGCATCTTGATGTATTCACATCTTGTCGAGTTGCTTTAACTCATGACTCGGAGTAAAGCTTCTCTAAGATGGAATAACATACCTTGGTTGGTGGTGTTGTCCATGTAGTTGAACTTGTGTGGGTTGCTCAAGGTTGATGTAGCTCATCAAGAATTTGGAGCACCACTTGGAATTTGAGTCCATCTACCTACATGGGTTAGTTCTTGCAAGGAAGAGCACTTGTATATCCAAAAATTACAATCATGAAACTCAACATAGAATTTGTCAAAGGATATGTTTGAATGGCTTCGTGCTTCCTTATCTTCAACCACCTTGTGTAGAGACTTGGTGATGTAGAGATTGCTCAAGATATGAGTAGGTTTCAACCTCATGGAATTTGATTCAACCAAGTACCTACATGGGTTAGATAACATGCAAGATACAAATATATCCAAGACATAAGTTTTTCATCATAAGAGAAATATCAAGGATTAGTCATAAGCTCATGTCTTGCATGTATCCAATGGAGTTTCTACTCCAAGTTTGAAGCATCAATGATGTTCAATTCTCCTCTTAACCTGCAAAACACTTTCTCATCAAGAGGTTTAGAGAATATATCCGCTAATTGCTTTTCGGTGCGAACATGCTTAAGATCAATGTCACCCTTAGCAACATGATCTCGAATGAAATGATGACGAACTTCAATATGCTTAGTTCGAGAATGTTGCACATGATTATGACCAATTTTGATATCACTTTCATTATCACAAAGCAATGGAACATGTCTCACATATATCCCATAATCTTTGAGAGTTTGGGTCATTCAAAGTAATTGAGCTCAACATGAACCAGCGGCAATATATTCAGCTTCGGCGGTGGATAAGGATACCGAGTTTTGTTTCTTGGAGGACCAAGACACAAGAGATCTACCAAGAAATTGACAAGTACCCAAAGTGGACTTTCTATCAACCTTGTCTCCGGCATAGTCCGAGTCGGAATAGCCAACAAGATCGAAGAGGCCCTCTTAGGATACCAAATGCCAAAATTTGGTGTATGGATTAAGTATCTCACTATCCTTTTCACGGCCTTAAGATGACATTCTTTAGGGGTAGCTTGATATCGTGCACACATGCACACACTTAGCATAATATCGGGACGTGAAGCACATAGATATAACAATGAACCAATCATAGAGCGATAAACCTTTTGATCAACTGGTTCACCATCTTTGGTTAAGTCAAGATGTCCACTAGTAGGCATGGGTGTAGTCATACCTTTGCATTCTTGCATATTGAACTTCTTGAATAAGTCCTTGGTGTACTTTGTTTGCGAGACAAAAGCACCTTCCTTAGTTTGCTTGATTTGCAAACCAAGAAAGAATTTGAGTTCACTCATCATAGACATCTCAAACTTCTCCGACATTAGCTTCCCAAACTTTTCACTAAAATGAGGGTTAGTTGAACCAAATATAATATCATCAACATAAATTTGGCACACAAAGAGTTCACCATTAACCCTTTTTGTAAAAAGAGTAGAATCAATTTTCCCAATTTCAAAGCCTTTTTCAATAAGGAACTTGGTCAAGCATTTATACCATGCTCTACGAGCTTGTTTAAGTCCATAAAGAGCTTTGTGAAGTTTGTAAACATGATTGGGTTTCTTAGGATTGACAAAGCCGGAGGTTGTTTAACATAAATTTCCTCCTCTATTTCACCATTTAGAAAAGCACTTTTAATGTCCATTTGGTACAAGATGATATCATGGTGATTAGCATAGGCAAGTAAGATGCTTGAATGGACTCAAGTCTAGCAGCAGGCGTAAGTCTCACCATAGTCCATACCTTCGACTTGTGTGTAGCCTTGGGCCATTTAGACGTGCTTTGTTGCGAACTACTTGACCATTTTCATCTAGCTTGTTGCGAAACACCCATTTGGTACCGATGATGTTGTGGTTGTTGTCGGGCTTCTCAACCAATGTCCAAACTTGGTTCCTCTCAAAGTTGTGTAGCTCTTCATGCATAGAATTTATCCAATCCGGATCTTCTAATGCTTCTTCGACCTTCATAGGTTCAATGCTAGAGATGAAAAGAATAGTTTTCACAAAAGTTAGCTAAACGAGTTTTAGAGCGAGTGATTCTCCCTCTTTGAATATCATTGTAGATTTGCTCGACGGGATGGTCTTTAGCAATTCTTGCTCGAACTCGTGAAAGCTTTTGCTTGGGTCTTCGTTGAACATCTTCTTCATCTTGTTCTTCTTATTGGCCTTCTTCATTGTTGGCGTTGTCGTTCTCTTGTCATGGTGGAGAAGGAGGTTGTTGGCGTTCATCTTGATGCACTTCCTCGTTTTCTTCATCTTGGTGTGTCCCACTTGTGGATGCTTCCGTATCAACTCTTGGTTCACCTTGTCATGAAGTAGAAGCTTCCACTTGGACGGACGAGGTACTCTCCTTCACCTCCGTTGGACGGGCCTTGCCAATAGACAAGTCTTGGATTGCTTCCGAAGGATCTTTGTCTCCAACATCAATTGGCAATTGCTCTACTTGCAAGCCATTAGATTCATCAAACTTCACATCTACCGTCTCTTCAACCTTTCGGGTGAAATTGTTGTAGACACGGTAAGTGTGAGAGTTTGAGCCATAACCTAGTAGGAAACCTTGATGAGACTTAGGAGCAAATTTAGAACGACGATGCTTATAAAAAAATGTAGCACTTTGAGCCGAATACTCGAAAGTATCCAACTTGGGGTTTGTTACCGGTGAGTAGCTCGTATGCCGTCTTGCCGAGTAGCTTGTGAAGATACAAGCGATTTGTTGCATGACAAGCTGTCTCAACCGCTTACGCCCAAAAGTGCTTGACGTCTTGTACTCATCAAGCATCGTTCTCGCCATTTCGATGAGCATCCGGTTCTTCCTCTCAACAACTCCATTTTGTTGAGGTGTGTACGTAACCGAGAACTTCGTGTGAAATCCCTTCTTCATCAAGAAAGGTGTCCACATTTGCCTTCTTGAACTCCGTTCCGTTGTCGCTGAACCTTCTTGATCTCCACTTCAACTTGGTTTTGGGCCTTCCTAGCGAAGATTTTGAAGATCTTTTGGACCTGCGATTTATCATCGAGAAAGAACACCCACGTAAATCTGGAAAAATCATCAACTATAACTAGACCAAAAGAATTTCCACCGAGACTCTTGTAAGAGTTGGGACCAAAGACATCCATTATAATTGTCAGGAGGTTTTTCTACTTCAGGTTCACTAGAAGCATGTAAAGTCCTATCATTTTTCTTTTTCTTTTTATTTCTAGAAGGACTAGGTGCATCAGTGTGAACTCTTTGTGAATCTAGTTCTATTCTTTTTGGGTGTCCCTCAGGATAAAGTGGTTCCTGAGTCATTTTACCTCCTCTAGTTGCAACTCTAACAGCAAAGTCATGCATATTATTATTCATTTCATCAAGCAACTCTTTGAGATTTAGCAACTTGTTCTAACTGAGTTTGTACCATAGAAGCATGCTTTCCAACACCTCTAACATCATTTGAGATTCTAAATAACAAGTCACTCAAGCGAGCAATCATATCAGAATTGTATTTCAATGGTTTCATAACATTTGCATTGAAGTGATCTTGTTTTCTAATATAGTTTTCTAACTCATAAATGCATTGGCTAGGGTGCATATTGTGAGGATTGTCATTATCATTGAACATCATTTAAGAATTTACCTCTACCACCTTAGGAAGTGGTGGTGTATTAAGCCCATGTATTTCTTCAATAGGAGGTAAATTTTTAACATCCTCAGCTTTAATACCTTTTTCCTTCATAGATTTCTTTGCCTCTTGCATATCTTCAGGACTGAGATACAATATACCCCTCTTCTTCAGAGTGGGTTTAGCCGGTGGTTCAGGAAGAGTCCAATCATCATAATTTTTCAATATATTATTCAATAATTCTTCATCTTGTCCAACAGTTCGTTCCCTCCCCTCGTCTTTGAGGGAAATATCTTAGTCTTAGCATCCTTCAAATTCTTCATAGTGATAAATTGATAATAATCCCAAGTGACTCAACAAATATATATATGCTCCCTGACAACAGCGCCAGAAAAAGGTCTTGATAACCCACAAGTATAGGGGATCACAAAAGTTTTCGAGGGTAGAGTATTCAACCCAAATTTATAGATTCGACACAAGGGGAGCCAAAGAATATTTGAAGGTATTAGCAGCTGAGTTGTCAATTCAACCACACCTGGAGATTGATTATCTGCAGCAAAGTGATCGGTAGCAAAGTAGTTTGATAGTTTTGATAGTAGTAACAGTAGCAATAGTAACAGTTACAGTGATAGCAATAATTTTGTAGCAAGTGTAACAGTGATGATAACAGGAGTAACTTAGCAAGAACAATGTAAGATAAATTCGTAGGCATTGGATCGGTAATTTGTTGGATGTTATTCATCATGAGAAAGTTATAACCTAGGGCGATACGGCATTACACTACTCCAGGTTGCTGCTAACCCGACACTATGATCAGAGACCCTTCGACGAAACTGTGTGCGATGCCATAATCGCAAAAGGTGGTGTAAAATAATCGTCAAGAAAGGTGCAAAACGTTTGCCATGGAGGATGCATCAAACACGGTTCAGATTTTAGTTGCGTGTGCGATGCAGGGCATACGGTTCAGCTCAATTAACTGTTTGCGATGAGGAGGAACAAAAGAAACAGGCAGCCAGATGAAGGTGTGTGCGATATACAGCATATGGTTCACTCGGATGAACTGTTTGTGATTAGGCAACACAAAAGAAACGGGCAGCTAGATCAAGGTGTGTGCGATATATGGCATGCGGTTCACTCGAATGAACTGTTTGCGTTGAGACAAGAGAACATAAACGGTTCAATCTAACAACATGTGTGTGATACGCGACAAATAGGTCTGTAATCAGAAATTTGTGCGAAGACCGATAATAACATAGACTATTGCTTCTAATAAGATGTATGTGATATGCTCTGTCTACACAACATCTATTGGCCATTGGGGGACGGGCAGTCATCCATATTCGCCATAAGGATGCGAAGAGGCATCCTATCAGCAAGGACTAGCTGTTCCACCAGTAGCTCATGTAAGAAGACTCTCAAGTTAAGTGTGCTCAAGTGTAGCGACCCGACCTCAGACGGTCAAGCCTCTGTGTTACTGTGCCATCCCTGGATCAGTATGCTGGCACACACAGTACATCAATGTATATATCAAAGTGCAATCACATGTATAAATAACGTAAAATGATATATACCTCATAATACTCGGCGGAAACAATCCAACGGGTGTGGAGTCCCATCAACGCCATCGGCAGGTTGAGTGTAGACCGTAACCTGTACTGCGTTATCCTACTCGTCGGAAGAAAATATACGCAACATGATACGTTGCAGCCGTGTAGGTCAAGACATTGAATGTACCCGGCAAGATCACAATAAGAGAAAACAGATGATAAACTATACTATATGCGGTATGGCTTTATGGCTCTGTATCTGAATTTTGTTTGCGTAAAAGCTGGTTTTATTTTACCTACACCAAAGGAATAAATGAAGTCGTACTATGGAGTTTTCTATCATGACATGGTTCCGCCAACCGATGTCTCATAGCCCAAAATCATCATATGTTGCCCACAATTAAGTTATCAATCCGGTGTTGAGAGTTCCGAGATAGATCCAAGTCGGATGCTCAAATTGTCCGTAATCGGGACACGGCTAATCGATTAGGTTATAAACCCTCTGCAAAGGTTTGTACACTTTACCCGCAAGATTCGATCCCTCTCTTTACGTTCTCGCACTTCGTGGTGTTTGAGAACAAGATGACCGAAACATGGTCTTCCAAAGAGTTCCTCGACCACCGTCGGTACTCCATCCAATCCTACCGTCCTTCTACATCTGCTAGTACCGGCCCCAGCCAGAGTCACAACTAAGGTCAACCAAGCCAGAGCCCATAATGACTTGCGGTTGCACAGGTAAGCTTCGGGCATGAAGTATTCTTCCGTCTCTTTGAGTCTGGGTGAAGCTTTCCGCAAGATGTCATGGCGCTTCTCCATGCATCCCGCCAACCACTTTGGTTTCTCCAGGTGCCCACAACCGCCCTTCACCCAAAGAGTGTGTATTGAATTCTTGTCTCGAGTCTTGAAGCCTTGAGGTCTTGAAGGTGCAGTCCTTGCAGATTCCATCATGGTGTTGTCGTCATTGACGTAGAGTCCTCCTTCTTCACACCACTCTCGTGAACTCATACCAAACCCCGCCTACTATAAGCGTAGCATTAAAATAAAATATCGTCCCGGGCTTGGTAACAGGGTGATGGGTTCCTACCTCATGCATACTACTCAACTACAAGAATTTCAATATCACTACTGAGGGGTGGTTGCAATGGTGCCACTAAATGCAATAAAACATAGGTAAGAAAAGCATGGTCAAAGTGAACTTGCCTGGTTGACGATCTTCGAAAGAAACTAGGGTTTCGTAGTAGTAATCTTCGCACTCCGGAAAGTCTACCGAGGCAAACAATAACTATAATAAGCACATAGCAATAGGACCACATAACACAACATAACAAAAGTAACACAACAAAACAATCAAAACCAATCCAAAAAGGAGAAACTCAAAGAAACCAATTCAAAGTTTTTCCTACTCCAAACAATAGCTAAAATAGTTTTTATATAACAAAAATTTTCTAACACAACCTAGTCATGGTTTTAGGTTAACTAAACAGAAAAGGATTCACTAAGCAACTAGGAGCAAAAAGAATTAATTAAAAAGCTATTATAAAACTCATTTTAGGCCTAATCCAATTTCTATTAAGAAAAATAATTTAAAACTTTTATTAATTATAAATAAAGGTTCATCTACTATAATGACAGAAACTAACCTAGAATAACTAATCACAAGTTAAGAATAAATTAATTTACTAATTAATTAATTAGGAAAACAGGAACTAGTTAATTAATTAGGATAAATAGGATTCTGTCTAAAACTAATTATTTATTAATCCTAAAATACCCAAATTAATTTCTAGGGTTTGGCAATGTCAAAATAAAGTGGTGACAAAAAGAATCATGCAAAAATAATTTTTCTAACTAAAGTTATAGCAGATTTACTATTCTGACTAAAACAATATTAAAGCATTTTAATTATTTTTAACATAGCTAAATATATATTTTTCTGAAACTACATAAAATTTGCAATCCAACAAAAAAGAATCACTCAAAAATATTAAGCAGAATAAAAGATATACATTTTTGAAAATTGAAACTATTCGCTAAAAGCAGAAAATCAAATTAAAAGAAAAAGCCCAATGGGCCTATCACATGCACTAGGCGTAGTTTAGTCTAAACGGGCCTAGGGTTAACTAAAAACGAACCGGCCTAAACAAATAAACCTAACTAAAAATAAACCGCTCGGGCCGTCCGGTTTCTAATAAAACATACCCCTTCGGGGTTCTAATCGAGCCGTCGATCTAAGATCGAGCAGGGAGGGGATGTCGGGACTCACCGGACTCGGCTGACGGCGGCGGCGGCGGCGAGAGTGCTCCGAGGCGTCAAGGCGTCGAGCTCGGCGAGTCGTCGAGAGCTGCAGACGAGGTCGGGAGTGGTTCGGTGGGGTCGGGGTTGGTCGGGAAACCAGGCCGACGGCGGCGACAATGGCGGCGGCGGGCTTGGCTCATGAGCACGAAGGGAGGGAGAGGAGGTCCCGAGGCGAGGAGCAGGGTGCGGGAGCTCGTTTATAGGGCGGGGGCATCGTCGGGAAGGAAAGCGATCGGGCGAATCGGGATCCGGATCGCCGGGATCCGCGATCTCATGGCGCAGCGTGGCGTGGGCGAGGTAGACGAAAGGCGGGCCTCACTGTCGATGAGAGAGGAGGGGTGGGGAGCGGCGGGTGGCCGATCTGAGGAGGGTTGAGGCGAGGTGAGGTGAGAGGAGGCTGGGCCGGCTGTTGGCCCAGTGGGCAGTCGGTGGGTGGCCTCGGCTATTTGGGCAGGGGGGTTTCTCTTTTTAAATTTTATTTTTTTTAAAATAAAACAAAACAGAGTATAACTTATAAAATATAAATATTTTATATAGGGTATATATATACCAAAATGATCAGGGGAATATTCCCTTTCATTTGAACATTTTTCCAAGGGCAAAATCCAAACTTTATAAAAATCCATTTTTTTCAAATTCAAATAAAATTCAGATTTGAATCAAAATCTTTTTTCATTGTTTCCTATGATATTTTTGGGTTGTCATGTTTTCTCCTCTCATACTTTTTATCAAGTATTTATCAGGAAAAGTTTCCCACATGCCAAAGTTTGAAATTCAAATTCAAAACTCAAAATTTGAAAGAGGGTTCCAAAGCACCTTCAATTGATTTTCAACTTGATTCATTATAACTTCCAACTCCTATTTCATATAATTGAAGAAGTCATTTTATCTTCCCTCATGAAAATCATTGAGTTGCATAAAGCTTTGAATTTGAAAACTTCCCAAATGAAATTCAGTTCTTTTTCCAAAACCCTATTCATTTCAAAATGGAAGAAGTCATGTCATCTTCACTCTAGGTTTTGGGTGTTGCAATGAACTTGAGTTCAATTGGGATCCAAAAATGCAAAATGGAAAGTTTGGGAAAGTCATTTCATTCCCTCTCATTCAGCTTTCAAAAGTTTCAATTTCCACTCAATTCCATTCAATCAATCACCAAACAATCGGACAACAACCATAGTTATTTATTTATTATAACATTCCAAAATTTAGAATTTTGGGATGTTACAAACCTACTACACTTAAAATGAATCTCGTCCTCGAGATTCAAGAGGCTAACAAGAAAAAGGTTAGGGTTGGGGGTCTTCTAGCAAATGTTCAGTCGAGAAAAGGTCCGGTGGGCTACCACACTTAAAATCAAGGTTACGGTTCCAATAAACTCAGATACTTCCTCCTTATTCTTGGCGATGTCGGTCTTCTCGAGATATTAAGGATAATTCCTTCTCTGGGCTCTTCCGGTAGTGGCATAACCTTTTCCTCAATTCTTTTGTCCTTTACTCTTGGTAAGGTTATTACGAGACTGGGTCTTCATAGGCGACGGGTCCAGCGCCAATTCTAAACAAATATCGGTATCTCATGGTGGTCAACGATTTATGGTTTCCCTGCAGAAAATGGGTGCAGGTTGAACCTCACCGTATAACCTACGGTTGGCAACAACTGCCGTGTACAAGGGATAAAATACCTATACCTTTCTAAGGTTTAAACAAGGTTTTGATAAATGCGTCTCTCTACTATAGGTAAGTCACTCAGATTTTACCATCCCATATAGCAAAGCGAATAATAAGAGTAAGTCGGTATGGTGATCAATCCATTCCGCACCCAGATCATTACCCTGTATAAGGTTTAGCGAATGTCGTATTCTAACACTCGGTCATACTCACAGGCATTGCAGAATTTCTCTTGTTCTCGAACTGGGTTCGAGTAAATCCATGGTTTCGCAAGTTGAACAAACATCTATCGTTACTTCACCACTCTCGTGTTTTGCGTAACCTCCTACGAAACGTATCTTTGATTGGACTGCTGATTCTTCCAATTTATTCCTTCATCAAGGTTACAACGGTTCCTTCTCGAAATCCACGGGCACATGGGTTATGGCCCACTTCAACACTAGTGCAGCTTTAACTCATCCTTGGAGTAACTCTCTTGTTACACCTCCTTAAATCCAGTAGTACTCTGTTTCTCCGTACCATCATATCAAAAGCAAAATTCCAACTTTTTTTTTCCTTGAACTACAAATCCGTGGAATATATATTTTCTTATCCATTAGTCTAGTCTTCTTCACAGGGTACTACCACCCTAAAAATGAAATTCACAAATCCATCCATAGACCAGATTTCTCATATCCTCGAAAATGGTCAAAATCTTTGTTCACAGAGTAACAACTCATACAATTAAACATATGAAAACATGTCACCTTAACTTTATTGATTTCATGAATCCATTACAAACTCGAGCACCCATTACATAACTCAACTTATTGTACTCATAAAATGAAATTGCTTTCTATTACTCTTGTTTCCAATATCAAAATTCCAACTACTCAACTCCAGCTTTCATCTTGTTGGGACATTTAGTAGCATAATGTCCTGCTTCCTTGCAGCGAAAACAAATGACTTCCGACATGTCTCGTGGCTTCTTTGTGATTATGTAGGCTCCTTGGATTCTTGGCTTCTTTTCTGGGCATTTACTAGCGTAATGACCTAAATCCTTGCACCTGTAACAGGTGATATGACTTAGGTCCTTCTCTGCAAAAATTGTGTTGTTCTCGGGTTGCCTTCTTTTTCTCTTCCTGGAATTTTCTGTAATGATCAGAGTTTCTATCTCGAGAGGTCAAACTTCACTTGTCTGTCGGGAAATATCACGGATACTCTTTTCTTTCCTTGGTGCAATATTGTGAAAAATGTCCTTCTTCTCCACATGAATAGCAGGCATTGGAGTAAAATCTGTTGAGACCTTCTCCATCCGTGTCTTCAACACTTTCATTCATTCTTGGTTCTTCTAGGTCTTCCTTGAGGGCTTCTTTCATTCCATCTTCCTGCTTGGAATAATTTGTTGCACCGTGGAGTAAATGTGACCTTTGCAAGGGTAGTGGGTGGTTCCTTCACACAGGAAGCAAGTCACACGACTAGTTGGGCATTCCTCGGTGGGTGTTTCTCCTCACAATGAGGGCATCCATCCTTGTGTTCCTCCAGGTGTGTCCTATTTCTCCGCAAATCCTGCAGGCACAAGGTTTCTTTCTTGGTGTATCATGGTGCTTAGGATGAGGCGTGATCTCAACAGGTCTTCTTGAAATCCTCCCAAGTTCTTGCTCCATTAAATCCCTGTATGGCTTGATGCATTTTCCACCAGGTTGCGGCACTTTACGTAAGGTCTTGAAGAGCGTATTGGACCTCATACTTCCTTGAAACCAAATTGCTCCCGAAGTGGGTTTCCATGTTACGCATCCATAGCTCGCCTCGGGCTGAGTCTTGGTCCAAGAATATCAGTCCAACTTCATTCATCATCTATGGGGTTCAAGGGTTTTAGGGTGAGATGGGAGAGAGGTGGGGAGGGATATACACACAATACAAACAATAGTTTTTTGAAGAAACAGGTTTTATTTTGGGGTTGTCGGAAAACATCAAACAAATGACAGCTCACAAATCATCGCTTCTAACGTAAGTGTATAACAGGGTTTGGTCTTCTAAAGGTCTAATAATTCTTGAGATCTTTCCAAGTCTTTGGAGTCTTCAACTGTTGTAGCTTCTAATACATGGTGAAATCCTCTTTACTCTGAAGGGGTCATCAGTTCTCCGATATCAAATCCTTCTTGAGCGTCTTGATTGATCCTCCGGGTGATCAAAGGATAAGGGTATATTCTAACTATTTGAGGTGAGAGGGTCTATTTGATAAATTCAGAAAAGATGAGAAGTAAGAGTCTTTTTGAAAATAAAGTTTTAGAGATTTCCTGTCCTAGGGCTTTTCCGGTTTCTAGGGTCACGGCCTACAGTCAACATGTGCTCTGATACCATCTTCAGAGCGACCCGACCTCGACGGTCAAGCCTACGTATTCTTGTGCCATCCACGGATCAAGGTATCTTTGGCACACACAGTACATCAATGTATATATCAAAGTGCAATCACATGTATAAATAACGTAAAATGATATATACCTCATAATACTCAATGAAACAATCAAGCGGGTGTGGAGTCCCATCAACGCCATCGGCGGGTTGAGTGTAGACCGTAACCTGCACCGTTATCCTACTCGTCGGAAGAAAATATACGCAACATGATACGTTGCAGCCGTGTAGGTCGATTACATTGAATGTACCGGCAAGATCACAATAAGAGAAAACAGATGATAAACTATACTATATGCAGTATGGCTTTATGGCTCTGTATCTGAATTTTTTTTGCGTAAAAGCTGGTTTTATTTTACCTACACCAAAGGAATAAATGAAGTCTGTACTATGGAGTTTTCTATCATGACATGGTTCCGCCAACCGATGTCTCATAGCCCAAAATCATCATATGTTGCCCACAATTAAGTTATCAACCCGGTGTTGAGAGTTCCGAGATAGATCCAAGTCCAGATGCTCAAATTGTCCGTAACCGGGGACACGGCTCATCGATTAGGTTATAAACCCTCTGCAGAGGTTTGTACACTTTACCCGCAAGATTCGATCCCTCTCTTTACGTTCTCGCACTTCATGGTGTATGAGAACAAGATGAACGAAACAAGGTCATCCAAAGACATCCTCGACCACCGTCCGTACCCATCCAATCCTACCGTCCTTCTACATCTGCTAGTACCGTCCCAGCCAGAGTCACAACTAAGGTCAACCAAGCGAGCCCATAATGACTTGCGGTTGCAGGTAAGCTTCGGTCATGAAGTATTCTTCCGTCTCTTTGAGTCTGGGTGAAGCTTTCCATAAGATGTCATGGCGCTTCTCCATGCATCCCGGCCAACCACTGGTTTCTCCAGGGTGCCCGTCAACCGTCCTTCACCCAGTAGTGTGTATTGAATTCTTGTCTCGAGTCTTGAAGCCTTGAGGTCTTGAAGGTGCAGTCCTTGCAGATTCCATCATGGTGTTGTCGTCATTGACGTAGAGTCCTCCTTCTTCACACCACTCTCGTGCACTCATACCAAACCCCGTCTACTATAGCGTAGCATTAAAATAAAATATCGTCCCGGGCTTGGTAACAGGGTGATGGGTTCCTACCTCATGCATACTACTCAACTACAAGAATTTCAATATCACTACTGAGGGGTGGTTGCAATGGTGCCACTAAATGCAATAAAACATAGGTAAGAAAAGCATGGTCAAAGTGAACTTGCTCGCTTGACGATCTTCGAAAGAAACTAGGGTTTACGTAGTAGTAATCTTCGCACTCCGGAGAAAGTCTACCGAGGCAAACAATAACTATAATAAGCACATAGCAATAGGACCACATAACACAACATAACAAAAGTAACACAACAAAACAATCAAAACCAATCCAAAAGGAGAAACTCAAAGAAACCAATTCAAAGTTTTTCCTACTCCAAACAATAGCTAAAATAGTTTTTATATAACAAAATTTTCTAACACAACCTAGTCATGGTTTTAGGTTAACTAAACAGAAAAGGATTCACTAAGCAACTAGGAGCAAAAAGAATTAATTAAAAGCTATTATAAAACTCATTTTAGGCCTAATCCAATTTCTATTAAGAAAAATAATTTAAAACTTTTATTAATTATAAATAAAAGTTCATCTACTAGAATGACAGAAACTAACCTAGAATAACTAATCACAAGTTAAGAATAAATTAATTTACTAATTAATTAATTAGGAAAACAGGAACTAGTTAATTAATTAGGATAAATAGGATTCTGTCTAAAACTAATTATTTATTAATCCTAAAATACCCAAATTAATTTCTAGGGTTTGGCAATGTCAAAATAAAGTGGTGACAAAAAGAATCATGCAAAAATAATTTTTCTAACTAAAGTTATAGCAGATTTACTATTCTGACTAAAACAATATTAAAGCATTTTTATTTATTTTTAACATAGCTAAATATATATTTTTCTGAAACTAAATAAAATTTGCAATCGAACAAAAAAAGAATCACTCAAAAATATTAAGCAGAATAAAAGATATACATTTTTGAAAATTGAAACTATTCGGCTAAAACAGAAAATCAAATTAAAAGAAAAAGCCCAATGGGCCTATCATGCACTAGGCGTAGTTTAGTCTAAACGGGCCTAGGGTTAACTAAAAACGAACCGCCTAAACAAATAAACCTAACTAAAAATAAACCGCTCGGGCCGTCCGGTTTCTAATAAAACATACCCCTTCTGGGGTTCTAATCGAGCCGTCGATCTAAGATCGAACGGGGAGGGGATGCCGGGACTCACGGGACTCGGCTGACGGCGGGCGGGCGAGAGTGCTCCGAGGCGTCAAGGCGTCATGAGCTCAGCGAGTCGTCGGGAGCTGCGACGAGGTCGGGAGTGGTTCGGTGGGGTCGGGGGTTGGTCGGGAAACCAGGCGTCGGCGGGCGGCGATAATGGCGTGCGGGCTTGGCTCCAGCGAGCCTGGCGGGAGGGAGAGGAGGTCCCATGAGGGGCGAGGCAGGGTGCGGGAGCTTCGTTTTATAGGGCGGGGCATCGTCGGGAAGGAAAGCGATCGGGCGAATCGGGATCCGGATCGCCGGGATCCGGCGATCTGCGGCGGCGACGTGGCGTGGGGCGAGGTAGACGAAAGGCGGGCCTCATTGCCAGTGAGAGAGGAGGGTGGGGAGCGGCGGGTGGCCGATGCGGAGGGTTGAGGCGAGGGTGAGGTGAGAGGGAGTCACGGCTGGCTGGCTGGTGGGCGATCGGTGGGTGGCCTCGTGGCTCGGCAGGGGGATTTCTCTTTTAAATTTTATTTTTTAAAATAAAACAAAACAGTATAACTTATAAAATATAAATATTTTATATAGGGTATATATATACCAAAATGATCAGGGGAATATTCCCTTTCATTTGAACATTTTTCCAAGGGCAAAATCCAAACTTTATAAAAATCCATTTTTTTCAAATTCAAATAAAATTCAGATTTGAATCCAAATCTTTTGGCATTGTTTCCTCTGATATTTTTTGGAGTGTCATGTTTGCTCCTCTCATACTTTTGATCAAGTATTTATCGGGCATAGTTTTTGAAATGTTTCCCACATGCCAAAGTTTGAAATTCAAATTCAAAACTCAAAATTTGAAAGAGGGTTCCAAAGCACCTTCAATTGATTTTCAACTTGATTCATTATAACTTCCAACTCCTATTTCATATAATTGAAGAAGTCATTTTATCTTCCCTCATGAAAATCATTGAGTTGCATAAAGCTTTGAATTTGAAAACTTCCCAAATGAAATTCAGTTCTTTTTCCAAAACCCTATTCATTTCAAAATGGAAGAAGTCATGTCATCTTCACTCTAGGTTTTGGGTGTTGCAATGAACTTGAGTTCAATTGGGATCCAAAAATGCAAAATGGAAAGTTTGGGAAAGTCATTTCATTCCCTCTCATTCAGCTTTCAAAAGTTTCAATTTCCACTCAATTCCATTCAATCAATCAGTCAAACAATCAGACAACAACCATAGTTATTTATTTATTATAACATTCCAAAATTTAGAATTTTGGGATGTTACATCAAGCTGGAGCAACCATCAGATGGGTGACTGGATGGGAAGTTGTGTTGATGTTAAATTAACTGATAGGATGTGTTGTATCAGTCATTTTTTAACATATGTTAAAGAAGGTCTACCGCATTACTTTTTGACAATGTGCGATACGTGGCATACAGTTGATCCATCTGACCTGTTTGTGATGGAATAAGCCGTGTGTGTTGTGGGCAAATGCTTGCTAGTATTCAACCGTTTGGGATTCAGGAATTCATCACCGACGGGTTCCCTAGTGTGGTCCGTGTTCATCTGATCATCATCTACTTATTGTGGTAGCTAGATGTTCCTTCTATGCTAAGTTTCCATTAATTGATGGCGTTTTATGAACACGCCACCGTTTCCCGCCATTTCCTCACCTGTTTCCCGCCACCCAGCGATATTGCAAATAGGCGGCGCGCGACGCACGGAGGCGACAAGTGCATCCTATAGCACATCCACCTTTTCCAAGCATGCCAACCCACCAAAGTGCCGCCTCTGCCATCAACCTCGTCGACGAGGAAAACAAGCACGCGCCACGGCCCGTCGAGGCCGAGGCACTCCCCGAAAATGCGATGGACAACATCGTGATGCGCGTCATCGCCAGGGTTGAGCAGACCTTTGGCGCATGGCGCTTGAGCGCCGCGGATCAAGATAGGCATGTTAGCGCCGACAGGCTGTAGCTCGCCACACAACATGATCGATGGCGCGCCGCAGAGCAAGCTAGGCGCGTTCGCGCCCATAGGCTGCGGCTCGCCGCACGGCATGACCGTTGGAGTGCCGCAGAGCGAGAGGCACGGCACACCGCACAGCAAGAGCGAATCCATCGGTGCTTTCCTGCTATCGACACGATGTCGCAGCTGGGTACACGTCCCGCCAGTACCCCCATTCCTCGCCAGGAGTGGGCAGAGGCCCTCAGTGCCGTACTTGCACCAGAGGCCTGCCGCACCGTACTTGCACCGGACGCCCGCCGCACCGTTCGCATGGGTGCCGCCGTTCGCCTTGTCCGTGGCCCGCTGGATGCCAACGCGCTGGTCCGTAGTCTCGACCACCTCCTTGGCCCAGGTGTCCACCTGGGCGCAGTAGAGGAACATGGCCGTCGCATCCTCGAGCTGATATCTCCGATGAAATAGCCAACTTGGAGCTGGAGATCGCGCTCCAGATGTACATGGCGTGTCGACCGCTGACGAACGCCGCACGAGTTCAGGCAGAGCCAAGAGCTACCGTAGGCAAGGGCTGCTGGTCATGGTCTCATGGACGCGTTTTATTTTGAAAATTCATTTCGACGTGGATAGCTATGTATTCATAGCAATCATAGTATTGCTCTGTTTATTGCTCTGTTTCATCGTGTGTACTCTGTTTTCCATTCTTATATGTTCTGTTTCAATGTGTGTATATACACTTTCCATTCTTATATGTTCTTAAGTATCATCATGTATATGTGGATGATAACAACTAGATTCAAGTTAGTATACAAAAATAGATAGAAAATGGAATTCATAATATATATATATATATATATATATATATATTAATTGTTCATTAGTTCATCACAGAATATATATAATATCACCACATATACGTGATGATACTTAACTACTAGGTACAATGCATACAATTGAAAACGAACAATACTAAAACTAATAATCTCTCCTGGGCCAGTATTCCGGCAGCCCCTCGCCAGCAGCTCACAGTGCGCTGGGCGTCTTCCTAGTGCGGAGGCGTACTACGCCTCCTCCGCCTCCTGGCGCTTGACGTGGGTCTGCCTCTTCTTTGGCCGGGCCAGCGTGGCGGGTCTTGCCATTTCGTTGGGCGCCCACCGGAGCTCCTAGCCGGTGGCACGCTGGAGATTATCGGCCCACCTCCATGCAGCAACGAGGCGCCCAGCGCCTATGACCTTCCTCATGAAGTACCCGTCTTTGTACACCTCCTCGGCACGATGATGCGTCCGCCCCCAAAGCTCCTCCGCCTTCTTTTTCCACGTGGCATCACGGGCTTCACAGGCCGCCTGGTACCTGGCTTCCTCCTCCGCCATCTCCTTCTTGAATGCCACTTGCCTGGTGCATTGATGCTATCGATTATCTTCTCAATCTATAATTCATTTGCCATACGAGGATGAACTGGACGAAGACTTTGCTCTTGCTGATCATTGTCTTCATCTTCAGCATTGACTTCAGGCTGAGCAGTGTTTTCGGGTTGATTAGGTGCAGAAATGATGATTTCTTCTTCAGCCTATGCCTCTGAAGGTATGATTTCTCCAGTACACATAAGCTTGATAGATTCACTTGGTGAGGCTTCATCTAGCACATTTGGCAGGTGCTCTCTTTGCGAGCCGTTATTCTCATCAAACCGCACATCCATAGTTTTAACCACTTTATAGTGAAAGAGGTAGAAGACTCTGCAGGAGTGCGAATCCTTTCCATAGCCAAGCATGAAACCTTCATGTGCTTTCGGTGCAAATTTTAAAGGTGTGATGTGGATCCTTGATCCAGCACCTAGCACCAAATACTCTGAAGTAGCTGACATTTGGCTTCTTACCAGTTAGTAGCTCATATGCTGTCTTCTTTAGAAGCTTGTGAAGATAAACACGGTTGATGACTTGACACACAGTATCAATGGCTTCAGGCCAGAACTTTCTTGGAGTCTTGTATTCATCAAGCATCGCCCGTGCCATCTCAATGAGGGTTCTGTTCTTGCGCTCCATGATGCCATTCTACTGAGGTGTGTATGGAGCAGAGAACTCATGTGTGATGCCCAATGTATCAAGATAAGTGTCGAGGCCGGTGTTCTTGAATTATGTGTCGTTGTCACTCCTGATGTGCTTGATCTTGATGCCATAGTTCGTCATGGCACAATTTGCGAATCATCTAAAGACATCCTGCACTTCATTCTTATAGTGGATTATGTGCACCCATGTATATCTTGTGTAATCATCAACAATGACAAAGCCATAGAGGCAAGCAGTGGTAGAGTAGTGAGTAGGGCTAAATAAGTCCATGTGAAGCAGCTCGAAGGGACATGATATCGTCATGATTGTCTTCGAGGGATGCTTGGCCCTAGTCATCTTTCCAGCTTCGCAGGCACCACATAGATGATCCTTCTTGAACTTGATGCCCTCGATGCCAACGACATGCTACTTCTTCGCGAGAGTGTACAAGTTCCTCATGCCAGCATGCCCTAGCCTCCGATGCCAAAGCCATCACTCTGAAGCTTTTGCTAGAAGACATACGGCCAACTATGGTCCTGCTAAGAAATCTACCATGTACAGATCGTCTTTTCGATACCCTTCAAAGACTTGCTTTTACCAGTGTCAGCAAATGTGATGTGACTCTTGTCAGATGGACGTAGGGTTGAATCCATGAGAAGACTTCGATCACCAATCATCTGGTTAGTGCATCCACTGTCCATAAGCCATTCTGAAGCCTTTGGTGTCATACCCTACAGTGCAGTTTGGGGGATAGGCTTCACCAAGGGTATTGTGAAGCATAAACATTTGACGAACAAGCAGATTATGAAAGTTCAGATCTTGGTTAGGATAAATAGGATGTTTGTCAAAGAATCCTGGGACGAAATACATAGTAAGACCATTTAGGCATTTTATCTTGCGCCCCACAAGATGTTTTAGGTCCCCAACATAAGCATCAAACGCCTTTGATTTCCGACTGGAGACCTTTCCCTGCAAAAGAGAGTTAATTTTTCTTAACCACCCACATCTTCAGGGGTGGCTTAGAATTAATGAGTCTAAGTGCAGCATCTGAGAACTTCGGCTTTGAAGCCCTAGTAAATAGCCTTGCAGGAGGTGAATAATACTCATAAGAACAAGCAGAAAAGTTCTTCGTCTTATGAACAATAGCGGTTTGACGAAACACGCTCATATTCATAAGTCTGAGTATGGTTTCCCTCCAAAACATTGGCGTTAAGGTGACTCTGGTGAGTCCTTTTTCTGTATGAAGCCTTTGGTATGGGGTTTGTCTTCTTCCCAGGTGGTGTCATGATGACATTCACAGGAAGTTTCTCAAGACAACTTTTGGGCACCCAGATCTTCTTCAAAAGTGCTCCATTCCTGCAGTTAGTACCAATATACCTGGCAAACACTTCACCATTCTGATTCTTAAACATTTTATAGTTTGCATCAAAGGATTCACCATTGATAATTGGGTTAGCACAAGTCAAGCCAGATAAGGTAGATGGATCCACTGGAGGTCCCTTTGTAGCAACCCATGTGGTTTTGTGGTACTGCTCAGGCTTCCAGTAAGAACCATCAACATTCATTTTCCTCTCTAACCCAACACCCTCTTTACTAGGGTTTCGGTTTAGAATCTGTTTCTTGAGGACATCACATAGTGTCTGATGCCCTTGAGACTTTTGTACATTCCTGTTTCAAGAAATGTCTTGAACTTGGCATTCTCATCAACAATAGTAGTGGTATCCTCAGCAGAGGGGTTAGTTACCACACCAGCAGAACATTCAGCAACAGAGACATCATTATCACACTCAAGGCATTTTTGACATGGTGGTTCAAACCCTTCCTGAGCGGAACTGGTCTATTGAGCATGGAGTGACTCGTTCTCCTTTTGAAGATCTTCATGAGCCGATCTCAAGTTCTCAAGCTCTTGCTTCCTTTGAAAATAATCATAGGAGAACTTTTTATGAGTAGTTGAGAGCATTTCATGACGACTTTCAAGTTCCTCGTATTTAACATGAAGATTTTTAATGTCTTCAATTAGGACTGAGTTTGGGTCATTTCCGCGTCCAACCGGTCATCGCTTTTGTCTAGCAACTTTTGAATATGTTCCGTGCAGTTTGTTGTTTAGTTGCAATTTTAGCAAGTGTTTTGTAGCTAGGTTTAGATTCCCATTCAGCGTCATCTTTACTAGATGTTTGAAAGTAAGCATCCCGTGAGTTTACCTTGGCATCTTGTGCCATGAAGCAGTAGGTGGGAGCAGAGTTATCCTCATCATTAGCATCAGCGTTGGTGACGAGGCCATTGTCTTCAGTGTTGAAGATGGACTTGTCTTGCCACGCCTGAATCGGACTCCTCCTCAGACTCCACCTTCGCCTCCTCAGAAGCAGACTCCTCCTCTGAATCCATCTCCTTGCCAACAAACGCACGAGCCTTGCTTGATGAGCTCTTCTTGTGTGATGAAGACTTTGAAGAAGACTATGAGGATTTATTCTTCTTTTTGTCATCAGAATCATATTCCTTGCTCTTCTTCTTCTTATTCTTATTGGTCTTATTGTCCCACTGAGGACACTCAAAGATGTAGTGACCATGTTTCTTGCATTTGTGGCATGTCCTCTTATTGTGGTCATGAGTAGAAGCTTCATCATTTCTTGAGCTGGATCTTGAAGACTTTCTGAAGCCTTTCTTCTTGGTGAACTTTTGGAACTTGTTCAAAAGCATAGCAAGCTCCTTTCCATTGTCTTCAGGATCCCCAGAACTGCATTCAGATTCTTCTTCAGATGAGGAAACAACCTTTGCCTTCAATGCGCAACTTCGGCCATAGTTGGGACCATAGATATCTCTCTTCTCAGATAACTGGAACTCATGTGTGTTGATCCTCTCAAGTATGTCAGACGGATCGAGAGTCTTGAAGTCAGGACGTTCTTGAATCATCAGGGCCAGGGTGTCGAATGATCTGTCAAGTGATCTCATGAGCTTCTTGTGATATCAGTGAGGCGATCAAATGTCAGCTGGACATTCTCATTGTCGTTTCTCTTGAAGCGGTTGAAGAGGTTGCGAAGAACATCAATTCTTTCGTCTCTCTGGGTTGAGACGCCTTCATTGACCTTGGGGAGCCAGTCCTTGATTAGCTTCGCAGTTTCCAGAGCACTCACACGACCATAATATCCTTTGGTCAGATGACCGCAGATGATGTTCTTGGCGGTCGAGTCCAGTTGAATGAACCTCTTGACATCAGCATTGGTGACACCTTCACCGACTTTGGGAACACCGTTCTTGACGACATACCAGAGGACGACGTCAATGGCTTCAAGATGCATACGCATCTTATTCTTCCAGTAGGGGTAATCAGTGCCATCGAAGACAGGGCACGCAGTGGAGACCTTGATTATCCCTGCAGTCGACATATCTAAAACTCTAGGTAGTTAAACCGAATCACACAGAACAAGGGAGAACCTGGCTCTGATACCAATTGAAAGTGCTAGTTATCAACTAGAGGGGGGTGAATAGGCGATTTTTATGAAAGTCTTCAAAACACGGGGGCTTCAAAGACAACCAGTAGAAATGAACCTATTGATATGCACCGTAAGGAAGACTACACTAGACACGCCATAGTCAAGTAAGCAATGAAGTGAAAGCGCGAAGAATATCAACAGCTAGGTAGTATGGACAAGACAGAAGATAGTATGCAGCCAAACAACAACAATTCTTCACACAGTGAAGACAATCAGATCATGCAAGCAGGCAATGACTTCACGAAGATAAACTTTAAAGTAAAGAGATGGGAAGGATAAAACCAGTTGCTTGGTGAGGACAGGGATTTGGTAGACCAGTTCCAGTTGTTGTGACAACTGTACGTCTAGTTAGGGAGGCTGAGATTTAACTCAGAAGACCGTGTCTTGACCTTATTCCCCTTGAGCTAAGAACACAGTCCTCGCCCAATCACTCCGGTAAGTCTTCAAGGTATACTTCCAAACCTTCACAGACTTCGTTCACTAGCAATCCACAATGGCTCTTGGATGCTCAGAATGCGATGCCTAACCGGCTGGAGGATTCACAGTCCTCTAGTGTAACAAGTCTTCAGATCACGAGGACAGAAGGACTTCAATGCTGCCTAACCTCTTTGGCTCTGGGTGTTTTGGGCTTTGTCCTCGCAAGGATCTCTCTCTCTCAACTGCTTCGGAGGTGCGTTGCTCTCAAACGACAAAAGTCGTGCACTAACTCTGAACAGCCACCAATATATGGTGTAGGGGTGGGCTATTTATGGCCAGGAGGCAACCCGACCTAATTTGTCCGAAATGACCCTGGGTCACTAAGGAACTGACATGTGTCCAACGGTCAGATTTCAAGCACATGCGGCAGCTTGACTTGGGCTACAAGTAAAGCTGACTCATCCAGCTCTCGATAAGATTTGCTCTCGTTGTCTTCGCTCGAAGACATAGGATTCGGTTGAGCATCACATCAGTCACCCTGACTTTGTTCACTTGGACCCCACTTAACAATACGGTGGTTCCTATGACTCAACAAAGAAGAAACGGAAACTACGAAAAAACTATGTCTTCGCACTCCATAGTCTTCATGTGAATGTCTTCTCATGTCATAGTCTTCACTGTGAATAACTTCACATACCACCATTGTCTTCAATGTCTTCACACATTTTTAGGGGACATCTCTGGTAGGTAAACCGAATCAATATGGGACTACTACCTGTGTTATCTTGCAATTCTCACAAACACATTAGTCCCTCAACCAAGTTTGTCGTCAATACTCCAAAACCAACTAGGGGTGGCACTAGATGCACTTCCACTAAGGAAACAATTGGGTACACCTTCTACCACAGATCTGAAGGCAAGATCTTTGTTGCTAAGAATGAGTACTTTCTAGAGAAGGAGTTTCTCTCGAAAGAAGTGAGTGGGAGGAAAATATAACTTGATGAGGTAATCGTACCTTGATACGTCTCCAACGTATCTATAATTTATGAAGTATTCATGCTTTTATTTTATCATTCTTGGATGTTTTACAATCATTTTATAGCAACTTTATATCATTTTTTGGACTAACCTATTGACCCAGTGCCCAGTGCCAGTTGCTGTTTTTTTGCTTGTTTTTTACATCGCAGGAAATTAATACCAAACGGAGTCCAAACGCAACGAAACTCCACGGAGAATTTTTATAGGCCAGAAGACATCCATTGGGCTAGAGCAGCACCTAGGGGGTGCCCTGAGGGGGGCAGAACCCACCAAGGCACGCCAGGGCCCCCTTGCGCGCCCAGGTGGGTTGTGCCCACCTCGGTGGCCTCCCGCACCCCCTCTTTGCACTATAAATTCCCAAATATTCCAAAACCCTTCACGGTTAACCTAGATCAGAAGTTCCGCCGCTGCAAGGTCTCTGTATCCGCGAAAACCAATCTAGACCCCGTTGCGGCACCCTGCCGGAGGGGGGAATCATCTCCGGTGGCGGTCTTCATCATCCCGGCGGCCACCATGATGAGGAGGGAGTAGCCCACCCTCAGGGCTGAGGGTTTGTACTAGTAGCTATGTGATAAATCTCTCTCTCTCTCTCTCTCTCTCTCGTAATCTCTATGATGGGCTTTGTTAATATAGTCGGATCATATGATGTTTATCCCCTCTATACTCTTGTTGTGATGAATTGATTCTTTACCCTTTGAAGTTTTGTCTTGTCGGATTGAATATTCAGAGATGAGAACACATGATGTATGTCTTGCAGTATGAATACTTAAGGTGACAATTGGGGTATCACATTGATTCACTTGATATGTGTCTTGGCATTCAACTCGCGGATTCCCGCGGTGATATTGGGGTAATCTATGCATAGGGGTTGATGCACGTTTGTATTATGTTTTCTCCGGTAGAAACTTTGGAGTCTCTTTGTAGTTCTTTGTGTGGATTGAGTATTATGAATATGAATTTGCTTTGGTGATATTCTAGTATGAACTCTTGATTAGATCGATTGGAAAGAATAGCTCGCGTTATTTTAGTACGAACTCTAGGATAGATCGAACGGAAAGAATAGCTTTGAGGTGGTTTCGTACCCTACAAACAATTTCTATCTTTTGTTCTCCGCTAATAGAAACTAGGGAGTGATTCTTTATTGCACTTTGAGGGATAATCATATGACCCAACTATATTAGCATTGTTGAGAGGTTGCACTAGTGAAAGTATGGACCCTAGGCCTCATTTTCAAGCATTGCAATACCGTTTTTGTGCTTGTTTACAAATTTCTACCTTGCTGTTTTTATTTATTCAGATTACAAAAATATATTTCTACCATCCATATTACACTTTTATCACCATCTCTTCGCCGAGCTAGTGCACCTATACAATTTGCCGTTGTATTGAGTGTGTTGGGGACACTAGAGATTTCTTGTATTTGGTTGCAGGGTCGTTTGAGAGAGACCATCTTCATCCTACACCTCTCCTGGATTGATAAACCTTAGGTCATCCACTTGAGGGAAAATTGCTACACGCCCTACAAAACTCAAGGCTTGGAGGCCCAACACGTGTCTACAAGAATAATGTTGCGTAGTAGACATCATACCTTCTCTCGAATTGGAAAGTGACACATCAGAAAAATCCATTCCCGTGATGCCTACACCAACTAGAGAGGAAGCTAATGATGATGATCATGAAACTTCAGATCAAGTTACTACTGGACCTCGTAGGTCAAACATAGCATGTTCTGCACCAGAGTGGTACGGTAATCCTGTTCTGTAAGTCATGTTACTAGACCATGGCAAACCTACGAACTATGAAGAAGCTATGCTGTGCCCAGATTCCAATAGATGGCTTGAGGCCATGAAATCTGAGATAGGATCCATGTATGAGAACAAAGTGTGGACTTTGAGTGGATGTACCCAATGATCGGCAAGCCATAGAGAATAAATGGATCTTCAAGAAGAAGACTGACGCTGATGGTAATGTTACTGTCTACAAAGCTTGACTTGTCACAAAAGGTTTTTTACAAGTTCAAGGGGTTGACTACGATGAGACTTTCTCACCCGTAGCGATGCTTAAGTTTGTCCAAATCATGTTAGCAATTGCCGTATTTTATGATTATGAAATCTAGCAAATGGACGTCAAAACTGCATTCCTTAATGGATATCTTAAAGAAGAGTTGTGTATGATGCAACCAGAAGGTTTTATCAATCCTAAAGGTGATGACAAAGTGTGCAAGCTCCAACGATCCATCTATGGATTGGTGCAAGCATCTCGGAGTTGGAATATACGCTTTGATGAGGTGATCGAAGCATATGATTTTATACAGACTTACGGTGAAGCTATATTTACAAGAAAGTGAGTGGGAGCTTTGTAGAATTTTTGATATTATATGTGGATGACATATTATTGATTGGAAATGATATAGAATTTCTGGATAGCCTAAAAGGATACTTGAATAAGAATTTTTTCAACGAAAAACCTCGGTGAAGCTACTTGCATATAGATCAAGATGCTTAATAGAACTTTCACAAAACACATACCTTGATAAGATTTGACGAAGTTCAAAAATGGTTCAGTCCAAGAAGGGGTTCTTGCCTGTATTACAAGGTGTGAAGTTGAGTAAGACTTAAAGTCCAACCACAGCAGAAGAGAGAGAGAGAATGAAAGTCATTCCCTATGACTCAGCCATAGGTTCTGTACAATATGCCATGCTGTGTACCACACCTGATGTGTGTCTTGCCACTTATCTGGCAAAGAGGGTACAAGAGTGATCCAGGAGTGGACCACTGGACAACGGTCAAAATTATCCTTAGGTGCCTTAAAGAGGACTAAGGAAATGTTTCTCGGTTATGGAGATGATAAAGAGTTTGTCGTAAAGAGTTACGTCGATGCAAGCTTTGACACTAATCTAGATGACTCTAATTCTCAATCTGGACACATATTGAACATGGGATAAATTAGATAGAGTAGCTCCATGCAGAGCATTGTCGACATAGAGATTTGTAAAATACAACGTATCTGAATGTGACAGACCCGTTGACTAAACTTCTCTCACAAGCAAAACATGATCACACCTTATTACTCTTTGGGTGTTAATCACATGACGATGTGATCTAGATTACTGACTCTAGTAAACCCTTTGGGTGTTGGTCACATGGCGACGTGAACTATAGGTGTTAATCACATGGCGATGTGAACTATGGTTGTTATTCACATGGCGATGTGAACTATATTATTGACTCTAGTGCAAGTGGGAGACTGAAGAAATATGCCCTAGAGGCAATAATAATTTTGTTATTTTATATTTCCTTATTCATGATAAAGGTTTATTATTCATGCTAGAATTGTATTGATCGGAAACCATAATACATGTGTGAATACATAAACAAACATAGTGTCCCAAGTGAGCCTCTACTAGACTAGCTCGTTGATCAAAGATGGTTAAGGTTTCCTAACCATGGACATGTGTTGTCATTTGATAACGGGATCACATCATTAGGAGAATGATGTGATGGACAAGACCCATCCGTTAGCTGATAACCCACAAGTATAGGGGATCGCAACAGTTTTTGAGGGTAGAGTATTCAACCCAAATTTATAGATTCGACACAAGGGGAGCCAAAGAATATTTGAAGGTATTAGCAGCTGAGTTATCAATTCAACCACACTTGGAGATTAATTACCTGCAACAAAGTGATCAGTAGAAAAGTAGTTTGATAGTTTTGATAGTAGTAACATTAGCAACAGTAACGGTAACAGTGATAACAGTAATTTTGTAGCAAGTGTAACAGTGATTATAATAGTAGTAACTTAGCAAGAACAATATAAGATAAATTCGTAGGCATTGGATCGATAATTTGTTGTATGATATTCATCATGAGACAGTTACAACCTAGGGCGATACGACATTAGCTCCAGTTCATCAATATAATGTAGGCAGGTATTCCATAAATAGTCATACGTGCTTATGGAAAGAACTTGCATGACATCTTTTGTCCTACCCTCCCGTGGCAGCGGGGTCCATATTAGAAACTAAGGGATATTAAGGCCTCCTTTTAATAGTGAACTGGAACAAAGCATTAACACATAGTGAATACATGAACTCCTCAAACTACGGTCATCACCGGGAGTGGTCCCGACTATTGTCACTCCGGGGTTGCCGGATCATAACACGTAGTAGGTGACTATAACTTGCAAGATCGGATCTAGAACATGGATATAATGATGATAACATAAACGGTTCACATCTGAGTTCATGGCACCCGGGCCCCAAAGTGACAAGCATTAAGCATGGCAAAGTCATAGCAACATCAATCTTAGAACATAGTGGATACTAGGGATCAAGCCCTAACAAAACTAACTCAATTACATGATGAATCTCATCCAACTCCTCACCGACCAGCGAGCCTATGAAGGAATTACTCACTCCCGGCGGGGAGCATCATGGAATTGGCGATGGAGAAGGGTTGGTGATGATGAAGAACAAAGATCCCGCTCTCTGGAGCCCCAAACGGACTCCAGATCTGGCCTCCCGATGAAGAACAGGAGGTGACGACGGCTCCGTCTCGTGGATCGTGATAATTCTTTCTCCTTGATTTTTTCTGAAATAATAGGATTTTATAGCGTCGGTCAGGTGGGGACAACCCACCTGGGCGCGCCAGGAGAGGGGGGCGCGCCCTGGTGGGTTGTGCCCACCTAGGTGCCCCTCTCCGGTAGGTCTTGGCTCCAGAAATTCTTATTTATTATATAAAAATTCCTCGCAAAGTTTCGCTCCATTCCGAGAACTTTTATTTCTGCACAAAAACAACACCATGGTAGTTCTGCTGAAAACAGCATCACTCCGGGGTTAGTTTCATTCAAATCATGCAAATTAGAGTCCAAAACAAGAGGAAAAGCATTAGGAAAAGTAGATACGTTGGAGACGTATTACCTCCCCCAAGCTTAATCCTTTGTTTGTCCTCCAGCAATTCAGTTGATAAACTGAAAGTGAAAAAGAAAATCTTTTACGAACTCTTTTGCTCTTGTTTGCATAAATAAGCTTAAACAAGACCTGTGTTTTCAGCCAACATTATAACTAACCATGCCAACAATAACTCTTAATGATTATATTGACTCATATCAATGACATAATCAACAAGCAAGCAATACTAAGGAATCTCAAACAGCAACACATTGTCAAAACAACCAAGATATAATATGACAGTAGTGGTATCTCGCTAGCCGTTTCTAAGGTAGCAAAACATAAATGCAGAGCACCTCCAAAGTTCAAGTAGCGACAAAACATTGTAATTCATGGTAGAAAAGATCCAGTCATGATGCACCCAACATTAGCTACTCATAATGCATAAGTCATGACAGCTGTGCTCTCAGGTTCTAGCGCTTGTTTAAGAAGGTGATGACACAACATAAAAGTAAATAGATAGTCCCTTCGCAGAGGGAAGCAGTGATTTGCAGAGGTGCCAGAGCTCAAGTTTTAAAAACAGAGGTAAATGATATTTTGAGACATGCACCCTTCTCATTTACTTCACGACCATAAGTTATCAATATCTTCCATGTTAAGCACGGTAGTGGCGGTTCCCAAGCGATAAAAGTAAAGGTTTTGACTCCATTGGGAGTTTTTTTTGGTTATTTGTAAGCTTTCTCTGTTTGCAGTTTGGGACTGGGCATCCCTGTTACCGCCTTTTTCTCGTGCGATGGTGAGTGAATAAACACTCGACCTGAGAATAACCCGCTTAGCATGGAAGATACCGACCACCTCCTGTCGTTCCATGAATGATCCAGGCAAACAAAAAGGATATTTATTTGAAGTTTTTAGTCGTGGCACATGCAAATTTACTTAGGACGGCAGGGTAATACTATATATAGGTAGGTATGGTGGACTCATCTGGAATAACTTTGGGTTCAAGGTTTTTGACGTACAAGCAGAATTCCCACTTAGTACAGGCGAAGGCTATCAATTAGATTGAGAAGCGGCCAACTAGAGAGCAACAACGGTCATAAACATGCATTATTCATAAGTAACATTGGACACTAGCATGAGTAGGATATGAACACCATGAACATAAATATAATAAATGCTATGTTGGTTTTGATTCAACTACATGCATGAACATGTGCCAAGTCAAGCCATTCGAACATTCTGAGGAGGATACCATATCATCATACTACATCACAATCATTTTAACGCAATGTTGATATCCAAGATAAATCATTATCCACTCCTAGCTACTTATGCATGGCATGAAAAACTATAATCTCTAATTGTCATCATGTTTAATCATAATGGGCTGAATCATGGATACTCGGTTAAACATATTTACATAGACAGAACAAGTCGAGTTCATACCAGTTTCTCTCTGCCATGACCAGTTCATCGAATATCGTCATTATTGCCTTTCACTTGCACGACCGAACCATGTGAAAATAATAATAGTGCAAGAGTGTCGTGGACTAAGCTGGAATCTGCAAACATTTTATTCAACAGGAGAAGACAAGGTAAAATGGGCTCTTTATTAGATTAACATTTATTCATATGGCGAGCATTTTCATCGTGGTCTTCTTCTCGGTACAACTCGAATAAAAAGAAAAGAAATTTAGAGAAACACACTGAAATATTTTTGGAGTTTTTGGTTTTCATGAACAAGCAAATAAGAGGGAAAAGCAAAAATGAGAAAAACTTTTACACGGGAAAGCTCCCAATAAGCAAAAGAAGAACAAGGAAATCTTTTAGGGTTTTCTTTTTAGTATTACAACTAAGCATGCATAGAAAGTAAACTAACTACAACTATTTTTTTTTGGTTTTTCTAAAGTTTTTCAAACACACAAGAAGAAAGCGAGAAAATAAATCTAAGCATGGACGATACAATGAAAAGTGTGAACACCGACAACTGGAATGAAATATGTGAACATGAATGTAATGTCGGTGAGAAACACGTACTCCCCCAAGCTTAGGATTTTGTCCTAACTTGGTAGTTGATCAGTAGCCTGGATAGTAGTTGGGGTACTGAGGAATGGGCATCCACTCATCCCACTGCTAAGGCTCGTCCTATGCCTCTGCAACAGCCTACATGTTCCGGTAGGCGATGACGTCCGCATGCATAATCCCATATCCGCTCCTGGCAACAGAATCAAACAAAGCAGGGGCAGGCAATGGAATAATATCACGAGTTTGAATGCTTAAAACCAGGTTATAAGGAATAGGAATATCAGGGTAATCTCATGCAATAAATTGGTGGTGCTCCATGGTTGCGCGGTCTAGGTAAACCTTGGTCAGAGGGTAATCATTGTCGGTGTTCTGGGAACGGGGGTCCCCAGACTTGCCTTCCTGCGGCCTGCGGCGTGGCTCAAGTGGGGGCCAGTGCAACCCAGCATCATCAGCTCAAGCTCAAGACCCTCGCGAGGGGCCAAGCCTTGCGGGGTGGACGACAGGAAGCTTCCTCAGGAGTAGCCTCATCAGGCAGGCTCGCGAGGAGGCGGAGAGATCAAGGCAGGGCACCTCGCGAGGAGCTCGTGAGGCAAGCCATGACGATCGAGACCAGGTGGGTGCCGGCTTGCGCAGTGTCCTTCTTTCCTCTTCGGTGCAAAGGGGGCAAGCACATGCCAAGGCATCAGGCAAAGGTTACCGTTTCGGTGCAACAAGACCAAGACCAGCAGAACGGCAGGATGGAGGTCATCATGGAGCCCAGGACGGCGTCATCGTCAGAGGCTTTGGCAGCCGAAGACCAACTTTAGTCAGGATAAGTGTACCAGATGTTCCCCTTCAAAATGGCCAATTGTTGGCGCCCTTCCCGCTCATTATTTGGGAAGAGGCCCAGGGCCTCCCTCTATAAATAGGACTAGCCACCACAGAGTAGAGGCATCGGAAAACAAATCAATCAGAGGGAGGATCCAGATCACGCATAGAGAGAGAGAGATGCGACTGAACTCACCCAAGCGGTTCATCGCACCAGCTCATGAACAGCCCTCACGAGGCTGTTCTCCCTTTGTATTGTTCATCATCAGCCCCTGAGGCAATCCACCACACCACACACTGGAGTAGGGTATTACACCACAATGGTGGCCTGAACCAGTATAAATCTCGTGTCCCTTGTGTGTTCTTCTTTCTAGCCTAGATCCTTTGCGAGACTTCGATACGTGAGCTGGTAGGGGAAAGATCTCTGCGTGCACCCCAGAGTTCGAACCTCAAGGGTCTGTTGGAACCCGAAATCTGACATTTGGCGCACCAGGTAGGGGTGCGCTGGAATCTTTCTTCCGCTGGTCGCGTGTGATCTTCCGTCGTGTCCATGGCTGACGCTCGCCGAGCCCGCGCCGAGCGTCGGGCTGCTCCCGCCACCCGCGTCGCGCAGACGGCGCCCGTCGGCGGTCGCCCCCGTCGTTTCCCATCGCCTGCCGCCAACGCTGCCACTAGCCTGACGGGGAATGAGCAGGAGGCCTCGTCCCTGCACCCTTCGGTGCGACGGGAAGGCCGCACCGCCACCCCGTCGCTGACTCCAGCTGGTTCGTCGTCCCACGCTCGTCGCGCCCCCACGGACGCGCATGCTGCGCTGCTCCTGGCGCGTGAGCTCCTGCACTACCATCCCGTCGATGACCTCTACGAGGACTGGCTCGCCTGCATCATCGAGCTCGTCAGCGCCGCAGGGGGCTCTCCTATGCCATCCCTCTCACTGCCTCGCCCTCCATCCAGTGCAGGAGGCGAGGATCAAGAGGTGCCTTCGCCGCGTCCTCCCCAAGAAGGCGCCCTGGCTCCAAGGCGCGCGGCTCCAGGACGAGACCCACCGCGTCCGGCGCCTGCACGACAAGAAAGGAGTTGCCAATAAATCCCTCGTCCCCAAGAAGGTTCCCGCGTGTTCCCAGCACCGGTGCGCCATGACCGCATCCCTGCGCCACCACGTCAAGACCCTGCGTTGCTCCAGGCAGCGGCACGCGGGAATCCCTAGGAGCAAGCCCCGCATCAGCAGAGAGCTCCGGTGGCCACTGCAGGCTACCGCGCCTTCACCGCCAAGCTGCGTAGCGTCGCATGGCCCGGCAAGTTCAAGCCAGACCTGCCTCCTTGCTACGAAGGCACTGCAGACCCCGCGGAGTTCCTCCAGCTCTACGAGCTGGGCATCGAAGCCGCCAGCGGGGACGAAAAGGTCATGGCGAACTGGTTTCCCATGGCGCTCAAGGACGGTGCCCGCACCTGGCTCCTGAACCTGGCTCCTGGCACGATCTCCTCCTGGGACGAGATGCGCACCCGCTTCATCGCCAACTTCCAAGGCACTCGCGACCGGCCCCCGGCCATGAGTGACCTGTGCCGCATCAAGCAACAGCCAGGAGAGACCCTGCAGAAGTACATCCAGCGCTTCAACAACGCTTGCCTCAAGATCCCCAGGGTGACTGAGGAAGCCATCATCTCAGCCTTCTCCGATGGCGTGCGCGACATCAAGATGAAAGAGGAGCTAGCAATCCATGAAGACTGTGCACATCCAGAGCTGTTCAACTTGGCGACCAAGTGCGCGCCAGGGCTGAGGAAGGGCGCCTCTCCCTCCTCGAGCTTCCGGCAGCCGATCCAGAAGAGAAGAAGCCCAAGGTCAAGGACGTGAAGCGCAAGGGAGCTGCTGTGCTCGCAGCGGAGCCAGACACCAAGTGAGGCATGGATCAGCCTGAGTCATCCAAGGGCAGCCGGTACTGCGTGTACCACGACCTCCACACCCACAACACCAATGAATGCCAAGAGCTCAGGGCTGCGCGAGATGGGCATATCGGCCGACGCCCCGAGCGCAACGACTGTGACTATGGCCGAGGAGGAGGAAGAGGCGGAGGACGATGGGAAGACCGTGGCCCTCGCCAAGGGTGGCGTGACCGACCTCGCGAGGACCGCTGGCAGGACCAGCCTCGCGAGGGAGGTTGGAGGGATCAGCCTCGTGAGGACCGCCCTCAAGGCAACGCAGGCCTCCCTCCTCTGCCACCACCGCCGAGGAGGAATGAAGACCATCATCTGGACGAGGGGGCTGGGGGCTTCCAGGAGCCGCGCGCAATCGCTTGAATCCTGGGCGGCGCTCAGGCCCCAGCCTCTCGGTGCATCTTCAAGCAGTTTGCTCGCGAGGTGAATGCATTCCTCCCCAAGCTTGAGGACACACGCCCTCTCAGGTGGTCTGCGTGCGCTATCGCGTTCAGCTCAGCGGATCAGCTCAAGTGCACAGCAACGGCCGAAGTCCTCCCGATGCTCTATTCCCCAGTCATCAGCAATGTGCAAGTCACCAGGACCCTCATCGATGGCGGAGCGGGACTCAACGTCCTGTCCGTCGAGACATTCAACGATCTCCAAGTGCCATATGATCAGCTTCAGCCAACCAAGCCTTTCTCAGGAGTCACCGATGGTTCCACTGTTCAGATAGGGCAGGTTCGCCTTCCAGTCACCTTCGGGCAGCGCAGCAACTACCGCACCGAGCTCATTGACTTCGACGTCGCCCACATTCGCCTGCCATACAATGCCATTCTCGGGTACCCAGCCCTGGTCAAGTTCATGGTAGTGACTCACCATGGCTACAATGTCCTCAAGATGCCAGGAAGCAGTGGAGTCATCACAGTGCCCTGTGAGGAAAGGGATGCAGTGTGTTCTCTTGAGCGTGCCTTCCAAGCCGCGGCAATCGAAGACCCAGATCACAGGAGCGGGAGACTTCCCGAGGCAGTACCTAAGAAGAAGAAGGCTTCACCTGGACCAAACCCTCAAGAGGCAGGCACCTCCAGAGGCGTTGCGTCAGGATCCACGCCCGTCCAAGGGGCGCCACCCTCTGTCGCATAGGAAGGCGCGCCTGGCGCCCTCCTCGGGCAGGGATCAGGGGCTCTTTCTGGGAGAGCCACCGACTTTGCCAAGGTCACGAGGGAGGTGCTCGGGCACCACTTGGAGGCGTGCTTCAAGGCACGTTTCCCTCAGGAAGGTATGAAGCAAGGAGGGCCAAACCCTCAGGAGTTCATCGCGAGGAACACTCAGGAGCTACGGGAGTCAAGGGTCATGCGCGGCAGCCGCCGCTTGCCCACCGTGGCCCCACATCCAGACGAGGATGGTGGGCTGCACGTCTGCATCAACGTACCAGGGCTCAACCGAGCTGCGTCTCAGGAGCGCTTCTGGCCTTCACGCGTGAGGTGTTGTGAGGGTCTACCTCACAGCTACGTTCGCAAGCCTTTCGGCCTGCCGAACACGGCCACCGCTCGTCAGCGCCTGCTGAGGAGCATTCTGGAGGCTCAGGAGGTCAAGCATCACGCGGTCCTGGCGGAGATGGAGATGACCCTCGAAGATCCACCCGTGCCCCCGGAGCCTCCCGAGGCTCCAGGTCCCGGGAGCTCGTGAGGGCCAGCTTCCTCACCGTGCATTGTCCGCTACTTCAGCATCACTTCATCTCCAACGGTATCAGGTGACATCTTTCGAAGTTCCGTTTTCAGGGAGCGCCAGGCTGCATCATTCCCAGGTCGCGTGGGTCTGTCCCTGCGACATGTATCCGTTTTGCTTATGCTCTTTACCTACCTTGACGGGGGCGCCCCTCGGGCTGCATTATCCCCAAGCCGCTTGGGCCTGACCCAACGGCGTTTGCTTTTTCCGCATCTATCTAAATGGATTTTCTCCTTCGTGCTTAACCTGCTTGACCTAATCGCCTGCTGGATTGACACCTACCTTTGGAGCCGCTCGCTCTGGCATGGCACTTGCGCATGGGTCCGTCCCTGCAATGCCGATAAATCTGAGTGGTCGAGCTCTGGCCGCGGCAGCCCCGCAAGGCGCCACCTCACCAGGCCCTCAGTGCCCCAATCACTCCATCGGAGCGACCAATGGTTGGCTGGCAACCGTAACAGCAGACCTTGTTTCCCCTCATGATTGGTATGCAGGACCCGCTCCAGAAGTAACGTTGGGGACGTCGCGAGCTTTCTCTCCTTCTCTCCTGCATGATCCGGTTGCACGTTAAAAGGGGGCGCCTGAGCATCGTGACTCATGGGCTCTTACTGGCTCTCCAGCCCTCACCCGCCGGCCTTGACCCACGGCATCGCGACCTGTCATACCAGCAGCGGCTGAGCTCGCTCGAGGGCCGGGACCTGAGGACGTAGAGCATCAAGGAAAGCGCGGGGGAGAGGGAAGAAGCTCACGGGGACCTAACCCAGCAACACCTCAGCTGCCACCGCGCATGCCCGGCACCTCAACGAAAACTATGCCAAACCCACGAGATAAGTCACGCGAAAACTGATTCGACTCAGTGCTAAACCCTCGCCTAGTGCAGCTCTGTCACGGCAACGTTGCCTGCCTTTCTTGCCCAGCGGTGGCTGCTTGGCGCTAACGGGACCTCCCGAGCATCGCGACTCGGGGCTCTTATCGACCTTGGGCCGCTCACCTCTGGCCTTGACCACGGCATCGCGACCTGGTATACCAGCAACGGCTGAAGCCTGCCTAGGGACCGGGACCTGTCAGCGTAGAGCACCAAGCCCTCGTAAGGAAAGAAAGGGGGAGCCGAGCCAGGACAGGACAAGCATCTCGCATCAATTTATAATAAGGATAAAATATTCACAAAAGACACGGTCGGCGCCTTACATACCCCCGCGGGGTGGTACTTCGATTCCTCGCAGTAACAAAAGGTGCTAATCCTAAGGAACGCTGACTACGGGCGCCTCCGCAAGAGACGCCATCATCAACAGTGGGCCATCAGGCGCCGGCGCCAACCCCATCCAGATCAGCAGCGCCGGCGGCCTGAAGCACTCCGCCACTCCGGCGACGCGAGCTCGGGGGCTCGTAGCTGTCGTCGCTCGTCTCCGGAGTCGCGTGAAGCTCGGCGGAGTCGCTGGACCCTCCGGCTCCTTCGCTGCTGCCCGAGGAGCTGCTGGGGAAGCGGTTGGCGGGCCTGGGCCCCACCGCGACGATGCCCCGGCCGCCTTTCTCGGGGCAGCATTCCAGCCGGCGTCCTTCCGCGTCGAAGACCTTGAAGAACATCAAGGAGGCGGCATCGTATTCGAGATGGATTACGAGGGTGCCCCCTGTCTGGCAGACCCGGGCGATCTCGCCCCAGCCACGGGTCATGTAGACCTTGCCCAGAGCGACGACCGCGACTTTTGCTCCAGTCGCAAGGGTGCTGCAGTTGGCATGCTGCAGCCAGAGCTCCAGAGACCCACTAGGCTGCATCTCGAAGGCGAAGGAAGGAGGAAGGCGAATCAAAGATCGAGGAGGCATGGCGGCGTGGAGCACAAGCTCGCGAGAGGAGCCCTCGGCATGGATTCCAGGAGGAACGACGCGCACCGCCATAACCCGACGGCGTCGACGGCGGCACCGCTGCTGTCGCTCGGCACCTTCTTCTCCAGGGCCCTCGATGCGGGCGTATAAGGGCAGTGGAAACCCAGGCGGCGGCCGCTCATACCAGGCACGCGACGTCTCCTGCCATGCGAAGACGCCGCAGCGGCCGGGGACAGGCCGTTTCTTCGGCGGAAGCGGGTCGGGACCCTCCCAGGGGGCCTTTCCCTTCTCTTCTGCAGAAAACCGGCGGATTGGTGACATTGGCGTAATGTGGAGCAAGGGCGAGGAAGAAGAAGAAAAGGATTAGCGGGAAGGAATGCACAGGAAGGGCTCGCGCTGTTCCGTACATAGCCGGAGGAGGCTAACCGTCGGCCTCCACGACCGCAGGTAATCATGACCCATTTTTGCATGCAGGGACTTGTGAAGCCGTGCGGTTGCCGATGCATCATGGGGAAGCGGAGACGCCCACGTCCAATCAACCGCCACGCGGCGCCCAAGGCCACAGACTATTGGGGCCCGCGGCGCTTCGCACTTGCCCCTTCGCTTCTCTGCTAAGCCAAGTCCGGGCACGCCTTGGGCCCGGGGGCTACTGTCGGCGTTCTGGGAACGGGGGTCCCTACACTTGCCTGCCTGCGGCCTGCGGCGTGGCTCAAGTGGGGACCCAGTGCAACCCAGCTTCCTCAGCTCAAGATCAAGACCGTCGCGAGGGGCCAAGCCTCGCGGGGCGGACGACAGGAAGCTTCCTCAGGAGCAGCCTCATCAGGCAGGCTCACGAGGAGGCGGAGAGATCAAGGTAGGGCACCTCGCGAGGAGTCCGTGACGCAAGCCATGACGATCGAGACCAAGCGGGCGCCGGCCTGCGCAGTGTCCTTGTTTCGCCTTCGGTGCAAAGGGGGCAAGCACATGCCAAGGCATCAGGCAAAGGTTACCGTTTCGGTGCAACAAGACCAAGACCAGCAGAACGGCAGGATGGAGGTCATCGTGGAGCCAGACGGCGTCATCGTCAGAGGCTTTGGCAGCCGAAGACCAACTTTAGTCAGGATAAGTGTACCAGATGTTCCCCTTCAAAATGGCCAATTGTTGGCGCCCTTCCCGCTCATTATTTGGGAAGAGGCCCAGGGCATCCCTCTATAAATAGGACTAGCAACCACAGAGTAGAGGCATCGGAAAACAAATCAATCAGAGGGAGGATCCAGATCACGCATAGAGAGAGAGAGATGCGACTGAACTCACCCAAGCAGTTCATCGCACCAGCTCAAGAACAGCCCTCGCGAGGCTGTTCTCCCTTTGTATTGTTCATCATTAGCCCCTGAGGCAATCCACCACACCACACACTGGAGTAGGGTATTACACCATAATGGTGGCCTGAACCAGTATAAATCTCGTGTCCCTTGCGTGTTCTTCTTTCTAGCCTAGATCCTTTGCGAGACTTCGATACGTGAGCTGGTAGGGAAAGATCTCCACGTGCACCCCAGAGTTCGAACCTCAAGGGTCTGCTGGAACCCAAAACCCGACAATCATGATGGCGTATCTCAACATTAAAGTGAGCCGCCAAACAAGTATTAAAAATCCCACCATGTATTTTACCCTTGGATTTATTAATGTGGAGGCGACGAGCCACAATACTCCCAACCTATAAGTGTTGTTGCCCTCCAGTGCACGACTTAAAACAGCAAGGTTTGTTGAACTGAGTGCACCCACCTTCTCTCTAGCAAGCAAACATTTTGCGATGAAAAGAGCAAAGTAATGAACAACAGGAAAATAAAACCAGCGGCAGTGATAGCTGACACCCTTCTATCATCTCCCACTGCCAAGGTGTGATAAAAGGCCTCAAACTCAGCCGGCCTAGGCTCGGCTAAGCTCCCATCAGAAGGGATCATGCATATATTACAAAATTTAGTAAGTGGTATCTGATGGTTTTCAGCATATAAATCAAAGCTCACTTCAGAGGATTATTCCTAGGAAGGAAAGTAAAACTCTGAACAAAGATGTTTGTGAGAATTTGATGTTGTTCACACTCATCTGCGATGAAGTCGGTGAGGCCGGCATTAGCAGCATATTGTGTGAACTCCTGAAGGATTCCAGCCTCTTCCATGAACTGGGTATGCGGCCATTCGCACGGGCGTACCTCCGCCAACCTCCGAGGATGGAGATCACTGTCAGAAGATTCCCCAATAACACCCTTGGAGTTCTTCTTAGAAGCAAACTTCCTAAAGATATGCATCTTTTTCCTATGAATAAATTTTTTGAAATTTTTAGTCCACAATTTTTTCTCAACAAAACTACACAAAATGGATAGCAACTACTCATAGGGATGCATAGAGGCCATAGCAAGCATTCAAACTACTTAGAACTCTAAGAATTCAACATGCAAGCTCATCTACAGCAGCACCAAGAGTAGCTAATTATTCAAAATATAAACCACTAAAACAAAAACTAATTGGACAAACGGTGGAGTCACATACCAAAGAACAATCCCCCGAAACAGTTTTGGAAACGGAGCTACAAGCAAAGAGATCGAAATCTGCGGGTTTGAGAGCAAGAACATGGGAGACAGAGCAATGGAGATTTTTTCTGGAGGTAAGTGATGATGTGGGATGATGAGATAAGTGAGGGGGGCCACGTGGGGACCACAACCCACCAGGGCGCGCCTGGTGGTCTGGCGCACCTGTGGGTTACGCCCACTGGTGCCCTCTCTCTGATATTATTTGCACCAGAAATTTATAAATATTCAGAAAAAAATCATATTAAATCTTCAGAGCATTCTGAGAACTTCTATTTTTGGGTCATTTTTTATTGCACGGGAAATTCAGAAATCAGACAAAGCATGGCATTTTATTTTATTTAACTAATAAAAACAGAAAACAAAAGGTAGGGACAGAAGGTAGTTTCTACTAAATTCATCAACTTCATACCGCCCAAAAATTATTCGTTAATAAGGTTGTTCAGGTCTTATTAACAACCACATTCGATTAGCATGAAACTGAAGAACTCTCGTAAATCACTAAGTTACCTCAATGGGGATATGAAAAACTTCCAATAGTGATTATCGGAGATTTTTCAATAATATTAATACCATTCACTTGGAATTGTTTCTTCGGAAAGTGCACCGTATGCTCATTACCATTAATATGAAAAGTGACCTTGCTTTCGTTGCAATCAATAACAGCCCCTGCAGTATTCAAGAAGGGTCTACCAAGGATAATCGACATGTTGTCGTCCTCGGGCATCTCAAGTATAACAAAGTCAGTCAAAATAGTAGAATTAGCAACAACAACGGGCACATCCTCACAGATACCAATAGGTATGGCAGTTAATTTGTCAACCATTTGCAAAGATATTTCAGTAGGTGTGAGTTTATTCAAATCAAGTCCTTTATATAAAGAGAAAGGCATAACACTAACACCTGCTCCTAAATCACACAAAGTTGTTTTCACATAATTCATTTTGATAGAGCAAGGTATAGTTGGTATTCCTGGATCTCCAAGTTTTTTAGGTACTCCATCCTTAAAAGTGTAATTAGCAAGCATAGTGGAGATTTCAGCTGTCGGTATTTTTCTTTTATTAGTGATGATTTCTTTCATATACTTTGCATAAGGAGGCATTTTCAAGATATCAGTCATGCGAGTATGCAAGAAGACCGGCCTCAGCATTTCAGCAAAGCATTCAAATTCTTCATCATTTTCTTTTTAGTTGACTTGGGTGGAAAGGGCATAGGTTTTTGAACCCACGGTTCTCTTTCTTTACCGTGTTTTCTAGCCACAAGGTCTCTTTTATCATATCTTTTATGCTTAGGTTGTGGGTTATCAAGATCAACAGGTGGTTCTATCTCAACATCATTGTCTAGTTCTTCATTATTGTTTGGTTGGGCATCTTCATGAACCTCACATTATCTTTTCATTATCACTAGGTGAGTGTTCATTACCGTAATCGAGTTTCAAAGATCGAGGTAGAAGTTTCATTATAATTGTCAGGAGGTTTTTCTACTTCAGGTTCACTAGAAGCATGTAAAGTCCTATCATTTTTCTTCTTATTTTTATTTCTAGAAGGACTAGGTGCATCAGTGTTAACTCTTTGTGAATCTAGTTCTATTCTTTTTGGGTGTCCCTCGGGATAAAGTGGTTCTGAGTCATTTTACCTCCTCTAGTTGCAATTCTAACAGCAAAGTCATGTATATTATTATTCATTTCATCAAGCAACTCTATGAGATTTAGCAACTTGTTCTAACTGAGTTTGTACCATAGAAGCATGCTTTCCAACACCTCTAACATCATTTGAGATTCTAAATAACAAGTCACTCAAGCGAGCAATCATATCAGAATTGTATTTCAATGGTTTTCATAACATTTGCATTGAAGTGATTTTGTTTTCTAATATAGTTTTCTAACTCATAAATGCATTGGCTAGGGTGCATATTGTGAGGATTGTCATTATCATTGAACATCATTAAAGAATTTACCTCTACCACCTTAGGCAGTGGTGGTGTATTAAGCCCATGTATTTCGTTGATCAAAGATGGTTAAGGTTTCCTAACCATGGACATGTGTTGTCATTTGATAACGGGATCACATCATTAGGAGAATGATGTGATGGACAAGACCCATCCGTTAGCTGATAACCCACAAGTATAGGGGATCGCAACAGTTTTCGAGGGTAGAGTATTCAACCCAAATTTATAAATTCGACACAAGGGGAGCCAAAGAATATTTGAAGGTATTAGCAGCTGAGTTGTCAATTCAACCACAGCTGGAGATTAATTATCTGCAGCAAAGTGATCAGTAGAAAAGTAGTTTGATAGTTTTGATAGTAGTAACTTTAGCAACGGTAACGGTAACAGTGATAACAGTAATTTTGTAGCAAGTGTAACAGTGATTATAACAGTAGTAACTTAGCAAGAACAATATAAGATAAATTCGTAGGCATTGGATCGGTAATTTGTTGGATGATATTCATCATGAGACAGTTATAACCTAGGGCGATACGGCACTAGCTCCAGTTCATCAATATAATGTAGGAATGTATTCCTGTCACATCCTTAGTCCTGGCATGCACTAGGCTAGCCTTCATGTTGCATCATGTTTAAAATTTTTTGAAACTTGAATTGAGGAGATTTGGAAGCCTCAGAATTTAAATAAAAGGAGGGCAAAACCCCTAAAATCTCATTCAATGTTCCCAAAATGTCCTTCCTAAATGTTTGATAATTTTTGGCAAGGGTTCTGGTCCCACACAAAATATTGAACATTTATAAGGAATTAATCTTGGGATTTTGAATTTAAATCATTAGCTATTTGAATTTGAATTATATTCATATAATTAGAATATAATTTCAAATACCCTGAAATATTTTATGAGCTTTTGGAAAAGTCCATCTAGCAGAATAAACATATTCAGAGGAGTTTTTGACATTGTTTGAATTGTTTTAAATTCAAAACAGTGGCAAAAGATTTAAAACAAAACAGAAACAGAAAACAATAAAAAGAACAGAAACTGTACCTGGCTTACCTGGCCCACGAACCGGCCCAGTTTCTTCCCCCCCCCCCTCGCTGGCCCAGGTGGCCCAGCCCACCACCGCCTCACCGTTCGTCATCTCCCTCGCGGAAAGGCGAGGCGAGGCGTGGCGAAGGCCCAGCGATGCCGACAGCCACCTCCTGCTGGCTGCTGCGTCCCGCTGCCCGGACGCCTCCATGTGTCGCCACGCGCCTCCCCGACCCCCTGGACCCCCTCGCTCTCTCCCTCTCCCTCGTTCTCTCCTCTGCTCCCTCTCTCTCTCGCCCGGACCGAGCACCGCCGTCGCCGCCCCTTGCTGCCCTCGCGGCCACCGCCACCCTCTCTCCGCCCCGACATGCCCCCGAGCTCCGCCCGACCTCCTCTTCCTCCCCACCGAGCCGCGCCCGCCAAGCGCCTCAAGCACCCTCCCGACCCCTTCATCCCCCTCGGGTCGCCGGAGATCTCCATCGCCGCCCGCTTGCTCGGCCCCTCCCGAGCCCGGTGATCACCTCTGCCGGAACGCGGTGAGCTCCTCGCCCCTCGCCCCTCTCCCGTCGGCTGCGTTCGTCCTCTAGCCCCGATCCCCAACCTTGACTGGCGTCTGCCCGCCCGGCCATGGCGTGGCCGTGTACGGCCGCCAAGCTTCGCAATTAAGCGTGCCACCGTGCTCGGCCACGTTCCTATGGGTCGGCCGCGACCATCCGCGGCTCTGCCGTACCCTACAACGCCAAAACCGTGGGTGCCCGAGCTCCGGCCGCCCTGCCTTTGCTCGCCGTCATTGTCTCCGGCCACCCCCGCACCTCCCGCTAGTCTCCTTAGATGCGCGCGAGCCCGGGCGTCACGTAGGGCCCCCCCCGCCTCTCTTTTGGTCACCGGAGGAGGAAACCCGCACCCCTCCGTCGTCTCCGGCTCCGCCGGCGGCGAGCAGCAGGTCAACTCCGGCGAGTTGACCGGGTTTGGCCTAGTTTGACTTCCCGGAGCCAGCGACATGCGGGCCCCGCCTGCTAACTAATCTAGTTTAGGTTTAAACTAATTTAACTTAACCTAGGTTAGTGCTAATTGACTAGGTTAGTTTAGTTAGTCACCGACGTGTGGCCCCACACGTCAGGTTTGACCCAGGTTGACTCTTGACGGTCTTTGACGTCATCTTGGCGCAATTATTTGATTTTACGGATTAATTTAATTCAGGAAATTCGAGAAAATACTCTAAACTTCTAAAAATCATATAAATTCAACCGTAACTTCGGATGGAAATAATTTATATATGAAAAATGATCAGAAAAATATGAAGAATCTGTTTATGCCATGATCATGCATGTTTGAACAAGTTAACCTCACTGAATAGGATGAATCATGATTAGGGTAATTTATGAACTAGCATTTGGAGTTGGAGTTCAACCTTGTTTGAATTCCACTTCAACTAACAGGTTATTATTGCATTAGGTGAATTCAGTACCTTAATATGACATGTCATTCATGTGAATGTGCATTGCATTGATTGTGTTCTCTCTTGTTTGCCGGTAATTGCCCCCTCCCGGTAGACGATGTTCCGACGATTGTTCGATGACACCGATGAAGAACTATATTATCTTCAGAAGTGCCAGGCAAGCAAAACCCCCCTTGTTCATTCCGATATAATCCCACTCTCTCGCTCCTGCTCTATTTTATTGCATTAGGACAACAACGACTCATGTGTTACTTGCTGCGGTAGCTGAACCCCTTTATCCTCTGCATGACCTGTCATTCCACGATGAATTAGATGAAACCCACTAGCATGAGTAGGAGTTGTTTGAGCCATGTTGTGCCTACTCATTCATGCTTGTTGTCATGCCTGCTACTGCTTAGAGTTGAGTCAGGTCTGATTCATCGGGAATGAATTGGAATGGTTGTGTGAACATGTCCTACTACGTGTGTGAGCTAAGTGTGTGAACACGATTTGGTAAAGGTAGCGGTGAGAGGCCATGTAGGAGTACATGGTGGGTTGTCTCATTGCAGCCGTCCTCAGGAACCGAGATCTGTGTTTGTGATCCATGAAACAGTTACTACCACGCATTGGGCCCGAAACCAATGGACCCTCTCGGCTTCTTAACCACCCTTGTCCTCAGTCAGGAGTTGCAAGTAGTTTACGGTGTTTGTAGCATCTTTGGGGAGCCGCCTTAACGCTGACCGTAGGGGTGGGTTGTGTTGCGGTAGGCACCGTGGCCCGGTGTACCGATTCGCCCGTTTGGTGTCTCGGGAACCCCGCACACATCGTTCGGGCTGTATGGGAAACCTCGGCCGGACTCCTGCGGATGGAACCCGAATAGGCGATAAACCTGGACTTGGGACTTGTGTGTTTAGGTAGGTCGTGGCCGACACCCACGTTGGGCTTCCGCTTGAAGGTTGCCGAGTACATGTCGTGTAAACGGCGGTAAGTGGTGAGCGTGTGTGAAGAAGTACCCCTGCAGGGTTAATATGATCTATTCGAATAGCCGTGTCCACGGAGAAGGACTTCTGGGTTGCCTATATCGGTTCATAGACAAGTGAAAGTGGATACTCTAAAATGCGCAAGATAAGCGTGAGTGCTATGGATGGCGTTCTCGTAGGGAAGGCGGGAGCGGGTCCATAGTGGTGTATTGATATGGTGAATATGTGGACTCGTGTGCGCCACCTCAAAAGAGTTACTTGCAGTCGTAGTTCGGGATAGCCACCGAAGTCAAAGCTGGCTTGCCGGTCAAACTCCACCAACCCCTTTTGATAATGATGCATATGTAGTTAGTTACGATGTAAGTCTTGCTGAGTACAATTGTACTCACGTTTGCTTATTTTATATTTTGCGAGAGACGTCGGTCTCGCTAGTAGTTCCATGTGGACTTGACGTTTAGCTTGTTACCTCAGCTACGATCTTGTGCCCTCGGCAGATCTCGGTAGATAGTCGGGCTTCTCACTTTTTCATTTATACTTATGCGTACTCGGACATGATTAGCTTCCGCTTGTGCTTTGACTTGTATGTTCGAGTGTTGGGTCATGAGACCCATGTTTGTAATATCTCGCTCCTCGGAGCCTATTGATAAATATTTGAGTCGTAGAGTTATGTTGTGATGCCATGTTGTATCTACGCATATCGAGCATAATGTGTGTATGTGCGAAATGCTTGATATGTGTGGGATCCGACAAACTAGTTGTTTATCCTTGGCAGCCTCTCATATGGGGAAATGTAGTCTCGTGCTTACGAGCGATAGTAGTCCGCTACAGCCCGGTTCACCGGAGTCCTGCTAGCCCAAAGACTACCGCTTGGACACTTGATCGGCCGGCATGTGTTTCACTTCGTTCCTATGTCCGTCTTCGGGAAATGTCACGCGGTGTTATTCGAGTCCTGCCTAGCCTGCTACAGCCCGGGATACCGGAGTCCTGTTAGCCCGGTGCTACAGCCCGAATATATCCGTTGATGACCGACATGTTCGATGTGATTCATGTATGCCTGTCCCCATAGGTTAGCGCCGCTTTGGGTTCACGACTAGCCATGTCGGCCCGGGTTCTTTGTCATATGGATGCTAGCGACACTATCATATCGTGAGCCAAAAGACGCATAAGCGGTCCCGGGCCATGGTAAGGCGACACCTGTGGGAATACCGTGCGTGAGGCCGCAAAGTGATATGATGTGTTACATGCTAGATCGGTGTGACTTAGGATCGGGTCTGACGGCGTTGGTATCGAGCTTTGTTGCTGTCAGGATTACCAAGCCAAACTGGTCGAAGTTGTGTCTAGAAATGCTTTAGTTATATAAGGGAATTGATTGTGGAAGGAACGTAAGGCTCTTTTTACTCCTTATACCTCATGGCCTTCTAATCTGAGTCATCCTCTTCTCTTCTACGGGTTTAAGAACTAGGCTTCTCATCTATCTATCGGGATGACGTGTTACTAATCCATAGACCTATAAGATTGTTGGTTTTAATCCCGGTTCAGTTCCTACTATTCCTGTATGATAACTGTTGATCTCAGAATCTTGTTATGATGTTGTTGAGTGGTTATGCCACCATTTTGCAGGATGTCTCAAATCATTTTGAGCAATTACAGCCGTTATGCTGTCCGAGTTATCCCAGGTCTCTAAATAGTCTGATGCATTTGCAAATCCCTTCTTCCGTTCCTGATGTCCTTTTGGGTCAGAATAAGCACACTAATCGGTAAGTTGAGGTACGTTGTTGCCTCAACATATATGTTGGAACTACTATTATGACCCTAGGTGTTTAGGAAGTCACCTAGCAATTTAGCAATGCTTTTGTATCCCTAGTGTGATGATTACGCCATCATTTTCGAAAGCATCTCGTGATGCCATTTAGTAGTAGGCATTCTACTCCCGGGGTTTCGAACCGAGATTCATCCTACTTCATGTTGTTAGTATTTTCTAGTGCCTTTAGGATATTAGTACCCTTTGCGATAGTCCTCGAAGTCCGTGGTATTCTCCTTCTTCCAAATACCATGAACTAATTATGGCAGAAGTTCTTTTGAACCAAAACATCACAATAAGAGTGCTCTTGAGGAGTACTCCATCCATATTGTGACTCGCCAATTCTACCTTTTACGCATGGATTATCCGGAAGAAATGTTGAGCTCGCTTCGACATACTAATCTGTGCATCCACAACTCGTAAAGTTATATGCTCCTCGAGTTGTTCCTCTTTAGTTGTACTCCGACCCTCGTCGAACAATTGATAACCAAGGGTATGGGTGCATTCGAGTTCATCAATGCCTTTACTCCTATGGTCCGTCAAGCCATTCTATTCCGGAATGACTAGGAGAAACAAACTCAAAGACCTCATCCATATCCGTGGATTGGGTCAAAGCAGTTGTATCCGCAGATCAAAATGCCAATTCAGCTTTTGAATCTGTTCCACCCTGAAGTATTGCCATCTTATGTCAAGAATGTCATGGGAATTGCACAACCTCTTAGGAATTCTTGACGCAGTGATACTTCTCGCCATCATTATTCATTCCTCGGATCCGTATTGATGTAACCGGAATGCCGGCAAGTGAATTGTGATGTGCGAAATCAATACTCCGAGCCACTCGTTGCTTGGTGGTAAATGGACAATATTCTCATTCTTAGCGTGTTGGTTATTAAACCATCATTCTAAGATTGATCGTGCTACCTAGTCCTTATTTTCGGTGCACTCTTCGATCCATGAGTTAGGATCTTGTCAAGTCCTCACTCCCTTAATCATATCATCTTGCCTTGAAAAGCAAGATTGTTCTCGAGCTTAGTAACATACCGGTGGTTCGTGACTTTCCAAATATCTTCTTGGAAGTGTTACCGGGTTGTTCCCTGACTGTTATGTTGAGCCCGTGATCAAGTCGGTTTCTTGTGAACCACCCCTTCTCCAAGAATCTGTGTTGGATACCCCTGAGCTAATTGGTTAAGCTAAACAACAACTTGGAGAGTTGGAAGATAAAAGCTTGCCTAACTTAGTTCGATCCAAAGGGATATTCTTGTGAAGTGTATGTTGAAGAAAGATGATATCTTCATCGATTGGTCCTCGTGATCGTTGTTGGATCTATCGTCCTCCCAATTCTTTGATTTGAGTATGGGCTATCGTCAAATCAAATCAGTACTAACGGTGCTCGTAATGTTGTCTTACTCGTGGTTGATCCCTCGAGCATACACCATTATATCTTTGGTCCGACCAATGCTAGCAACGTGTTCACATGATGGTGGAAGTCCAAAGGATATGGAAATTCCGATGAGTTGTCGTTGAGCCCATCGGTAGCATTTTGTCTCCCCATGAGTCATGTTGAACATCAACCTAGTGTTGGAAACTTGTGTAAGCAATGCCTTCGTGATCCGTTCATGAAGCCTATGCTTGGATGGTTGAAGAGACTTCCTCGAATTTATGTGTTTTAGGTGTAAGTTGCCGCCATGAATTTGAGAAAGCTTTGTCTTGCTTCCTCTGGAATCATTCCAGGTCAGTCATGCATGTGCGAAGTATTCTATGGTTTGATAGACTGATCATCTTCATTCCGTATGTATTCCTAGCACACCAAGCCACTGACTGATTTGTTCAAGGAAAGGAGTTCTTTCATAAGAGCTAATCCGGACTTATGTAAGGACTTTGTTATCCGCAATGATGGTTCCCAATCTGAACTCGGTAGTGTTTTGTTGTGAGACTACCATGTGGTCATGCTTGTCTGAAACAACGTGTTCACATGTTTGTAGCAAAACCAGCTCATGTTTTGGAGCTTGCTATCGTAGTTCATATCCCGAGAATCTCGCAACGCCATCTCGTCAAATTGTGTTGCAACCCTTCCTTTTCGGACATGATGAGTCTGAAATATCCTAACATCAACCAGATCTGAATCTCGTGCAGATATGATGGTTGGAACATTCAACAGTTGTATCTCGTTCCCAGCCTTGCACCCCATTGTGCCAATTTCCATGGGCTGCCCTCTCATTAATTGATGTCTAGGATCATCCTCAAAAGTGGACTTACCATGGGTCCCCTCCACCTCCGACGACAAGCAAAAATCATCCATTGCGTTGTCTTCAACAAGGTAGTCTACATCATCCATTCTAGTCCGGGTGTACCATTCCTTTGCATCCCACCAAATGATCGTTGTGAATTGCCTTAGGCTGGTATAAAGAGTTCCAATGATCTATGGATCAAAAGTAATTCTTTTTGCCACTTAAGGGAATAGTTCTTGCGTCACCCTTCTCGAGGTGTCCTGTTACGGGATCATGATAAATATTCCTCGCCACCTTGACACCATCCACCATCTCTCTAAGCGTGGAATTGTTGCCACCAATCAAACCCGTCCTTTGTTCTTCCATCCCTCTCGATGTGTTTTGTGTCTCAACTCGAGAGGGGTCACCGTCTCAGTCCGTGAGTCGATCATGTTTACTTGATCTTCGTGAAGATCAAATCATGTAAGGTTTCCCCCTTCTTTCTGTTGTCGTGTCGGGTGAAGATCTCAAAAGCAAAGACGTCAAGACCAAGATGATGGAGTAAATCAACATTTTCGAGGAGGGCAAATGGATCATGAAGATTGTGATAGTTTGTGACTTCCCTTTTCCTCTTACCTCACGTCTTGAATCTCGGGGCGAGATTCTTGTTTAGTGGGGGTGAGTTGTCACATCCTTAGTCCTGGCATGCACTAGGCTAGCCTTCATGTTGCATCATGTTTAAAATTTTTTGAAACTTGAATTGAGGAGATTTGGAAGCCTCAGAATTTAAATAAAAGGAGGGCAAAACCCCTAAAATCTCATTCAATGTTCCCAAAATGTCCTTCCTAAATGTTTGATAATTTTTGGCAAGGGTTACGGTCCCAAACAAAATATTGAACATTTATAAGGAATTAATCTTGGGATTTTGAATTTAAATCATTAGCTATTTGAATTTGAATTATATTCATATAATTAGAATATAATTTCAAATACCCTGAAATATTTTATGAGCTTTTGGAAAAGTCCATCTAGCGTAATAAACATATTCAGAGAGGAGTTTTTGACATTGTTTGAATTGTTTTAAATTCAAAACAGTGGCAAAAGATTTAAAACAAAATGTAAAATGTAAAACAATAAAAAGAACAGAAACTGTACCTGGCTTACCTGGCCCACGAACCGGCCCAGTTTCTTCCCCCCCCCCCCCTCGCTGGCCCAGGTGGCCCAGCCCACCACCGCCTCACCGTTCGTCGTCTCCCTCCGCTGAAGGCAAGCGAGGCGAGGCGTGATGAAGGCCGGGCGATGCCGACGGCCACCTCCGCCTGGGCTGCTCAAGGCCCTCACGCCGGACGCCTCCATGTGTCGCCACGCCTCGACCCCCTGACCCCTCGCTCTCTCCCTCTCCCTCGTTCTCTCCTCTGCTCCCTCTCTCTCTACCCGGACCGAGCACCGCCGTCGCCGCCCCTTGCTGCCCTCGCGGCCACCGCCACCCTCTCTCCTCCCCGACATGCCCACGAGCTCCGCCCCGACCTCCTCTTCCTCCCCACCGAGCCGCGCCCCGCCAAACGCCTCAAGCACCCTCCCGACCCTTCATCCCCTCGGGTCGCCGGAGATCTCCATCGCCGCCCGCTTGCTCGGCCCCTCCTCGAGCCAGTGATCACCTCTGCGGAACATGGTGAGCTCCTGCGCCCTCGCCCTCTCCCCGTCGACGCTGTTCGTCCTCTAGCCCCGATCCCCAACCTTGACCGGCGTCTACTCGCCACGGCCATGGCGTGGCCGTGGCACACAGCCAAGCTCGCAATTGAGCGTGCCACCGTGCTCAAGACGCGTTCCTAGGGGTCGGCCGCGACCATCCGCGGCTCTGCCGTACCCTACAACGCCATAAAACCGTGGGTGCCCGAGCTCGCCGCCGCTGCCGCTTTCGCCGTCATTGTCTCCGCCACCCCGCACCTCCCGCTTAGTCTCCTTAGATGCTGGGCGAGCCCAAGGCCACGTAGGGCCCCCGCCTCTCTTTTGGTCACCGGAGGAGGAAACCCGCACCTCCGTCGTCTCGGCTCCGCCCGGCGATGAGCAGCGGGTCAACTCCGGCGAGTTGACCCGGTTTGGCCTAGTTTGACTTCCTGAGCCATCGACATGCGGGCCCCGCCTGCTAACTAATCTAGTTTAGGTTTAAACTAATTTAACTTAACCTAGGTTAGTGCTAATTGACTAGGTTAGTTTAGTTAGTCACCGACGTGTGGCCCCACACGTCAGGTTTGACCCAGGTTGATCTGCGACGGTCTTGACGTCATCTTGGCCGACGTTAATTATTTGATTTTACGGATTAATTTAATTCAGGAAATTCCGTAAAAATACTCTAAACTTCTAAAAATCATATAAATTCAACCGTAACTCGGATGGAAATAATTTATATATGAAAAATGATCAGAAAAATATGAAGAATCTGTTTATGCCATGATCATGCATGTTTGAACAAGTTAACCTCACTGAATAGGATGAATCATGATTAGGGTAATTTATGAACTAGCATTTGGAGTTGGAGTTCAACCTTGTTTGAATTCCACTTCAACTAACTTGGTTATTATTGCATTAGGTGAATTCAGTACCTTAATATGACATGTCATTCATGTGAATGTGCATTGCATTGATTGTGTTCTCTCTTGTTTGCCGGTAATTGCCCCCTCCGGTAGAGCGATGTTCCGACGATTGTTCGATGACACCGATGAAGAACTATATTATCTTCAAGTGCTGTGCAAGCAAAACCCCCTTGTTCATTCCGATATAATCCCACTCTCTCGCTCCTGCTCTATTTTATTGCATTAGGACAACAACGACTCATGTGCTACTTGTCATGGTAGCTGAACCCCTTTATCCTCTGCATGACCTGTCATTCCACAAGAATTAGATGAAACCCACTAGCATGAGTAGGAGTTGTTTGAGCCATGTTGTGCCTACTCATTCATGCTTGTTGTCATGCCCGCCATCGCTTAGAGTTGAGTCAGTCCGATTCATCGGGAATGAATTGGAATGGTTGTGTGAACATGTCCCATCGTGTGTGAGCTAAGTGTGTGAACACGATTTGGTAAAGGTAGCGGTGAGAGGCCATGTAGGAGTACATGGTGGGTTGTCTCATTGCAGCCGTCCTCGTGAACTGAGATCTGTGTTTGTGATCCATGAAACAGTTACTACCACGCATTGGGCCCGAAACCAATGGACCCTCTCGGCTTCTTAACCACTCTTGTCCTCGGTCCGGGAGTTGCAAGTAGTTTCGGTGTTTGTAGCATCTTGGGGGCCGCATTTAACGCTGACCGTAGGGGTGGGTTGTGTTGCGGTAGGCACCGTGGGGTCTGTACCGATTCGCCTGCTTGGTGTCTCGGGAACCCTGCACACATCGTTCGGGCTGTATGGGAAACCTCGGCCGGACTCCTGCGGATGGAACCCGAATAGGCGATAAACCTCGACTTGGGACTTGTGTGTTTAGGTAGGTCGTGGCCGACACCCACGTTGGGCTTCCGCTTGAAGGTTGCCGAGTACATGTCGTGTAAACGGCGGTAAGTGGTGAGAGCGTGTGAAGAAGTACCCCTGCAGGGTTAATATGATCTATTCAAATAGCCGTGTCCACGGAGAAGGACTTCTGGGTTGCCTATATCAGTTCATAGACAAGTGAAAGTGGATACTCTAAAATGCGCAAGATAAGCGTGAGTGCTATGGATGGCGTTCTCGTAGGAAGACGGGAGCGGGTCCATAGTGGTGTATTGATATGGTGAATATGTGGAGTCGCGCCACCTCAAAAGAGTTACTTGCAGTCGTAGTTCAGGATAGCCACCGAGTCAAAGCTGGCTTGCTGCAGTCAAACTCCATCAACCCCTTTTGATAATGATGCAGATGTAGTTAGTTATGATGTAAGTCTTGCTGAGTACAATTGTACTCACGTTTGCTTATTTTATATTTTGCGAGAGAGGCGTCGGTCTCGCTTAGTAGTTCCATGTGGACTTCGACGTTTAGCTTGTTACCTCAGCTACGATCTTGTGCCCTCGGCAGATCTCGGTAGATAGTCGGGCTTCTCGGCCTTTTTCATTTATACTTATGCGTACTCGAGACATGATTAGCTTCCGCTTGTGCTTTGACTTGTATGCTCGAGTGTTGGGTCATGAGACCCATGTTTGTAATATCTCGCTCCTCGAGCCTATTGATAAATATTTGAGTCGTAGAGTTATGTTGTGATGCCATGTTGTATCTACGCATATCGAGCATAATGTGTGTATGTCTGAAATGCTTGATATGTGTGGGATCCGACAAACTAGTTGTTTATCCTTGGCAGCCTCTCATATGGGGAAATGTAGTCTCGTGCTTACGAGCGATAGTAGTCCGCCATACCGGTTCACCGGAGTCACCGCTAGCCCAAAGACTACTGCTTGGACACTTGACTGGCCGGCATGTGTTTCACCGTTCCTTATGTCTCGCCCTTCGGGAAATGTCACGCGGTGTTATTCGAGTCTGCCTAGCCTGCTACAGCCCGGGATACCGGAGTCCTGTTAGCCCAGTGCTACAGCCCGAATATATTCGTTGATGACCGACATGTTCGATGTGATTCATGTATGCCTGTCCCCATAGGTTAGCGCCGCTTTGGGTTCACGACTAGCCATGTCGGCCCGGGTTCTTTGTCATATGGATGCTAGCGACACTATCATATACGTGAGCCAAAAGACGCAAACGGTCCCGGGCCATGGTAAGGCGACACCCGTGGGAATACCGTGCGTGAGGCCGCAAAGTGATATGATGTGTTACATGCTAGATCGGTGTGACTTAGGATCGGGGTCCTGACAATTCCATAAATAGCCATACGTGCTTATGGAAAGAACTTGCATGACATCTTTTGTCCTACCCTCCCGTGGCAGCGGGGTCCATATTGGAAACTAAGGGATATTAAGGCCTCCTTTTAATAGTGAACCGGAACAAAGCATTAACACATAGTGAATACATGAACTCCTCAAACTACGGTCATCACCGGGAGTGGTCCCGACTATTGTCACTCCGGGGTTGCCGGATCATAACACGAAAGGTGTGACTATAACTTGCAAGATCGGATCTAGAACATGGATAGTATGATGATAACATAAACGGTTCACATCTGAGTTCATGGCACCGGGCCCAAAGTGACAAGCATTAAGCATGGCAAAGTCATAGCAACATCAATCTTAGAACATAGTGGATACTAGGGATCAAGCCCTAACAAAACTAACTCAATTACATGATGAATCTCATCCAACTACTCACCGACCAGCGAGCCTATGAAGGAATTACTCACTCCGGTGGGGAGCATCATGGAATTGGCGATGGAGAAGGGTTGGTGATGATGAAGAACAAAGATCCCGCTCTCCAGAGCCCCAAACGGACTCCAGATCTGGCCTCCCGATGAAGAACAGGAGGTGACGACGGCTCCGTCTTGTGGATCGTGATAATTCTTTCTCCTTGATTTTTTCGGGAATAATAGGATTTTATAGCGTCGGTTTCAGGGTATGCGGGGCCACCAGGTGGGGACAACCTACCTGGGCGCGCCAGGAGAGGGGGGCGCGCCCTGGTGGGTTGTGCCCACCTAGGTGCCCCTCTCCGGTAGGTCTTGGCTCCAGAAATTATTATTTATTATATAAAAATTCCTCGCAAAGTTTCGCTCCATTCCGAGAACTTTTATTTCTGCACAAAAACAACACCATGGTAGTTCTACTGAAAACAGCATCACTCCGGGTTAGTTTCATTCAAATCATGCAAATTAGAGTCCAAAACAAGAGGAAAAGCGTTAGAAAAAGTAGATACGTTGGAGACGTATCAACTCACCCAAGCTTAAACCTTTGCTTGTCCTCAAGCAATTCAGTTGATAAACTGAAAGTGAAAAAGAAAATCTTTTACGAACTCTTTTGCTCTTGTTTGCATAAATAAGCTTAAACAGCACCCAGGTTTTCAGCCAACATTATAACTAACCATGCCAACAATAACTCTTAATGATTATATTGACTCATATCAATGACATAATCAACTAGCAAGCAATAATAAGGTATCTCAAACAGCAACACATTGTCAAAACAACCATGATATAATATGACAATAGTGGTATCTCGCTAGCCGTTTCTAACGCAGCAAAACATAAATGCAGAGCACCTCCAAAGTTCAAGCAGCGACTAAACATTGTAATTCATGGTAGAAAAGATCCAGTCATGATGCACCCAACATTAGCTACTCATAATGCATAAGTCATGACAGTTGTGCTCTCAGGTTCTAGCGCTTGTTTAAGAAGGTGATGACACAACATAAAAGTAAATAGATAGTCCCTTCGCAGAGGGAAGCAGTGATTTGTAGAGGTGCCAGAGCTCAAGTTTTAAAAACAGAGGTAAATGATATTTTGAGACATGCACCCTTCTCATTTACTTCACGACCATAAGTTATCAATATCTTCCATGTTAAGCACGGTAGTGGCGGTTCCCAAGCGATAAAAGTAAAGGTTTTGACTCCATTGGGAGTTTTTGTTTGGTTATTTGTAAGCTTTCTCTGTTTGTAGTTTGGGACTGGGCATCCCTATTACCGCCCTTTTCTCGTGCGATGGCGAGTGAATAAACACTCGACCTGAGAATAACCCGCTTAGCATGGAAGATACCGACCACCTCCTCGCTGCTCCATGAGCGATCCAGAAAACAAAAGGATATTTATTTGAAGTTTTTAGAGGTGGCACATGCAAATTTACTTAGGACGGCAGGGTAATACTGTATATAGGTAGGTATGGTGGACTCATCTGGAATAACTTTGGGTTCAAGGTTTTTGATGTACAAGCAGAATTCCCACTTAGTACAGGCGAAAGCTATCAATTAGATGGAGAAGCGGCCAACTAGAGAACAACAACGGTCATAAACATGCATTATTCATAAGTAACATTGGACACTAGCATGAGTAGGATATGAACACCATGAATATAAATATCATAAATGCTATGTTGGTTTTGATTCAACTACATGCATGAACATGTGCCAAGTCAAGCCACTCGAACATTAGGAGGAGGATACCATATCATCATACTACATCACAATCATTTTAACGCAATGTTGATATCCAAGATAAATCATTATCCACTCCTAGCTACTTATGCATGACATGAGAAACTATAATCTCTAATTGTCATTGCAAACATGTTTAACCATAATGGGCAATCATGGATACTCAGTTAAACATATTTACACAGACAGAACACGTCGAGTTCATACCCGTTTCTCTCTGCCACGACCAGTTCATCGAATATCGTCATTATCGCCTTTCACTTGCACGACCGAACGATGTGAAAATAATAATAGTGCAAGAGTGTCGTGGACTAAGCTGGAATCTGCAAACATTTTATTCAACAGGAGAAGACAAGGTAAAATGGGCTCTTTATTAGATTAACATTTATTCATATGAGAGCCACTCAGCATTTTCATCGTGGTCTTCTTCTCGGTACAACTCGAATAAAAAGAAAAGAAATTTAGAGAAACACACTGAAATATTTTTGGAGTTTTTGGTTTTCTTGAACAAGCAAATAAGAGGGAAAAGCAAAAACGAGAAAAACTATTTACACGGGAAATCTCCCAATTAGCAAAAGAAGAACAAGGAAATCTTTTTGGGTTTTCTTTTTAGTATTACAACTAAGCATGCATAGAAAGTAAACTAACTACCACTATTTTTTTTGGTTTTTCTAGTTTTTCAAACACACAAGAAGAAAGCGAGAAAATAAATCTAAGCATGGATGATACAATGAAAAGTGTGAACACCGACAACTAGAATGAAATATGTGAACATGAATGTAATGTCGGTGAGAAACACGCATTCCCCAAGCTTAGGCTTTTGGCCTAACTTGGTAATCGATCAAGAGTCTGGATAGTAGTTGAGTCGAGGAATGGGCATCCACTCATCCCAATCGCTAAGGCTCCTCCTATGCCTTCGCAGCAGCCTACACGTTCCGGAGGCGATGACGTCCGCATGCATAATCCTATATCCGCCTCGCAAATGTAATCAAACAAAGCAGGGGTAGGCAATGGAATAATATCACGAGTTTGAATGCTTAAAACCAGGTTATAAGGAATAGGAATATCAGGGTAATCTCGTGCAATAAAATGGTGGTGCTCCATGGCTGCGCGGTCTAGGTAAACCTTGGTCAGAGGATAATCATGATGGCGTATCTCAACATTAAAGTGAGCCGCCAAACAAGTAGCAAAAATCCCACCATGTATTTTACCCTTGGATTTTTTAATGTGGAGGCGACGAGCCACAATACTCCCAAGCTATAAGTGTTGTTGCCCTCCAGTGCACGACTTAAAACAGCAAGGTTTGGTGAACTGAGTGCACCCACCTTCTCTCTAGCAAGCAAACATTTTGCGATGAAAAGAGAAAAGTAATGAACAACAGGAATACAAACCAGCGGCAGTGATAGCTGACACCCTTCTATCATCTCCCACTGCCAAGGTGCGATAAAAGGCCTCAAACTCAGCCGGCCTAGGCTCGGCTAAGCTCCCATCAGAAGGGATCATGCATATGTTACAAAATTCAGTAAGTGGTATCTGATGGTTTCATCATATAAATCAAAGCTCACTTCAGGAGGATTATTCCTAGGAAGGAAAGTAAAACTCTGAACAAAGATGTTTGTGAGAATTTGATGTTGTTCACACTCATCTGCGATGAAGTCGGTGAGGCCGGCATTAGCAGCATATTGTGTGAACTCCTGAAGGATTCCAGCCTCTTCCATGAACTGGGTATGCGGCCATTCGCACGGGCGTACCTCCGCCAACCTCCGAGGATGGAGATCACCGCTTAAGATTCCCCAATAACACCCTTGGAGTTCTTCTTAGAAGCAAACTTCCTAAAGATATGCATCTTTTTCCTATGAATAAATTTTTGAAATTTTTAGTCCACAATTTTTTCTCAACAAAACTACACAAAATGGATAGCAACTACTCATAGGGATGCATAGAGGCCATAGCAAGCATTCAAACTACTTAGAACTCTAAGAATTCAACATGCAAGCTCATCTACATCAGCACCAAGAGTAGCTAATTATTCAAAATATAAACCACTAAAACAAAAACTAATTGGACAAACGGTGGAGTCACATACCAAGGAACAATCCCCCGAAACAGTTTTGGAAACGGAGTCATGAAAGCAAAGAGATCGAAATCTGGGTTTGAGAGCAAGAACATGGGAGACAGAGCAATGGAGATTTTTTCTGGAGGTAAGTGATGATGTGGGATGATGAGATAAGTGAGGGGGGCCACGTGGGGACCACAACCCACCAGGGCGCGCCTGGTGGTCCTGGCGCACCCAGGTGGGTTCTGCCCACCTGGTGCCCCTCTCTCTGATATTATTTGCACCAGAAATTTATAAATATTCAGAAAAAAATCATATTAAATCTTCAGAGCATTCTGAGAACTTCTATTTTTGGGTCATTTTTTATTGCACGGGAAATTCAGAAATCGTATAAAGCATGGCATTTTATTTTATTTAACTAATAAAAACAGAAAACAAAAGGTAGGGATGTAAGGTAGTTTCTACTAAATTCATCAACTTCATACCGCCAAAAATTATTCGTTAATAAGGTTGTTCAGTCTTATTAACAACCACATTCGATTAGCATGAAATCAAGAAGAACTCTCAGTAAATCACTAAGTTACCTCAATGGGGATATGAAAAACTTCCAATAGTGATTATCGGAGATTTTTCAATAATATTAATACCATTCACTTGGAATTGTTTCTTCGGAAAGTGCACCGTATGCTCATTACCATTAATATGAAAAGTGACCTTGCTTTCATTGCAATCAATAACAGCCCCTGCAGTATTCAAGAAGGGTCTACCAAGGATAATCGACATGTTGTCGTCCTCGGGCATCTCAAGTATAACAAAGTCGCCAAAATAGTAGAATTAGCAACAACAACGGGCACATCCTCACAGATACCAATAGGTATGGCAGTTAATTTGTCAACCATTTGCAAAGATATTTCAGTAGGTGTGAGTTTATTCAAATCAAGTCCTTTATATAAAGAGAAAGGCATAACACTAACACCTGCTCCTAAATCACACAAAGCTGTTTTCACATAATTCATTTTGATAGAGCAAGGTATAGTTGGTATTCCTGGATCTCCAAGTTTTTTAGGTACTCCATCCTTAAAAGTGTAATTAGCAAGCATAGTGGAGATTTCAGCTGTCGGTATTTTTCTTTTATTAGTGATGATTTCTTTCATATACTTTGCATAAGGAGGCATTTTCAAGATATCAGTCATGTGAGTATGCAAGAAGACCGGCCTCAGCATTTCAGCAAAGCATTCAAATTCTTCATCATTTTCTTTTTAGTTGACTTTGGTGGAAAGGGCATAGGTTTTTGAACCCACGGTTCTCTTTCTTTACCGTGTTTTCTAGCCACAAGGTCTCTTTTATCATATCTTTTATGCTTAGGTTGTGGGTTATCAAGATCAACAGGTGGTTCTATCTCAACATCATTGTCTAGTTCTTCATTATTGTTTGGTTGGGCATCTTCATGAACCTCACATTATCTTTTTCATTATCACTAGGTGAGTGTTCATTACCAGACTGAGTTTCAGCATCAAAGGTAGAAGTTTCATTATAATTGTCAGGAGGTTTTTCTACTTCAGGTTCACTAGAAGCATGTAAAGTCCTATCATTTTTCTTCTTATTTTTATTTCTAGAAGGACTAGGTGCATCAGTGTTAACTCTTTGTGAATCTAGTTCTATTCTTTTTGGGTGTCCCTCAGGATAAAGTGGTTCCTGAGTCATTTTACCTCCTCTAGTTGCAATTCTAACAGCAAAGTCATGTATATTATTATTCATTTCATCAAGCAACTCTATGAGATTTAGCAACTTGTTCTAACTGAGTTTGTACCATAGAAGCATGCTTTCCAACACCTCTAACATCATTTGAGATTCTAAATAACAAGTCACTCAAGCGAGCAATCATATCAGAATTGTATTTCAATGGTTTCATAACATTTGCATTGAAGTGATTTTGTTTTCTAATATAGTTTTCTAACTCATAAATGCATTGGCTAGGGTGCATATTGTGAGGATTGTCATTATCATTGAACATCATTAAAGAATTTACCTCTACCACCTTAGGCAGTGGTGGTGTATTAAGCCCATGTATTTCTTCAATAGGAGGTAAATTTTTAACATCCTCAGCTTTAATACCTTTTTCCTTCATACATTTCTTTGCCTCTTGCATACCTTTAGGACTGAGATATAATATACCCCTCTTCTTCAGAGTGGATTTAGCCGGTGGTTCGGAAGAATCCAATCATCATAATTTTTCAATATATTATTCAATAATTCTTCAGCTTGTCCAACAAATCGTTCCCTCCCCTCGTCTTTGAGGGAAATATCTTAGTCTTAGCATCCTTCAGATTCTTCAGTGATAAATTGATAATAATCCCAAGTGACTCAACAAATATATATATGCTCCCCGACAACAAATGCCGTAAAAAAGGTCTTGATAACCCACAAGTATAGGGGATCACAACAGTTTTCGAGGGTAGAGTATTCAACCCAAATTTATAGATTCGACACAAGGGGAGCCAAAGAATATCTGTAGCAAAGTGATCAGTAGTAAAGTAGTTTGATAGTTTTGATAGTAGTAACAGTAGCAACGGTAACAGTTACAGTGATAGCAATAATTTTGTAGCAAGTGTAACAGTGATGATAACAGTAGTAACTTAGCAAGAACAATGTAAGATAAATTCGTAGGCATTGGATCGGTAATTTGTTGGATGATATTCATCATGAGAAAGTTATAACCTAGGGCGATATGGCACTACACTACTCCAGGTTGCTGCTAACGCGACACTACGATTAGAGACCCTTCGACGAAACTGTGTGCGATGCCATAATCGCAAAAGGTGGGGTAAAATAATCGTCAAAAAAGGTGCAAAACGTTTGCGATGGAGGATGCATCAAACACGGTTCAGATTTTAGTTGTGTGTGTGATGCAGGGCATACAGTTCAGCTCAATTAACTATTTGCGATGAGGAGGAACAAAAGAAACAGGCAGCCAGATGAAGGTGTGTGCGATATACAGCATACGGTTCACTCGGATGAACTGTTTGTGATTAGGCAACACAAATAAACGGGCAGCCAGATCAAGGTGTGTGCGATATATGGCATGCAGTTCACTCGAATGGACTGTTTGCGTTGAGGCAACAGAACAGAAACGGTTCAATATAACAAGATGTCTGTGATACGTGGCAAACAGATCTGTAATCAGAAATTTGTGCGAAGACCGATAATAACATAGACGATTGCTTCTAATAAGATGTATGTGATATGCTCCGTCTACACAACATCTATTGGCCATTGAGGGACGGGCGGTCATCCATATACGCCATAAGGATGCGAAGAGGCATCCTATCAGCAAGGACTAGCTGTTCCACCAGTAGCTCATGTAAGAAAACTCTCAAGCTAAGTGTGCTCAAGCTGGAGCAGCCATCAGATGGGTGACTGGATGGGAAGTTGTATTGATGTTAAATTAACTGATAGGATGTGTCGTATCAATCATTTTTTAACATATGTTAAATAAGGTCTACCGCATTACTTTTTGACAATGTGCGATACATGGCATACAGTTGATCCATCTGACCTGTTTGTGATGGAATAAGCCGTGTGTGTTGTGGGCAAACGCTTGCTAATATTCAACCGTTTGGGATTCATGAATTCATCACCGACGGGTTCCCTAGTGTGGCCAGTGTTCATCTGATCATCATCTACTTCTTGTGGTAGTTAGATGTTCCTTCTATGCTAAGTTTCCATTAATTGATGGCGTTTTATGAACACGCCACCGTTTCCCGCCATTTCCTCACCTTTTTCCCGCCACCCAGCGGTATTGCAAATAGGCGGCGCGCGACGCACGGAGGTGACAAGTGCATCCTATAGCACATCCACCTTTTCCATGCATGCCAACCCACCAAAGTGTCACCTCTGCCATCAACCTCGTCAACGAGGAAAACGAGCACGCGCCACGGCCCGTCGAGGCCGAGGCGCTCCCCGGAAACACGATGGACAACATCGTGATGCGCGTCATCGCCAGGGTTGAGTAGACCTTTGGTGCATGGCGCTTGAGCGTCGCGATCAAGATAGGCATGTCAGCGCCGACAGGCTGTAGCTCGCCGCACAACATGATCGATGGCGCGCTGCAGAGCAAGCTAGGCACGTCCGCGCCCATAGGCTGCGGCTCGCCGCACGGCGAGACCGTTGGAGTGCCGCAGAGCGAGAGGCGCGGCACACCGCATAGCAAGAGCGAATCCATCGGTGCTTGCCTGCTATCGACACGTCCCGCCAGTACCCCCATTCCTCGCCAGGAGTGGGCAGAGGCCCTCAGTGTCGTACTTGCACCAGAGCCTGCCGCGCCGTACTTTCACCGGACGCCCACCACGCCGTTCGCATGGGTGGCGCCGTTCGCCTTGTCCGTGGCCCGCTGGATGCCAACGCGCTGGTCCATAGTCTCGACCGCCTCCTTGGCCCAGGTGTCCACCTGGGCGCAGTAGAGGAACATGGCCGTCGCATCCTCGAGCTAATATCTCCGATGAAATAGCAAACATGGAGCTGGAGATCGCGCTCCAGATGTACCGCGAGCATGTCGACCGCTTGGACGAACGCCTGCACGAGTTCAGGCAGAGCCAAGAGCTACCGTAGGCAAGGGCTGCTGGTCATGGTCTCATGGATGCATTTTATTTTGAAAATTCATTTCGACGTGGATAGCTATGTATTCACAGCAATCATAGTATTGCTCTGTTTATTACTCTGTTTCATTGTGTGTACTCTGTTTTCCATTCTTATATGTTCTGTTTCAATGTGTGTATATACGCTTTCCATTATGTATATGTGGATGATAACAGCTAGATATATATATATATATATATATATATTAATTGTTCATTAGTTCATCACAGAATATATATAATATCATCGCATATACGTGATGATACTTAACTACTAGGTACAATGCATACAATTGAAAACGAACAATACTAAAACTAATAATCCCTCCTGGCCAAGATTCAGCAGCCCTCGCCAGCCAGCCTCGGTGCGCGGCGTCTTCCTAGTGCGGAGGCAGTACTCTGCCTCCTCCGCCTCACAGCACTTGACGTACCGATCTGCCTCTTGCTGGCGGACGCGCGTGGCCGGTCTTGCCATTTCGTTGGGCGCCCACCGGAGCTCCTAGCCGGTGGCACGCTGGAGCTTATCGGCCCACCTCCATGCAGCGATGAGGCGCCCAGCGCCTATGACCTTCCTCGCAAAGTACCCATCTTTGAACACCTCCTCGGCACGACGACGCGCCCGCCCCCAAAGCTCTGCCGCCTTCTTTTTCCAGGCGGCATCACGGGCTTCACAGGCCGCCTGGTACCTGGCTTCCTCCTCCGCCATCTCCTTCTTGAATGCCACTTGCCTGGTGCATTGATGCTATCGATTATCTTCTCAATCTATACTTCATTTGCCACACGAGGATGAACTGGACGAAGACTTTGCTCTTGCTGATCATTGTCTTCATCTTCGGCATTGACTTCAGGCTGAGCAGTGTTTTCGGGTTGATTAGGTGCAGAAATGATGATTTTTTCTTCAGCCTATGCCTCTGAAGGTATGATTTCTCCAGTACCAATAAGCTTGATAGATTCACTTGGTGAGGCTTCATCTAGCACATTTGGCAGGTGCTCTCTTTGCGAGCCGTTAGTCTCATCGAACCGCACATCCAAAGTTTTAACCACTTTATAGTGAAAGAGGTTGAAGACTCTGCAGGAGTGCGAATCCTTTCCATAGCCAAGCATGAAACCTTCATGTGCTTTCGGTGCAAATTTTAAAGTGTGATGTGGATCCTTGATCCAGCACCTAGCACCAAATACTCTGACGTAGCTGACGTTTGGCTTCTTACCAGTTAGTAGCTCATATGATGTCTTCTTTAGAAGCTTGTGAAGATAAACACGGTTGATGGCGTGACACACAGTATCAATCGCTTCAGGCTAGAACTTTCTTGGAGTCTTGTATTCATCAAGCATCATCCGTGCCATCTCAATGAGGGTTCTGTTCTTGCGCTCCACGATGCCATTCTGCGGAGGTGTGTATGGAGCAGAGAACTCATGTGTGATGCCCAATGTATCAAGATAAGTGTCGAGGCCGGTGTTCTTGAATTCTGTGCCGTTGACACTCCTGATGTGCTTGATCTTGATGCCATAGTTCGTCATGGCACGATTTGCGAATCATCTAAAGACATCTCGCACTTCATTCTTATAGAGGATTATGTGCACCCATGTATATCTTGAGCAATCATCAACAATGACAAAGCCATAGAGGCAAGCAATGGTAGAGTAGTGAGTAGGGCCAAATAATTCCATGTGAAGCAGCTCGAAGGGACGGGATGTCGTCATGATTGTCTTCGAGGGATGCTTTGCCCTAGTCATCTTTCCAGCTTCGCAGGCACCACATAGATGATCCTTCTTGAACTTGACACCCTCGATGCCTATGACATGCTTCTTCTTCACAAGAGTGTACAAGTTCCTCATGCCGGCATGCCCTAGCCTCCGATGCCAGAGCCAGCACTCTGAAGCTTTTGCTAGAAGACATACGGCCAACTTGGTCCTGCTGAGAAATCTACCATGTACAGATCGTCTTTTTGATACCCTTCAGAGACTTGCTTTTACCAGTGTCAGCAAATGTGATGTGACTCTTGTCAGATGGACGTAGGGTTGAATCCATGAGAAGACTTCGATCATCAATCATCTGGTTAGTGCATCCACTATCCATAATCCATTCTGAAGCCTTTGGTGTCATACCCTACAATGCAGTTTAGGGGATAGGCTTCACCAAGGGTATTGTGAAGCATAAACATTTGACGAACAAGCGGATTATGAAAGTTCAGATCTTGGTTAGGATAAATAGGATGTTTGTCAAAGAATCCTGGGACAAAATACATAATAAGACCATTTGGGCATTTTATCTTGCGCCCCACAAGATGTTTTAGGTCCCCAGCAAAAGCATCAAACGCCTTTGATTTCTGACTGGAGACCTTTCCCTGCAAAAGAGAGTTCATTTTTCTTAACCACCCACATCTTCAGGGGTGGCTTAGAAGTAATGTGTCTAAGTGCAGCATCTGAGAACTTCGGCTTTGAAGCCCTAGTAAATAGCCTTGCAGGAGGTGAATAATACTCATAAGAACAAGCAGAAAAATTCTTCGTCTTATGAACAATAGCGGTTTGATGAAACACACTCATATTCATAAGTCTGAGTATGGTTTCCCTCCAAAACATTGGCGTTAGGGTGACTCTGGTGAGTCCTTTGTCTGTATGAAGCCTTGGGACCATATGAAGCCTTTGGTCTGGGGTTTGTCTTCTTCCCTGGTGGTGTCATGATGACATTCACAGGAAGTTTCTCCAGACAACTTTTGGGCACCCAGATCTTCTTCAAAAGTGGTCCATTCCTGCAGTTAGTACCAATATACCTAGCAAACACTTCACCATTCTGATTCTTAAACAGTTTATAGTTTGCATCAAAGGATTCATCATTGATAATTGGGTTAGCGCAAGTGAAGCCAGATAAGGTAGATGGATCCACTGAAGGTCCCTTTGCAGCAACCCATGTGGTTTTGTGGTACTGCTCGGGCTTCCAGTAAGAACCATCAACATTCATTTTCCTCTCTAACCCAACACCCTCTTTCCTAGGGTTTCGGTTTAGAATCTGTTTCATGAGGACATCACATAGTGTCTGATGCCCTTTGAGACTTTTGTACATTCCTGTTTCAAGCAATGTCTTCAACCTGGCATTCTCATCAGCAATAGTAGTGGTATCCTCAGCAGAGGGGTTAGTTACCACATCAGCAGAACATTCAGCAACAGAGACATCATTATCACGCTCAAGGCATTTTAGAGATGGTGGTTCAAACACTTCCTGAGCGGAACTGATCATTGAGCGCGGAGTCACTCGTTCTCCTTTTGATGATCTTCATGAGCCGATCTCAAGTTCTCAAGCTCTTGCTTCCTTTGAAGATAATCATAGGAGAGCTTTTCATGAGTAGTTGAGAGCATTTCATGACGACTTTCAAGTTCCTCGTACTTAACATGAAGATTTTTAATGTCTTCAATTAGGACAGAGTTTGGGTCATTTCCGCGTCCAACAGGTCATCGCTTTTGTCTAGCAACTTTTGAATATGTTCCGTAGCAGTTTGTTGTTCAGTTGCAATTTTAGCAAGTGTTTTGTAGCTAGGTTTAGATTCACATTCAGTGTCATCTTCGCTAGATGTTTGAAAGTAAGCATCACGTGAGTTTATCTTGGCACCTCGTGCCATGAAGCAGTAGGTGGGAGTAGAGTCATCCTCATCATTAGCATCAGCGTTGGTGACGAGGCCATTGTCTTCAGTGTTGAAGATGGACTTGGCGACATAGGTGAAGCTAGAGCCGTGCTTGCCACGCCTGAATCGGACTCCTCCTCAGACTCCACCTCCGCCTCCTCAGAAGCAGACTCCTCCTCTGAATCCATCTCCTTGCCAACAAACGCACGAGCCTTGCTTGATGAGCTCTTCTTGTGTGATGAAGACTTTGAAGAAGACTTTGAGGATTTCTTCTTCTTCTTGTCATCAGAATCATATTCCTTGCTCTTCTTCTTCTTATTGGTCTCATTTTCCCACTAAGGACACTCAGAGATGTAGTGACCAGGTTTCTTGCATTAGTGGCATGTCCTCTTATTGTGGTCACGAGTAGAAGCTTCATCATTTCTTGAGCTGGATCTTGAAGACTTTATGAAGCCTTTCTTCTTGGTGAACTTTTGGAACTTGTTCACAAGCATAGCAAGCTCCTTTCCAATGTCTTCAGGATCCCCAGAACTGCATTCTGATTCTTCTTCAGATGAGGAAACAACCTTTGCCTTCAAAGCGCGAGTTCGGCCATAGTTGGGACCATAGATATCTCTCTTCTCAGAGAACTGGAACTCGTGTGTGTTGAGCCTCTCAAGTATGTCAGACGGATCGAGAGGCTTGAAGTCAGGACGTTCTAGAATCATCAGGGCCAGGGTGTCGAATGAGCTCTCAAGTGATCTCAGGAGCTTCTTGATGATTTCGTGCTTGGTGATCTCAGTGGCGCCAAGTGCGCGAAGCTCATTTGTGATATCAGTGAGGCGATCAAACGTCAGCTGGTCATTCTCATTGTCATTTTTGTCTTGAAGCGGTTGAAGAGGTTGCGAAGAACATCAATTCTTGAGTCTCTCTGGGTTGAGACGCCTTCATTGACCTTGGGGAGCCAGTCCTAGATTAGCTTCGCAGTTTCCAGAGCACTCACACGGCCATACTATCCTTTAGTCAGATGAGCGCACATGATGTTCTTGGCGGTCGAGTCCAGTTGAATGAACCTCTTGACATCAGCAGCGGTGACACCTTCACCGACTTTGGCAACACCGTTCTTGACGACATACCAGAGGCCGACGTCAATGGCTTCAAGATGCATACGCATCTTATTCTTCTAGTAGGGGTAATCAGTGCCATCGAAGACAAGGCACGCAGTGGAGACCTTGATTATCCCTGCAGTCGACATATCTAAAACTCTAGGTAGTTAAACCGAATCACACAGAACAAGGGAGAACCTGGCTCTGATACCAATTGAAAGTGCTAGTTATCAACTAGAGGGGGTGAATAGGCGATTTTTATGAAAGTCTTCAAAACACGGGGCTTCAAAGACAACCAAGAGAAATGAACCTATTGATATGCAGGAAGGAAGACTACACTAGACAAGCCATAGTCAAGTAAGCAATGAAGTGAAAGCGCCAAGACTATCGCCAGCCTAGGTAGTATGGATAGGATGGAAGATAGTATGAAGCCAAACAACAACAGTCTTCACACGGTGAAGACAATCGATCATGCAAGGTGAAATGACTTCACGAAGATAAACTTTAAAGTAAAGAGATGGGAAGGATAAAACCGGTTGCTTGGTGAGGATGTGGATTTGGTAGACCAGTTCCAGTTGTTGTGACAACTGTACGTCTAGTTAGGGAGGCTGAGATTTAACTCAGAAGACCGCGTCTTCACCTTATTCCCCTTGAGCTAAGAACACAGTCCTCGCCCATTCACTCCGGTAAGTCTTCAAGGTATACTTCCAAACCTTCACAGACTTCGTTCACTAGCAATCCACAATGGCTCTTGGATGCTCAGAATGCGATGCCTAACCGGCTGGAGGATTCACAGTCCTCAAGTGTAACAAGTCTTCAGATCACGCGGACAGAAGGATTTAGTGATGCCTAACACTCTTTGGCTCTGGGTGTTTTGGGCTTTGTCCTCGCAAGGATCTCTCTCTCTCAACTGCTTCGGAGGTGGTTTGCTCTCAAACGACAAAAGTCGTGCACTAACTCTGAGCAGCCACCAATTTATGGTGTAGGGGTGGGCTATTTATAGCCAGGAGGCAACCCGACCTAATTTGTCCAAAGTGACCATGGGTCACTAAGGAACTGACACGTGTCCAACGGTCAGATTTCAAGCACACGCGGCAGCTTGACTTGGGCTACAAGTAAAGCTGACTCATCCAGCTCTCGATAAGATTTGCTCTCATTGTCTTCGCTCGAAGACATAGGATTCGGTTGAGCATCACATCAGTCACCCTGACTTTGTTCACTTGGACCCCACTTAACAATACGGTGGTTCCTATGACTCAACAAAGAAGAAACAGGAACTACGAAACAACTATCTCTTCGCACTCCATAGTCTTCACCTGAATGTCTTCTCATGTCATAGTCTTCACTGTGAATAACTTCACATACCAACATTGTCTTGAATGTCTTCACACATTTTTAGGGGTCATCTCTGGTAGGTAAACCGAATCAATATGGGACTACTACCTGTGTTATCTTGAAATTCTCACAAACACATTAGTCCCTTAACCAAGTTTGTCGTCAATACTCCAAAACCAACTAGGGGTGGCACTAGATGCACTTCCACTAAGGAAACAATTGGGTACACCTTCTACCACAGATCCGAAGGCAAGATCTTTGTTGCTAAGAATGGGTACTTTCTAGAGAAGGAGTTTCTCTCGAAAGAAATGAGTGGGAGGAAAATATAACTTGATGAGGTAATCGTACCTTGATACGTCTCCAACGTATCTATAATTTATGAAGTATTCATGCTTTTGATTTATCATTCTTGGATGTTTTACAATCATTTTATAGCAACTTTATATATTTTTTGGATTAACCTATTGACCCAGTGACCAGTGCCAGTTGCTGTTTTTTTGCTTGTTTTTTACATCGCAGGAAATCAATACCAAACGGAGTCCAAACGCAACGAAACTCCACGGAGAATTTTTATGGGCCAGAAGATATCCATTGGGCCATAGCAGCACCTAGGGGGTGCCCCCGAGGGGGCACAACCCACCAGGGCACGCCAGGGCCCCTTGGCGCACCCAGGTGGGTTGTGCCCACCTCGGTGGCCTCCCCCACCCCCTCTTTGCACTATAAATTCCCAAATATTCCAAAACCCTTCGCGGTTAACCTAGATCAGAAGTTCCGCCGTTGCAAGGTCTCTGTATCCGTGAAAACCAATCTAGACCCCGTTCCGGCACCCTGCCGGAGGGGGGGAATCATCTCCGATGGCCGTCTTCATCATCCCGGCGGCCACCATGATGAGGAGGGAGTAGCCCACCCTCAGGGCTGGGGGTTTGTACTAGTAGCTATGTGATAAATCTCTCTCTCTCTCTCTCTCTCTCTCGTGATCTCTATCATGGGCTTTGTTAATATAGTCAGATCATATGATGTTTATCCCCTCTATACTCTTGTTGTGATGAATTCAATCTTTACCCTTTGAAGTTTTGTCTTGTCGGATTGAATATTCAGAGATGAGAACACATCATGTATGTCTTGCAGTATGAATACTTAAGGTGACAATTGGGGTATCACATTGATTCACTTGATATGTGTCTTGGCATTCAACTCGCGGATTCCCGCGGTGATATTGGGGTAATCTATGCATAGGGGTTGATGCACATTTGTATTATGTTTTCTCCGGTAGAAACTTTGGGGTCTCTTTGTAGTTCTTTGTGTGGATTGAGTATAATGAATATGAATTTGCTTTGGTGATATTCTAGTACGAACTCTTGATTAGATCGATTGGAAAGAATAGCTCGCATTATTTTAGTACGAACTCTAGGATAGATCGAACGGAAAGAATTGCTTTGAGGTGGTTTCGTACCCTACAAAAATTTCTATCTTTTGTTCTCCGCTAATAGGAACTAGGGAGTGATTCTTTATTGCACTTTGAGGGATAATCATATGACCCAACTATATTTGCATTGTTGAGAGGTTGCACTAGTGAAAGTATGGACCCTAGGCCTCATTTTCAAGCATTGCAATACCGTTTTTGTGCTCGTTTACAAATTGCTACCTTGCTATTTTAATTTATTCAGATTACAAAAATATATTTCTACCATCCATATTACACTTTTATCACCATCTCTTCGCCGAGCGAGTGCACCTATACAATTTGCCATTGTATTGAGTATGTTGGGGACACAAAAGATTTCTTGTATTTGGTTGCAGGGTCGTTTGAGAGAGACCATCTTCATCCTACACCTCTCATGGATTGATAAACCTTAGGTCATCCACTTGAGGAAAAATTGTTGCTGTCCTACAAAACTCTGCGCTTGGAGGCCCAACACGTGTCTACAAGAATAAAGTTGCATAGTAGACATCAAGCTCTTTTCTGGCGTCGTTGCCGGGGAGGTGAGTGCTTGAAGATATATCTTCAGATCTTTCAATTGAATCTTTTAGTTTCTTGTTTATCACTAGTTTGGTCGATAAAAGAAAACTACAAAAAAATGGAATTTAGGTTGCATCATATTATTGATCATCTTTATAATATCTTTCTTGAAAATGATGCATCAGAAATTGTGCTCAATTGTTAGAAGAAGAAGTAAATAAAATGTTTGGCACAAAATATTTGAATGATGAGCATTATTGCAATGTTGTTAGTATGAATTCTTTGATTATCCATGATGCTAATGATATGCCAAGCCACAAGCTTGGGGATGCTATATTTGATGAATATGATATTTGTAGCCCCCAAGTTTTGATGGGAAAAGTTATTATGTTGATTGCATGCCTCCTATTTATGATGATTATATTGATTAAAGTGGAATTGGAGAGGTCGTGAATTTAGTTGATGATGAATCTACTATTCTGGAGGAGGTTGCAATTGATTATGACAATGAAGTTGCTATCTATGATGATTATTATGGTGACATGTATGCCATAAAGAGTGATAAATCTTCTATGCTTGTGCATCATGAAAGGAGTGTTGTTTGTGATGGTTATATTATTGAATCCATTCATGATGCTACTGAAAATTATTATGAGAGAGAAACTTATGATGCATGATGTTCTCTTTGTGTTTCAATTCTTATCTTTTATGTGAGTTTCATTGAATCATCATGCCTAGCTTAAAAGGCATTAAAGAAAAGCGCTTGTTGGGAGAAAACCCAACACTTTTACTTACTGTTTTTATGTGTTAACATGATTAAGATACTGTAGTAATCATGTTTTATTGCTTTTGTTTCAATAAAGTGCCAAGTAAAGCCTTTGGGATCATGTTGGGTGATAGTTGATTTGACTCTGTTGAAAAACAGAAACTTTTGCGCTCACGAAAATAAGTATCATTTTTAACAGAAGAGTGATTTTGAGTTGATTATTTTTTCAGAAGTTTAATATACAAATTTCTCACGTGTTCCAGTTTGTTTCATAATTTTTCGAGTAGCAGAAGTATGGTTTGAGTACAGATTACTACAGACTGTTCTGTTCTTGACAGATTCTGTTTTCAATGCATAGTTTGCTTGCTTTCTAGTTTCTATGGCTTATATTGCTCAATATAAATTGTGGAAATGATATGCTACAGTAGGATTTGTGTGAGAACAATTATGAATCTTGTCTTGGACAGTACCAAAGTGAAATGGTCTGCTCTTTATCGTACTAACCTATCTCACGAAGTTCCGTTAAGTTTTGTGTGATTGAAGTTTTCAAGTTTTGGGTGAGATATCAATATGAGGAGAATAAGGAGTGACAAGACCCTAAGATTGGGGATGCCCAAGGCACCCAAGTTAATATCCAAGTAAGATCCAAGAAACTAAGCTTGGGGATGGCCCGGAAGGCATCCCCTCTTTCGTCTCCAACATTATCGGTAACCTCACTCGGAGCTATGTTTTCATTCATCACATGATATGAGTTTTGCTTGGAGCGTCAATTTATTTTGTTATAATTTTCTTGATGTTATCTATTAAAATGTTTTCACCTTTTATTTCAATCAAAGTGGCATTGATGGCCTTTGCCATGCTTATCTTGCAAGTATACATGTTGCTGTTTGAAAACAGAAAGTTTATCGATGTTGCAAAAATTCCCGAGGAAAGTCAGAATGTGATAAAATGTTGAAACTTTTTGCTCATAAGCTCTGATAAATTTTCTACAGTATGGTAGAATTTCATAATGTTTGTAGTTGAATAAGTATTGATACTCTTGCATTCTTTACAGACTGTACTGTTCTGGCAGAGTGCTGTTATGTTTGCATTGTTTGCATATATTTGCTTGTTTAATGATTCTATTTGAGGATAGGAGTATTAAATATGCAGAGGCATTTAGTATGCAATGTTCAATAGGAATTTTTGTGATTTTATACAGTAGAGTATGATAAGGTTTTCGCATTGGTTTATACTAACTTATCTCACAAGTTCTTGTTGAGTTTTGTGTGGATGAAGCTTTTAAGATTTAGGAAAACCGTGATATGAGAGGAATTAAGGAGACACAAAAGCTCAAGTTTGGGGATGCCCAAGGCATCCCAAGATAATATTTCAAGAAATCTCAAGCATCTAAGCTTGGGGATGCCCCGGTAGGCATCCCACCTTTCTTCCTTCAACAATTATCGGTTAGTATCGGTTGAGCCTAAGCTTTTGCTTCTTCACATGAGTTGTGCTATTCTTAGAATGCCATGTTATTTTTGTTTTTCTTGCTTTTTTTAATAAAGTACTTAGACCTCAAATAGTTTCCAAGGAGGCTAAGTAAGCGGCATTCACATCCCGTCAACGAAGCTCTTTTCTTTGGAATTACTCTTGTGCTTCACTTATATCATATGTGTAAATTGTTGAATAAATTGAAAATCATGAAGTTGAGATTATATCATGCCTAGTTGTAGCTTCACATTGGGTTTAGAAAGTGAAATCTTTTGAGGCTTTACAATCACCATTTTGTTCATACAAGCAATTCACGAATAATTAGTATAAGGAAGAGAACTTTAACATGCAAATATACTATCCTAGAAATCTTTTGTGATTGTGAGCCCCCATAAAAATATTAAATGCCAAAATTGTTGGCGTTGGACAAGGAAGACAACGTAATGATTTATGTTTGCTCATATTCACAAGGAAGTCATATTGTCATAGATCCTTCAACATGTGGTGTTTGCCCCCATCTTTGCTAGCCAAAAATTCCGCACCAAGTAGAGATACTACTTGTACATCCAAAAACCCTTAATCCCAAATCTTATTTTCAAGAGTCCACCATACCTACCTAAGGATTGAGCAATATCCTTCAAGTAAGTTGTCATCGGTGCAATAAGGCAATAGAAATTGCTTCTAAAAGTGTTAGATCATTTAGTGTAAGAGAAAATTGAGCGTTGTACGAACTTATGATGGCAATAAAAGAGACGGACTGCATAATAAAGGTTGTTATCATAAGGGGCAATATAACATGACGTTCTTTTGCACTAAGGGATTAAGCATACAAACAAATAAGTGCATGGCAACCTCTGCTTCCCTCTGCGAAGGGCCTATCTTTTACTTTTCAGTATTTATTTCTATGCAAAGAGTCAAAGTTATTGTCCCTATTCCTTTTTATTTTTCTGTTTTGGCAAGCATCATGTGGCGAGGAAAGATCTAGGCACATATGTCCAGTTGAATATGGGTAGCATGAGTTATTATTGTTGACATCACCCTTGAAGTGAATACGTTGGGAGGCAAAACAATAAGCCCCTATCTTTCTATGTGTCCGGTTGACACGCGTTTTGCTCATGTGTATGCGGTGAGTGTTAGCAATCATAGAAGACTATATGATGGTTGAGTATGTGGAGCTCTTACTTAAACTCTGTTGAATAAGTTGAATTGCAATTGCTTGGTGACTAAGAACATAGGTTGTTGAGTTTCAATAGAGTTCATTGTTTGAACCTTACATGTGAATTGGTTGCTACTATAACATGATGAGTTTTATAAGAAATAATTAATGTTATGATGCTAGGAAAAGTGATTGAAATTGTCATTGATCAAACTTATGCACTTTGCTAGAATTCACACTTCATAAATTATTTCTTTTATCATTTACCTACTCGAGGACGAGTAGGAATTAAGCTTGGGGATGCTGATAAGTCTCCGACGTATCTATAATTTATGAAGTATTCATGCTCTTACTTTATCATTCTTGGATGTTTTACAATTATTTTATAGCGACTTTATATCATTTTTGGGACTAACCTATTGACCCAGTGCCAAGTGCCAGTTGCTGTTTTTTTACTTGTTTTTTTACATCATAGGAAATCAATACCAAAAGGAGTCCAAACGCAACAAAACTCCAAAGCGAATTTTTATGGGCCAGAAGACATCCATTGGGCCAGAGCAGCACCTGGGGGGTGCCCCGAGTGGGGCACAACCCACCAGGGCGCGCCAGGGCCCCCTGGCGTGCCCAAGTGGGTTGTGCCCACCTAGGTGGCCTCCCGCACCCCCTCTTTGCACTATAAATTCCCAAATATTCTGAAACCCTTCGGGGTTAACCTAGATCAGAAGTTCCACCGCCGCAAGGTCTCTGTATCCGCGAAAACCAATCTAGATCCCATTCCGGCACCCTGCCGAAGGGGGGAATCATCTCCGGTGGCCATCTTCATCATCCCGGCGGCCACCATCATGAGGAGGGAGTAGCCCACCCTCGGGGCTGAGGGTTTATACCAGTAGCTATGTGATAAATATCTCTCTCTCTCGTCATCTCTATCATGGGCTTTGTTCATATAGTCGGATCATATGATGTTTCTCCCCTCTATACTCTTGTTGTGATTAACTGAATCTTTACCCTTTGAAGTTTTGTCTTGCCGGATTGAATATTCAGAGATGAGAACACATGATGTCTGTCTTGCGGTATGAATACTTGAGGTGACAATTGGGGTATCATATTGATTCACTTGATATGTGTCTTGGCATTCAACTCGCGGATTCCCGCGGTGATATTGGGGTGATCTATGCATAGGGGTTGATGCATGTTTGTATTATGTTTTCTCCGATAGAAACTTTGGGGTCTCTTTGTAGTTCTTTGTGTGGATTGAGTATTATGAATATGAATTTGCTTTGGTGATATTCTAGTACGAACTCTTGATTAGATCGATTGGAAAGAATAGCTCGCGTTATTTTAGTACGAACTCTAGGATATATCTATTGGAAAGAATAGCTTTGAGGTGGTTTCGTACCCTACAAACAATTTCTATCTTTTGTTCTCCGCTAATAGGAACTAGGGAGTGATTATTTATTGCACTTTTAGGGATAATCATATGATCAAACTATATTAGCATTGTTGAGAGGTTGCAATAGTGAAAGTACGGACCCTAGGCCTCATTTTCAAGCATTGCAATACCGTTTTTGTGCTCGTTTACAAATTGCTACCTTTCTGTTTTTATTTATTCAGATTATAAAAATATATTTCTACCATCCGTATTACACTTTTATCACCATCTCTTTGCCGAGCTAGTGCACCTATAGAATTTTCCATTGTATTGGGTGTGTTGGGTACACAAGAGATCTCTTGTTATTGGTTGCATGGTCGTTTGAGAGAGACCATCTTCATCCTACACCTCTCATGGATTGGTAAACCTTAGGTCATCCACTTGAGGGAAAATTGCTACTGCCCTACAAAACTCTGCGCTTGGATTGGTGCAAGCATCTCGGAGTTGCAATACACGCTTTGATGAGGTGATCAAAGCATATGGTTTTATACAGACTTACGGTGAAGCTATATTTACAAGAAAGTGAGTGGGAGCTCTGTAGAATTTTTGATATTATATGTGGATGCCATATTATTGATTGGAAATGATATAGAATTTCTGGATAGCATAAAAGGATACTTGAATAAGAATTTTTTCAATGAAAGACCTCGGTGAAGCTACTTGCATATAGATCAAGATGCTTAATAGAACTTTCACAAAACACATACCTTGATAAGATTTGACAAAGTTCAAAAATGGTTCAGTACAAGAAGGGGTTCTTGCTTGTATTACAAGGTGTGAAATTGAGTAAGACTTAAAGTCCGACCACGTCAGAAGATAGAGAGAGAATGAAAGTCATTCCCTATGCCTCAGCCATAGGTTCTGTACAATATGCCATGCTGTGTACCACACCTGATGTGTGTCTTGCCACTTATCTGGCAAAGAGGGTACAAGAGTGATCCAGGAGTGGACCACTGGATAGCGGTCAAAATTATCCTTAGGTGCCTTAAAGAGGACTAAGGAAATGTTTCTCGGTTATGGAGATGATAAAGAGTTTGTCGTAAAGAGTTACGTCGATGCAAGCTTTGACACTAATCTAGATGACTCCAAGTCTCAATCTAGACACATATTGAATGTGGGAGAAATTAGATAGAGTAGCTCCATGCAGAGCATTGTCGACATAGAGATTTGTAAAATACAATGGATCTGAATGTGACAGACCCGTTGACTAAACTTCTCTCACAAGAAAAACATGATCACACCTTATTACTCTTTGGGTGTTAATCACATGGCGATGTGATCTAGATTATTGACTCTAGTAAACCCTTTGGGTGTTGGTCACATGGCGATGTGAACTATAGGTGTTAATCACATGGCGATGTTAACTATGGTTGTTATTCAGATGGCGATGTGAACTAGATTATTGACTCTAGTGTAAGTGGGAGACTGAAGAAATATGCCCTAGAGGCAATAATAAATTTGTTATTTTATATTTCCTTATTCATGATAAAGGTTTATTATTCATGCTAGAATTGTATTGATCGGAAACCTTAATACACGTGTGAATACATAACAAACAGTGTCCCAAGTGAGCCTCTACTAGACTAGCTCGTTGATCAAAGATGGTTAAGGTTTCCTAACCATGGACATGTGTTGTCATTTGATTACGGGATCACATCATTAGGAGAATGATGTGATGGACAAGACCCATCCGTTAGCTGATAACCCACAAGTATAGGGGATCGCAACAGTTTTCGAGGGAAGAGTATTCAACCCAAATTTATAGATTCGACACAAGGGGAGCCAAAGAATATTTGAAGGTATTAGCAGCTGAGTTGTCAATTCAACCACACCTGCAGATTAATTATCTGTAGCAAAGCGATCAGTAGAAAAGTAGTTTGATAGTTTTGATAGTAGTAACATTAGCAACGGTAACGGTACAATGATAACAGTAATTTTGTAGCAAGTGTAACAGTGATTATGACAGTAGTAACTTAGCAAGAACAATATAAGATAAATTTGTAGGCATTGGATCGGTAATTTGTTGGATGATATTCATCATGAGACAGTTATAACCTAGGGCGATACGGCACTACACTACTCCAGGTTGCTGCTAACGCGACACTATGATCAGAGACCCTTCGACGAAACTGTGTGCGATGCCATAATCGCAAAATGTGGTGTAAAATAATCATCAAAAAAAGGTGCAAAACATTTGCGATGGAGGATGCATCAAACACGGTTTAGATTTTAGTTGCGTGTGCCTTCTCTGGAACCTTTTTGGATGCTTCAGACTCCTTGTCGGAGTCCGAACTATCAGACAGAACTAGCTTGGGCCGGCACTGTCTCTTTCGGGCCTGAGGAGGTTGAACCTCCTCGACGTCGTTGGACGCCGCCCTCTTCTTAGAGTGCGAGGAGGTGCTTTCCTGCTCGTCCTCATCCCCCTCCTGTGCGGACTGGGCCGTGATGTCTCTGGACCTACTGTCCGGACAGGCTTTGCAATGAAGGCCCTCTCGGGCCTCCGGCACCTCCATCTTCTTGCCCTTCTTGTCGGGCGCCTTGTAGGGCACCATGACCAACAACTTCACAAGCTGATCGAATCAGGGCCCCTCTCGCAGCGGTGCTGGGCCACTGATCTTCTTGGCGTTGGCAAGCCAGCCCTGCAAAATCCACATAAAGAGGTTCGTATCAAATTGTGTGGTGCTAGTATTCGGATTTATGATAAGACAAATGCCACTCGCCTTCCTCGGAGGGTTAGCGACATCGATGCCGATGTCCTCCCCCTCGACCGGCCACTCCTTCTACAGTTTGAATTGCAGACTCCACACTTTCTTGTGGGTCGTGCCGAAGAGGTGCTTGATGTTTGCTAGAACTACGTCGGTATTTCCCCAAAGAGGAAGGGATGATGCAACACATCAACGGTAGGTATTTCCCTCAGTGATGAGATCAAGGTTATCAAACCAGTAGGAGAACCACGCAACGCCACGTAAACAACTCCTGCACACAAATAACAAATACTCGCAACCCGAGGTAAGAGAGGGGTTGTCAATCCCTCACGGGTAAAAAGATAGATAGAATTATAGTAGATTGGATAAATAGATCTCATGGAATGGGAGATAAAATAAATAAGTAAAAATTGCAGAAAGGTATTTTTGTATTTTTGGTTTAATAGATCTGAAAATAAAAGCAGATAAAATAGATCGCGAAGGCAAATATAATAAAGAAGAGACGTGGGGGCCATAGGTTTCGCTAGTGGCTTCTCTCGAGAAAAATAGCAAACGGGGGTAAACGAATTACTGTTGGGCAATTGATAAAACTTCAAATAATCATGACGATATCCAGGCAATGATCATTATATAGGCATCAAGTCCAAGATTAGTAGACCGACTCCTGCCTGCATCTACTACTATTACTCCACACATCGACCGCTATCCAAAGATGCATCTAGTGTATTAAGTTCATGGAGAAACGGAGTAATGCAATAAGAACGATGACATGATGTAGACAAGATCTATTTATGTAGAAATAGACCCCATCTTGTTATCCTTAATGGCAACGATACATACGTGTTGGTGCCCCTTCCGTCACTGGGATCAAGCACCGTAAGATCGAACCCATCACAAAACACCTCTTCCCATTGCAAGATAAATAGATCAAGTTGGCCAAACAAAACCCAAATATCGGAGAAGAAATACGAGGCTATAAGCAATCATGCATATAAGAGATCAAAGAAGACTCAAATAACTTCCAGGGATAAAAAGATAGATCTGATCATGAACTCAAAGTTCATCGGATCACAACAAACACACCGCAAAAAGAGTTACATCATATGGATCTCCAAGAGACCATTGTATTGAGAATCAAAAGAGAGAGAGAGAGAGGAAGCCATCTAGCTACTAACTACGGACCTGTAGGTCTACAAAGAACTACTCACGCATCATCGGAGAGGCGCCAATGGACATGATGAACCCCTCCGTGATGGTGTCTAGATTGGATCTGGTGGTTCTGGAACTTGCGGCGGCTAGAATTGATTTTCGTCGACTCCCCTAGGGTTTCAGGAATCTTGGGGTATTTATAGAGCAAAGAGGCGGTTCGGGAGGCCACCAAGGTGGGCACAACCCACCAGGGCGTGTCTGGGCCTCCAGGCGCGCCCTGGTGTCTTGTGCTCACCTCAGGCTCTCTCTTCGGTACTTCTTTGGCCCACTGGATGTCTTCTGGTCCAAAAAAATCCACAAACAGTTTCGCTGCACTGGGACTCCGTTTGATATTGATTTCCTGCAATGTAAAAAACATGCAGAAAACAACAACTGGCACTTGGCACTATGTCAATAGGTTAGTACCAAAAAATGATATAAAATGACTATAAAATGATTGTAAAACATCCAAGAATGATAATATAACAGCAGGGAACAATAAAAAATTATAGATATGTTGGAGACGTATCGGCATCTCCAAGCTTAATTCCTGCTCATCCTCTAGTAGGTAAATGACAAAAACAGAATTTTTGATGTGGAATGCTGCCTAACATGTCATCACATATTCTTTTCTTTATAGCATGGACATTTGGACTTTTATACGGTTCAAAGCAATTTTAACATGAGACTTAAATACTCAAGCATATCAACAAGTAACCATGTGAAAGTGCTAGTTATCGACTAGAGGGGGGTGAATAGGCAATTTTTATGAAAGTCTTCAAAACATGAAAGTTTCAAAGACAAACAATAGAAATGACCCTATTGATATGCAGCGGAAGATAAACTACACTAAGCAAGCCATAGTCAAGTATGCAATGAAGTGAAAGCACGAAGACTAATAACAGCTAGGTCGTAAGGATCAGGATGGAAGATGGTATGAAGCCAAACAACGATAGTAGTCAAACAGTGAAGACAAATAGGTAAAGCAAACAGGCAATGACTTCACGAAGACAAACTCTAAGTACAGAGAGAGAGAGAGAGAGAGAGAGAGAGGATATAACCAGTCACTTGTTGAGGACACATGATTTGTTGGACCAGTTCCAGTTGTTGTGACAACTGTACGTCTGGTTAGGGAGGCTGAGATTCAACTCAGAAGACCACGTCTTCACCTTATTCCCCTTGAGCTAAGGACACCCAGTCCTCGCAAAATAACTCTCGTAAGTCTTCAAGGTAAACAACCAAACCTTCACAGACATCGTTCACCGGCGATCCACAATGACTCTTGGATGCCTAACCGGCTGGAGGATTCACAGTCCTCAAGTGTAACAAGTCTTCAGGTCACGCGGACAGAAAGACTTCAGTGATGCCTAACACTCTTTGGCTCTGGGTGTTTGGGCTTTGTCCTCGCAAGGATTTCTCTCTCTCTCAAAAGCTTCGGTGGTGGGTTGCTCTTAAACAACAAAATTCGTGCACTAACTCTGAGCAGCCAACCAATTTATGGTGTAGGGGGTGGGCTATTTATAGCCACTGGGCAACCCGACCTGATTTGTCCAAAATGACCCTGGGTCACTAAGGAACCGACACGTGTTCCAACGGTCAGATTTCAAACACACACGGCAACTTTACTTGGGCTGCAAGTAAAGCTGACTCATCCAGCTCTGGATAAGATTTTCTCTCATTGTCTTCGCTTGAAGATAGGATTTTGGTTGAGCATCACTTCAGTCACTCTGACTTTGTTCACTTGGACCCCACTTAACAGTACAGTGGTTCCTATGACTCAATAAAGAAGAAAAGGAAACAACAAAACAACTAAGTTTTCGCGCTCCATAGTCTTCACTAGATGTCTTCTCATGTCATAGTCTTCAATGTGAATGTCTTCATATACCACCATGGTCTTCAATGTCTTCATACATTTTTAGGGGTCGTCTTCAGTTGGTAAACCGAATCAATGAGGGACTACTACCTGTGTTATCCTGCAATTCTCACAAACACATTAGTCCCTCAACCAGGTTTGTCGTCAATACTTCAAAACCAACTAGGGGTGGCACTAGATGCACTTACAATCTCCCCCTTTTTGGTGATTGATGACAAACTGGTTGAAGTTTTCAACAGGGACAGAGTATGTGAAATTGTAAAAGATAAAGGTATTGTCTTCATAAGTAGCAAAGGCTCCCCCTGAAGATGTGCATATAAGTAATTTGCTTTTGGAATGCAAATGCACATGGCATGTTGTACTTGTGGAGATCCTCTTCAAATTATGACGACAATTCATCATGCATGATTTGATATAACGAAGATAATGACATGCATAATGAAAAATGGACGTCTGCAAAATGACCTAAGTGCGGAAGTTATCATCGCATTACGCGGAATTTATCATCACATCACAGAATAGCGTAAAACGAAAGGCATTTAATTATCAAGTTTAAGTGTTACAACTCAAAGAACCAAATGTATCAAAAGCGAGAGTTGTAAACACTAGGCAAAAATATAAAGCAACCGCCCATATGGACCCGTTTGAACACTATAAACTCATATGCTTCTCCCCCTTTTGTCAGTAAGGACCAAAAAGGTTTGAAGACATAGAGCCTCTACGCGTTCCCAGAAGGAGTAGGAGAAGATGCAGGGTCGGCATCGGGGTTTGGTGGTGCAGACGAACTTGGTGCAGTGTCGATGCGCACTGAAGTCATGGGTGTTGAAGTAGCATCATCTTCATCATCGATCACTCTGGCATTCACCGTTGTAGTGGAGGAAGAATAGTCAGAGTCTTCAAGAGATGGAGTTCGACGTAGGACAGCATTCCTTGGGGGAGTGGTGTCAAACTTGAATCTTTTAGTGAAGCCATTGTCTTGAAGATCTGCTTCAAAGATCGAAAGCAATGTCAAACTCTTCCATGACCTCCGACAGGTTTCATGTGTAACAAAGGCATTCTTGGTGGCAAGATTGCGAATGCATTAACGTCCACCAAGAGGCTTTGCATCTGCCGCTTCAGCCAGAAGTGATGCTTATCTTGTTTCTGATGCAGTTCCACAAGAAGTTCTCGGTCATTCAAAACATGAGAGCGCTTCCGAGGCAATTGGGCAATAGTGCTCTCAGTGGCTTCAGTCTGAGCTCGGTGAGGCAAGCGAGTATTGCCAGCCAATGGATAAACACGAGTGACTGCTTGGACCCCTTCAATGGGTTGCGAGAAGCTTTGGTGATCAGCATTCTGAAGACTAATAGGTTCCTTGGCAGTGCTCGGGTATATGGCTTCAATCGACATATCAACCTCTGGCAGAAAGATTAGATGATTGCGAGCAGAGGGCTGATAGTTGACAGCTGAGTGTAGCTTGATGAGGCGCATGACCCATGGAGCGTAGAACTTCAGGCCAAAAAGATCAGAGCAGGATGCAGCCAATTGTCTGATAAAGAAGTCTTGAGCATTGAAGCTGATGCCATTGAAGATATAAAAGACCAATGTCTTCATTGCTCCTTCAAGTTTCGCTGCTGAAGAATGTCCTTTGGCAGGCCATAGAGTTCGCCGGATGATGTGATAAATGGTGTGAGGCAGATACTCTAGGTCTTCGACAAAGAATTCCTTTGGGTAATCAGCGTCAGGCGACAGAGGCTTCATCATGCTTAACATTTGCCTCATGTTGGGCTCTGGCTTATGGAAGATGCTCTTCAAAGCATTTCGGTGAAGCTGACAACCAGTTTCATATAATTCTCCTGGAGTGGGCAGGCCGGTAAGCTCAATGATGTCAAAGGCTTTGGCTTCATGATGTACATTGCCTGTCATCCACTCAAGGACCCAAGTCTTCGGATCTCTGTTGTATCCGCGAATGTGGAGGGTAGCATAAAATTGAAGCAGAAGTTCTTCATTCCAATGCTCCTTGTCAGTTACAAAGTTGAGCAAGCCCGCATCACGGAAACAGTCAAGAGCTTCTTCAAGGCAAGGTAATCCGGTAATGGCTTCAGAGTCAAGGCGCATATGTGGGAAGATGCGCCCTTGATCATAAAGAACACATGAATAATAGTTGCGCTGTTGATAGCTCCAGAACCGATCAGAGGAAATCCTTGCCTTGAATAGGGGTTCTTGGGGCTATCAGAGAAGGTGTTGTGCGCTTTGAATCCATTAGCATTGAAGGACCCTGGTGAAGTGGCAGTACCTGGAAACCTAGGCAGTCTTGGCTTTGGCTTCTAGACCTGTGGCCTGTGCTCGACATGATAGTCAAATTGTGGACCAACAGCAGGAGGAGGAACCAGAATAGGTCATTTGACAGTGACTAGCTGACCATAGTTGTATGCTTGCTCAATAGTATGTGGCCTGGGAGGCGGTATAGGAGCAGAGGCATTTACTTCAGGCTGCTGATTGGCGTTAGGTGCAGCATTGGCTTTAGGCGCTATCACTTCAGGCAGCACATTGACTTGAGGCGCCACATTAGCGTCAGCCATGACAACGTCATTGGCTTCAGTGTTGGTGTTGGTGGCCGCCTCAGTATTGGTAACCTCCACTTCAGGAGCTGGAGGGTCGGACACGTTCTCCTCGAGAACAACTTGGTTGGTAGGGGGTGTGGCAACACGTGCTTCTTCTTCTCTTGTTTCTTCTTCTTGGTCATCGGCTGATGCAGCCGGAATATCTTCAGCCGCTTTGGCTTTAGACTCAGGGATGTTCACAGTTGGAGAGGCTTCAGGAAACACTTGGTGTGAAACAGATTGGCGCTCATCTCCTTCTGGAACACTTGATAGATTGACTTGCGGCTTTGGTCCTCTGCGAAGCCTACGAAACATTGGCGACGCTTGTGGAGATGGAGTTGGTTGGGCCTCAAAGTCTTCATCGTCAATCACAGCAGTGGTGACCTGAGTTGGGGGAGTAACTGGTGTTTCTTCATCACGTGGGGATTCTTGAGGGTGATCAGCCCATGAGTCATCCTGAGCAATTGGCGTCAATGGACGACCAATGCTGATGAGTTCGCTGTTCGTGAGAACAGGCGATGATACCACATTGTGCTCGATCTGAGGAAGGACTTCATCATCTTCAACATTGTCTTGATGACCAATGTCTTCAGCTGCGGTGGGGTCAACAGCTGGAATGTCTTCAGCTTCAGGAGCCTCTGTGGAAGCAGGCTCATGAACTACCATACGTCGTTCTTGGTGTGCAGAATCAGGACGAGAAACAGAGATTGGCTCGACTACAAGGGGCTCTGTGGGAGCAGCCCGATTGCTTTTCTTGGTCTTGCGCTTCTTGGTGGGTGGAGCTTCATCAGTGGTGATCTTGGTTTTTCACTTTCTAGCCTTGGCTTCAGCTGCCCTGGTCTTCTTAAGCTCTGAAACCACTGTGGGGACCTTAGGCTTCACGCCTGTCATGCTGGCTGGGAAGACAATGCGAGGCTCTTCCCGCCATGATGGTTCAGTTTGATCCACAGATGGCTTCTTCTTCTTGGCAGCCATCCTGGGGTCGATGCCAGGACGCCCAAGAGCCTTGCGCTTCTCAGCTTCATTGTAAGCTTGAACGCACTTGGCAGCAAGAATCTTCATGCGCTCACGAGAACCTTTAGCTTCTTCATGTTTCTTGTGAAACGCTTCCTTGAGCTCATGCAGCATGACCTTGAATTTTTGGACATCCTTCACACTGAGCTTGGTCATATGCTTCTTGAATTGAGCCTTTTCAAAACCAATCTTGTGCTTCAGCTCAACAATTTTCTGAGCAAGAGATAGCTCAGGAGCAATGGCGCCCTCGAAGGAGACGCTGAGGCCAATTGGAAGTTGCAGATCATCAAGCTGAGATTGGGGGTGTCAAACCACTCATCAATGAAGTTGTTTATTATTGCCACGTCAAAGAGAGGCAAGTCATTGAAGATTTCTGCTTCTTGCTTGCTCTTTATCAATTGCTCAAGAGCGTCATCAGCAAGATCGTCGTCACTCGACGGATCAATGGCTTCATTCTCGTTTCTCAAAATGGCAGCAGGAGTCAGAGCAGGGCTGGAGGAGTGCATGGGCTTCTTCTCTTTCTTCTCGGTCTTGGAGATGCGAGAGAGATCTTCAGACTGCACACTTGGTGCAGGAGGAGCAGTGGCCAAGGGCTTCACTCATGAAGCTTTGGAGGAGTGGAAGGCTTCAAGCCTTGGGTTTCTTCGCTTCTTTGGCTTTGGTGGTGCAGCGCTTCATCGAGTCGGCGTCGTCTGCAGGTTGATCCACATCCGCCTTGAACCCTTATATGAGTGATGAGACCTTCTAAGTTGTAGAAGGGCCCGACAAGATTTGGTTCAACCGGCGTGTGCCATCGGCACGAGGCGCAGAGGGGCCTGGGTTGAAGTCTAATCCCCAAGATTTCTTGTTTTCCTTGGCCGAGTTCTTGGCAAACTGAAAGTTGCGCTTGAACAGATTTTCATCTCGACACCATAGCAATGACGATGGGTCGGCATCAGCGGGTTGTGGCCCACGGACCATGCAAGGATAGAAGCCTTGCTCAATGGCTTCAGCTCTAGACCTGTGTAGCGACCCGACCTCAGACGGTCAAGCCTGCGTATTCTTGTGCCATCCTCGGATCAGTATCTTTGGCACACAGTACATCAATGTATATATCAAAGTGCAATCACATGCATAAATAACGTAAAACTGATATATACCTCAATAATCTCAGCGGAAACAAGTAATCGGGTGTGGAGTCCCATCAACGCCATCGGCAGGTTGAGTGTAGACCGTAACCTGCACCGTATTCTTACTGTCGAGGAAATATCTCGCAACATGATACGTTGCAGCCGTGTAGGTCGATTACATTGAATGTACCGGCAAGATCACAATAGGAGAAAACAGATAATAAACTATACTATATGCGGTATGGCTTTATGGCTCAGATTCTGAGTTATGTTTGCGTAAAAGCTGGTTTTATTTTCCCTACATCAAAGGAATAAATGAAGTCTGTACTATGGAGTTTTCTATCATGACATGGTTCCGCCAACCGATGTCTCATAGCCCAAAATCATCATAAGTTGCCCACAATTAAGTTATCAATCCGTGTTGAGAGTTCCGAGATAGATCCAAGTCCAGATGCTCAAATTGTCCATAACCGGGGACACGGCTAATCGATTAGGTTTTAAAACCCTCTGCAGAGGTTTGTACACTTTACTCGCAAGATTCGATCCCTCTATTTGCGTTCTCGCACTTCAGGGTGTTTGAGAACAAGATGACCGAAACATGGTCTTCCGAAGAGTTCCTCTGACCACTGTCCGGTACTCATCCCATCCCACCGTAGTTCTACATCTGCTAGTACCGTCCCAGCCAGAGTCACTACTAAGGTCAACCAAGCCAGAGCCCATAATGACTTGCGGTTGCACAGGTAAGCTTCCGGGCATGAAGTATTCTTCCGTCTCTTTGAGTCTGGTGAAGCTTTCCGCAAGATGTCATGGCGCTTCTCCATGCATCCCGCCAACCACTGGTTTCTCCAGGTGCCCGTCACAACCGTCCTTCACCCAAGAGTGTGTATTGAATTCTGTCTCGAGTCTTGAAGTCTTGAGGTCTTGAAGATGCAGTCCTTGCAGATTCCATCATGGAGTTGTCGTCATTGACGAGAATCCTCCATTCTCACACCACTCCAGTACTCATACCAAACCCCGCCTACTATAGCTTAGCATTAAAATAAAATATCGTCCCGGGCTTGGTAACAGGGGGATGGGTTCCTACCTCATGCATACTACTCAACTACAAGGATTCAATAACACTACTAGGGGTTGTTGCAAAGATGTCACTAAATGCAATAAAACATAGGTATGAAAGCATGGTCAAAGTGAACTTGCCTGGTAATACTTGATGAAGATAAAAACGCTGTCAGAAAATGACTTGGTAGAACTAATCGTCACTCCGTTGAAAATCTATATAGTCAAACATAGCATTCACATAAGCAAACATCCTAGCAAACAATTTTAGCACTCAAATAACAATCAAAACAGCAAGGAAAATCGATAATAAAACTCAAACAAAATCAAAAGAAACTTCAAATAAAACTACAAAGAAAAACTACTAACGAAGATCTATGACTTTGCTACAAACATCTAATATAGTTTTGCCGTAAGTAAAAACTTAACAACAATTAAAATACTAAACTAATAAATTAACAGAAAATAAAATTTAAAATAACTAATTTAACAGAAAGTATTTTTTTTCAATATAATTTTATTTGCAAAAAGAAACAAATAAAAAGCTTTTATAAAACTCTAACTATGACCTATATAAGGTTTCATTAATAACTAAGGAAAATAAATTTTTTAAATAAAAATAAATTTTTCCTGTTGTCTAACAGAACACAACTAATTTTGTCAAAAGTGACAAAAAGAAATAATTTAAAACTAATAAAAACAATAAAGAAAAAGCTAAAACAGAACTAATAATAAAACAGTACTGTTTTGCTAAAAACCTAATTTAAATTAACCTAGAAATAAAATACTAAATACTACTGGATAAACAAAGGTCCTAGAGACCAGGAGCAAAAAGAATTAATTAAAAACCTATTTTTAAACTCCCGGAATAAGCAAAACAAGCTTTAATTCAAATCTGATCTAACTCAATTTTATAAATCCAAACATAGACAAATTATATATTTTTGGAAACTACATGAAAATTGTGATCTAACGCAAAAAAGAATCAGCATCATTGGACTTCTAGATCAAAAGTTATAAGCTAAACAAGAACGGAACTAAATCTGTTACGGAAATAAATCTGAAAACGAAAAAAACAACAAGGGAGTTACCAGACGTGAGGCAGAGATGGCAGGAAGGAGACGGCGATGTGGGAGGGCTGCTCGCGAGGGGGCGAGGTCGACGGGCGAGGGTGGGGTGGCGGAGGAGGGGTCGGCGCTTGGGGAGGCTCCAGGAGAGCTCTGGTGAGCGTTCAGGCAGGAAAAGGAGGACGGCAGTGGCGAGGAGGCTACGGGCGGGGAGGGGGCGTGGTGATGGGAAAAATGGAACGAGGAGAGGGAGGGAGTTTTATAGGCGGTCTTGGGAGGCGCTGGGATGGAAAGACGGGGGAGATCGGGAAGGTGGAGATTCCTGTCTCCATGGATATGGAAAGCTTCTGTAACGTGAGAGGAAACAGAGGAAGGAGATGATCTCTTGTTGGGCTAGAATAGGAAAGTGCTTAATGGGCCAGCAGGTTTTTCCTAATAAAACGATTCCATTCCTATTTTTAAAATTAGGAAACTAAAACAATAAAAAGGAAATCAAATCAATTCGAATAAAGAGTTTTTATATACTAAAATTATCAGAAAAATAAAATGTAGATGATGAGCATTATTCCACGGCCAAAATAAAACTTAAAAAATGTTTTTCAGAAAATCCCTAAAGGCTTTATTTCTTTTTGCAAATAATTTTTAAATAAAAACTTTGGTTTTTCTTGGCTCAAATATTTTCAAAATGCCCCTGATTTTGGAGGATCATTTTCCTCCGCTCTTTCTTGCTTGCAAGAATTTATTTTCGGGTATTTCTCGGGAAGAAAAATAGAGAAGCAAGTGCAAATATTTGAAAGAATTAAATTGCAAAACTCCGTTCAAATTCTTTATAGTTGAAGAAGTCATGTCATCTTCTCTCATTGATTTTAATAGGATGAATTTGAATTTACGGAGAAGGGGAAAGTCATTTTATTCCCTCTCATTCAAAAGTTTTTGAAAAGTTTCAAATTTCACTCAAGTTTAATTCACTCAAGCAAACAAACAAACAATTCAATTAATTATATTAACATTCCAAAATTTGGGATGTTACAACCTGAGTGGAAGATTTTTGTACAAAATGTCTCCCCATGGTCGCTTGATGGCATTCTTCTCAGCATACTCCTGGGTCACGAACCTATACTTGTACCATTGTTCTGCCCAATATCTTTGAATCCATTGGATTCGGGTTTTTCTCTGATTGTAGTCCTCCTCTGGATCAGTCTTGTACAACTCACAGAGGTCAGGAGGCAAATCTCTTGAGGTGTTCCCACGGCGCTGTCTGCCACCCTTCCTAGCTGATTTCTCGGTTGCCATGAAGTTCAGACTGAAAGGCTTCAACACAGTCAAAGGCTTCCGTCTGCTGGTCAGACAGGAACTGGCTTCGGGAGAGTTGATGTGATGTTGTAAGAATTCTGCAAATGAATGCAGACTATAAGAACCAAGGGATTCTCCCACGGACATGTACCTGTGACAGCACTAGAAATGCGAGGGAAGGGGAAGAGGTCATATGCATTCTCAGAAGATTTTGAAGATAAATTAGTTTAGAAGACATTGACCTCATAGCGCGAAGACATTCACTTATATGTCGAGAGTTGGTTCCAGATTTGTACGAATCCAAGAATAAGTACAAATGAGGAATCTAACTATGTGTGAAGCATAAGTGAATATACTAGGCTTTTTATGAGATGCAGATAGGATAGATCCTATTTTGTGGAGGCAGAAACCACTTTTGGCAAAAAGGGATGAATCTATAGGATCAAAAAGACGGTAAAAAGAGGGTTTTTATTTACCACACGATGAACTACTAGATGGAGAAGAAGTGGAGGCCGAGCAGTTCGATCTTCCATGCCCTAACTCCGCGACGGAGGACACCTACGGCGGCGGCGAAGAGGTCGATGTTCGCGGCCGGCGTGAAGACGGCGTCAGAGAAGTCGCGGCAGCTAAGCGCTTCGTCGCTGGCGTCGTCGAGAGCTAGCGGTGGCGCTAGGGTTTGGCGAGGTGGAGAGGTGGAAGAAAGATTTTGACAGCGATTGGACTTGCATTTATAGGGAAAGGGACGACACAGCGTAATTACGTAGGTGCCCCTGGCGGTTCACATCTGAGGGACACGTGGCGAACATGCAACACACTTGAAGTTGTCCCACGTTCCCACGCCCGCCTGGACTATCGGACGGTCGTTCCGGCTTCTCCGGGTTTCAGGCAATAAGAATAGAGCATTTAAAACAGATTTAATGTTTGTCTCTGTATCTTTTGTTGACAAGGACGCAAAGAAGACATTCGACAGTTTCAATAGAATGCATATGATTTGGATAGATAGAGTTTGAGGTAGAAAGCATAGAGAGATTAGGGTCCGATCACATTCACTTAGTTCAAAAGATTCAAAAGAGAAGACATAGCTATAAGTGAATGATGTAGAGGACATAATTCTTATATATATCAGAATGCAACCAAGTCAACATACTGAAGATAATCAAGAAGACACGATCATATTGAAGACAAACCAAATGTGAAGACATAGCAAATGTAACGCCATTAGAAAAAAACACTTCAAACAGAAGAATTTGGTGGTGGCATTACCCACTGTAAAGGAAGTATTAGACCCAGACACGGCGCACAATTATCGTGGCGCTCCAAAGTCAAATTTGCATTAATGTACTCACACTCAGAATGTATGTCTTCATTGATTGAAGATATACTTTACTTCATGTGTTGCACATCTAAGTCATCAACATGCATAAGTGTTAGGATGTGTGCCTGATCACAGGACATTTGAGGATTCCAAGATATTTAGCTCACACCGTAACTTGCAGAACCTTTTCTCGTCCAAGGGCTTTGTGAAGATATCTGCCAGTTTCTCTTCAGTGTTGACATGTATGATATCAATATCTTCCTTCATGACATGATCTAGGAGAAAGTGATGACGAATTTCAATATGCTTTGTCTTCGAGTGCTGAACTGGGTTGTTGGCAATCTTGATGGCGCTTTCGTTGTCGCAATAGAGTGGTACTTGTTTCAGATGGATGCCATAGTCCTTGAGAGTTTGCTTCATCCATAGAAGCTGAGCACAGCAAGATCCAGCAGCAATGTATTCAGATTCATCAGTGGAGAGTGATACACAGTTCGGCTTCTTTGAAGACCAACAGACAAGTGATCAACCCAGAAAGTGACATGTGCCTGATGTAGACTTGCGATCCACCTTGTCACCAGCATAATCAACATCCGAGAATCCAACCAGATCAAACTCTGAGCCCTTTGGATACCATAATCCTAATGTTGGGGTGTAAGCCAAATATCGAAGAATTCGCTTCACGGCTAAGTGATGCGATTCCTTTGGTGCCGCTTGGAATCGAGCACACATGCAAACACTAAGCATAATATCTGGCCTAGATGCACATAGATAAAGTAAAGAACCAATCATGGAGCGGTATACCTTTTGATCAAACTCTTTACCATTGGCGTCAGGACTCAGATGACTTTTTGTTGGCATTGGCGTCGTGTAACCTTTGCAGTCTTGCATTCCAAACTTCATCAGGCAATCTTTGAGGTACTTCTCTTGAGATATGAAGATACCATTCCTTTGCTGACGAATTTGAAGACCAAGGAAGAACTTCAGCTCACCCATCATGGACATCTGATATTGCTCTTGCATCATGTGTCCAAACTCATCACTATATCTCTGGTTGGTGCAGTCGAAGATAATGTCATCCACATATATTTGACACACAAACAGTTCACCATCATATGTCTTCGTGAAGAGTGTGGGATCCAAGGAAATAGGTTTGAAGCCTTTGCTCTTCAGGAAGTCTTTGAGCGTGTCATACCAAGCGCGAGGAGCTTGTTTAAGGCCATACAGTGCTTTGTTTAGCTTGTACACCATATCAGGATGTTTTGGATCTTCAAAGCCAGGAGGTTGTGCAACATACACTTCTTCAATCTTGGCGTTGAGAAATGCACTCTTCACATCCATTTGATATAGCAAGATGTTGTGATGGTTAGCATAGGCTAGCAGTATGCGAATAGCTTCAAGACTAGCCACAGGAGCAAATGTTTCATCGAAGTCAATCCCTTCAACTTGAGTATATCCTTGAGCAACAAGACGAGCCTTGTTTCTGACAACTTGACCACGCTCATCTTGCTTGTTGCGATATATCCATTTTGTGCCTATTATGTTGTGCTTGCAATGGTCAGGACGCTTGACCAGTTCCCAGACATTGTTCACTTTGAACTGTTGAAGCTCTTCTTACGTAGCTTGAATCCATCCAGGTTCCATAAAGGCTTCAGCAACTTTCTTGGGTTCAGATATTGAGACAAAAGCAAAGTGCCCATAGAAATTTGCTAGCTGTGTTGCTCTTGAACGAGTGAGTGGACCAGGCGCATTTATGCTATCAATTATCTTCTCAATCTATACTTCATTTGCAACACGCGGATGGACTGGACGAAGATTTTGCTCTTGCTGATCATTGTCATCGTTGGGAGGATTGTCTTCAGGCTGAGCATTGTCTTCAGGTTGATTAGGTGCAGAAATGATAAGTTCCTCTTCAGGCTGTGCTTCAGACGGCATGATTTCACCAGTTCCCATTAGCTTGATAGATTCACTGGGTGGAGCTTCATCTAGCACATTTGGCAGGTGCTCTCTTTGCGAGCCGTTAGTCTCATCGAACCGCACATCCACAGTTTCAACCACTTTATAGAGAAAGAGGTTGAAGACTCTGTAGGAGTGCGAGTTCTTTCCGTAACCGAACATAAAACCTTCATGTGCTTTCGGTGCAAATTTTGAAGTGTGATGTGGATCCTTGATCCAGCACCTAGCACCAAATACTCTAAAGTAGCTGACATTTGGCTTCTTACCAGTGAGGAGTTCATAGGATGTTTTCTTCAGAAGCTTGTGAAGATAAACACGGTTAATGACATGGCAAGCAGTGTCAATAGCTTCAGGCCAAAACTTTCTTGGTGTCTTGTATTCATCGAGCATCATTCGAGCCATCTCAATGAGGGTTCTATTCTTGCCCTCAATGATGCCATTCTGCTGAGGTGTGTATGGAGCTGAGAACTCATGAGTGATTCCCATTGTATCCAAGTAAAGATCGAGGCCAGTGTTCTTGAACTCAGTGCCGTTATCACTCCTGATATGCTTGATCTTGACGCCATAGTTGTTCATGGCACGGTTGGCGAAGCTTCTGAAGACATCCTGCACTTCAGTCTTGTAGAGAATTATGTGAACCCATGCATATCTTGAATAATCATCAACAATGACGAAGTGTAACATCCCAAATTTTCAATTTGGAATGTTATACATTAGGTCATCATGCATATCATATCTTTCTCGCATTTTCCGATCCTAGAAAATTTCACGCAACTCAAGGACCCTCGGAGAGAGTTGGAAGTTACATTATTTTCATATTTGGGGATTTCTCAAATTTTGAAAATAGGATCATTGGATTTATTTAATTATTTTCATAAAGTTTTTCCTATAAAAAACTTAAGAGAGGGAATAATATGACTTTCCCAATATTATAAATAAATCAAAATTTGGTTTTGGAAGATTTGTTTTGCTTAGGCAAAAATGAGCATTTTAAAAGAAAATATGCATGTTTGCCGTTTTTAAAGTTCATTTTGTTCGACTCATTTTTAGGAGTCGGGGAAAATTTATTTTTTTAAATTCGGAGTTCGTTTGGTATTTTTTTTTATTTCGTTTAGTTTTGTTTAAAAAAACTGCTGACCCAGCGCCTTGACCCGCCTCCTCTCTCTCCTCGCAGACGCCTTGGAGGCGCTTCGCCGCCGCCGCCACGCCCGCCGCCTGTCCGGGTCGGACACGAGGTCGCCGCCGCCAGCCCCTTCCCAAGCCGGCCGCCACCCCTTCCTTAAATACGGAGCCCCCCTCTCTCCTCACCTCGAGCCGCCGCCGCCTCACCCGAGCCGCCGCCGCCGCCAGCGTCGCCACCCGCCACCCACGGGACCCGCCGACCCCGGAGCCCATGAGCCCGCCAAGCACCGGAGGTAGCCGCCGTCGCCCCGCCCCGATCCGGTTTTCTCTAAGAAAACCCGATCCGGTTTTTCTCGAGATGTTCGGTTTTTTTTTCAAAACCCTAGATGGTTTTTATTTTTTTTCGGTTTTCTTAATTAACGAACGTTCACCGAACCGTTCGTTTCAATGAATGTGTTCGTTGGATTAGTTCTGTTAACGAACGTCCGTTATTTAACCCGTTCGTCGTTTTCTTTTAATCGGATTTAATCCGTTATTTTTCCGATTCGATTTCCGATCCGATTTTCAAACTTCTTTTATTTCTTGCTCGTTTATCGGAATCAGGTGATTCAAGCGCCTGGAGTTTCGTTATGAATCCGCCGTTCCGACTAACCTACTTACACAGAGTTTTGCTACTGTAAAATTTTGACCTAGTTTCAGATTGCTAAACCGAGTCGTTCTCTCTCGAGTTTCGACTTTCGATGCTTTATTTGATTCGATTCTTTTGCAACTAGGGTTCTTAAGTTGAACTATCTGGTTAGATCTTTTATTCGAGATTTCCCTATGCATTAGATGAGTACTTATTGTATGCTTGTTGTTTGTCTGCGTTAGATCACCCGGAGTGCGCCGCTTGTTACTTCGAATCTCTAGGTCTCGCGGATCATCAGCAAGGCAAGTAACACTTGATCATACCTTTTCTACTACCCAGCTTTTTATTGCATTAGATCAAACCCTCAAACACTTGCATGATTAGGATCAAATTAAATTGTGGGATGGGAAGTAGATTGAGGTAGTACCTATTACCTGTTTTACTTATGAAACCTTGGGAGTTACTTCTACGTTTGCTTATTATGCTATGCTATGCTAGTAGACGTGGATTGGGTGAGTGATATCCATGACAGATGTGAGATTGTTAAATTAATGGTTTATTTAAGGTGGCAACTTAAACACACATCCGGGTGGATTGAGGCACTGGTTTCTATCAGGACTTGCTCAGTATTTCTTGGACCGCCACCTGTGCTCTAAGGGATCATAAGATTATTCAAACTAGAAACTTCCGTGTGCAGCCACAAGCCATTATGGGCTCGCATAGTTGACTAAGTTGTGCGAACTCTTACGGGTAGACTAGCAGATGTAGGGGAAAGTAGGTGTACCGGTCTACCCACACGTAAGGTGCTAAGCGCACGAAAAGGCGTGTCTCGGTCATCCGTCTCTCAAACACCATGTAGTGCGAGAACCAAGCGGAGGCGATCGAGTCTTGTGGGGAAAAGTGCGCAAACCTCTGCAGAGTGTATAAACTAATCATGATTAGCCGTGTCCCGGTTATGGACATCTTGAGTATCTAGTACTTGAATATCATGTGAATCTCAACATGTTACTTCAAATAAATGTTATTGGGTTTTAATGAGTACTTTTAATTGGGATTGAGGATGGTCAACCATTCTCAATGTTTAACAACCACCATGATAGTTAAATAAAATTATTCCTTTGTTGTAGGGAAAAACTAGCTTTATGCAAAAATGTAACCGTAGAGCCTTACCACCAGCCATATATGCATGTAGTATAGGCTTATTCCTTCATTGTCCTCTATGTGTTACATTGCGGCATATTCCATGTCTTGACCCGTTTTCGGGCTGCAACTTTCACGCTATGCAGACTTTTCTGCATGACGAAGTAAGGTGTTAGGTCGTGGTTCTATACTCGGTGATGCCGATGGAGTTGATGGACTCACTTGTCTTCCAAGCCTTCCGCTGTTATTATTAGATGGCCTTAAGCCATATTATTGTATTAAGTTCCCTTGTGGACAACGATGTAATAAGTGTGTGATTGCTACTCTGCTATAAATCCTTGAAATCTTGTGTGGTGTCAGACATTCTTGATCCGGGGATGACAACGAGCACGCGAACCTTGGATCCATTCGGTGCAGTCGCTCTGAGAGAATGGTATCAGAGCACACGCTGATTGTAGGACACGACCACTAAGATAAAGCCATAGATCACTATTCTCTTCCCATTTTCTAACTCCTCATCTTTTCTACTCTCTTTAGGATGAAGGACGCGAAGATCAAGTACACCCAACCGGATGAAGGCACACCTTTTGGATTTCACTTGAAGGAAGTTACCAAGTACTGAATATCGGACTACCCACTTCACCGGGACTTTCAACGCCACTCTTGCTGAAGAGGAGCTGGAAGATTCAAGCTCACGTTCTAGGAAGGACATGCCCCAATCACCAAGCCTATAGATAGTGTTTTCGATTGCACCAACTTGGAGTGCAGGAAAGAGCATGGCAGCTCACATCACCATGTGACGCATTGGAGAAGTTTATCAAGAAGACCTCAAGGACACTATCTACCAGATTTGCGGACGCCGAGATGACAAATGGGACGTCGTCAGCACCAAGAAGGATAGATCCATTGCAGCGTTCATCCAGGAGTTAAATCAGCACATTCGACACCGGGAGAACCAAATGTGCAATGATATGTTGGAGTTGCGAGAAGACAAAGAGAAGGATCATCGAACTTGAAGAAGAACTAAAGACTACGCAAGGACTACATGGGCGAGATCGTAGCTCTAGCAAGAGACAATAACGATCTTAAGTACGAGATTGAAGAACTCAAGAAGAAGTTGGCGCCAGGAATGAAGACCAGTATGTCGATTGCCCAGCGACTACATCAACATCGACGACACCGATTCGGATCCAAGTGAACCCGACTTTGAAGACGAAGTGGAGCGGAGACATTATGGAGTCTTCCACGGTTCAAATTAGTAGAAGTCTCCCACATATTAGTAGTATTCCTCCATGTAAACATTATAGTACACGCACTTTTGCGATAGTTAGATCGTTGTAAGCCCTTGTTTGATTGAATGAAGTGATTTTGTGTGCATTTGCTCATGTGCAATTGGGTAGTGATTCTCCTTAGACCTCATTCTATTCTACCTTTCTCTTCTTTTCTAAACCCATCAGATGCCTCCGACGCGACCCGGATTCGCTTTTCCCGCCAGAGATCACCCAACTGATCCAAGAGCGTAATACCCCGATTCAAACATTGGTGCGAACTGTGGCAACAACAACAACAACAACAACAACCCACCACCACCACCTGCGGATCATCTGACTCATTTCCTTAGACTAAACCCGCCGGTGTATTCCAGTAGCACCGAGCCGATTGTAGCAGATGAATGGCTCCGCAAGATAGGAAGGGAGCTGACCACTGCAGGATGCACAGATGGAGAAAGAGTGAAGTTTGCAGCACATCAGCTTGAAGGACCCGCAGAAGAATGGTGGGAGAATTTCACAGCCACTTACCGTGTAGACACTGTCACATGGGATCAATTTCAGCAAGCTTTCCGCACTACCCATGTTTCAGCAGGAGCTATGGCCATGAAGAAGCGTGAGTTTCGCAACTTACGCCAAGGAGGAAGGACTGTTGGCCAGTACGTGGAGGACTTTAGTAAACTAGCACGTTATGCCCCAGATGACGTTGCTACCGATGCAGACTAAACAGAGAAGTTCCTAGAAGGACTGAATGATGAGTTCACATGCCGTTGATGGTAGCCAGTTTCAATAACTACCAGGAGTTAGTAGACCGAGCCCTCATGATTGAAGGAAAGCATCGACAAATTGAGAACCGTAAGCGGAAGTATGGGCAAGGGAAGTATAACTCGAGCTCAACAGAAACCTCGTTATACCCCTAAATCAGGAATTCAGTTTCAGCATACCCATGGAGGAGGTAATTCACATAACCATAACAGCACCAAGAATGGGAGCAGGGAATGGAGGAAGCAACGGACAGAATCGCACCAACCCGTCAACACCATCCAAAGTAGACTGAGTCATATTACTTGCTTTAAGTGCCGCAAGATCGGGCATTATGCCAATGACTGCCCGAAGGCGAATGGAAATGGCAATGGAAGCTCGGAAAGAAGCCAAGCCCTTTCAATAGGGGATGTGAACCACATTGATGTGGAGGAGGTTGAAGATCAGCCCGATGCGATGAATCGGTAAGTTTTTGGTTAAGTCATTTACTGCACTAGTTCTTTTCGATACCGGTGCATCGCATTCATACATATCAAGGGATTTGTAGAGAAGTATAGCCTACCTACTCGGATTCTTAAAACCCCTTTGCTAGTAAGCTCACCAGAGGCGGAGTATATGGCCGGAACAAGGATGTTTTCAAGTGCCATTAAGTATAGGAAGGCATGTATTCCCGACGGATTTGATCATTCTGGAATCTCAAGGATTTGATGTAATTCTCGGTATGGATTGGCTGTCGATGTATGGAGGAAACATCGATTGCGCAAGTAAGACGATTTTGCTCACCACTCCAGGAGGAAGAAGGATTAAGTATGTATCACGGCATTAGCCGAGAAGAGCGCAAGTTAATTGCCTATCAGGAGTGGTGCAGGAAGAAGTACCAGTGGTGAAGGATTTTCACGATGTATTTAGGAAGAGTTGCCGGGAATGCCACGGATAGAGACATTGAGTTTTGATAGAACTTTTGCGAGAACAGGCCCAATATCGAGCGGCAAATGCAGGATGCCCGCAAAGGATTTGGCGGAAATCAAGAAGCAGATTAAGGAGCTATTGGATAAAGGTTTTATACGCCCAAGTTCTTCACCTTGGGGATCACCCGTTTGCTAGTGGAGAAGAAGGATGGATCGTTAAGAATGGTTGTTGATTATCGTGGATTGAATGAAGTAACAATCAAGAACAAGTACCCACTACCTATGATAAATGATCTGTTTGATCGCTTGCAAGGAGCCAAGGTGTTTTCCAAGATCGACTTGCGATCGTGGTACCATCGATTGAAGATTCGGTAGCAGGACATACCCAAGACAGCATTCACCACGAGATATGGATCAGACGAGTATACCGTTATGTCATTTGGACTGACTAACGCACCAGCCTATTTCATGAACACGATGAACAAAGTGTTTATGGAGTTTTTGGATAAGTTAAATCGTGGTGTTCATTGATGACATTTTGATTTTTTCAAGAATGAAGAGGAACACAAGGAACATTTGCGATTGGTTTTGGAGAAACCGAGGAACACCGGTTGTATGCCAAGTTCAGCAAATGTGAGTTTTGGCTAAAGAAGTTGGATTTCTCGGACATGTTATATCCGGAGAAGGAATAGCAGTTGACCCCACAAAAGTTGAGACCGTAACCAAATGGGAAGCACCAACGGCAGTTGGAGAGATTCGGAGTTTCCTTGGACTCGCAGGATACTACCGAAGATTCATTGAGAATTTCTCAAGGATTGCCAAGCCCATGACTGAATTGTTGAAGAAGGATAACAAATTCATATGGGTGAGGACTGTGAGGCAAGTTTTCAGGAGTTGAAGAAAAGATTGGTCACCTCACCGGTGTTAATATTGCGAGATCGGACCAAGGACTATGAGGTGTATTGCACGCTTCACGCCGAGGACTTGGAGCAGTGCTTATGCAAGAAGGAAGAGTTGTTTCGTATGCCTCCACGACAACTTAAGCCCCATGAGTTAAATTATGCCACACATGATTTGGAGTTAGCAGCCGTTGTGCATGCCTTGAAGACATGGAGACATTTTCTCATTGGAAATCATTGTGAAGTGTACACGGATCACAAGAGTTTGAAGTACATTTTCACACAGAAGGAATTAAATCTCGGACAGAGGAGATGGTTAGAACTTATCAAGGATTATGATATGAGATTGCATTATCACCCGGAAAGGCTAACGTTGTAGGCGACGCATTGAGTCGTAAGAGCCACGTCAATACCCTAAAGATGGGAGGAATACCCAATGAGTTAGCCGAGGACCTTGAGAGCTATGTTTGGGAATAGTTCGAGAGGCTATGTAGCAGCATTGGAGATTGATCGACACTAATGGACAAAATCAGAGAAGCCCAAAAGGCGGATAAGGAAGTTGCCTCTATAAAGGAGAAAATGAGCAAAGGAAAAGCTAAAGGATTCCGTGAGGATGAGCACGATACCCTATGGTTTGAAGACCGTGTTTATGTGCCCAATAACCCGTAGATAAGGAAGTTGATTTTACAAGAAGCTCATGATTCACCCTATTCGATTCACCCAGAAATACCAAGATGTATTTGGATTTGAAAAGTACTTTACGGTGGACCGGAATGAAGAAGGATATTGTGGAGTATGTAGCGATTTGCGATGTATGTCGAAAGTAAAGGCAGAGCATCGAGAAGCCCGAGATTGTTACAACCATTGCCGATACCGAATGGAAGTGGGATAAACTAGGCATGGATTTTATCACAGGATTGCCAAAGACTTCGTTCGAGGATATGACTCGATTTGGGTTATAGTCGACCGTTTAACAAAGGTAGCTCATTTCATTCCGGTCAAGACTACCTATAGCGATTGCTAAGTTGGCAAAGATATACATGACCAGAATTGTGTGCTTACACGGAGTTCCGAGGAGCATCGTATCGAGATAGAGGAACCCGGTTTACCTCGAAATTTTGGAACCGGTTGCACGAAACATTGGGAACCCGATTGGAATTGATGACAGCTTTCCACCCACAGACCGATGGGACCGGTGAGAGAGTCAATCAGATTACGGAGGACATCTTTGAGAGCTTGTGCCCTAGATTATGGATCTAGCTGGGATGATAATTTGCCATATGCAGAATTTTCCTACAACAACGATTACCAAACCAGCTTGAAGATGGCACCTTCGAGGCTTTATGCGGAAGGAGGTGCAGGACACCGTTATCATGGGACCTAAACCGAGATCGTCGATTGTTTAGACCAGATTTGATTAAGGAGTGCGAACAGAAAGTTAAGTTGATTCGAGACAGGCTCAAGGTAGCCCGATCCAGAAAAAGAGCTATGCCGATTCAAAGCGCCAGCGATTGAGTATGAAGTTGGAGACAGTATATCTCGAGTATCCCGCTTCGAGGAGTTAAGCGTTTTGGAGTTAAAGGAAAGTTAGCACCCGTTTAGTTGGACCGTATAAGATTTTGCAACGCATGGGAGAAGTTGCTTATAAGTTGGAATTACGGAAGGACTGTCGGGAGTTCATGATGTATTCCATGTTTCTCGATTGAAGAAATGTCACCCCGAGATAGCGAGAGGTACCGTTAAGAGACACGGTGCCACTTGGAAGCAATTCAGTTGAAGGATGACTTGACATATGAGGAAAAACCGGTTAAGATTCTCGATTATGCCAAAGAGTTACCCGCAGCAAGGTTATCAAGTTTTGCAAAGTTCATTGGAGCCACCACCGAGGATGAAGCCACACAGGAAAGAGAGGAAGTTTTGCTCAAAGACCACCTCACCTATTTTCTAGCCAACCCGAATCTCGAGGGCGAGATTCATCTTAAGATTGCGTTTGTAACATCCCAAATTTTCAATTTGGAATGTTATACATTAGGTCATCATGCATATCATATTTTTCTCGCATTTTCCGATCCTAGAAAATTTCACGCAACTCAAGGACCCTCGGAGAGAGTTGGAAGTTTCATTATTTTCATATTTGGGGATTTCTCAAATTTTGAAAATGGGATCATTGGATTTATTTAATTATTTTCATAAAGTTTTTCCTATAAAAAACTTAAGAGAGGGAATAATATGACTTTCTCAATATTTAGGAAAAATGAAGATATTATAAATAAATCAAAATTTGGTTTTGGAAGATTTGTTTTGCTTAGGCAAAAATGAGCATTTTAAAAATAATATGCATGTTTGCCGTTTTTAAAGTTCATTTTGTTCGACTCATTTTTAGGAGTCGGGAAAATTTATTTTTTAAATTGAGTTCGTTTGGTATTTTTTTATTTCGTTTAGTTTTGTTTTAAAAAAAAGCTACGCTGACCCGGCCCAGGCCCGCCTCCTCTCTCCTCACAAGACGCTTGCTGGAGGCGCCCGCCGCCGCCGCCCGCCGCCGCTCGTGTCCGGGTCGGACACGAGGTCGCCACGCCTGGCCCCTTCCCAAGCCGGCCGCCACCCCCCTTCCTAAATACGGAGCCCCCCCTCTCTCCTCACCTCGAGCCGCGCCGCCCTCACCCGGCCGCCGCCCGCCTTGCCCGAAAGACGCGCCGCCGCCACGTCGCCACCCGCCACCGCCCGGACCACCCGACCCCGGAGCCCTGCAGGAGCCCCTTGGCGGCACCGGAGGTAGCCGCCGCCCGCCCGATCCGGTTTTCTCTAAGAAAACCCGATCCGTTTTTTTTCGAGATGTTCGGTTTTTTTTTCAAAAACCTAGATGGTTTTTATTTTTTTTGGTTTTCTTAATTAACGAACGTTCACCGAACTGTTCGTTTCAATGAATGTGTTCGTTGGATTAGTTCTGTTAACGAACGTCCGTTATTTAACCCGTTCGTCGTTTTCTTTTAATCGGATTTAAACCGTTATTTTTCCGATTCGATTTTCGATCCGATTTTCAAACCTGTTTTATTTCTTGCTCGTTTATCGGAATCAGGTGATTCAAGCGCTGGAGTTTAAATTCTGAAACCGCCGTTCAAACTAACCTACTTACACAGAGTTTTGCTACTGTAAAATTTTGACCTAGTTTCAGATTGCTAAACCGAGTCGTTCTCTCTCGAGTTTCGACTTTCGATGCTTTATTTGATTCGATTCTTTTGTAACCAGGGTTCTTAAGATGAACTATCTGGTTAGATCTTTTATTCGAGATTTCCCTGTGCATTAGATGAGTACTTATTGTATGCTTGTTGTTTGTCTGCGTTAGATCACCGGTGCGCCGCTTGTTACTTGAATCTCTAGGTCTCGCGGATCATCGACAAGGCAAGTAACACTTGATCATACCTTTTCTACTACCCAGTTTTATTGCATTAGATCAAACCCTCAAACACTTGCATGATTAGGATCAAATTAAATTGTGGGATGGGAAGTAGATTGAGGTAGTACCTACTACCTGTTTTACTTATGAAACCTTGGGAGTTACTTCTACGTTTGCTTATTATGCTATGCTATGCTAGTAGACGTGGATTGGGTGAGTGATATCCATGACAGATGTGAGATTGTTAAATTAATGGTTTATTTAAGGTGGCAACTTAAACACACATCTGGGTGGATTGAGGCACTGGTTTCTATCAGGACTTGCTGTATTTCTTGAGACCGCCACCCGTGCTCTAAGGGATCATAAGATTATTCAAACTAGAAACTTCCGTGTGCAGCCACAAGCCATTATGGGCTCTGGCATAGTTGACTAAGTTGTGCGAACTCTTACGGGTAGACTAGCAGATGTAGGGGAAAGTAGGTGTACCGGTCTACCCACACGTAAGGTGCTAGCGCTTCTGAAAGACTGTGTCTCGGTCATCCGTCTCTCAAACACCATGTAGTGCGAGAACCAAACGGAGGCGATCGAGTCTTGTGGGGAAAAGTCATAAACCTCTGCAGTGTATAAACTAATCATGATTAGCCGTGTCCCCGGTTATGGACATATTGAGTATCAAGTACTTGAATATCATGTGAATCTCAACATGTTACTTCAAATAAATGTTATTGGGTTTTAATGAGTACTTTTAATTGGGATTGAGGATCTTTGTCAACCATTCTCAATGTTTAACAACCACCATGATAGTTAAATAAAATTATTCCTTTGTTGTAGGAAAAAACTAGCTTTATGCAAAAATGTAACCGTAGAGCCTTACCACCAGCCATATATGCATGTAGTATAGGCTTATTCCTTCATTGTCCTCTATGTGTTACATTGCGGCATATTCCATGTCTTGACCCGTTGGGGCTGCAACTTTCACGTTGCGAGACTTTTAGAACTGACAGTAAGGTGTTAGGTCGTGGTTCTATACTCGATGATGTCGATGGAGTTGATGGACTCACTTGTCTTCCAAGCCTTCCATTTGTTATTATTAGATGGCCTTAAGCCATATTATTGTATTAAGTTCCCTTGTGGACAACGATGTAATAAGTGTGTGATTGCTACTCTGCTATAAATCCTTCGAAGTACTGTGTGGTGTCAGCATTACTGATCCAGGGATGACACTGAGCACAGAGCACTGGATCCATTCGGGTCTGGTCGCTACACGAAGCCATAGAGACAAGCAGTTGTAGTGAGAGTAGAGTAGTGAGTAGGTCCAAATAAGTCCATGTGTAGGAGCTCGAAGGGTTGAGATGTCGTCATGATTGTCTTCGAGGGATGCTTGGCCCTAGTCATCTTTCCAGCTTCGCAGGCACCGCACAAGTGATCATTCTTGAACTTGACGCCCTCGATTCCTATGATATGCTTCTTCTTTGCGAGAGTGTGTAAGTTCCTCATGCCAAAGATGCCCTAGCCTCCGATGCCGTGAGCCAAGACTCTGAAGCTTTTGCAAGAAGACATACGCCAAGCTGTGGCCCTGCTAAGAAATCTACCATGTATAGATCATCTTTCCGGTACCCTTCAAAGACTAGAGACTTGTCAGATTCCATAAGCACAAGACAACGATATTTTCCAAATATCACAATCATGTTTAAGTCACAAAGCATTGAGACAGACATTAAGTTGAAACTAAGGGATTCAACAAGCATCACTTTATCCATGTGTTGATCCTTTGAGATTGCAACTCTACCTAGACCCAATACCTTGCTTTTACCAAAGGTCAAGAAATGTGATGTGACTCTTGTCGGATGGACGTAAAGTTGAGTCCATGAGAAGACTTGATCACCAGTCATATGATTAGTGCATTCGCTATCCATAATCCATTACGAAGCATGAGGTGTCATACCCTCTGATGCAGTTAGGGGATAGGCTTCACCAAGAGTATTGTGAAGCATAAACATTTGACGAGCAAGAGGATTATTGAAGCTCAGATCAAGATTAGGACTGATAGGATGAATGGCAAACGATTAAGGAACAAAATACATAGTGAGACCATTTGGGCATTTGATCTTGCGCCCTACAAGATGTTTTAGGTCCCCAGCAATAGCATCAGACGCCTTTGATTTCCGTATGGAGACCTTTCCCTGCAAAAGAAAGTTAATTCTTCTTAACCACCCACATCTTCAGGGGTGGCTTAGCAGCAGTGAGCCTAAGTGCAGCATCTGAGAACTTCGGCTTTGTAGCCTGCTACCTCTTGAGCATTGCGTTGGATTTCCCCGAAGAGGAGAGGATGATGCAGCAAAGTAGCGTAAGTATTTCCCTCAGTTTTTGAGAACCAAGGTATCAATCCAGTAGGAGGCCACGCACAGGTCCCTCGTAACTGCACAAAACGATAGATCATCGCAACAAACGCGATTAGGGCTTGTCAATCCCTTCACGGTCACTTACGAGAGTGAGATCGATAGAGATGATAAATAATATTTTGGTATTTTGATATAGAGATGCAAAGTAAAAAGTAAAAGGCAAAGTAAAAACAAAGCAAGTATTAAAGTGATGGAGATTGATATGATGAGAATAGACCCGGGGGCCATAGGTTTCACTAGTGGCTTCTCTCAAGAGCATAAGTATTCTACGGTGGGTGAACAAATTACTGTTGAGCGATTGACGGAATTGAGCATAGTTATGAGTATATATAGGTATGAACATGTATATAGGCATCACGTCCGAGACAAGTAGACCGACTCCTGCCTGCATCTACTACTATTACTCCACTCATCGACCGCTATCCAGCATGCATCTAGAGTATTAAGTGAAAAACAGAGTAACACCTTAAGCAAGATGACATGATGTAGAGGGATAAATTCATGCAATATGATAAAAACCACATCTTGTTATCCTCGATGGCAACAATACAATACGTGCCTTGCTGCCCCTTCTGTCACGGGAAAGGACACCGCAAGATTGAACCCAAAGCTAAGCACTTCTCCTATTGCAAGAACTACCAATCTAGTTGGCCAAACCAAATGGATAATTCGAAGAGACTTGCAAAGATAACCAATCATACATAAAAGAATTCAGAGAAGATTCAAATATTGTTCATAGATAAACTGGATCATAAACCCACAATTCATCGGTCTCAACAAACACACCACAAAAAAGAAGATTACATCGAATAGATCTCCACGAGAGAGGGGGAGAACATTGTATTGAGATCCAAAAGAGAGAAGAAGCCATCTAGCTACTAGCTATGGACCCGAAGGTCTGAAGTAAACTACTCACACTTCATCGGAGGGGCTATGGTGATGATGTAGAAGCCCTCCATGGTGGATGCCCCCTCCGACGGAGCTCCGGAACAGGCCCCGAGATGGGATCTCGTGGATACAGAAAGTTGCGGCGGTGGAATTAGGTTTTTGGCTCCCGTTCATATTGTTTGGGGTACGTAGGTATATATAGGAGGAAGGAGTACGTTGGTGGAGCAACAGGGGGCCCACGAGGCAGGGGCGCGCCCCCCACCCTCGTGACCGCCTCTTTTGTTCCTTGGAGTAGGGTCCAAGTCTCCTGGATCACGTTCGGTGAGAAAATCACGTTCCCGAAGGTTTCATTCCGTTTGGACTCCGCTTGATATTCCGTTTCTTCGAAACACTGAAATAGGAAAAAAAACATCAATTCTGGGCTAGGCCTTCGGTTAATAGGTTAGTCCCAAAAATAATATAAAAGTGGAAAATAAAGCCCAATGTAGTCCAAAACAGTGGATAAAGTAGCATGGAGCAATAAAAAATTATAGATACGTTGGAGACGTATCAGAGCCCTAGCTGAAAGTGCTAGTTATCGACTAGAGGGGGGTGAATAGGCGATTTTTATGAAAGTCTTCAAAACATGGGAGTTTCAAAGATAGACAATATAAACAACACTATTCTAATGCATCGGAAGGTAGACTACACTAGACAAGCCATAGTCAAGTATTCAATGAAGTGAAAGCCTGAAGACTAATAGCAGCTAGGTAGTAAATATTAGGATGGAAGATAGTATGAAGCCAATCAGAACAGATAGTCACACAATGAAGTCAAACAGATAATACAAGCATGCAATGACTTCACGAAGACAAACTACAAGTACAGAGGAGTAAGAGATAGAACCAGTGGCTTCAGAAGGACAAGGATTTGTTGGACCAGTTCCAGTTGCTGTGAAAACTGTACGTCTGGTTAGGGAGGCTGAGATTCAACTCAGAAGACCTCGTCTTCACCTTATTCCCCTTGAGCTAAGGACACACAGTCCTCGCCCAATTACTCTGGTAAGTCTTCAGGGTAGACTTTCGAACCTTCACAGACTTCGTTCACCGGCAATCCACAATGGCTCTTGGATGCTCAGAACGCGACGCCTAACCGGCTGGAGGATTCACAGTCCTCAAGTGTAATAAGTCTTCAGATCACGCAGACAGAAAGACTTCAGTGATGCTAAACACTCTTTGGGCTCTGGGTGGTTTGGGCTTTGTCCTCGCAAGGATTCTCTCTCAAAAGCTTCGGAGGTGGGTTGCTCTCAAACGACAAAAGCCGTGCACTAACTCTGAGCAGACACCAATTTATGGTGTAGGGGGTGGGCTATTTATAGCCACTGGGCAACCTGACCGGATTTCTCCGAAATGACCTCAGGTCACTAAAGAAGCCCGACACGATGTGCATAGCGGTAGGATTTCAAACACCTGTGGCAGCTTGACTTGGGCTACAAGTAAAGCTGACTTATCCCTGAGGATAAGATTTGCTCTCATTGTCTTCGCTCGAAGACATAGGATTTAGTTTGAGCATCACTTGATCACTCGACTTTGTTCACTTGGACCCCACTTAACAGTGTGGTGGTTCCTATGACTCAGCAAAGAAGAAAAGGAAACAACAAAACAACTAAGTCTTCGCGCTCCATAGTCTTCACTCAATGTCTTCTCGTGTCATAGTCTTCAATGTGCATATCTTCACAGACCACCATTGTCTTCAATGTCTTCACACATTTTTAGGGGTCATCTCCGGTAGGTAAACCGAATCAAGGAGGGACTACTACCTGTTATCCTGCAATTCTCACAAACACATTAGTCCCTCAACCAGGTTTGTCGTCAATACTCCAAAACCAACTAGGGGTGGCACTAGATGCACTTACAATCTCCCCCTTTTTGGTGATTGATGACAAACTGGCTGAAGTTTTCAATGGGGATAAAATATGTGAATTTTAAAGGATAAGGTATTGTCTTCATAAGTAGCAAAAAGCTCCCCCTAAAGATGTGCATATAAGTAATTTGCTTTTGGAATGCGAATGCACATGGTAGGTTGTACTTGTGGAGATCCTCTTCAACTTATGAAGACAATTCATCATGCATGATTTTATATAACGAAGATAATGACATGCATAATGAAAAATGGACGTCTGCAAAATGACTAAGTGCGGAAGTTATCATCGCACATGAGGAATTTTATCATCGCATCACAGAATAGCAAATAAGTAGCAGACAACCATCGAGTTTAAGTGTTACAACTCAGAGAACCAAATGTATCAAGAGCAAGAGTTGTAAACACTAGGCAAAATATAAAGCAACCGCCCAAATGGACCCGCTTGAAGACTATCAACTCATATGCTTCTCCCCCTTTTGTCAGTAAGGACCAAAAAGGTTTGAAGACATAGAGTCTCTACTCGTTCCTAGAAGGAGTAGGAGAAGATGCAGGCTCGGTGTCGGGGTTTGGCGGTGCAGACAAACTTGGTGTAGTGTCGTTACGTGTTGGAGGTGGAGAATTAGCATCATCTTGATCATCGATCACTCTGGCATTCACCGTTGCAGTAGAGGAGGAATAATCAGAGTCTTCAAGAGACGGGGTTCGACGTAAAACATCATTCTTGGGAGGAGTGTAGTCAAACTTGAATCTTTCGGTGAAGCCATCGTCTTGAAGATCAGCTTCAGCACTGAGTAGTGTCAAACCCTTCCAAGTCCTTTGACAGGTTTCGTGAGTGACAAAGGCATTCTTGGTGGCAAGATTGCGAATGCGATTGATATCCACCAAGAGGCTTTGCATTTGTCGTTTCTGCCAGTAATGATGCTTATCTTGTTTCTGATGCAAGGCCACAAGAAGCTCGCGGTCATTGAGCACCGGGATCGCTTGCGAGGCCGTTGAGCAATTGTGCTTTCGATTGCTTCAGTGTGGGCACGGTGAGGTGCACGCGTAGTACCAGCCAGGGGATAAACACGAGTGGCAGCCAGTACTCCTTCAATGGGCTGAGTGAAGCTTTGGTGATCTGCATTGTGAAGATGAATTGGATCCTTGGCAGGCTCTGGGTAGATGGCTTCAACAGACAGATCAACCTCTGGCAAAAAGATGATATGGTTGCGTGCAGAGGGCTGATAGTTGAAGGCAGAGTGGAGCTTGATCAGACGCATGATCCGAGGAGCATAGAACTTGGACCAAAAATGTTAGATCTGATGCGACAAGTTGGCGGATAAAGAAGTCTTGTGCATTGAAGCATTTGCCGTGGAGAATATGGAAGACCAAGGTCTTCATTGCACCTTCCAGCTTAGCATGTGGAGAATGTCCTTTGATGGGCCAAAGAGTTCGCCGTCTAATGTGTTAGATGGTACGTGGCAGATACTCAAGGTCTTCAACAAGGAACTCCTTAGGATATTCTGCATCTGGAGGCAAAGGCTTCATCATGCTAAGCATCTGGCTCATGTCGGGTTCAGGCTTGTGAAAAATGCTCTCCAAAGCAGCCTTTGTGAAGGCGACAACCAGGTTCATATAGATCACTGGATTGGGAAGGCCCGATGGCTTCGGTGACATCAAGAGCTTTGGCTTCATGATAGACATTTCTGTCATCCACTCAAGGACCCATGTCTTGGATCCTGTTGTAGCCACGAATATGAAGGGTGGCATAGAATTGGAGCAGCAGTTCTTCATTCCAAGTGCTCCTTGTCGGTGATTTAACTGCAATAAGCGGACTCTCTGAAGCAATCCAGCGCTTCTTCCAAGAAGGGCAGGCCGATTATGGTGTCAAGACGCATATGTGGGAATATCGACCTTGATTGTATAAAATGCATGAGTAATAACTGCGCTGCTGATAGCTCCAGAACCGATCAGATGAAATCTTCGGCTTGGTGTAAGGGTTCTTGTCGCTATCAAAGAAGGTGTTATGTGCAATGAAGCCATTAGCATTGAAGGACCCTGGTGAAGTGGCAGTCCACAGGAACACAGGCAGTCTTGGCTTTGGCTTCAACACGAGGCCTGTGCTCGACGTGGTAATCAAATTGAGGACCAGCAGCAGGTGGAGGAACCAGAAGATGCCATTTTACAGTGATTAGCTGGCCATAGTTGTATGCTTGCTCGATAGTATGTGGCCTTGGTGGAGGAACAGGAGCAGTGGCATTCGTAAGGGCATCTGGGTGCACATCTGTTGCAGGTGCATCATTGGCTTCATTGGCTTCTGGCACAATGTTCAGTGCAGGCTCCACAGTGTCTTCAGCCATGACAACATCATTGGCTTCAGTGGTGTTATTGGTGGCAGCCTCAGGATTCTCAACCTCCACTTGAGTAGCTGGAGGGTCGGGCACAGACACGTTCTCTTCTAGAACAACTTCTTGAGTGGTAGGGGGAGTTGCGACACGCTCTTCTTCTTGTCTTTCTTTGGCTGATGCAGCCGGATTGTCTTCAACAACATTAGCTTCAGACACTGGGACCATCATAGAAGGATTGTCTTCAGGGAACACTTGACGTGCCACTGAGCTGGAAATGTTTGAGTCTTCTTCTGTGATGGTAGTCATGGAGGCGGATGGCCTCGGGCCTTTGCAAAGCCGTTGGAACACGGGCGACACTTTTGGTGACGGTGTGGTCTCCATGTAGTTGTCATCATTTGAAATGGGGCTGATGACTGGCACTGGTGAAGGACGGGGTGTACTTGGTGAGTCTTGATTTGGAGTTTCTGGTTGGGGGCGATCAGCCCATGAGGCATCTTGTGAGATTGGCATCAAAGGACGACCAATACTGATGAGCTCGTTGTTCGTGAGAACATGCAATGATACCATCGGGCGCTGGATCTGAGGAAGGACTTCATCATTGTCTACATTGTCTTGGGGACCAATGTCTTCAGCCGCGATGGGGTCAACGACTGGAACCTCTTGAGCTTCAGGAGCCTCTATGGAAGCAGGCTCATGAACAATCAATCGACGTTCTTGATTTGCAGATGGAGGGGGAGCAAACGCAATGGGTTCAACAACAAGGGGCTCTTTGCGTGCAGCTTCTTGGTCTTCCTCTTCTTGAGGGGTGGTGCATCATCTGTGGTGTTCTTGGTTTTGCGCTTCGGCTTGGCCCGGCTGCCTTGGTTTCTGGCGATCTGAAGCCACTGTGGAGACCTTAGGCTTCGAGCACATCATCTTGGCTGGGAAGACAATGTGAGGTTCTTCTGCCGTGTGGAGCTTCAGCCTGGGCCACAATAAGCTTCTTCTTCTGCTTGGCAGCCATCTTGGGGTCAATACCAGGACGCCCAAGAGCCGTGCGCTTTTCAGCTTCGTTGTAAGCCTGAACACACTTTGCAACTAGAGTTTTCATGCGCTCTCTTGAGCCTTTGGCTTCCTCTCGTTTCTTGCGAAACGCCTCCTTGAGGTCATTAAGCATCACCTTGAATTTCTGGACATCAGCCACACTCAGCTTGGCCACATGCTTCTTGAACTATTCCTTCTCAAAATCAATCTTGTGCTTCAGTTCAACAATTCATCGAGCGAGCCATTTCGGGAGCAATGGCGCCATGAAAGGAGACGCTGATGCCAATAGGGAGTTGAAGATTATCAAAGCTGATATCTTGATTGTCGAACCATTCATCAATGAAATTGTGCAAGATGTTCACATTGAAGAGGGGCAGATCATTGAAGATCTCCGCCTCTTGCTTGCTCTTTATCAACTGCTCGAGAGCATCATTGCCAAATTATTCATCTGAAGACAAATCAATGGCTTCAGATTCGTTCCTCAAAACGGCAGCAGGTGTCAGTGCTTGACTGTGTCGCTAAACTGGTTTCTTCTGTGGCTTCTCACGCTTTTTGGAGATGCGAGAGAGATCTTTAGAGTTGTTACTTGAAGCGGGAGGGGCAGTTGCTAATGGCTTCACCCGTGAAGCTTTTGGAGCAGCAGATGACTTTGAAGCTTTAGCCTTCTTTTGCTTCTACGGCTTTGGAGTAGGAGCTGGGGCTTCATCAGTGTCGTGACATCATCGAATGATCCACTTTGGCACTGGAACAACAATGTGAGTGATGAGGCCAGCAAGGTTGTAGAAGGGGCCGATCCTGTTCTCATTGGCTTCACGGGTGCCATCGTCCCGAGGTGAGGAAGGACCAGGGTTGAAGCCAAGCCCTAGAGCCTTCTTGTTCTTCGCAGCTGAGTCTTTGGTGAACTGGTAGTTTCGCTTGAACAGATGGTCCTCACGGCACCATTACAGTGAAGAAGGGACAGCATCCTCAGGCTGTGGTCCGTGCACCATGCATGGATAGAATCCTTGCTCAATAGCTTCAGCATGGGTCCTGGGTGGAAGATTCTTGTACAAAATATCACCCCAGGGTGCCTTGATGGCATTCTTCTCTGCATACTCTTACGTGACAGCGGTATTTGAACCATTCTTACGCCCAATATCTTGAATCCATTGGATTCGATTCTTGCGCCCGTATAGGTTTCCTCCGGATCTGTTTTGTACAACTTCGTGCAAATCGGAGGCAAATCCTTGGAAGTGTTCCCACGGTCTTGCTCGCCACCCTTCCTTGCAGACTTCTCTGTTGCCATGAGGTTGATCTGAATGGCTTCAACATCAAAAGGCTTCCGTCTGCTGGTCGACAGAACCGGCAGGAGAGTTGATGTGAAGTCGTAAGAATTCTCGAAAACGAATGCAGACTATGAGAACCAAGGGATTCTCCCACGGACATGTACCGTGGCGACATTAGAGGTGCGAGGGAAGGGAAGAGGTCATATGCATTCTCAGAAGATTTTGAAGATAAATCAGTTTGAAGACATTGACCTCGCAACGCGAAGACATTCACTTATTTGATGAGAGTTGGTTCCAGATTTGTAAAAATCCAAGAATAAGTACAAGTGAGGATCGAACTTGTAAATAAGCATAAGTGAATGGACTAGGCATAGTATGAGATGCAGAAAGAGATAGATTCAACTTGGGGATCTAGAAACCACTTTTGGTAAGGAAGGATGAATCTATCAGATCGAAAAGACGGTAAAAAGTGAATTTTAATTACCACGCGAAGAACTGCTAGACGGAGCGAAGTTGGAGGCCGAGAAGTTCGATCTTCCGTGCCCTAACTTGGCGACAGAGAACACCTATGGTGACGGCGGAGAGGATGAGGTCCGCGGCCGGCGTGAGGACATCGTCGGAGAAGTCGTGGCAGCTAAGCGCTTCGTCGCCGGCATCGTCGAGAGCTAGAAGAGGTGCTAAGGTTTGCGAGAGGTGGCGAGGTGGAAGAAGAATTTTTGACCAAGATGTGATGGGTATTTATAAGGAAGGAGACGGCATAGCACAATTACGCAGGTGCCCCTGGCGGTTCACATCTGAAGGACACATGGCACACATGCAACACATTGAGAGTCGTTCCATGTTCCCACGCTCGATTGGATTGTCGGGGTGGTCATTCCGCATTCTCCGGGTTTCAGTCAAAAGGATATAGCATTAAAAACAGATTTAAAGTTTGTCTCTGTATCTTCTGCTGACAAGGACGCCGAGAAGACATTCGACAGTTTCATCAGAATGCATATGATTTGAATAGATAGAGCTTGAGGTAGGAAGCATAGAGAGGTTAGGGTTCGATCACATTCACTTAGTTCAAAAGATTCAAGCAAGAAGACATAGCTATAAGTGAATGTTGTAGAGGACAGAACACAATATATGTATATAACAGAGTCAAGACCAAATCAACATGGTGCAGTTAATCATGAATTCAAATCAATGTTGAAGACAAATCAACTGTGAAGACTTTGCAAATATAACGCCAAGAAAAACACTTCAAACAAGAGTTTGGTGGTGGCGTTACCCACCGTATAGGAAGTATTAGACCCAGACACGGCGCACAATTATCGTGGGCGCTCAAGTCAATTTCCACATTAATGTATTCACACTTAGAGTGTATGTCTTCATTGATTGAAGATATACATTACTTTGTGTGTTCCACATCTAAGTCATCAAAATGCATAAGTGTTAGGATGTGTGTCCATTCACAGGACATTTGAGGGTTCCAAGATATTTAGCTCACACCGCAACTTGCAAAACCTTTTCTCATCCAAGGGCTTTGTGAAGATATCAGCCAACTGCTCTTCTTTCTTGACATGAATGATATCAATATCTTCCTTCATGACATGATCTCTGAGAAAGTGATGACGAATTTCAATGTGCTTGGTCTTCGAGTGCTGAACTGGGTTGTTGGCAATCTTGATGGCACTCTCGTTGTTGCAATAGAGAGGCACATTCTTAAGATGGATACCATAGTCTTTGAGAGTTTGCTTCATCCAGAGAAGCTGAGCACAGCAGGATCCAAAGACAATGTATTCAGATTCAGTAGTAGAGAGAGATACACAGTTCTGCTTATTTGAAGACAAACAGACAAGAGATAGTCCCAGAAAGTGACACGTGCCTGATGTGGACTTATGATCAACCTTGTCACCATCTTAATCAGCATCTGAGAATACAAATAGATCAAACTACGAGCCCTTTGGATACCATAATCCTAGTGTTGGGGTGTAAGCCAAATATCGAAGAATTCGCTTCACAGCTAAGTGATGTGATTCCTTTGGTGCCTCTTGGAATCGGGCACACATGCAAACACTAAGCATTATATCTGGCCTAGATGCACATAAGTAAAGCAAAGAACTAATCATGGAACGATATACCTTTTGATCGAACTCTTTACCATGGTCGTCGGGACCCAGATGACTTTTGGTTGGCATTGGCGTCGTGTATCCTTTGCAGTCTTGCATTCCAAACTTCTTCAGGCAATCCTTGAGGTATTTTTCTTGAGATATGAAGATGCCGTTGCGTTGTTGACGGATTTGGAGACCCAGAAAGAACTTCAGCTCGCCCATCATGGACATTTGATATTGCTCTTGCATCATGTGACCAAATTCATCACTGTATTTTTTGTTGGTGCAGTCGAAGATAATGTCATCCACATAGATTTGGCACACAAATAGTTCACCGTCATATGTCTTCGTGAAGAGTGTAGGATCTAGTGAACCAGGTTTGAAGCCTTTGCTCTTCAGGAAGTCTTTGAGTGTGTCATACCAAGCACGAGGGGCTTGTTTGAGGCCATACAGTGCCTTGTTGAGCTTGTATAACATATCAGGATGTTTTGGATCTTCAAAGCCTAGAGGTTGTGCGACATATACTTCTTCTTCTATCTTTCCATTGAGAAAAGCACTTTTCACATCCATTTGATCTGAGAAGAATGTTGTGATGATTTGCATAGGCTAGCGGTATGCAAATGGCTTCAAGTCTTGCCACCGAGCAAATGTTTCATCGAAGTCAATTCCTTCCACTTGAGTGTAACCTTGCGCATGAGACTAGCCTTGTTTACGACAACTTGACCATGCTCATCTTGCTTGTTGCGATATATCCATTTGGTTCCAATGATATTGTGCTTTCGAGGATCGGGGCGGCTTGAACAATTCCCACATTATTCAGCTCGAACTGTTGAAGCTCTTCTTGCATACCTTGAATCCATTCAGGTTCCATGAAGGCTTCATCAACTTTCTTGGGTTCAGAAATTGAGACAAATGCAAAATGCCCACAGAAGTTGGTTAGCTGTGTTTCTCTTTGAGTTGCTTTTGAACGAGTGAGTGGACCAGGTGCATTCAAGCTGTCAATTATCTTCTCAATCTGAACTTCATTTGCAACACGAGGATGAGCAGGACGAAGATTTTCCTCTTGGCGATCAATGTCATCATTTGGGGGATTGTCTTGGTGAGCATTGTCTTGAGTTGATTAGGTGCAGAAATGACAAGCTCCTCTTAAGATTGATTCTCAGAGGGTATGATATCTCCAATTCCCATCTGCTTGATAGATTCACGTGGAGGTACTTCATCTAGCACATTTGGCAGGTGCTCTCTTTGCGAGCCGTTAGTTTCATCGAACCGCACATCCACAGTTTCAACCACTTTATAGTGAAAGAGGTTGAAGACTCTGTAGGAGTGCAAATCCTTTCCATAACCAAGCATAAAACCTTCATGTGCTTTCGGTGCAAATTTTGAAGTGTGATGTGGATCCTTGATCCAGCACCTAGCACAAAATACTTTGAAGTAGCTTACATTTGGCTTCTTACCAGTTAGGAGCTCATAGAATGTTTTCTTCAGAAGCTTGTGAAGATAAACGCGGTTGATGATGTGGCAAGCAGTGTCAATGGCTTCAGGCCAGAACTTCTATGGAGTCTTGTACTCATCAAGCATCGTTCGGGCCATCTTAATGAGAGTTCCGTTCTTGCGCTCAGCGATGCCATTCTGCTGAGGTGTATAAGGAGCAGAGAACTCATGTGTGATGCCAAGTGTATCCAGATAGAGGTCGAGGCCAGTGTTCTTGAACTCAGTGCCATTGTAAACCGATATGCTTGATCTTGACGCCATAGTTCGTCATGGCACGATTAGCAAAGCGTCTGAAGACATCCTGCACTTCAGTCTTGTAGAGGATTATATGTACCCAAGTATATCTAGAGTAATCATCAACAATTACGAAGCCATAGAGGCAAGCAGTAGCATTGAGAGTTGAGTAGTGAGTAGGGCCGAATAGATCCATGTGAAGCAGCTCGAAGGGTTGAGATGTAGTCATGATTGTCTCCGAGGGATGCTTGGCCTTAGTCATCTTTCCAACCGCAGCGCCACACAGATGGTCCTTCTTGAACTTGGCGCCTTGATGCCCACGACATGCTTCTTCTTGGCGAGAGTGTGCAAGTTCTTCATGCCAACATGCCCTAGCCTTCGATGCGAGAGCCCGACATTACGAAGCCTTTGCTAGAAGACATCTGACCATCTGTGGTCCTGCTGAGAAATCTACCATATATAGATCGTCTTTTCGATACCCTTCAAAGACTAGAGACTTGTCAGATTCCATTAGTACAAGGCATCGATATTTTCCAAATAGAACAATCATGTTTAAGTCATAAAGCATTGAGACAGACATTAAGTTGAAACCAAGGGATTCAATAAGCATCACTTTATCCATGTGTTGATCCTTTGAGATTGCAACTCTACCTAGACCCAATACCTTGCTTTTACCAGTGTCAGCAAATGTGATGTGACTTTTGTCTGATGGACGTAAGGTTGAGTCCATGAGAAGACTTCGATCACCAGTCATTGATTAGTGCATCCTCTATCCATAATCCATTCTGAAGCACGAGGGGTCGTAGTCTACAGTGCAGTTAGGGGCATAGGCTTCACCAAGAGTATTGTGAAGCATAAACATTTGACGAGCAAGAGGATTATCAAAGCTCAGATCAAGATTAGGAATGATAGGATGTTTGGCAAATGATTCAGGAACAAAATACATAGTAAGACCATTTGGGCATTTGATCTTGCGCCCTACAAGATGTTTTAGGTCCCCAAAGAATAGCATCGGGCGCCTTTGATTTCCGGCTGGTGACCTTTCCCTGCAAAAGAAAGTTAATTCTTATTTACCACCCACATCTTCAGGGGTGGCTTAGAAGCAATGAGTCTAAGTGCGGCATCTGAGAACTTCGGCTTTGGAGCCCTAGAAAATAGCCTTGCAGGAGAAGAACGATACTCATATGAATAAGCAGAAAAGTTCTTAGTTCTATGAACATAGCGGTGTGAAGACACACGCTCATATTCATAAGTCTGAGTATAGCTTCCCTGCAAAACATTGGCGTTAGGGTGACTCAGGTGAGTCCTCTGTCTGTATGAATCCTTTGGGTCATATGAAGCCTTTGGTCTGGGATTTGTCTTCTTCCCAGGTGGTGTCATGATGACATTCACAGGAAGATTCTCAAGACAACTTTTGGGAACCTAGATCTTCTTCATAGGTGGCCCGTTCCTGCAGTTAGTACCAATATACCTGGCAAACACTTCACCATTCTGATTCTTAAACAGTTTATAGTTTGCGTCAAAGGATTCATCAATGATAATAGGGTTAGCACAGATGAAGCCAGATAAGGTGGATGGATCCACTGAAGGTCCCTTTGCAGCAACCCATGTGGTTTTTGGGGTACTGCTCAGGCTTCCAGTAGGAGCCATCAACATTCATTTTCCTCTCGAACCCAACACCCTCTTTCCTAGGGTTTCGGTTCAGAATCTGCTTTTGAGGACATCGCACAGTGTCTGATGCCCTTTGAGACTTTTGTACATCCCTGTTTCAAGCAATGTCTTCAACCTAGCATTTTCATCAGCAATAGTGGTGGTATCCTCTATAGAGGGGTTAGTTACCACATCAGCAGTTGAAGACAATGCAACAGTAGCAGCGGTAGAACATTCGGCAACAGAGGTAGTGTTGTCACGCTCAAGGCATTTTATACATGGTGGTTCAAATCCTTCCTGAGCGGAACTGATCTGTTGAGCGCGAAGTGACTCATTCTCTTTTTGAAGATCTTCATGAGCCGCTCTCAATTTCTCAAGCTCTTGCTTCCTTTGAAGATAATCATAGGAGAGCTTTTCATGAGTGGTTGAGAGAATTTCATGACGACTTTGAAGTTCCTGGTACTTAGGATGAAGATTTTTGATGTCTTCAACTAAGGACTGAGAACGTGTCATTTTCGCGTCCAATAGGTCATCGCTTTTGTCTAACAGTTTTTTCCATAGCTTTCTGTTGTTTGGTTGCAATTTTAGCAAGTGTTTGGTAGCTGGGTTTGGATTCACAATCTGAGTCATCTTCACTTGATGTTTGAAAGTAAGCATCGCGTGATTTTACCTTGGCACCACGTGCCATGAAGCAGTAGGTGGGAGCAGAGTCATCCTTGTCATTAGCTTCAGCGTTGGTGACAGAGCCATTGCCTGCCGTGTTGAAGATAGACTTGGCAACGTAGGCTGTGGCTAGAGCCAGACTTGCAACACCAGGGTTGGACTCCTCATCAGACTCCACCTCCACCTCCTCAGAAGCAGACTCCTCCTCTGAATCCATCTCCTTTCCAACAAAAGCACGAGCCTTGCCAGATGAGATCTTCTTATGAGATGAAGACTTGGATGAGGACTTGGAAGAAGACTTTGAGTATTTCTTCTTCTTCTTGTCATCAGAATCATATTCCTTGCTTTTCTTCTTCTTCTTCTCATTGTCCCACTGTGGACACTCAGAGATGTAGTGTCCAGGTTTCTTGCACTTGTGACATGTTCTCTTCTTGAAGTCATGAGTGGAAGCTTCATCATTTGTTGAGCTGGATCGTGAAGACTTTCTGAAGCCCTTCTTCTTGGTGAACTTCTGGAAGTTCTTCACAAGCATAGAAAGTTCCTTTCCAATGTCTTGGGATCATCGAACTGCGATGGATTCTTCTTGGATGAGGAAACAGCGTTTGCCTTCAAAGCCTTGAGCTTCGGACATAATTGGGACCATAGATATCTCTTTTCTCGGATAAATTTGGAACTCATGTGTGTTGAGCCTCTCAAGTATATCAGACGGATCGAGCATCTTGAAGTCAGGGCGTTCTTGTATCATGAGGGCAAGGGTGTCAAAGGAGCTGTCAAGAGATCTCAGTAGTGTCTTGACGATTTCATGCTTGGTACTCTCAGTGGCGCCGAGAGCACGAATCTCATTTGTGATGTTAGTGAGGTGATCAAACGTGAGCTGGACATTTTCATTGCCGTTTCTCTTGAAGCGGTTGAAGAGGTTGCGAAGAACACTGATCCTTTGATCTCTCTGGGTTGAGACGCCTTCGTTGACCTTGGAGAGCTAGTCCTAGACTAGCTTCGACGTTTCCTGAGCACTCACGCGGCCATACTGTCCTTTGGTCAGATGACCATAGATGATGTTCTTGGCAGTTGAATCCAGTTGAATGAACTTCTTGACATCAGCAGGAGTGAAACCTTCACAAATTTTGGGAACGCCATTCTTGATGACATACCAGAGGTCGACATCAATGGCTTCAAGATGCATGCGCATCTTATTCTTCCAGTAGGGATATTCAGTTCTATCGAAGACGGGGCAAGCAGCAGAGACCTTGATTATCCCTGCAGTCGACATAGCTAAAACTCTAGGTGGTTAAACCAAATCACACAGAACAAGAGAGTACCTTGCTCTGATACCAATTGAAAGTGCTAGTTATCGACTAGAGGGGGGGTGAATAGGCGATTTTTATGAAGGTCTTCAAAACATGAAAGTTTCAAAGACAAACAATAGAAATGACACTACTGATATGCAGCGGAAGGTAAACTACTCTAAGCAAGCCATAGTCAAGTATGCAATGAAGTGAAAGCACGAAGACTAATAGCATCTAGGTAGTAAGGATCAGGATGGAAGATGGTATGAAGCCAGACAACGATAGTAGTCAAACAGTGAAGACAAATAGGTAAAGCAAACAGGCAATGACTTCACGAAGACAAACTCTAAGTACAGAGAGAGAGAGAGAGGATAGAACCAGTCACTTGTTGAGGACACAGGATTTGTTGGACCAGTTCCAGTTGCTGTGACAACTGTACGTCTGGTTAGGGAGGCTGAGATTCAACTCAGAAAACCACGTCTTCACCTTATTCCCCTTGAGCTAAGGACACCCAGTCCTCGCCTAATTAGTCTGGTAAGTCTTCAAGGTAGACTTCCAAACCTCCACAGACTTCATTCACCGGCGATCCACAATGACTCTTGGATGCTCAGAACGTGACGCCTAACCGGCTGGAGGATTCACAGTCCTCAAGTGTAACAAGTCTTCAGATCACGCGGACAGAAAGACTTCAGAGATGCCTAACACTCTTTGGCTCTGGGTGTTTGGGCTTTATCCTCGCAAGGATTTCTCTCTCTCTCAAAAGCTTCGGAGGTGGGTTGCTCTAAAACGACAAAATCCGTGCACTAACTCTGAGCAACCAACCAATTTATGGTGTAGGGGGTGGGCTATTTATAGCCACTGGGCAACCCGACCTGATATTTCCAAAATGACCCTGGGTCACTAAGGAACCGACACGTGTTCCAACGGTCAGATTCAAACACACACGACAACTTTACTTGGGCTGCAAGTAAAGCTGACTCATCCAACTCTGGATAAGATTTGCTCTCATTGTCTTCGCTTGAAGACATAGGATTTTGGTTGAGCATCACTTTAGTCACTCTGACTTTGTTCACTTGGACCCCACTTAACAGTACAGTGGTTCCTATGACTCAACAAAGAAGAAAAGGAAACAACGAAACAACTAAGTCTTCGCGCTCCATAGTCTTCACTCAATGTCTTCTCATGTCATAGTCTTCAATGTGAATGTCTTCATATACCACCATGGTCTTCAATGTCTTCATACATTTTTAGGGGTCGTCTCCGGTAGGTAAACCGAATCAATGAGGGATTACTACCTGTGTTATCCTGCAATTCTCACAAACACATTAGTCCCTCAACCAGGTTTGTCGTCAATACTCCAAAACCAACTAGGGGTGGCACTAGATGCACTTACACCATGTCTTTCAAAATATCAATGCTAAAATAAGTTACCCCTAGACCATTATGCTCAGTCATTGATCCATTCATGAAACACACTCGCATATTAGCTACACCCAATGCTCAAGTATGATCATAGTGCCCCTTAGTTGGTGCTTTATATGAGAAGATGGAGACTCAAATTAAAAATAAAATTGCATAAAGTAAAAGAAAGGCCCTTCGCTGAGGGAAGTAGGGATTTGTAGAGGTGCCAAAGCTCAAAGCAAAAAAGATAGAGATAAAAAAACATTTTGGGAGGCATGCCTTTCCTGCCAACGAGAACGATTGAGTAGTTCCCAATGCTTTCCATGCTAGATATATCATAGGCGGTTCCCAAACATAAATTAAAGTTTATTCCTTTTTCAACCATACTTTCACTTTCCATGGCTAACCATATCCGCGGGTGCCCTCCATACCAACACTTTCCAAGGAATTTATTATTTGACAACATAAAGTAATTTATTTTACATTTGAGGACTGGGCATCCCTAATACCTTTGTCTTACTCTCGTGCAATGAAAAGTGAATAAACACTCATCGTGAGAATAACATATCTAGCATGGAAATATATTAGCCACCACCTACAGTTTCATGAGCGGTACGAGCACACAAAAGAGAAATTTATTTTGAAAATTAGAGGTGGCACATACAAATTTTCTTAGAACGACACGGAAATACTGCATATAGGTAGGTATGATGGACTCATGTGGCAAAACTGGTTTAAAGGATTTTGGATGCACAAGTAGTGATCATACTTAGTGCAAAATGAAGGCTAGCAAAAGGTTGAGAAGCGACCAACCAAGAAACAAAAAATCTCATAAGCGAGCAATAGGCATAATTAACACCGAATAATCCACCACAAGTAGAATGTAATTTCATTGCATAACTATTGACTTTCGTGCTTGCATAGGGAATCACAAACCTTAACACCAATATTCTTACTAAAGCATAATTACTCATCAACATGACTCACATATCACATCATCATATCTCAAATCTATAACAAGGAATCAAGTTTATTTTGTCCAATGATCTTCATGAAAGTTTTTATTATATCCTCCTTGGATATCTATCACTTTGGAACTTATTTTCATGTGTTTCTTTTGATGAGCTCAAACAAATATAGATGAAGATCATGAGCATAATATTTCTTTCTCTCAAATTAATTGAAGTGAAGCAAGAGAGAATTTCTTAAATTTTTTACTAACTCTCAAATAAATCTAAGTGAATCATGAGAGCATTTCTTCAAAAATAACAAAGCACACCGTGCTCAAAAAGATATAAGTGAAGCACTAGAGCAATTCCATAGCTCATAAAGATTTAAGTGAAGCATAGAGAGCAATTCTAACAAGTCATGGCATAATTTTGGCTCTCTCAAATAGGTGTGTTCAGCAAGGATTCAAGACTTAAAACACAAAGCAAAACAAGCAAAGACCCATATCAAACAATATGCTCCAAGCAAAACTCATAGTATGTGACGACTAAAAATATAGCTTCGAGTAAAATACCGATGGTCGTTAGAAGAAAGAGGGGATGCCACTCGGGCATCCCCAAGCTTAGTTGCTTGCTTCTCTTTGGATAATAGATTGGGATGCCATGGGCATCCCCAAGCTTAGGCTCTTCTTACTCCTTATTCCTTCATCCATCGTAACATCACCCAAAACTTGAAAACTTCAATCACACAAAACTCAACAAAACCTTCGTGAGATCCGTTAGTATAGGAAAAAAATCACTATTATAAGTATTGTTGCAACCCATTCATATTTTATTCTTGCATTATATCTACTGTATTCCAACTTTTCTATGGAAAAAACTCATAAAAAGTCATAGAATCATCAAAACAAGCACACAACGCAAAGAAAACAGAATCTGTCAAAAATAGAACAATTTATAGCAATCTGGATATTTCGAATACTTCTGAAACTCCAACAAATCTGAAAATTTAGGACCACGTGCGAAATTTGTATATTAATCTTCTGCAAAAAAATTGGTATTTTATCACACTCCTGTTAAAAATGAAAATTATTTTCGTGAGCACAAAAGTTTCTGTTTTTCAGCAAGATCAACTCAACTATCACCCAACATAATCCTAAAGGCTTTACTTGGCACAAACACTAACTAAAACACAAAAAACACAATCATAATAGTAGCATAATTGTGCAAACACTCAATAACAGAAAGTAAAGACAAAAATAAATTTTATTCATTTGGTTGCCTCCCAACAAGCGCTATCGTTTTACGCCCCTAGCTAGGCATAAAGCAAGGATCTAAGTATTGTCATCTTTGTTTCTTAATTTCCTTAGAGGTATCTTTGTCATGAGGCTTTGTAAAAACAACTAAAAATATATTATCTGTGACGCCCGGATAATTAAGCTACAGTGATCCCCCGCTAATGATGCCACGTCACCTCAGTTACTATTGATAAACTCGAGTTAGTTCAAAAATGATTCAAATTCAAATTTAAAGTATAGGCAAACAGTAAAAGTTTTCAAACATTAAAACTAAATTGTTCATCATGTGGCAAATAATCCCTAACTAATTGAGGTGAAGAAACCACATTCTTATAGAAAGTTTATATGCATTTGAATAATTAAAACAGTAGGTAAAACAATGAAATAAATGTCTTTTGCATTTTATAAAATAATAAACTGTTTATTTAGTTGCCCCTAAGTTAATAGGACAGTAGTATAATTATTAACACTAAATTAGTGACTGCTTTTATAATTTATAAAACTAATACAAATGAGAATTCAAAGAAAACAGAAAATAAAAAGAAAGAAAAGAAAAGAAAATACAAAAGCAAAAGACAAAACAAAACACAAGAAAAAGGGCCCTCGCTGGGCAGACGGCCCGGCTCACCCGGCTTGAGCCCACCTGCCAATGGCCGACCCGCCCCGGCCTTATCCCCATGGGGGGGGGGAACCCTAACCCACCCCGTCGCCCCACTCACCCCCACTCCCTCTTCCTCGTCCCACTCCTCCCTCTCCCCCCCCCCCCCCCGATCTGGATCGGGGCTCAACCCCGACCGCGCCCTGTCGACGTCGCCGTTGCCGCATGTGATCCCGCGCCCTGCTACCGGTCTTCGTCGCCGGATCCGCTGCCTCGCGTCCTCGTCCTCCTCCCCAACGGCATTCATCGACCCTCGTCGCTCGCCGGACCGCCCCGACCCCATCACAGTCGCCGCCCGACGATGTTCGTCGCCGCCCGGAGCACGACGTCACCGAGCTACATCGCCGACCTGCTTCCTCCACCTCGCCGGACTGCCCCCTCGACGCCATCGTCCCCGCCTACCTCCCCATGCCCCGCTGCCCTGAACCCCTACGAACCCCGGTGAGGACCCCAGTCCTCCTCTCTCCCTCGCCCCGCGACCATCACCACGCCCGTCGTTCCCGCACACAGACGAAGCAGCCTCGCCTTGCCCGCGTCACGCCACGTCCGTCCGCGCCCTCCTTGCCCCACCGCTGGACCTGCTCCGGCAGTCGAGCTCGTCGCCGCTCTCCCGTTGCGGCTCGACGCCTCCACCGGCGCCGTTCGTGCCCGACCGCCCCCGCCAGCCCTGCCGTTGTCGATCGCGGCCGTCGTCGTCAGTGCCTCGCCCACACAGGCGGGCCGACTCCCGGCGCCGATTACGCCGCGCTGACCACTGCTCGCCCGGCCATCCCTCCATCGCCTCCACAGCCACAGCCTGGCCGCGGCGTGCGTCGTCGCGCCCGCACCCGCCAGACTCGCGCTTCGGGTGCCCCGCCTTGCTTTCGCCCGAACCCGTTAGGCCCCTGGGGCCGATGACAAGTGGGGTCCCGCCCCTGAAACGTTTTAGAATAAAAAATAATAAAAAATATATAATTAGAAAAATAAAATTAATAATTACTTAATTAATTAATTAACTTATTTAATCATGTTTAAATTAACCTAATAATAGATTAACCTAAATAAGTACTGTCAATTAACCTAAGTCTATGACCATGGGGACCCACTGGTCAAATTGACCAGTCAACCCCTTGTTGACTGCTGATGTCAGCATGACATCATGCTGATGCCATAAATCCAATTTCGAATTAATTTAAATAATTAATTAAATTCCAGAAATTAATAAATTCTTTTGAAAATCATATCTTTTAATCCGTAACTCGGATGAAAATACTTTCTACATGAAAGTTGCTCAGAACGATGAGATGAATCCGGATACGCAGCCCGTTCGTCCGCCACACCTCCCTAACCTATCGAACCTGCAACTTTTCACCTCCGGTTCATCTGTCCGAAAACACGAAACTCCGGGGATACTTTCCCGGATGTTTCCCCCCTTCGCCAGTATCACCTATCCATGCGTTAGGTCACCCCTAGCATGCGTATTGCCATGTTCTGATTTGTGTTGCTGTGATTGCTCTATTATTTATTTGTGTTCCCCCTCCGTTACTTCCTTAGGTAGACCCGAGGGCTATGGCGACCCCGATTAAACTACGATCTTTGTGACCCCTCCTTCTTGCCAGAGCTTCCAGGCAAGCCCCCCCCCCTTGATCACCAGATATCACCTATTCTTCTCTATACTGCTTGCATTAGAGTAGTGTAGCATGTTACTGCTTTTAGTTAATCCTATCTTGATGCATAGCCTGTCCTTGCTACTACTGTTGTTACCTTTACCTACAATCCTACATGTTTAGTATAGGATGCTAGTATTCCATCCGTGGCCCTACATTCTTGTCCATATGCCATGCTATACTATCGGGCCGTGATCACTCGGGAGGTGATCACGGGTATATACTATATACTTTATACATGATACATGTGGTGACTAAAGTCGGGTCGGCTTGTGGAGCACCCATGAGTGATTCACAGTTGATTGGGCTGAAAGGACCTTTGTCCCAACGGCCCTCTGTGTGGATCTTTGTGGCGGAGCGACAGGGCAGGTTGAGACTACCTGGGTGAGAGGTGGGCCTGGCCCTGTTCGGCGTTCACGGATACTTAACACGCTTAACGAGATCTAGGTATTTGATCTAAGTCTGGCTACTGGCCTATACGCACTAACCAACTACGCGGGAACAGTTATGGGCACTCGGCGTCGTGGTATCAGCCGAAGCCTTTCGTGACGTCGGACGGCGGCGCGTGCGGATTAATTTGGAACGCACGCTAGGCTAGGTGCGCTTCGGCCGCTTCACGCATAGCGTCTTGGTGTGCTAAGGCGATGGGCCCATACCCTGTGTGCTTAGGTTTAGACCGGCGCGTCTTGACCTCTGTTATGCCTAGGTGGGGCTGCGGCGTGTTGATCTTCCACGGCCGGGCATGACCCATGAAAGTGTGTCGGCCAAATGGGATCAAGCATGTTGGGCTCGTGGTGCACCCTAGGGAAGTTAATCTATTCGAATAGCCGTGATCTTGATGTGCAGGGGCGACTTGGAGTTGTACCTTGACCTTATGACAACTAGAACCGGATAATTAATAAAAACAACATTACAAGTGCCAGATACAACTAGGTGGTCTCTCTCTAACATGTCTACGAGGAGAGGATCGACTGGTAGGATTATGCTATGTGATGCTACTTGGAGAACTTGATCTACTCTCTTCTACATCTTTGTAAGGCGGAGGCTGCCAAGCGTAGTCTTGACAGGATTAGTTATCCCCTCTTATTACGGCATTCTGCGATTCCGGTCCACCGATATGGCCCCTTTACACATATACCCATGCATACGTAGTGTAGCTCCTTGCTTGCAGTACTTTGGATGAGTACTCACGGTTGCTTTTCTCCCCTTTTCCCCATTTCCCTTCTACGGTTGTCGCAACAGGATCTTGGAGCCGAAGCGACGCCACCGTCGGCGGCGACTCCTACTACCTTTGGAGGTGCCTACTACTACGTGCAGCCCGGCGGCGACCGAGGAGTAGTTAGGAGGATCCCAAGCGGGAGGCATGCGCCTCTTCGATCTGTATCTCGGTTTGTGCTAGCCTTCTTAAGGCAAACTTGTTCAACTTATGTACGTACTTTCGAGATATTGTTGCTTCCATGACTTCGTCTATGATCGAGCACTTGTATTCGAGCCCTCGAGGCCCCTGGCTTGTATTATGATGCTTGTATGACTTACTTATGTTTTAGAGTTGTGTTGTGATATCTTCCCGTGAGTCCCTGATCTTGATCGTACATGTTTGCGTGCATGATTAGTGTATGATTAAATCAGGGACGTCACAAGTTGGTATCAGAGCCGACTGCCTATAGGAATCTCCCTTTCCAACTCCATGGCCGAAGTCGAGTCTAGACATTGCAAAACTTTTACTAACATGGTTGTGTGTCTTACGGGCACACATCACCATTGGGTGGTACTAGGATCTTTTACTCCTCGATCTTTACTCTGAGCTCTTTTCTACTCGGCTAAAATGATTTTGCTAAAAACAAAACTAACTTTAGGTTCTCGCAAGTACTTTCTCCCGGAGAGCCCCTCACTTCAGATGATCGCCTGCTACACTAGAAGATTCCGAAGTTACTCTACGATGTTCTCTCGAGTCTTTGTGCCATCGCATTTGCGATTTCCTTCCATCGTCAACCCCTATGAAAACTGCATACACTTGCCATTCATATAATCATTCCCCATTGATCTTGTTATTACAAGATACCCCGAAATTCTCTCTATTGTTCCGAGAATCCTTTTGTGCCTACTGCCTTGCAGTTCCTTATCGCCTGAATACCCCTACGGATAATTTCTCGCACTTACCGAGTATCCACTCATCCCCAGTTGATGCATGTATGTCACCAATCCTCGAAATATCATTCGATCTTCCGAAAATCTTGAGCATCCTATTGCTCTTGAAATTCTTGATTGCTTGCATTATGGTTAATCCCATAAGTCTAGTAATCTTGTTGACATCCATTGTCATTGACATTTTGAGTCCGTTGATTCGATTTGTTGCGAATGCTCGCAATCCTCAAACAGATCCTAGAATTCATCCTTCCGGCTCAGACGTCGTTTTAATCATGAGCTGGTTCTTGCCAATTAAATTGTCGTCGATTGTGCCCCTAAGTCTATTGTACTTATCCATCCTTGATCAGAGCGTCTACTTCTGATCCTTCGCTTTGTAAATCATAATTCCTTAGCAATTGAGCTCTAAGTTATTCAATTGTTTCTATAATCCAATGTCTTTGCCTTGCTTCTTCCTCTGGTTGTGTGCCGATACTCACCCCAGATCCTTGTTGGATTTTATCCGACAATGTCCTTCATATTCAATAACCTTGAGCCTTTCCTATGATATATACCGCCTTTGGTAAATTGTATCCTCTGCTTTGTCAACCATACTCTGCTATCGAGCTTGTGTTATTTACTCCACGAAGTTTGTGGTATATGTTCCTAAGAGGCCCCGATGGGTTGGACATATGCCTTCTATAAATTGTCCGACCCGGAAACTACTCTTGGTCATACTCTACTAGTGTTATGTCGGATAAAATTTCAACACACAATTTCGTTGAAGGCGAAGTGAATGAAAGGTTATGCATTAAAGAAGTGGGAGGCGGCCTTGAACTTTGTGTTCATGACCATGGACACGATGTAGAACCTATCAAATAAGCTTCTTGTAATAATAACTATTTCCTTGATATGAAATCAAATTTGGTATCTATGTATTGATCATTTGCAGTCGTGGTCCCGACCACATTTTCTCTTTGATTCCATTTCTCGGACAAGTTAAAGTACTTGCCTTTTGCAGATCAATACGCTTGCCCAACCTCTATTTTGATCTTCCTCGAGTATCAACCTCTGGTATCTTGAGAACTATGTTGCTTCCTGCGAGTCTTCATCTAGTATTGCTTCTCACCGATCTCGGATTGCCCCCAGGTTCTGAGTTATTAGTCACTCGAGAACACCGATAAGTGAATCGATTCCGCACTCCGATTCAACAAGTCTAAGTAATTCTTGTTGCTTACGAGTTTAATAATCATTCAAGTCATTCCTAGCCTTATCGGCTATATCATTATCGTGCAAACTTCTAATTGTGCTACCTGGTCCTTCTTCCCGAAGCACAAAAATTTTGACGATGAGCTAAGCTTACGTTGATCTTCCTCGTCCTATCAGTTCGCCTTGAACAACAATCTTGATTTCAAGTTTGTGTCCTACCCATGGTTCCAATAACCTTCCGCTACCTCATTCCTTTGACTTGATGTCATCGCTGATTGATTACATCTTAATGAAATCTCTCGACAAATGTGTCGTGACCATCATCAACCTTATGAGCTCTTCCAGGATATCAATTGAGTTCATGATGAGAAATACCATCCTTGCCCTTGATGATCTGTGTTATCATCGACCACTTTATTGCCTTCCCACCAACACAAGCTTGTTCATGTTTGGTGTTATACCTTGAGTTCCTTGCTATCTAGTAATTGTTCTTCTTTACCTTGGAACATTAACATCTCTTATGTCCTCAATGTTGTGAGAATTTCACCACCTCTGGAGAATTCTTGATACAAGTGATACTTATCACCATCACCATTCTTTTCCTGGTCACCGTGTTATTTCTAACCACCGACAAATGGTGTGATGTGTAATTCCAAAACTTCTAGCAACCCCGTTGCTTTGAAGTTAATGGTCGGCCGTTCATTCTTAGACTATTGATTATTGAATCACCATTCCGACGTTGGTTGTGCAACCCAGCCCATATTTCGGGTGCACCTTTCAACCAGTGTTTAATTGTGTATGTTTCCCTCGAGCATACATCATTATACCATTTGATCTGACTAATGTTATCTCCTTGTTCACTTAATTATGGAAATCCGTCTTTTGGGAATCTCAATGAATTGTCGCTGAATCCCTCAGCCACCTCCTAACCCTCTCCTTGATTTAATGATGAACTCTTGTCGGAACTTGCTTCCTAGGTTCATTTCCTGAGAATCTTACGATGTCTTCTCGTCAATTTGTGTCGCACCTTTTCTTCTCGGGCATCCCGAGTGCGAGGTATCGACACCAATCAAATCTGAATCTCGGTCGATATGATGGTTGGAACATATTTCCAAGAGTTATAACGTTGGTCTTTATATGACCGGTAAGGTGGTGTCATACTGGCCCACTGGCCGGAGGCCCTACTGTTATAGTTCCCTTTTAGCAATGTTATCCATTCCTCCATGAGGAAACTATAAGACTTATTCTATAAGTTGTTCTGATGGATCCTTTGTGTTTCCAAAGTCTGATCTTCACCTGATGACCATGTCAATGCTATCTTGAAGCATGTCGGTTGTACTCTGATTTTCAACAAGAACATTTGAAGCCCAATGCTAAATGTTTCCTGCTCAATTATTCAAACATTGTTGTATGGATAACATCATGAAATTTCTCCCCCCCCCCCTCACCTTGAGGATTTTCTACATAATATCCTGTCATGGATATCATGCTCCGCTTGTCCTTGGGAAGGATATACCCCTGAAATATGTGTTTAAACACATTTTCCCTTCCATTGTTTTGTTTAATCTGATAAACATAATTTCCTTTCCATTGTTTTGTTTAACCTTTCTGTGATCAATATGGCATAAGCAGTAATATCTCCCTACTTATGTAAACACCGTGGTGTACAACTCGGTCGGTAAGACCCTGTTACATTTGTTGATGATATTCCGGTAACCACCAATGGACGAGAACTTTGCCTATTGGTCCGCCTCATTCAACGATGCAGGAAAATGGTTCTCATCGTCCCTCGCCCTTGGTACCAACATTGTTGCCAGCAAAACTGACAGGCTATCCTCTGACATACCTTGCTATCTTGACCATGCAAATGTTAGCGCCTTCCTGCTTTTAACCCACATGGTGGGCCCATAACCCACAGTTCCACAGGATCGAAACCTGACTCTCCTGTACACCCTGTTTCCAAAGTTAATCCTCGCACTTGGCTTCGTATGCTATTCACGAGCCACATTCCTAGAGATCTATTCTGGTATCAGAAGCAATAATTATTCACGTTGCCCGGAACCCTTTCACCTTCTGACTAGGCATTGAATGATTGCCTGGCCACTTAAAACTCCATATTGTACCTTCAAACTTTACTCTTGATGTGGTTTATTTGTTCAACTCGAGAGGTACTCATAGGCTCATTCATGGGTAAATCCCAGATTATTACCCTTATAGCATTCTGTCGTTGTTGATCTGCCCCGTTACCTATTCGTAAGTACGATGGAATTCCTGAAGAAAGGATGACGACTTGATCATGATGACCTGAAGTAGAGAAATGAAGACATCAATGTAATGGATCGACCTCTTCGAGAAGAGCAACCAAGACTGGGAACACTCGCTAGAATTTTGTAACAAAAACTTTCCCCCTTGTACCCCTCTTAAATCTCGGGACGAGATTTCTTGTAGTGGAGGAGAATTGTGACGCTCGGATAATTAAGCTACAATGATCCCTCGCTAATGATGCCACGTCACCTCGGTTACTGTTGATAAACTCGAGTAAGTTCAAAAACGATTCAAATTCAAATTTAAAGTATAGGCAAACAGTAAAAGTTCTCAAACATTAAAACTAAATTGTTCATCATGTGGCAAATAATCCCTAACTAATTGAGGTGAAGAAACCACATTCTTATAGAAAGTTTATATGCATTTGAATAATTAAAACAGTAGGTAAAACAATGAAATAAATGTCTTTTGCATTTTATAAAATAATAAACTATTTATTTAGTTGCACCTAAGTTAATAGGACAGTAGTATAATTATTAACACTAAATTAGTGACTGCTTTTATAATTTATAAAACTAATACAAATGAGAAATTAAAAGAAAACAGAAAAGAAAAAGAAATAAAAGAAAAGAAAATACAAAAGCAAAAGACAAAACAAAACACAAGAAAAAAGGCCTCGCCAATCTGGGCTAGACGGCTCACCGGCCAGCCGGCCCACACTGCCCAAATGGCCCTACCGCCTTATCCCCCTGGGGGGGAAACCCTACCCCACCCCGTCACCCCACTCACCCCCACTACCTCTGCCTCGTCCCACTCCTCCCTCCCCCCCGATCTGGATCGAACCTCAACCAGGCGCCACAAGCGTCGCCGTTGCCGCATGTGATCCCGCACCCTGCTACCGGTCTTCGTCGCCGGATCCGCTGCCTCGCGTCCTCATCCTCCTCCCCAACGGCCTTCATCGACCCTCGTCGCTCGTCGGACCACCCCGACCCCATCACACGCCGCTTCGAAACACCGTTAAATGCTTGCCGCCGAGCACGACGTCACCGAGCTACATTCGGCCTGCTTCCTCCACCTGTTGGCTGCCCCCCTCGACGCCGTCGTCCCCGCCTACCTCCCCACGCCCCGCTGCCCTGAACCCCTACGAACCCCGGTGAGGATCCCGGTCCTCCTCTCTCCCTCGCCCCGCGACCATCACCGCGCCCGTCGTTCCCGCACACAGACGAAGTAGCCTCGCCTCGCCCGCGTCACGCCACGTCCATCCGTGCCCTCCTTGCCCCGCCGCTGGACCTGCTCCGGCAGTCGAGCTCGTCGCCGCTCTCCCATTGCGGCTCGACGCCTCCACCGGCGCCGTCCGCTTCGGCGCCCGCCACTGGTCGTCGGTCGCGGCGGCCGTCGCTGGTGCCTCGCCCACAGTCGGGCCGACGGCGCTGTTACGCCGCAGCCAGACCTTGCCGCCCGACCATCCCTCCGTCGCCTTCCACAGCCACGGCCGGCGCCGGCGTGCCGTCTTGGCGCCCGTGCCCGCCAGACTCGCGCTCATTCGGTGCCCCGCTTGCCGCCGCCCGAACACGTTAGGCCCACAGGGCTGATGCGATGACAAGTGGGGCCCATACAAAACATTTTAGAATAAAATAATAAAAATAAAATATATAATTAGAAAAATAAAATAATAATTAATTAATTACTTACTTAATTAATTAACTTATTTAATCATGTTTAAATTAACCTAATAATAGATTACCCTAATTAAGTACTGTCAATTAACCTAAGTCTATGACCATGGGGACCAACTGGTCAAATTGACCAGTCAACCCCCTGTTGACTGCTGACGTTAGCATGACATCATGTTGATGCCATAAATCTAATTTAGAATTAATTTAAATAATTAATTAAATTCCAGAAATTAATAAATTCTTTTGAAAATCATATCTTTTAATCCGTAACTCGGATGAAAATACTTTCTACATGAAAGTTACTCAGAACGACGAGACGAATCCGGATACGCAGCCTGTTCGTCCGCCACACCTCCCTAACCTATCGAACCTGCAACTTTTCACCTCCGGTTCATCTGTCCGAAAACATGAAACTTCGGGGATACTTTCCCGGATGTTTCCCCCCTTCGCCAGTATCACCTATCCATGCGTTAGGTCACCCCTAGCACGCGTATTGCCATGTTATGATTTGTGTTGCTTTGATTGCTCTATTATTTATTTTTGTTCCCCCCCGTTACTTCTTTCCGGTAGACCCCGAGACTGCCAGTGACCCCTGGTTCGACTACGATGCTGACGACCCCTCCTTCTTGCCAGAGCTTCCAGGCAAACCCCCCCCCCTGATCACCAGATATCGCCTATTCTTATCTATACTGCTTGCATTAGAGCAGTGTAGCATATTCTTGCTTTTCGTTAATCCTATCTTGATGCATAGCTTTGTCCTTGCTACTCTTGTTGTTACCTTAAGCGCAATCCTACATGCTTAGTATAGGATGCTAGTATTCCATCAGTGGCCCTACATTCTTGTCCATCTGCCATGCTATACTATCGGTCCGTGATCACTCGGGAGGTGATCACGGGTATATACTATATACTTTATACATGATACATGTGGTGACTAAAGTCGGGTCGGCTTGTGGAGCACCCGCGAGTGATTCACGGATTGGGGGCTGAAAGGACCTTTGTCCCAACGGCCCTATGTGTGGATCTTTGTGGCGGAGCGGCAGGGCAGGTTGAGACTACCTGGGTGAGAGGTGGGCCTGGCCCTGTTCGGCGTTCGCGGATACTTAACGCCCTTAACGAGATCTTGGTATTTGATCCGAGTGCAGCTCTTGGCACATGCGCACTAACCAACTACTGGCGGGAGCGATTATGGGCACTCGGCATCGTGGTATCGGCCAAAGCATTTCGTGACATCACGATCGGCGGCACGCCACGGATTGACTGGAACGCACGCTAGGCTAGGTGCGCTTCCGGCAGCGTCATAGCGTGCAAGTGTGCTAAGGGCGATGGGCCCAGACCCCTGTGCGCTTAGGTTTAGACCGACGTGCTGACCTCTCTGTTATGCCTAGGTGGGGCTGCGACATGTTGATCTTCCGCGGCCGGGCATGACCCAGGAAAGTGTGTCCGGCCAAACGGGATCAAGCGTGTTGGGCTATGTGGTGCACCCCTGCAGGGAAGTTAACCTATTCGAATAGTCGTGATCTTCGGTAACAGGACGACTTGGAGTTGTACCTCGACCTTATGACAACTAGAACCGGATACTTAATAAAACACACCCTTCCAAGTGCCAGATACAACCCGGTCGTCGCTCTCTAACAGGGCTACGATGAGAGGATCGCCGGGTAGGATTATGCTATGCGATGCTACTTGGAGGACTTCAGTCTACTCTCTTCTACATGATGTAAGACAGAGGCTGCGGAAGCGTAATGGCAAGGTGTGATTAGTTATCCCCTCTTATTACGGCATTACGCGATTCGGTCCTTGATATGGCCCCTTTACACATATACCCATGCATATGTAGTGTAGCTCCTTGCTTGCAGTACTTTGGATGAGTACTCACGGTTGCTTTTCTCCCCTTTTCCCCTTTCCCTTCTACCTGGTTGTCGCAACCAGGATCCGGATCGAAGCGGGCGCCATCGTCGGCGACAACTCCTAGCACACCTGGAGGTGCCTACTACTACGTGCGATCCGGCGATGACCGGGAGTAGTTAGGAGGATCGAGGCGGGAGGCATGCGCCTCTTCGATCTGTATCACAGTTTGTGCTAGCCTTCTTAAGGCAAACTTGTTCAACTTATGTACGTACTCAGATATTGTTGCTTCCGCTGACTCGTGCGTGATCGAGCACTTGTATTCGAGCCCTCGAGGCCCCGGCTTGCATTATGATGCTTGTATGACTTATTTATGTTTTAGAGTTGTGTTGTGATATCTTCCCGTGAGTCCCTGATCTTGATCGTACACATTTGCGTGCATGATTAGTGTACGATTAAATCGGGGGCGTCACATTATCCATGCAAACTTTAGCACTATCAAGTTGCATATCATCATAACCTCTTTGATTTCCGGCAACAATCCAAGAATAATGTTGATTAACATTATTGAAAACTTGTTGGATTATATCTAGAATAGGGACTTCCTTTTTAAGATTGTCATAAAAATTTGATTATCCCCAAGAAAATGTCTCAACTCACAATCACTATTATAAAGAATTTCATCTATCACCCGAAAGGTTGGAAAAAGTGGTAGGCATAAGCGAGGCGGTTGGCCTTCGCCTAGTGCCTAGGCGGTGCCTAAGTGCTCTAGGTGCGGCCTAGGAGGTAATATAGTTTTTACTCATAGTGTATTTGTGATTATTATATGGGTGTTGATATTAGTTTAGGGCATATAAATAAGTTAATTATCGTCTACTACCATTGGAATATAACCTGTTTGGCATACTAGTGTAGTATGTGTCATGATATCTTGCTTGGGTAGGCAATTCCTTCCTTGCCCTGCCTAGACCTCCATTTATGCCCTAGGCGAGGCGTTTGGCCGTTGCCTAGCGCCTAGGAGTGCCTAAGCGCCTCCTAGGCACTGCCTTTTCCAGCAGAGATCACCGGCTTTTCACGATTCATACCATAGAAGTCAAAGATTTCCCTAGCTTCACATATTATGTAGTCAAATTCATTCATAAGAGAAGAGTGGCTCACTTTTTAGCCTTGGGATTCTTTGTAACGGGCAACTCAAAAAACAATCTTTGCAAGGTAGGGTGAGTGCAGATAAATTTATTTTCAAGTTTCAGAACTAGTGCTGAAATAGCTTCCGCATAAGTTTTAGTCCTCTTAAGTATAGGAACATCATCAAGACTTAAATTTCCAACACAATTGAAAAATTATTGGATACATTCCTTTCCTATAACATTCCCTTCCCCAAAACAAAGTTTTAGCATCCAGATTGCCAGACCGTCCAATTTTAGGAGTTGGTCCATCATCTATTTCTGCCATACCGTAATCACTCATGATTGCAAACAAGGGTAGATCTGACGAGAAAACGGCAAACGAAAAAATGGCGAATATACCTGGTAGATGTTGATGATGTCTCCCCGGCAATGGCGCCAGAAATTCCTTTTGATGTCTGCTGGAACTACTTCGGTATTTCCCCAAAGAGGAAGGGATGATGCAGCACAGCAACGGTACGTATTTCCCTCGGTGATGAGAACAAGGTTATCGAACCAGCAGGAGAACCACGCAACACCACGTAAACAGCTCCTGCACGCAAATAACAAATACTCGCAACCAATGTAAGAGAGGGGTTGTCAATCCCTCACGGGTAAAAAGATAGACAAAATTGTAGTAGATTGGATAAATAAATCTCGCGGGAACGCGAGATAAAGTAAATAAATAAAATTGCAGCAAGGTATCTTTGTATTTTTGGTTTAATAGATCTGAAAATAAAAGCAAATAAAATAGATCGCGAAGGCAAATATAATAAAGAAGAGACCCGGGGACCGTAGGTTTCTTTAGTGGCTTCTCTCGAGAAAAGTAGCAAACAGTGGGTAAACGAATTACTGTTGGGCAATCAATAAAACTTCAAATAATCATGACGATATCCAGGCAATGATCATTATATAGGCATCACATCCAAGATTAGTAGACCGACTCCTGCCTGCATCTACTACTGTTACTCCACACATCGACCGCTATCCAGCATGCATCTAGTGTATTAAGTTAATGGAGAAATAGAGTAATGCAATAAGAACGATGACATGATGTAGACAAGATCAATTTATGTAGAAATAGACCCCATCTTGTTATCCTTAATGGCAACGATACATACGTGTCGGTTCCCCTTCTGTCACTGGGATCAAGCACCATAAGATCGAACGCATCACAAAGCACCTCTTCCCATTGCAAGATAAATAGATCAAGTTGGCCAAACAAAACCCAAATATCGGAGAAGAAATACGAGGCTATAAGCAATCATGCATATAAGAGATCAAAGAAGACTCAAATAACTTTCATGGATAAAAAGATAGATCTGATCATAAACTCAAAGTTCATCGGATCCCAACAAACACACCGCAAAAAGAGTAACATCATATGGATCTCCAAGAGACCATTGTATTGAGAATCAAAAGAGAGAGAGGAAGCCATCTAGATACTAATTACGGACCCGTAGGTCTACAAAGAACTACTCACGCATCATCGGAGAGGCAACAATGGACATGATGAACCCCTCCGTGATGGTGTCTAGATTGGATCTGGTGGTTCTGGAACTTGCGGCAGCTGGAAATGATTTTCGTCGACTCCCCTAGGGTTTCTGGTATATTGGGGTATTTATAGAGCAAAGAGGCGGTTCGGCTTGTGCTCACCTCGGGCTCCCTCTTTGGTACTTCTTTGGCCCACTGGATGTCTTCTGGTCCAAAAAAACCCACAAAATGTTTCGCTGCGTTTGGACTCCGTTTGATATTGATTTCCGGCGATGTAAAAAACATGCAGAAAACAACAACTGACACTTGGCACTATCAATAGGTTAGTACCAAAAAATGATATAAAATGATTGTTAAACATCCAAGAATGATAATATAACAGCATGGAACAATCAAAACTTATAGATACGTTGGAGACGTATCAGTGCTACACGGTGGCCGAACCTTCGGGGTCATACTCCCACATTGGTTTGGCCCTCTCCTGCCAGGGGAGGAATCGGCGATGGAGCATGACCTGAATCACATTGACCAGCTTCGCACCGGTCTCCATGACGCTGACGACGCGCTTCTGCAGCGCCTTCAAGTCATCAGCGGATCCCAAGTCCGGGTTCTTGTTGATCCACGAGGCCAGCCTGGTAGGGGGTCCGGATCTAAATGCGGGAGCTGCCGCCCAGTCGGCTCCCCGTGGCTCAGTGATACAGAACCACTCTTTTTGCCACATTCTAACAGTATCAACGAAGTGGCCCTTTGGCCACTGGACTCGCGCGAGTTTGCTGATCATGGCCCCGCCACAGTCCGCCTCCTCGCCGCCAACTACCTTGGGCTTGACGTTGAATACCTTTAGCCACAGGCCAAAGTGTGGCTGGATTCGGAGGAAGGCTTCATAGAAGATAATAAAGGACGAGATGTAGAGAAGGGAGTTGGGGGGCTAGATCGTGAAAATCTAGCCCGTGGAAGAACATCAGCCCCCGCACAAAGGGATGCATGGGAAATCCTAGCCCCCTAAGGAAATGGGGGAGTGATACGACCCTTTCGCTCGGCTTGGGCGTAGGGATGATTTTGGCCTCTTTGGGGGCTCGATGAGCAACATCGGCTGACATATAGCCGGCCTGCTTCAGCCGCACGATGTCGTCGTTGGTGACGGTGAAGGCCTCCCACTTCCCGTTGGCACCGGATCCGGCCATGGTCGAAGAAGACGGGATGGGATTTGCTGTGTAAGCAGAGAAAAGGGGTACTGGAGCTCTAAGGATCTACGTGAGCGGGGGGTGGAAGAAGGCGTGGGATGCTGACTACAGTGGTTCCCCCCTTTATAGACTGTTGACAGGCCAGGGGTTCCTTTTTTCACGCTGTTGGCTTCTCCACTTCCCGATATACCAGCAACATTATGTGCGGGGAAGGGAATCGAAATCATTAACCATATCCCCTGAAAGGCGGGACATGATCTCCACCTCGAGGGGACATGCCAAACGTGACGTCGGCCTCGAGCCGCACTTCGAGAAATAGTAAATGCTCGGCATTATAGCCGGAGGAGACTCTTTGTTGAAAGAGTAATATAACTACTCGGCGTCTTTGAGGGCCATGGGCCAGTAGAAACCACAGCGGAAAGCCTTGGCCACCAGGGACCTGGAGGCGGCGCGGTTCCGGCACTCGCCCTGATGGATGTCGAGGAGGATCTCTATGCCCTTATCCTGCTCGACGCAACGCTGGAACACGCCTGTCGTGTTGCGCTTGATGAGCTCATGGTTGATGATGCTGTAGGCGGATGCCCGGTGTTGCACTTGCCGGGCCTCGGTCTCGTCCGTGGGGGGGGGGACCCCGTCCTCCAGGAATGCTAAGATCGGCTGGGCCCATGACGGAGCCGTCACCACGGTGAAGACGGCCGCCATGACAGGTTTTGGGGTGGCAGCCCCCAGATTAGGGATGACGGTGGCTGGGTTGATCATGGCAGCCCCGGGGCCGGGATCAGCAATCCCGGGGCTAGGTTGGGGAGGGGCGCGGTGGGCTCGTCCAGGATGAAGATTGACTCGGAATCCAAGATGGCTTGACGAACGCCTTGCGCAAGGGTTCGAGGGAGACGCCGGACGGTATGGCCTGCCGGGATGAGCCAATCTTGGCTAGCGTGTCGGCGCTTCATTTTCTACACGCGGGACATGGAGGAACTCGCAACCGTCGAAGGTGCCGCAGAGTTGTTGCACCAGGAAGCGGTAGCTTGCCATGTTGGCATCCCGGGCATCCCGCTCACCGGAACACTGCTGCACCACCAAGTCCGAGTCGCCAAAACATAGGATACGTTGGACACTGAGTTCCTTGGCAAGCCGGAGGCCATGCACAAGGGCTTCGTGCCCAGCGACATTGTTGGAGGCGGAGAAGTGGATCTGGAGCGCGTACCGAAGCCGGTCGCCCTTCGGGGAGGACAGCATGATGCCAGCTCCCAAGCCGGAGCACATCTTGGAGCCGTCAAAGTGCATGCGCCAATGTATCAAATCCGGCGGCGGCGGCAGGTACTGGGTCTCCGTCTAGTCAACGAGGAAGTCGGCCAGGGCCTGGGACTTGATCGTGGTGCGGGGCTCGTAGTGGATGGTGTGGCCGTCCAGCTCGATGTCCCACTTGGCAACCCGGCTAGAGGCATCTCGGCAGCCCATGATCTCGTCCATGGGGGCAGTGCTGATCACGGTGATCTCATGCTCTTGGAATTACTGCTTTAGCTTTTTGGCCGTGAAGTACACGCCGTAACACATCTTCTGGTAGTGCGGATAGTTCTGATTGGAGGCGGGAAGCACCTCGCTCAGGTAGTAGACCGGGCACTGGACAGACTGGATCTTGCCCTTCTCTGGTCGCTCGACCACCAACACCGTGCTGACCGACCGCGAGGTGGCAGCGATGTGTAGCAACAATGGCTCCTTGTCAACCAGCGAGGCCAGGACGGGTGCGGTGGAGAGCATGTGCTTGAGGTCCCGGAATGCTTCATCCGCCTGGTTGTTCCATTCGAACGACGTCGTCTTCTTCATCAGCTGATATAGGGGCAAGGCCCTCTCGCCCAGCCGGCTGAGAAACCGGCTGACCGAGGCCAAATAGCCTGTGAACTTCTGGACATCGCGCAACCGATCTGGCTTGCACATGCGCTCGATGGCCTTGATTTTCTCTGGGTTTGCCTCAATGCTGCATTCTGAGACGAGGAAGCCGAGAAGCTTTCCGGTAGGCACGTCGAAAACACACTTTTCTGAGTTGAGCTTGATCTGGTACTCGCGCAGATTGGCAAAGGTCTCCCTCAAGTCGTCACGTGAGGTGCTGCTTGGTCTTCACCATGATGTCGTCCACGTAGACGTGGATGTTGCGGCTGAGTTGTGTCAGCAGGCATTTTGCATGCAGCGCTGGAAGGTGGCGCCGACATTCTTCAAGTCGAACGACATGGTGATGTAGCAGTATGCATCGAAGGGCGTGATGAAGGACATATTCAGGGCGTCGGCCCGGTCCAGCTTGATCTGATGATAGCCGGAGTAAGCATCCAGGAAGAACAGGAGCTCACATATGTTTTTTGCCTGTTTCAGTGTTTCGTAGAAAAGGATTATCAAACAGAATCCAAACGGAATGAAACCTTTGGGAGAGTGATTTTTGGAACAAACATGATTCGGGGGACTTGGAGTGGACCTCAAGAAAGAAGCGAGGAGGCCATGAGGCAAGGAGGCACGCCTGCCCCCTGGGCACACCCCCCATCCTCGTGGGCCCCTCGCAGCTCCACCGACCTACTTCTTCCTCCTATATATACCCATATACCCCGAAAACATCCAGGAGCACCACGAAACACTATTTCCACTGCCACAACCTTACATGCCGTGAGATCCCATCTTGGGGCCTTTTTGGCGCCCACGGAGGGGAATCGATCACGAAGGGCTTCTACATCAACACCATAGCCTCTCCGATGATGTGTGAGTAGTTTACCACAGACCATCGGGTCCATAGTTATTAGGTAGATGGCTTCTTCTCTCTCTTTGGATCTCAATACAAAGTTCTCCTCGATCTTCTTGGAGATCTATTCGATGTAACTCTTTTTGCGGTGTGTTTGTCGAGATCCGATGAATTGTGGGTTTATGATCAAGATTATCTATGAACAATATTTGAATCTTCTCTGAAATCTTTTATGTATGATTGATTATGTTTGCAAGTATCTTCGAATTATCAGTTTGGTTTGGCCTACTAGATTGATCTTTCTTGCAATGGGATAAGTGCTTAGCTTTGGGTTCAATCTTGCGGTGTCCTTTCCCAGTGACAGCAGGGGCAGCAAGGCACGTATTGTATTGTTGCCATTGAGGATAAAAAGATGGGGTTTATATCATATTGCTTGAGTTTATCCCTCTACATCATGTCATCTTGAATAATGTGTTACTCTGTTCTTATGAACTTAATACTCTAGATGCATGCTGGATAGCGGTCGATGTGTGGAGTAATAGTAGTAGATGCAGAATCGTTTCGGTCTACTTGTCGCGGACGTGATGCCTATATACATGATCATTCCTATATATTTTCATAATTATGCACTTTTCTATCAATTGCTCGACAGTAATTTGTTCACCCACCGTGATACTTATTGTATCTTGAGAGAAGCCACTAGTGAAACCTATGGCCCCCGGGTCTATTCTCCATCATATAAGTTTCCAATCTATTTTTATTTTGCATTCTTTACTTTCAATTTATATTATAAAAATACCAAAAATATTTATCTTATTATCTCTATCAGATCTCACTTTTGCAAGTGGCCGTGAAGGGATTTACAACCCCTTTATCGCGTTGGTTTCAAGGTTCTTATTTGTTATGGAAATCACTTTAGGAGAAGCTACTAAACTCCTAGATAATATTATGGTTAATTATTCTCAATGGCACAATGAAAGATGTACTAGTAAAAAGGTTCATGTGATAGAAGAGATTAATGTTTTGAGTGGAAAGATGGATGAACTTATGAAATTGTTTGCTAATAAGAGTGCTCCTATTGATCCTAATGATATGCCTTTGTCCACTTTGATTGAGAATAATAATGAATCTCTGGATTTTAATTTTGTTGGTAGGAACAATTTTGGTAACAACGCTTATAGAGGAAACTTTAATCCTAGGCCATATCCTAGTAATTCCTCTAATAATTATGGTAATTCCTACAACAACTCTTATGGAAATTTTAATAAGATGCCCTCTGATTTTGAGACTAGTGTTAAATAATTTATGATTTCGCGAAAGAATTTCAATGCTTTGCTTGAAAAAAAATGCCTAAAATTGATGAGTAGGCTAGGAACATGGATAGAATTTCTCTTCATGTTGATTCTTTGAAACTTAGATCTATTCCTCCTAAGCATGATATGAATGAGTCTCTCAGATCCATGAGAATTTCCATTGATGAGTGCAAAGAAAGAACCGCTAGGATGCGTGCTAAGAAAGATTGCTTTGTAAAAGCGTGCTCTTCTAGTTTTCATGATAATAGGGATGAACATCTAAAAGTTATTGATCTGTCTCCTATTAAATATTTGTTTTTCAATATGAATCTTGATAATGATGGGACTGGAGATGAGTCAACTTTAGTTAAAAGGCGTCCCAATGATTCGGAGTTTTTAGATCTTGATGCAAAAATTGGTAAAAGTGGGATGGAAGAGGTCAAAACTTTACATAGCAATGAACCCACTATTTTGGACTTCAAGTAATTTAATTATGATAATTGTTCTTCAATATAGTGTATTACCTTGTTGCAATCCGTGTTAAATTCTCCTCATGCTTATAGTCAAAATAAAGCTTTTACCAAACATATCGTTGATGCTTTAATGCAATCTTATGAAGAAAGGCTTGAATTAGAAGTTTCTATCCCTAGAAAACTTTATGATGAGTGGGAACCTACTATTAAAATTAAGATTAAAGATCATGAATGCTATGCTTTATGTGATTTGGGTGCTAGTGTTTCCATGATTCCAAAAACTTTACGTTAGGTTTCCGTGAATTTGATTATTGTTCTTTAAATTTGCACCTTGCGGATTCCACCATTAAGAAACCTATGGGAAGAATTAATGATGTTCTTATTGTTGAAAATAGTAATTATGTGCCTCTAGATTTCATTGTTCTTGATATAGATTGCAAACCTTCATGTCCTATTATTCTTGGTAGACCTTTACTTAGAACGATCGATGCAATTATTGATATGAAAGAAGGAAATATTAGATTCCAATTTCCGTTAAGGAAAGGCATGGAACACTTTCCTAGAAATAAAATTAAATTACCTTATTAATCCGTTATGAGAGCCACTTATGGATTGCATACCAAAGATGATAATACCTAGATCTATTCTTGCCTTATGCCTAGCTAGGGGCGTTAAACGATAGCGCTTGTTGGGAGGCAACCCAATTTTATTTTTGTTTCTTGCTTTTTGGTTCTGTTTAGTAATAAATAATTCATCTAGCTTCTGTTAAGATGTGTTTTTATGTTTTAATTAGTGTTTCTGCCAAGTAGAACCTTTGGGAAGACTTGGGTGAAGTCTTTATGATCTTGCTGTAAAAAACAGAAACTTTAGCGCTCACGAGATTAGCTACAACTTTTTACTGGAGATATTTTTAGTTGATTCTTTTTGCAGATGATTAATAGAAAAACTACTCATGTCCACCAATTTATTTCAGAATTTTTGGAGTTACATAAGTATACGTTTGATCCAGATTACTACAGACTATTCTGTTTTTGACAGATTCTGTTTTTCGTGTGTTGTTTGCTTATTTTGATGAATCTATGGCTAGTATCGGAGGGTATGAACCATAGACAAGTTTGAATACAGTAGTTTTAACACCAATATAAATAAATAATGAGTTAATTACAGTACCTTATGGTGGTGATTTGTTTTCTTATACTAACGGAGCTCATAAGATTTTCTGTTGAGTTTTGTGTTGTGAAGTTTTCAAGTTTTGGGTAAAGATTTGATGGATTATGGAATAAGGAGTGGAAAGACCCTAAGCTTGGGGATGCCCAAGGCACCCCAAGGTAAAATTCAAGTACAACCAAAAGCCTAAGCTTGGGGATGCCCCGGAAGGCATCCCCTCTTTCGTCTTCTTCCATCGATAACTTTACTTGATGCTATATTTTTATTCACCACATGATATGTGTTTTGCTTGGAGCGTCTTGTATGATTTGAGTCTTTGCTTTTTAGTTTACCACAATCATCCTTTCTGTACACACCTTTTAGGAGATACACACATGAATCCGAATTTATTAGAATACTCTATGTGCTTCACTTATATCTTTTGAGCTAGATAATTTTGCTCTAGTGCTTCACTTATATCTTTTAGAGCACGGTGGTGGTGTTATTTTATAGAAATTATTGATCTCTCATGCTTCACTTATGTTATTTTGAGAGTCTTTTAGAACAGCATGGTAGTTTGCTTTGGCTATAAAAATTAGTCCTAGTATGATGAACATCCAAGATAGGTATAATAAAAACTATCATATAGAGTGCATTGAATACTGTGAGAAGTTTGATACTTGATAATTGTTTTGAGATATGAAGACGGTGATATTAGAGTCATGCTATTTGAGTAGTTGTGAATTTGGGAAATACTTGTTCTAAAGTTTGTGATTCCCGTAGCATGCACGTATGGTGAACCGTTATGTGATGAAGTCGGAGCATGATTTATTTATTGATTGTCTTCCATATGAGTGGCGGTCGGGGAAGAGCGATGGTCTTTTCCTACCAATCTATCCCCCTAGGAGCATGCGCGTAGTACTTTGTTTTGATAACTAATAGATTTTTGCAATAAGTATGAGTTCTTTATGACTAATGTTGAGTCCATGGATTATAGCACTCTCACCCTTCCACCATTGCTAGCCTCTCCAATACGGCGCACCTTTCGCCGGTATCATACACCCACCATATACCCTCCTCAAAACAGCCACCATACCTACCTATTATGGCATTTCCATAGCCATTCTGAGATATATTGCCATGCAACTAACCATCGTTCCGTTTATTATGACACGTTTCGTCATTGTCATATTGCTTTGCATGATCATGTAGTTGACATCGTATTTGTGGCAAAGCCACCTTCATAATTCTTTCGTACATGTCACTCTTGATTCATTGCATATCCTGCACATCACGGAGGCATTCACATAGAGTCATATTTTGTTCTAAGTATTGAGTTGTAAGTAAATAGAAGTGTGATGATCATCATTATTAGAGCATTGTCCCAAGTGAGAAAAGGATGATGGAGACTATGATTCCCCCACAAGTCGGGATGAGACTCTGGAGGAAAAGAAAAAAAGGAGAAAAAAGAGGCCATAAAAAATAGAAAAGGGCCCAAACAAAAAAGATGAGAGAAAAAGAGAGAAGGGACAATGTTACTATCCTTTTGCCACACTTGTGCTTCAAAGTAGCACCATGATCTCCATGATAGAGAGTCTCCTATGCTGTCACTTTCATATACTAGTGGTAATTTTACATTATAGAACTTGGCTTGTATATTCCAATGATGGGCTTCCTCAAAATGCCCTAGGTCTTCGTGAGCAAGCAAGTTGGATGCACACCCACTTAGTTTCTGTTGTTGAGCTTTCATACACTTATAGCTCTAGTGCATCTGTTGCATGGCAATCCCTACTCACTCACATTGATATCTATTAATGGGCATCTCCATAGCCCGTTGATACGCCTAGTGGATGTGAGACTATCTTCTCCTTTTTGTCTTCTCCACAACCACCATTCTATTCCATATATAGTGCTATGTCCATGTCTCACGCTCATGTATTGCGTGAAGAATGAAAAGGTTTGAGAACATTAAAAGTATGAAACAATGCTTGGCTTGTCATCGGGGTTGTGCATGATTAAATACTTTGTGTGATGAAGATAGAGCATAGCCATACTATATGATTTCGTAGGGATAACTTTCTTTGGCCATGTTATTTTGAGAAGACATGATTGCTTTGTTAGTATGCGTGAAATATTATTATTTTCATGTCAATATTAAAATTTTGTCTTGAAACTTTTGGATCTGAACATTCATGCCACAATAAAGGAAATTACATTGAGAAATATGCTAGGTAGCATTCCACATCAAAAATTCTGTTTTTATCATTTACCTACTCGAGGACGAGCAGGAATTAAGCTTGGGAATGCTTGATACGTCTCCAACGTATCTATAATTTTTTATTGTTCCATGCTATTATATTATCTGTTTTGGATGTTTAATGGGGTTTACTAGGCACTTCTATATTATTTTTGGGACTAACCTACTAACCGAAGGCCCAGTGCAAATTGATGTTTTTTTTCCTATTTTAGTGTTTCGCAGAAAAGGAATATCAAACGGAATCGAAACGGAATGAAACCTTCGGGAGAGTGATTTTTGGAACAAATGTGATCCAGGGGACATGGAGTGGACGTCAAGAAAGAAGCGAGGAGGCCACGAGGCAGGGAGGCGCGCCCCCACCCTCGTGGGCCCCTCGCAGCTCCACCGACCTACTTCTTCCTCCTATATATACCCATATACCTCGAAAACATCCAGGAGCACCACAAAACCCTATTTCCACCGCCGCCACCTTCTGTACCCGTGAGATCCCATCTTGGGGCCTTTTCCGGCGCTACGCCGAAGGGGGAATTGATCACGGAGGGCTTCTACATCAAAACCATAGCCTCTCCGATGATGTGTGAGTAGTTTACCATAGACCTTCGGGTCCATAGTTATTAGCTAGATGGCTTCTTCTCTCTCTTTGGATCCCAATACAAAGTTCTCCTTGATCTTCTTGGAGATCTATTCGATGTAACTCTTTTTGTAGTGTGTTTGTTGAGATCCGATGAATTGTGGGTTTATTATCAAGATTATCTATGAACAATATTTGAATCTTCTCTGAATTCTGTTATGTATGATTGGTTATCTTTGCAAGTCTCTTCGAATTATCAGTTTGGTTTGGCCTACTAGATTGATCTTTCTTGCAATGGGAGAAGTGCTTAGCTTTGGGTTCAATCTTGCGGTGTCCTTTCCCAAGGATGTTAGGGCAGCAAGGCACGTATTGTATTGTTGCCACGAGGATAAAAAGATGGGGTTTATATCATATTGCTTGAGTTTATCCCTCTACATCATGTCATCTTGCCTAATCGTTACTCTGTTCTTATGAACTTAATACTCTAGATGCATGCTGAATAGCGGTCGATGTGTGGAGTAATAGTAGTAGATGCAGAATCGTTTCGGTCTACTTGTCACGGACATGATGCCTATATACATGATCATGCCCAGATATTCTCATAATTATGCACTTTTCTATCAATTGCTCGACAGTAATTTGTTCACCCACCGTAATACTTATGCTATCTTGAGAGAAGCCACTAGTGAAACCTATGGCCCCCGGGTCTATTCTCCATCATATAAGTTTCCAATCTATTTTTATTTTGCATTCTTTAGTTTCAGTTTATATTATAAAAATACCAAAAATATTTAACTTATTATCTCTATCAGATCTCACTTTTGCAAGTGGCCGTGAAGGGATTGACAACCCCTTTATCGTGTTGGTTGCAAGGTTCTTATTTGTTTGTGTAGGTACGAGGCGACTTGCGTGTAGTCTCCTACTGGATTGATACCTTGGTTCTCAAAAACTGAGGGAAATACTTACGCTACTTTGCTACATCACCCTTTCCTCTTCAAGGGAAAACCTACACAGTATTCAAGAGGTAGCACGGCCGGGTGGTCATCCCGGGTCCAGCTGACCGGGCGCTCCGACCAATGCATGTATTCCGGTTTGGCCGGGATGACAGTGTTCACCTCCTGTCTGTACAGGCGCTCGCTACTTTTGTCATCACCGAGGCTAGTGAAGACGACGTAGCTCGCGTTTTGGTTGGGGAAGACATTGTTGCGCATCGCGCCGTTTGCTGGGGGTGGGGGAGGAGGAGGCGGAGCCGGCTGCCCCGCGCCTGGAGCCGGAGGCGAAGGCGGCGGGATGTCACCCCTCATGATGCGCTTGGTGATGGCGCACTGCTGGAGCATGTGCATCGACGGCCTCGTGCCGCTGTGGTGCTTGGAGGGAGCATCGAGTATCTCCTCGAAGCTCATGGCGGGTTGCCATGTCGTCTTGCCGGTTTGCCGATGCTTGCTGGCCGACTTAGCCGTGGGTGCCCGCTTGGCGGTCGTGACGAGGCGGTTGTCATAGCGGGGGGCCTGCTGGTCGGTCCTGCGCTTGTTGTTCTGCTGGCGGCTGCTCTCACCGTCCGGCTTGGGAGGCGGTGCCGGTTTCGCCTTGCCGGCTTCGTCCAGTACCACCTGGATCTTCATGGCGGAGTCGGCGTTGGCGTACTTGTCCACCGTGACCATGAGTGCGGCATTGGTTTTTGGCTCTGACCTCAAGAGCTTGTGCTTGAGGAGGGTGCCATCCCAGCAGACGCTTGTGAAGTACTGGATGGCCTGGACCTCGTGGAAGCCCTCGTAGTTGTTCCAGAACTCGGTCCAGCGTGCGAGGTACTCGCGGACGGTTTCCTCCGTCCCCTGCATGCACATGGCGAACTGACTAGGGCGCCTGGGGCGCTTGTAGGTGCCGGTGAAATTGCGGATGAAGGCCTGCTCGAAGTCGACCCACGCGTTGATGCTGCCAGCCGGCAGGCTGTTCAACCACGTGCGGGCCGAACCTTGGAGCATGAGCGGGGCGTAGCGCACGGCAAGGCGGCGATTGCCGCCCGCGATGCCGATGGCGGTGTTGTAGTCGATGAGCCAGTCCTCCGGCTTGACGGTGCCGTTGTACTTGGGGGTGTCGCGGGGCAGTGTGAACCCTTTATGGAAGAGCTCATCCCGTATGTGTGGGCCGATACAAGCTGGCCCAACAGTGTTGTCTTCCTCCAAATCGAAGGACAAGGCAAGCTGGTCGAGGCGGTGGCGAGCGTCGGCGTCGTCGGTGGAGCGCGGGCCCAACCGGCTTGCAACGGGACCGCGGGGTGCCGGGTTGGCCGAAGCCGGGTTGCCGCATCGGCCGGATGGTGGAGGAGGGTCTTGCGGGCGCTGGCCTCCGGTGGCCGACTTGTTGCCCAAGCCGTCTCGGCCATCATGGCGCGGGTGCGCTAGGTTCGCGTTTGGCCAGATTGAGCTTCGTTGGGGCGCGGGGCAGACACCGTGTTCTGCTGCTCGCGCTCGAGGTCTTTAGAGCGGTGTGAGACTGATCCCACCGGATGGTCGAGGCGGTCCTGCTGCGCGTTCGCGGTGTCGAGAAGCTCGTTCACGCCCTGCAGTCGCTCCATGCCGACGGCGGCCGCTTGCGCAGAGCGCATGTTCTTGGACGGGGTGTCATAGACGGTCGGGGCCACACCAAGGGCACGACCAATGGCGCCACCACGGGCCCGCACCTCGGCGACCCGGCTGGGCTCAGCGGCGGTTGGCGTGAAACTGTATGCGGCATCATGCTCCTGCTGGACGAATTCCAACCGACGCTGGATAGTAGCGAGCGTCGTGGCCTCGTCCAGCAGGCGCTTGCGGCCCTCCTCTAGCCGGGCCAGGGTTTCGGCGGTGTTGGTGGCGTTGGTGTCGGTGTCGATAGGGACGTTGAGGTTTTGCATCGTGGCGCGCAGCGGGTCAGGCACGTCGGTGCGCTCCGCCGCGGCCTTGGTGGCAGCAGCCTTCTTCGCGGCGCTGGATGAAGTGGAGCCGGAGTCGGTGGCTGAGGGAGTCCTGGATTAGGGGGTATCTGGACAGCCGGACTATATACATCGTCCGGACTATTGAAGGGTGAAGATACAAGACTCAAGACTCCGTCCCGTGTCCGGATGGGACTCTCCTTGGCGTGAAAGGCAAGCTTGGCGGTCCGGATATTATATTTCCTTCCTTGTTACCGACTCCATGTAAACCGTAGCCCTCTCCGGTGTCTATATAGACCGGAGAGGTTGGTCCTTAGAAGGCCGATCACAATTTAAATCATAATCATCATAGGCTAGCTTCTAGGGTTTTAGCCTCTACGATCTCGTGGTAGATCTACTCTTGTACTACTCATATCGTCAATATTAATCAAGCAGGAAGTAGGGTTTTACCTCCATCGAGAGGGCCCAAACCTGGGTAAACATTGTGTCCCTTGCTTCCTGTTACCATTGGCCTTGACGCACAGATCGGGACCCCCTACCCGAGATCCGCCGGTTTTGACACCGACATTGGTGCTTTCATTGAGAGTTCCTCTGTGTCGTCGCTGCAAGGCTTGATGGCGCCTTCAATCGTCAAGAACGCGGTCCAGGGTGAGACTTCTCTCCCCGGACAGATCTTCGTGTTCGGTGGCTTCGCACTGCGGGCCAATTCACTTGGCCATCTGGAGCAGATCGACAGCTACGCCCCTGGCCACTAGGTCAGGTTCGGAAACTTGAAATACACGGCCGACATTCGCGGAGACTTGATCTTCGACGGATCCAGGCCTGTGCCAGGAGCACCGAACAGTCACGATGAGCACGGCTTAGACCTGCTGTTGGACAATGCTCGGGATATCTGTTGGGGAACGTAGTAATTTCAAAATTTTCCTACGCACACGCAAGATCATGGTGATGCATAGCAACGAGAGGGGAGAGTGTATGTCCACGTACCCTCGTAGACCGTAAGCGGAAGCGTTATAACAACGCGGTTGATGTAGTCGACGTCTTCACGATCCGACCGATCCAAGTACCGAACGACGGCACCTCCGAGTTACGCACATCGCTCAGCTCGATGACGATCCCGGACTCCGATCCGGCAAAGTGTCGGGGATGAGTTCCACAAGACGACGGCGTGGTGACTATGATGATGCTCCACCGACGCAGGGCTTCACCTAAGCTCATGACGATATGACTTCATCCGGCGAGGGCTTCGCCTAAGCTCCGCTGACGATATGACTTCACCGGCGCAGGGCTTCGCTAAGCTCCGCGACGATATGACGAAGTGGAATATGGTGGAGGGGCACCGCACACGGCTAAGGAACGATCCGTAGATCAACTTGTGTGTCCTAGGGTGCCCCCGCCTCGTGACATAAAGGAGCAAGGGAGGGTGGCGGCCCAGGAGGAGGCGCACCATGGGGAGTCCTACTCCCACCCGAGTAGGATTCTCCCTTTCCTAGTCCAACTAGGAAACCTTCCATGTAGTGGGAGTAGGAGAGAAGGAAAGGGAAGGGAAAAGGAGAAGGAAGGAAGGGGCGCCCTTCCCTAGTCCAATTCGGACCAGACCAAGGGAAGGGTGCGGCCACCCTTGAGGCCCTTTTCCTTCTTTCCCGTATGGCCCAATAAGGCCCAATACGTATTCCCGTAACTCTCGGTACTCGAAAAATACCCGAATCATTCGGAACCTTTACGAACTCCGAATATAGTCGTCCAATATATCGATCTTTATGTCTCGACCATTTCGAGACTCCTCGTCATGTCCGTGATCATATCCGGGACTCCGAACAACCTTCGGTACATCAAAATACACAAACTCATAATATAACCGTCATCGAAAACTTAAGCGTCACGGACCCTACGGTTCGAGAACAATGTAGACATGACCGAGACACATCTCCGGTCAATAACCAATAAGCGGGACCTGGATGCCCATATTGGTTCCTACATTTTCTACGAAGATCTTTATCGGTCGGACCGCATAACAACATACGTTGTTCCCTTTGTCATCGGTATGTTACTTACCCGAGATTCGATCGTCGGTATCCAATACCTAGTTTAATCTCAATTCTTGGCAAGTCTCTTTACTCGTTCCGTAATACATCATCTCACAACTAACTCATTAGTTGTAATGCTTGCAAGGCTTATGTGATGTGTATTACCGAGAAGGCCCAGAGATACCTCTCCGACAATCGGAGTGACAAAACCTAATCTCGAAATACGCCAACCCAACAAGTACCTTTGGAGACACTGTAGTACTCCTTTATGATCACCCGATTACGTTGTGACGTTTGGTAGTACCCAAAGTGTTCCTCCGGTAAATGGGAGTTGCATAATCTCATAGTTACTGAGGAACATGTATAAGTCATGAAGAAAGCAATAGCAACATACTAAGCGATCAAGTGCTAGGCTAACGGAATGGGTCATGTCAATCAGATCATTCTCCTAATGATGTGATCCCGTTAATCAAATGACAACTCATGTCTATGGTTAGGAAACATAACCATCTTTGATTAACGAGCTAGTCAAGTAGAGGCATACTAGTGACACTCTGTTTGTCTATGTATTCACACATGTATTATGTTTCCGGTTAATACAATTCTAGCATGAATAATAAACATTTATCATGAAATAAGGAAATAAATAATAACTTTATTATTGCCTCTAGGGCATATTTCCTTGATCTCCCACTTGCACTAGAGTCAATAATCTAGATCACATCACCATGTGATTAACATCGATAGTTCATATCATCATGTGATTAACACCCATAGTTCACATCGCCATGTGACCAACACCCAAAGGGTTTACTAGATTCAGTAATCTAGTTCACATCGCTATGTGATTAACACCCAAAGAGTACTAAGGTGTGATCATGTTTTGCTTGTGAGAGAATCATAGTCAACGGGTCTTTCATATTCAGATCCGTTATGTATTTTGCAATTTTCTATGTCTACAATGCTCTGCACGGAGCTACTCTAGCTAATTGCTCCCACTTTCAATATGTATCTAGATCGAGATTTAGAGTCATCCAGATCAGTGTCAAAACTTGTATCGACGTAACCCTTTACGACGAACATTTTGTCACTTCCATAATCGAGAAACATATCCTTATTCCACTAAGGATAATTTTGACCATTGTCCGATGATCTACTCCTAGATCACTATTGTACTCCCTTGCCAAACTTCGATGTAGGGTATACAATAGATCTGGTACACAGCATGGCATACTTTATAGAACCTATGGCCAAGGCACAGGAATGACTTTCATTCTCTTTCTATCTTCTGCCGTGGTCGGGTTTTGAGTCTTACTCAATTTCACACCTTGTAACACGTGCAAGAACTCTTTCTTTGACTGTTCCATTTTGAACTACTTCAAAATCTTGTCAAGGTATGTACTCATTGAAAAAACTTATCAAGCGTCTTGATCTATCTCTATAGATCTTGATGCTCAATATGTAAGCAGCTTCACCGAGGTCTTTCTTTGAAAAACTCCTTTCAAACACTCCTTTATGCTTTGCGAGAATAATTCTACATTATTTCCGATCAACAATACGTCATTCACATATACTTATCGAAATGTTGTAGTGCTCCCACTCACTTTCTTGTAAATACTGAGGCTTTTCAAAAAGTGCATAAAACCATATGCTTTGATCACACTATCAAAGTGTTTATTCCAACTCCGAGATGCTTGCACCAGTCCATAGATGGATCATTGGAGCTTGCACATTTTGTTAGCTCCTTTAGGATTGACAAAACCTTACGGTTGCATCATATACAACTCTTCTTTAATAAAACCATTAAAGAATGTAGTTTTGACATCCATTTGCCAGATTTCATAAAATGTGGCAATTGCTAACATGATTCGGACAGACTTTAAGCATCGCTTCTGATTGAGAAAATCTCATTGTAGTCAACACCTTGAACTTGTCGAAAACCTTTACTGCGACAAGTCGAGCTTTGTAGATAGTAATACTACTATCAGCATTTGTCTTCCTCTTGAAGATCCATTTATATAATATGGCTTGCCGATCATCGGGCAACTCCATCAAAGTCCACACTTTGTTCTCATACATGGATCCCATCTCAGATTTCATGGTCTCAAACCATTTCGCGGAATCTGGGCTTATCATCGCTTCCTCATAGTTCGTAGGTTCATCATGGTCTAGTAACATGACTTCCAGAATAGGATTACCGTACCACTCGGGTGCGGACTGTACTTTGGAAGACCTACAAGGTTTTGTAGTAACTTGATCTGAAGTTTCATGATCATCATCATTAGCTTCCTCACTAATTGGTGTAGGAATCCTTTGGAACTGATTTACGTGATGAACTACTTTCCAATTCGGGAGAAGGTACAAATTACCTTATCAAGCTCTTACTTTCCTCCCACTCACTTCTTTCGAGAGAAACTTCTTCTCTAGAAAGGATCCACCTTAGCAACGAAAAAACTTGCCTTCGGATCTGTGATAGAAGGTGTACCCAATAGTTACCTTTGGGTATTCTATGAAGACGCACTTCTCGATTTGGGTTTGAGCTTATCGGTGAAAACTTTTTCACATAAGCATCACAACTCCAAACTTTTAAGAAATGACAGCTTAGGTTTCTTTGTTAAACCATAGTTCATACGGTGTCATCTCAACGGATTTAGATGGTGCCCTATTAAACGTGAATGCAGCTGTCTCTAATGCATAACCCCAAAAGCGATAGTGGTAAATCGGTAAGATACATCATAGATCGCACCATATCCAATAAAGTGTGGTTCTGACGTTCGGACACACCATTATCTTTGTGGTGTTCGGTGGCGTGAGTAGTGAAATTATTTCACATTGTTTTAACTAAAGGCCAAACTTCGTAACTCAAATATTTTTCCTCTGCGATCATATCGTAGAAACTTTTATTTTCTTGTTACGATGATTCTTCACTTCACTCTGAAATTCTTTGAACTTTTCAAAATGTTTCAGACTTGTGTTTCATCAAGTAGATATACCCATATCTGCTCAAATCATCTTGTGAAGGTCAGCAAATAACGATACTTGCCACGAGCATCAACACTCATTGGATCGCATACATCGGTATGTATTATTTCCAATAAGTCAGTAGCTTGTTCCATTGTTCCGGAGAACGGAGTTTTAGTCATCTTGCCCAAAAGGCACGGTTCGCAAGCATCAAATGATTCATAATCAAGTGATTCCAAAATCCATCGGCATGGAGTTTCTTCATGCGCTTTACACCAATATGACCTAAACGGCAATGCCACAAATAAGTTGCACTATCATTATTAACTTTGCATCTTTTGGTTTCAATATTATGAATATGTGTATCACTATGATCGAGATTCAATGAACCGTTTTCATTGGGTGTGTAACCATATAAGGTTTTATTTATGTAAACAGAACAACAATTTATTCTCTTACTTAAATGAATAACCGTATTGCAATAAACATGATCAAATCATATTTATGCTCAACACCAAATAACACTCATTTAGGTTCCACACTAATCCCGAAAGTATAGGGAGTGTGCGATGATGATCATATCAATCTTGGAACTACTTCCAACACTCATCGTCACTTCCCCTTCAACTAGTTTACATTCATTACGCAACTCCCGTTTCTAGTTACTACTCTTAGCAACCGAACCAGTATCAAATACCGAGGGGTTGCTACGAACACTAGTAAAATACACATCAATAATCTGTATATCAAATATACCTTTGTTCACTTTGCCATCCTTCTTATCCGCCAAATACTTGGGGTAGTTCCGCTTCTAGTGACCAGTTCCATTGCAGCAAAAGCACTTAGTCTCGGGCTTAGGTCCAGACTTGGGCTTCTTCACTCGAGCAACAACTTGCTTGCCGTTCTTCTTGAAGTTCCCCTTCTTCCCTTTGCCCTTTTCCTTGAGACTAGTGGTCTTGTCAATCATCAACACTTGATGCTCTTTCTTGATTTCTACCTTCGTCGATTTCAACATCACGAAGAGCTCGGGAATCGTTTTCGTCATCCCTTGCATACTATAGTTCATCACGAAGTTCTAGTAACTTAGTGATGGTGACTAGAGAATTCTGTCAATCAATCCTTGTCTTATACGGAAGATTAACTCCCACTTGATTCAAGCGATTGAAGTACCCGGACAATGCGAGAACATGCTCACTAGTTGAGCGATTCTCTTCCATCTTTTAGCTATAGAACTTGTTGGAGATTTCATATCTCTCAACTCGGGCATTTGCTTGAAATATTAACTTCAATTCCTGGAACATCTCATATGGTCCATGACGTTCAAAACGTCTTTGAAGTCCCGATTCTAAGCCGTTTTAAGCATGGTGCACTAAACTATCAAGTAGTCATCATATTGAGCTAGCCAAACGTTCATAACGTGCATCCGCTCCTGCAATAGGTCTGTCACCTAGCGGTGCATTAAGGACATAATTCTTACGTGCAGCAATGAGGATAAACCTCGGATCACGGATCCAATCCGTATCATTGCTACTAACATCTTTCAACACAATTTTCTCTAGGAACATATCAAAATAAACATTTGTAAGCAACAACGCGAGCTATTGATCTACAACATAATTTGCAAAAATACTACGGGACTAAGTTCATGATAAATTAAAGTTCAATTAATCATATTACTTAAGAACTCCCACTTAGATAGACATCTCTCTAGTCATCTAAGTGATCACGTGATCCAAATCAACTAAACCATAACCGATCATCACGTGAGATGGAGTAGTTTTCAATGGTGAACATCACTATGTTGATCATATCTACTATATGATTCACGCTCGACCTTTCGGTCTCCGTGTTCCGAGGCCATATCTGCATATGCTAGGCTCGTCAAGTATAACCTGAGTATTCTGCGTGTGCAAAAGCGGCTTGCACCCGTTGTAGATGGACGAGAGCTTATCACACCCGATCATCACGTGGTGTCTCGGCACGACGAACTTTGGCAGCAGTGCATACTCAGGAGAACACTACTTGATAATTTTAATGAGAGATCATCTTAAAATGCTACCGTCAATCAAAGCAAAATAAGATGCATAAAGGATAAACATCACATGCAATCAATATAAGTGATATGATATGGCCATCATCATCTTGTGCTTGTGATCTCCATCTCAAAGCACCGTCATGATCACCATCGTCACCGGCGACACCTTGATCTCCATCGTAGCATCGTTGTCGTTTACGCCATCTATTGCTTCTCGACTATCGCTACCGCTTAGTGATAAAGTAAAGCAATTACAGGCGTTGCATTTCATACAATAAGCGACAACCATATGGCTCCTGCCGATTGCCGATAACTTCGGTTACAAAACATGATCATCTCATACAATAAAATATAGCATCACGTCTTGACCATATCACATCACAACATGCCCTGCAAAAACAAGTTAGACGTCCTCTACTTTGTTGTTGCAAGTTTTACGTGGCTGCTACGGGCTGAGCAAGAACCGTTCTTACCTACGCATTAAAACCACAACGATACTTCGTCAAATAGACTCCGTTTTAACCTTCTCAAGGACCGGGCGTAGCCTTTTCAGTTCAACTAAAGTGAGAGAGACAGACACCCGCCAGCCACCTTTAAGCACGAGTGCTCGTAGCAGTGAAACCGGTCTCGGCGTAAGCGTCTGGCGTAATGTCGGTCCGGGCCGCTTCATCTCACAATACCGCTGAACCAAAGTATGACATGCTTTGGTAGGCGGTATGACTTGTATCGCCCACAACTCACTTGTGTTCTACTCGTGCATATGACATCAACGCATAAAACCTGGCTCGGATGCCCTTTGTTGGGGAATGTGGTAATTTCAAAAATTTCCTACGCACACGCAAGATCATGTTGATGCATAGCAACGAGAGGGAGAGTGTTGTCCACGTACCCTCGTAGACCGTAAGCGGAAGCGTTATGACAACGCGGTTGATGTAGTCGTGCGTCTTCACGATCCGACCGATCCAAGTACCGAACGTCACGGCACCTCCGAGTTTTGCACACGTTCAGCTCGATGGCGATCCCGGACTCGATCCGGCAAAGTGTCGGGGATGAGTTCCGTCGACGACGGCGTGGTGACTATGATGATGCTCCACCGACGCAGGGCTTCGCCTAAGCTCATGACGATATGACTTCACCGGCGCGAGGGCTTCGCCTAAGCTCATGACGATATGACTTCACGGCGCAGGCTTCGCCTAAGCTCATGACGATATGACGAAGTGGAATATGGTGGAGGGGCACCGCACACGGCTAAGGAACGATCCGTAGATCAACTTGTGTGTCCTAGGGTGCCCCCTGCCCTCGCATATAAAGGAGCAAGGGAGGGGTGGCGGCCTGGGAGGCGCGCAAGGGGGAGTCCTACTCCCACCGGGAGTAGGATTCTCCCTTTCCTAGTCCAACTAGGAAACCTTCCATGTAGTGGGAGTAGGAGAGAAGGAAAGGGAAGGGAAAAGGAGAAGGAAGGAAGGGGGCGCCCCCCTTCCCTAGTCCAATTCGGACCAGACCAAGCTAAGGGGTGCGGCCACCCTTGAGGCCCTTTTCCTTCTTTCCCGTATGGCCCAATAAGGCCCAATACGTATTCCCGTAACTCTCCGGTACTCCGAAAAATACCCGAATCATTCGGAACCTTTCCGAACTCCGAATATAGTCGTCCAATATATCGATCTTTACGTCTCGACCATTTCGAGACTCCTCGTCATGTCCGTGATCATATCCGGGACTCCGAACAACCTTCGGTACATCAAAATACACAAACTCATAATATAACCGTCCTTGAAACCTTAAGCGTGCGGACCCTACGGTTCGAGAACAATGTAGACATGACCGAGACACATCTCCGGTCAATAACCAATAGCGGGACCTGGATGCCCATATTGGTTCCTACATTTTCTACGAAGATCTTTATCGGTCGAGACCGCATAACAACATCGTTGTTCCCTTTGTCATCGGTATGTTACTTAACCGAGATTCGATCGTCGGTATCCAATACCTAGTTTAATCTAGATTCTTGGCAAGTCTCTTTACTCGTTCCGTAATACATCATCTCACAACTAACTCATTAGTTGTAATGCTTGCAAGGCTTATGTGATGTGTATTACCGAGAAGGCCCAGAGATACCTCTCCAGACAATCGGAGTGACAAAACCTAATCTCGAAATCGCCAACCCAACAAGTACCTTTGGAGACACCTGTAGTACTCCTTTATGATCACCCGATTACGTTGTGACGTTTGGTAGTACCCAAAGTGTTCCTCGGTAAGCAGGAGTTGCATAATCTCATAGTTACAGGAACATGTATAAGTCATGAAGAAAGCAATAGCAACATACTAAGCGATCAAGTGCTAGGCTAACGGAATGGGTCATGTCAATCAGATCATTCTCCTAATGATGTGATCCCGTTAATCAAATGACAACTCATGTCTATGGTTAGGAAACATAACCATCTTTGATTAACGCGCTAGTCAAGTAGAGGCATACTAGTGACACTCTGTTTGTCTATGTATTCACACATGTATTATGTTTCCGGTTAATACAATTCTAGCATGAATAATAAACATTTATCATGAAATAAGGAAATAAATAATAACTTTATTATTGCCTCTAGGGCATATTTCCTTCAATATCACCCTACAGAAGCCCCGGACCTAAATCCGGAGCAGGCTGCATGGCCTAAGGACGGAGGGATGGACCCCGCCCCGCAGGCCGTACACTCATCGGCGGTGGAGCCGAACACAGGCCTCACTTCTGAGGAAGCCTGTGACTCCGGACCCCCAAACTCGTGTCCGGTTGTAGGTTCCAGTCCGCACACTCCCGAGCCCGCCGAGCCTGGTTGGGCTCCGGTAATAGAGTTTACCACTGCGGATATCTTCCAGCACTCGCCCTTTGGCGGCATGTTGAACTCATTAAAGTCTCTCTCTCTGCCAGGAGGCTCTTGGCCGAACTATGTCCGGCCCGAGTGGAAAGCAGGCGTCGGAGGAATTCGTTGCCCACCCACCACTCACTTCATTGCCACAGTTGATGATTTAACCGACGTGCTTGACTTCGACTCCGAAGGCATCGACGGGATGGACGATGATGCAGGAGAAGATTCAGAATCTACGGGGCCTTTGACTGCTACCTCGTCACGATATATACATGGTGGACACGCCCAAGGAGGACGACGGCGACAATCCGGAAGATAAAACCCCGTGAAAAAGCCAAAAGCAGCGGTGCGAGCGCCGCTCAAAGTCCAGCAACGGTAAAAATAGCGACAAGAGTGCGGAAGGATCGACACCCCAGTCAACTCCGAAGGCAACAATGACCACTCTGGACCCGGTGATGGAGCGGGGCGAGCCAGTCATGCCGAACACAGTTTGGAGCGGACGCCCGATCACAATGATCCCGAGGGACGAGCTCATCAAACTGCCCCAGGACAAGAACAAAGTCCGGATGACGACGCATCCATCATCCCGGAAACACACGTGGAACGAGATAACCTCCACAAAAAGCTTATGGCCACCGCAGGAAGTCTAAAGAAGCAGAAGCAACGGCTAAAAGCCGCACAGGAAACGCTCAATCGCAGATGGACTAAAGTGCTAGAACCTTTGAAGAAAGATATGGCAACGATCGCCATATAAAGAGTTATCCAAAAGCGTAAGCTCTCGCCGAGAATTCGACGACGAGGCCGCTCCACCAAAGAATAACACAACCAGGAGGCCAGACGTACCGCTTCATAACCGCAACAGAGCGGCTACCGACGCCGCGCACGATTTGCGTGAGCACCTGGATAAGAAAGCCGGCGCGGCCAGGTCCATCTACGGATCTAAAGGACACACCCCGGCGAGGGACTATGGTCACCAAAACGATCATACCAACCAAATACCAGTTCGAAATACGCGCCGGACACAAAGCGATAGCGGCATGCCACGGCTGCGTCCAGATCTGAGAGGGTTGCCCACCCGTGCTTCATCGAAGAAGCATCTTGGACCATGAATTTCCACAAGGCTTCAAACTGTGAACATAGAGGCATCTGACGGAGCAGCAGACCTGTGGGTGCGGATTGAGGATTTTATCCTACATATTCACCTGGCTCGTGGGGACGACCTCCACGCCATCAAATACCTTCCCCTCAAGTTGAAGGGACCAGCTCGACACTGGTTGAAAAGCCTCCCCGAAAATTCAATTGGGAGTTAGGAGGAACTCGAGGACGCTTTCAGGACCAATTTTTAAGGGACTTATGTCCGGCCTCCTGATGCGGACGATTTAAGTCATATAATCCAACGGCCAGGAGAGTCCGCCCGCAAGCTTTGGAACAGATTCCTCACTAAGAAGAATCAAATTGTCGATTGTCCGGATGCCGAAGCCTTAGCAGCATTCAAACACGACATCTCATGACGAGTGGCTCGCCAGACACCTCGGCCAAGAAAAGCCAAGGACTATGGCAGCCTTAACAAGCCTTATGACCCGCTTTTGTGCGGGTGAAGACAGTTGGCTGGCCCGTAAAGGCACCAGCGATTCCAGCACATCCGAAATAAGGGATGGCAAAGGGAAGCCACGACGTAATAAAAACAAACGCCAAAACAAGGAAGAGAGCTCGGACAACACAGCAGTGGCGCGGATTCAGGGGCACTCGACCCGATTAGCAAAAGAAGTCACTTAAAAGGCGGTAAGAGGGACCGTCCGGTCCTAAACAGAGTTCGATGATCAGGTGCCAAATTCATGGCACCCCCGACAAACCTGCGAACCACACGCACAGAGAGTGCTGGGTCTTCAAGCAGGCCGGCAAATTAAATGCCGAACACAAGGGAAGGAAACACCAAGTAAAGACGAGGATGAACCTCGTCAGCCGAACACTGGGGGGACAGAAAAAATTCCCACCAGAGGTTAAAACAGTAAACATGATCCACGCGACTCACACATCCACAAGAAGGCACGAACGCGCGCTCAAAGACGCGTACGCTATAGAGCCCATCGTACCCACACCTAACTACTGGATGGCTTGTCCGATCACCTTCGTTCACACGGACCTCCTAACTAGTATTCGGCGCGGAGGATCATAGGCCTTGGTGCTTGACCCAATAATCGACGGATACCATCTCACCCACGTCCTTATGGACGGCGGCAGTAGTCTCAATTTAATATACCAGACACTGTCAGAATGGGGATAGACCCATCGAGAATCAGCCAAAGCAACACCACCTTTGAAGGGGTAATACCAGCGTTGAAGCCTACTGGCGAGGGCTCCGTCGTCTTGGATGTAACATTCGGCTCCCGTGCAACTCGAGCGAAGAACTACTCTTCACCATCGCACCCTTCCAAAGCAGCTATCACGCATTTCTTGGAAGAGCGGCCTTCGTCCGCTTCAACGCAATACCGCACTATGCCTACCTTACACTCAAGATGTCTGGTCCACGTGGCGTCATCACCGTTAACGGAAACACAGAGCGCTCTTCACGCGCAGAGGAACACGCGACGGCTCTAGCGGCCGAACTCTAAGCGGCCTTCGATACCAAAAAGCATGACTGGTCATCAAGACCACGGACACGGTTAGACGGGTCCGGCAGCCTGGATAAAAATGAACCAGGGCGCCGTATATGTAATCCCATAGAGGACACTAGGTGCTATAAATATTTAATATAGCCCCACACGTGGCTCAACCTTATTGGCAGGCCAACGTCTTACACTTTTACTATCCATCGCATACTTACATTGTGCTCTCCTACACGAGTTTTTCTTTTTTACAGACACAACGCGTGCGATACCCTTCCAGGAAACGGCACAACAGAGACAAAGGCGCAGACGTGCAGCAGGGCCCCACTCAAAGGTTTCTTTTTAGATTAAGCCCCTGTGTAAACCTTTTATATTGCCTCTTGTTGTTCACACATCCCATAGGTACTACACCCACAGAGGATACTGCCGTTATTGGCATTTCGCCATGACAGATTAACGCACGTACCTGGAAATACAGGGTTTATAATGAAAGGGCATTCTTCAGCCCATTTTCTGTTACAAAGTACGAATACCTTCAGGAGTGTTCGGCATCACGAGTTTGGCCTTATATGCATCAGCTCCGAATCATGTCTTTGGTCAAATGTTGGGTTTGCCCGACTCCTCGGTTTGCCGCCTTAAGTTCCGTTCTTATCGGCTAAGGCGGCCAAAGGAGAACTACTGTGATTGTGCCCTGGTTATTCCGGATGAGCACCTCGAGAGAAAGCCGAAAACCGATCGTCATGATACTGAGAGACTGTTCAACCACTCGAAGACTTATCGGAATCTTTAGGATCCCTCCGCATTAACGAAAGACCGTCTCCTGGTCATGTACACCCGCGCCCGTATTTCGGATGCACGCGAAAGTACCAGGGGCTACATAGTAGCTCCACCGTTAGACTCTCATGGCTAAGCGAAGGTGTTACAACTATATAGTCAGGTTGCCTAGTTCGACGTGCGATCACCTCCTTAACGGACCAAGACGTTGGATCAAGTGTGATTATGCATATTTTTCGCGAGCACCCCTGCATTGTATGCGTGGGGGCTGAAGCCAACGACTGCTAACTTTTGGATCATATATATATATATATATATATATATATAAACACTATTCTGATCACGGGATAAGAATAATATTCTGATCACAACCTGACATGCCCCGATAGTAGTACGTTGAACTTCCCTGTGAACTAGGTTGAACTTCCGCCAACATTGCCCAAATGGGGCTTGCGATATACCGCTGGAAAGCTATGGATACCAGTATCATGACCCAACTTAAATTTTTGGCAAAATTTAAGCGGTTTAAGAGCAGTTTTGAAAACCGTTTTTTCTTCACACAAAAATCGTGAATCGTATTTTCAATCACATTTCTAAACCGTTTATCGAAATGAGGCATATAATATGGCATTGAAAAGCTGCTGCAAAACCGCTACTACCACACGTTGAAAGTTTTCTCTAATTCTCTATGGTTAAAAAGTAATTTTAAAAAAACGTAAAATTTCACAAACCGAACAGCCGAGTTCGTATTTTCAATGTCATTTCTAAACGGCTAATCCAATTGAGGCATATGATATAGCGTTGGAAAGCTTATGAAAATACGCTACTCTATCATTTTAATAGTTTTTCCCAATTTTGAACGATTTAAAAGTAATTTACAAAATGGTACAAGTCCTACCGAGTTCGTATTTTTGAGCTAATGTTTTAACCATGCGTCCGAATGCAGCAAACGATATGGCGTTGGAAAGCTTGAACAAATGCGAAACTTTTTGGTATGTATTATGTCTCCCAATTTTTTACGGTTTAAGTCAGTTTTGAAAATGGTGAAAAACGTATTTTCGCCGTATTTTTTACAAACTTTATCGGAATGGCGCAAATAATATACCGCTGAAAAGCTACGAAAAATGCGAAACTTTTTCATGTTGACAGGTTTCTCTGATTCCTAGCCGTTTTCAAGTAATTTCAAAAACGGCAAGATCATTCGATTACGCCTTTATCGCTAAAGCAGTTAAGCCAAAAATGCATCGAGTGAAGTACCTGAACTTCTCGGTATGAAACCTTGAACTTCACTCTGTTTTCCACGTGCTTTTTTTTCTCGTATATCTCTATCCACTGCTCCTAGCTCTCCATCCACTCACCGAAATTGAGCAAGTGATATACCGATGGAAAGCTGCTGTAAACACGTAACTTTCCCGTGTTGATCATTTTTTCATACTCGCAATGATTTTAAAAGTTTTTCATATGAAATTCATTCAGCATACTAGTTGAACTTAAGGCTGTTTTCATGTTGAACTTTTGTGACGTATTTTTGTTTGTACACGCGTCTGAACTTCCCTCTGTACGAACCCGACCTTCGGGCTATCTTTGCAACTGTGGCTTCCCCCGTGAATTATTCTGGTTAATAGTGTTCTACATAATGTTAGTGTAATCTACAAAGGTTTTTTAGCAACTAAATACCGGTTTTAAATAAAAATCTCGCTCGCTGGCGGATTTTGCTCTCGGGTCGTTATGAAATTGCGTTTTTTACAATTTTACTGCCTGATTTGTTCTACCTGAACTTCCCCTAGTGCTAGGTTGAACTTCCGTCAATATTGCCCAAATGGGGTTTGCGATATACCGTTGGAAATCTATGGACACCAGTATCATGACCCAACTTAAAATTTTGGCAAAATGTAAGTTGTTTAACAGCAGTTTTGAAAACCGTTTTTTCTTCATACAAAAAAGTGAATCGTATTTTTGATCGCATTTCTAAACAGTATATCGGAATGAGGCAAATAATATGGCATTGCAAAGCTGCTGTAAAACCGCCCATTCTACATGCTGAAAGATTTTTCAAATTCCCTATGGTTAAAGAGTAATGTGGAAAATCGTAAAATTTCACAAACCGAACAACCGAGTTCGTATTTTTGATGCCATTTCTGAACGCCTAATCCAACTGAGACAAATGATATGGCGTTGGAAAACTTATGGAAATGCATTTTTTTTTCTCATCTTGAATTTTTTTTCTAATTTTGAATGGTTTAAGAGTAATTTAGAAAACGATACAAGATCTACCAAGTTTGTATTTTCGATCTATTTTTTTTAATCATATGTCCGAATGTAGCAAATGATATGGCGTTGGAAAGCCTGAACAAATGCAAAACTTTTTGGTATATATTGTTTCTCCAAATTCATTACGGTTTTATGTTGATTTTGAAAATGGCTAAAAATGTAATTTTGTCGTAATTTCTACAAACTACATCGGAATGGGGCAAATAATATACTGTTGAAAAGCTACGAAAAATGCGAAACTTTTTCATGTTGATGGTTTTCTCTGAATCCCAGCCATTTTCAAGTAATTTCAGAAACGGGGAGATCACTCGTTCTGCCTTTGTCACGAAACAGATTCGTCGAAAATATATCGCGTGAAGTACTTGAACTTCTGTGGCAGTTCTGCTTGAACTTCACTCTGTTTTTCACGTGCGTTTTTTAGCTGGCAACTCTCCACCCACTCACCGGAATTGAGCAAGTGATATATCGATGGAAAGTTGCTGTAAACACACAACTTTTCCGTGTTGATCATTTTTTCATACTCGCGACGGTTTTAAAAGTTTTTCATCCGAAATTCATTCAGTGTAGTAATTCAATTTCATGTTGTTTTCACGTTGAACTTCTTGCAATTTTCACTCTGACGTATTTTTAATAACGAGGAAAATCTGAGTTTTCTATAATCATCGAACATCCCCATCTTTTTAATATGGCCTTCTTGGTTTTATTTCTTAACCATTTTTTTATAATAAAAATATTTTAAGACACCAAAACAACATTTTTGTGTGTGTTTTTGCATTGGTTTGCACATCAAACCGCGTCATCTTTAGAAATTGAACTTCCCATTTTCTTTTTATTTTCTTTCAACATTTTTTAGCACGTCGAACCACGTCATCTTTAGAAATTGAACTTCTCCTTTCTTTTTGTTTTCTTTCAACATTGGGGTGCACGTCGAACCGTTTCATCTTTAGAAATTGAACTTCTCATTTTCGTTTTGTTTTCTTTCAACATTGGTTTACACGTTGAACCGCCTCATCTTTAGAAATTGAACTTATCCCTTTTTGTTTTCTTGCATGTTTAAATTTATTTTGACCTTGCTGAGATAACACAATTGACCTTCTCGAAGACAACATTTTGACCTTCGCAAAATTTAAATTAAAGCCAAACTTTTGACCTACATAGCATGTATAATTTTCTCCACTTTTTCAAGAATAAGCGTTGAATCGCCCCGTTAGTTTGACTTGAACTTCTGCTGCACATGAATAAGCTATTGAAAACATGCAACTTTCCTGCTCCATTATTTAAATTTGAACTTCTAGTTTTTCAAAAAAGGGATCTTTTTAAAACGTTTTTACTTGTTCCTTTTATTGTAGTTTGAACTTCTAGTTTTTTATAACGGGGATTTTTTTCATAAATTCTTTTGAAATGTTCCTCTTTTTAATTTGGACTTCTCCGTTTTTTTACAAACGATAAAAATCCATTTTTATAATGGTTTTTGAAGTACTTTTTTATTTGAACTTCTTGCTCAATTTTAAAACGCAAATTACTCCCAAATAATAACTGAACTTCTTTGTGGATTAAGAGAATTATTTTAAAACGCAAAAGAGAAACAATTTCTTTTTTGTGTCAAAATCCAAAAGGCACAATAAATTACTATATCCCAACTTTGGTGAGACCTCCTAAGGGCACGTTTGCAACTCCTGCTTAGCAAGGATAAGAGTGAACCACTTGACCTTATAACAATTTAAATGGAAATGATCTAATTTCAGGTTTGGAGGAGTAAGTGAAAACAACACATATAGTAAAGAACTCTTTCTCGGATCAGTACTCAAATGCTTGGAGTTAAGAAGGCAAAATTTGGCAAATAAAATCATATAATCTCAGTCATATAACTGTGGGACAATGATATACGTACTTCTACAATAATTCTCTACCGTTTATATTTATATAGAATTAAATATTATCACACAAAGACGTTCCTAAAGCATATGAAGGAGAAATTTAAGCATTTTTCAAACATAAGTTCAACTTGGAGAATTTTTGTATAACATATTTGAAATATATTTCAGAATAATGTGTTACCAAGAAATAACGTAACTATATCAGAGCACGACTTGCAAATTATTTTTCATGTGTAACTAAGAACGTTTTCACAATGTACGTTTAAAAAATGTAAAGAAATATTTTCATTCATAAGCTAGCCGCGCAAATGCGCGGGCAACACCGCTAGTTATTTTTATTTGACCTTCTCAGAATTATTTAAAACCATAAAAAATGTTTTCTATTACATATATTGAACGGCTTTGTTATTTTAATTTGAACTTTTTGGGTATCATTTTTCAATAATGGGAAAATCCATGGGATTTTTTTAGTACAATGGTAACATTTTCTTCAAACTCTATTTTATCAAATTTGAACTTCTCAAGTTAATATTGTTATAGTTAAAGCTTTGTTTTTCTTCATGGTATATAGCCATCGAGCTTTTGTGTTATCTTAATTTGAACTTCTTGGTTTTTATTTTTTTAGGAACTGAAGAAATTCAAGTTTTTCTTATAAACATTTATCTGCTTCGGTATTTTAATTGAACTTCTAGGTTTTTTTAGAAACGGGAAAATTTTGCTTTTTAAAAAACTTTTTAAACTGCACTATATTTTTAGTTTCACCTTCCCAACTTTCTAATAAATGTTGGACTTCTTCGTTATTTAAATTTGAACCTCTAGGTTTTTTAAGAAACGAGAAAAGTGGACTACAAGGTCATAACACAAGGAGTTGCAGCCGAGTGCCTTCCATTTCTACAAATTTGATCAATGAACACGATTTTGGCCTGCTAAAAATCAACACAGTGGACTACCGCCATACTAATTACTCACACAGAAAAATTTATCGTAACACAAGAAAAAATGTGGCCTTGCAAAATGCTTTTGGGAACGGTTAACCCTTTGTGAAGAAGAACAGAGAAATAAAGAGCACGACACACACAACGAACACACGAAGCACCCACACAGTGAGTGCCGACACACATACGAGACACAAGACCTAGCACGGACGCAGCAGCACATAATACTATTTTTATTTTTGAACTTCTATTTAAGTCTACTTTGAACTTCTGAATATCCGTTTACAAGCTTGAGCCATCAGGTTCCAGCAGCCCTAAATACAATTATCTGAACTCTGAAGAATAATATGATAGCTCTTTAGGAACTTAAACATGTAGTAGTAGATGCTAGTTGAGATGTGGTGGACCAGCGTCCGGTGTAGAAACATCGGAGATTTTCATAACACCTTCCGATGCGCCTGAAAACACTGCACGAAAACAGAAATCTGAGCTTCAGCAACAAACAGACCCCACCCAAAATAAACAAACACGCTCCAAACCAAAATAAAGGGGAACGACTGGTATTTTTCATTTATAGCTAAAATAAGAACAATAATTTAGAAGTACAATCTTTTTTTGATGGATCTGTATGTAGTGCTTCTTGTGCGCGCATGTGGGAGAGAGAAAAAAAAAAGAGGCATGCAATCTTTTTTGTGTGTAGTAATACATGAACTTCTTCGTACATATTGTCTCTCGTCAACATGCACATACTTTTAAAACCAAAATCAGAACATAGAATAAGAAGAAACAGGGCATGAACTAGCATGAACACAAAGCGTCACCTAGTCAGTTTTCGGTCAAGGATCTAGCACAAAGAACCGGCGCCTTTCGACTCCCAGATGCAGCAACCACAAACAAAATCAATTTTCATTCATTCATCCATCACTGTCAAACCATTTTTCACAATACATCATAAAAGTGTAGTTCATCACCATCATTGCATTTTTACATAAGTTTTCAGGTAATGTTGTCGCCCATTCTGCAGAAGTCGAAGAACAAATTCACATTAAGTTTTATATACAATTACAAACAAGTTCGGACCTTGCACAGCTAAATCTTACCAAAGACAGAGAATGTTTTTCTCACTGTGATATTTTTCACTTCTGTTAGGCATCTTACCTGCATGAGTGTGTTTCATAGTACAATTTTTGCCTTGCCTAACTTGCAGTAGCATAGCATGACAGTCATCATTGACCATATCTCTGAATAAATTTGGTGCAAAATACGGATAGTATGGAAACGAAAGTACGAGCGTGCAAGAAGATGAACTTGGGCCTTGTCTGGGCACTGCAGCAGTGGGACCTGAGCAGCTGAGGGAGTGAACGTCTTGGTGTTGCGGCCCTAAACGGCTGGACGTGGCAGCAGTGAACGGCCTGAGTGCTACGGCACAGGGATGAAACATCAAAGGATGAATACAGCAGTGAACATCTTGGTGGCGGCCTTGCGGAATACAACAGTGAACATCGATCTACGTCTTGGTGTTGTGTCCACATCTGAGCTCCACCACATCGGACTACAGTTTGGAGCTGAAGAAGTAAGTATGACAGAAGCCTGCTGCCATGAATGAATACAGCAAAGGATGCTGCATGTGGGAGAAGGTCCAAGGATGAACCTTACTCCGGAAGGTCAAGTGGGAGCTCGCGAGAAGGTCGATGTGGCCGGAGACGCAGAGACGGGGCTGCTTGTGTGATGGCCGGGGACGGCCAGCGGCGGCGTATGGGGATGGAACATCGTGCGGTTGGTGCGGTAACCCTCGCCGGCACATTCAGGCTTTGTAGCGGCGCGAGGCGGCGAGATCAGGCGCGCGGCTGTGCAAGAAGCTTCCATGGCGGCGGCGGTTGCTGCAGCGGAGTCGGAGGTGGTCCCGATCCAGTCGGCATGGGTAAGCCGCGCGGCGGTGGGCAGCGCCCACGGTGCGTGGGGGGGGGGGTTCGGGGGGGAGATCACGCGGCGGCGCGGGGCGATGGGGATTTGGGGCGGGTCAGGAGGTCGGGGGCGATGGGGATCGGGGGTGGTTTTTTCCTTTTTTATTTCTTTTCTCGCTACCGCGAGTTCGGAAAAAAGCTCGTCGCTCCCTATATAATCCAAATAACTATTCTGATCTTGAAATCAGAATAGTGTTACTCTCTCTATCTCTCTCTCTCTATATATATATATAACGGCCGCCCAGGAGACACAATAATACTTTCGAAAAAAAATATAAATATAGCCTTACAACAAAAATAACATTGTTTTTACAATGGTTCGATCTGTCACTCGAATAAGACATTCTTCGCGCATTGCGCCTCTATTAAGCGGGCACCTTACATTACTGCGCCGAATAGTGCTCGGCGGATCATCGCCCTCCCGCCGGATACTGGGTCGCTACAACGGTGGCCTCCATATCTGTCCAATATGCTTTAACGCGGGCAAGAGCCATTCGTGCACCCTCTATGCACGCCGACCTCCTCATGGCATTGATCTGAGGCACGGCCCCAAGGAACTGTTGCACCAAACCAAAGTAACCGTCCGACTTAAGCCCCCTTGGCCAAAGATGGTCTATTACAGACCGCATTACAAGCCCGGACAACCTGTGAAGCTCCGCCACAGCAGCCATCTTCTCACTTAACAAAGAATGGACGCTGGAGCATTGAATTGCAACCAGAAAAGCTTCTCCACTTCTTTATCACCTTGATCCTCAAAAAACTTGGCTGCATCAGCGGCACTCTTCGCCAAGTCCGCAGACGCATCTGCAGGACTCCAGCGTCCATCCAGGGGAGCATACTTCGGATCTAAAAACTTCGTCCGCAGTAAGTAGGAGCCCCCGGCCGTGATTTTACCGGCCTGTTGGAGCTCCTCCCGCACACCCCTGACCTCTGTCCGCATCTCCTTGGTGGCATTAAGTGCCTTGTCCAGATCGGCCGAATTAGCCTTATTCTCCTTTTCAAGGAGTTCATACCGGTCGGCGGTGTTTTTCAACTCCACAGCCATTTCGGCTATCTTTTCCTCGCTTCGGCGATGAGCAGCCTATTCGGCTCTCAATTCTTGACGCCTTTTTAGGGCAGCCAGACCGCTAACCCGAGCTTGCTCCTTGGCTCGGGCAAGTTCCGCCCTTTAGGGCTTCCACTAAAGAAGACCATCTGCAGTCCAAGCATATTGCATTAATATTATGCTCGTCTCTTATTTTCCTATACAAGATAATAAGGAAAGCAGAGCACATACCTTGTGAATTGTCCAGCCGCTTTTTCACCAGCGTCATATCGGCATCAATAGATCCGATCTGCCTCCTTAGCTCGGCAACTTCAACGGAGTGGTCGGCTGCCGGACCCTTAGATACATGCGCATATGCACAGCACAATCATTACTATATAATCCCCCGTTTGCCGCCTAGGGCGGGCAACCAGAGTCTCAGGGGCTACTATCCATATGGAGCACACCTAGCGCGTGCCTCACAGCCAAACAATAGTGTATTTTTCACTACATACCTCAAAGCCTCTGAGCAGGCTCGTAAATGCTTCATTCAAACCGCTTGTGGAGGATGAGATCTTCTTGAGCACCGTGCTCATTAATGAGCGGTGCTCCTCCGAGAGTGCAGCTCGCTCCGTAAACTGTCACAAGATGTTCGGCGGACATCAAATCAGGCTGGACCCTTCTCATCGCCCCCCGTGGGAGCCGAACGCTCTGGGCTTAGGGCGGCTGACGTATTGGCTTTCGGCTTCGGCAGATCCGTACTCCTTCGTGACGACACCTCGGTGTCGCCCGCTTCATGAGGCGGAGAGGTGGGTGGGGTCTCGCTCTCCATCATCTCCGGAGGAAGATCCCCTGAAGACGAACTCTGTTGAGAAGAGCTGCTAGTCGGACTACAAAAGACGAATCCTGGTTATTGATCTCGGAGAAACGCAGTACCTTTGAATTAACGATTAACTTACAGCTCGATGGAGGGCTGGCCCGTTGGCGGGCATGACGCGGTGAGGGTGCCCGTCGTGGCAGAGCCCCCTGGTGATACCTTTTTCCCTGGTTGTGGCTGAAGGAAATATGCCCTAGAGGCAATAATAAAGTTATTATTTATTTCCTTATTTCATGATAAATGTTTATTATTCATGCTAGAATTGTATTAACCGGAAACATAATACATGTGTGAATACATAGACAAACAGAGTGTCACTAGTATGCCTCTACTTGACTAGCTCGTTAATCAAAGATGGTTATGTTTCCTAACCATAGACATGAGTTGTCATTTGATTAACGGGATCACATCATTAGGAGAATGATCTGATTGACATGACCCATTCCGTTAGCCTAGCACTTGATCGCTTAGTATGTTGCTATTGCTTTCTTCATGACTTATACATGTTCCTGTAACTATGAGATTATGCAACTCCGTTCTTTGGAGGAACACTTTGGGTACTACCAAACGTCCACAACGAATCGGGTGATCATAAAGGAGTACTACAGGTGTCTCCAAAGGTACTTGTTGGGTTGGCGATTTCGAGATTAGGTTTTGTCACTCCGATTGTCGGAGAGGTATCTCTGGGCCTTCTCGGTAATACACATCACATAAGCCTTGCAAGCATTACAACTAATGAGTTAGTTGTGAGATGATGTATTACGAACGAGTAAAGAGACTTGCCAAGAATTTAGATTAAACTAGGTATTGGATACCGACGATCGAATCTCGGGTAAGTAACATACCGATGACAAAGGGAACAACGTATGTTGTTATGCGGTCTCGACCGATAAAGATCTTCGTGAAAATGTAGGAACCAATATGGGCATCCAGGTCCCGCTATTGGTTATTGACCGGAGATGTGTCTCGGTCATGTCTACATTGTTCTCGAACCGTAGGGTCCGCACGCGCTTAAGGTTTCGATGGACGGTTATATTATGAGTTTGTGTATTTTGATGTACCGAAGGTTGTTCGAGTCCGGATATGATCACGGACATGACGAGGAGTCTCGAAATGGTCGAGACATAAAGATTAATATATTGGATGGATATATTTGGACACCGGAAAGGTTAGGAGAAGTTTGGAGCTCGGGAGGTTACCGGAACCCCGGGAGGTATATGGGCCTTATTGGGCCCATGTAGGAGGAAGGGAGAAGGAACAAGGGAGGCGCCCCCAAGCCCAATCCGAATTGGGGAGGGGCGGCCCCCTTTCCTTTCTCCTTCCCCTCTTCCTATTCCTACTACTAGTACTACTTCCTAATACTAGTACTCCTTCCTTCCCTCCAAATAAGATAAGGAAAGAGAGGGAAACCTACTTGGAGTAGGTTTCCCCTCCATGGTGCGCCCCTTGTGGCCGGCCACCTCCTCCCTCCCTCCTTTATATACGGGAGAGGGGCACCCTAGGACACACAAGTTGATCCTTGAGATCGTTCCTTAGCCGTGTGCGGTGCCCCCTCCACCATATTCCACCTTGGTCATATCGTAGTGGTGCTTAGGCGAAGCCTGCGCCGGTGAAACATCAAGATCGCCACCACGCCTTGCGGTCGACGGAACTCCCTCTCCCCGGAGCTTTGCTGGATCGGAGCCCGAGGAGCGCCATCGAGCTGAACGTGTGCCAAGAACTCGAGGCGCCGAGTAACGGGCGCCGGGATCGGCTGGATCGCGAGGAGAACGTCGACTACTTCCTCTACGTCATCATCGACTCGGAGGTGCCGAGTAACGGCTGGGATCGGCAGGATCGCGAGGAGAACATACGACTACTTCCTCTACGTTGTGATCGCTTCCGCCACGGTTCACGAGGGTACGTGGACAACACTCTCCCTCTCGTTGCTATGCCATCACCATGGTCTTGTGTGTGCGAGGAAATTTTTGAAATTACTACGTTCCCCAACAAAGGCATCCGAGCGTGGTTTTATGCGTTGATGTCATATGCACGAGTAGAACACAAGTGAGTTGTGGGCGATACAAGTCATACCGCCTACCAAAGCATGTCATACTTTGGTTCAGCGGTATTGTGAGATGAAGCGGCCCGGACCGACATTACGCAGACGCTTACGCGAGACTGGTTTCACCGTTCTGAGCACTCGTGCTTAAAGGTGGCTGGCGGGTGTCTGTCTCTCTCACTTTAGTTGAACTGAGTGTGGCTACGCCCGGTCCTTGAGAAGGTTAAACGGAGTCTATTTGACGAAGTATCGTTGTGGTTTTAATGCGTAGGTAAGAACGGTTCTTGCTCAGCCCGTAGCAGCCACGTAAAACTTGCAACAACAAAGTAGAGGACGTCTAACTTGTTTTTGCAGGGCATGTTGTGATGTGATATGGTCAAGACGTGATGCTATATTTTATTGTATGAGATGATCATGTTTTGTAACCGAAGTTATCGGCAATGGCAGAGCCATATGGTTGTCGCTTTATTGTATGAAATGCAACGCTTGTAATTGCTTTACTTTATCACTAAGCGGTAGCGATAGTCGAGAAGCAATAGATGGCGTAACGACAACGATGCTACGATGGAGATCAAGGTGTCGCGCCGGTGGCGATTTATGGTGATCATGACGGTGCTTCGGAGATGGAGATCACAAGCACAAGATGATGATGGCCATATCATATCACTTATATTGATTGCATGTGATGTTTATCCTTTATGCATCTTATTTTGCTTTGATTGACGGTAGCATTTTAAGATGATCTCTCATTAAAATTATCAAGTAGTGTTCTCCCGGAGTATGCACCGTTGCCAAAGTTCGTCGTGCCGAGACACCACGTGATGATCGGGTGTGATAAGCTCTCACGTCCATCTACAACGGGTGCAAGCCAGTTTTGCACACGCAGAATACTCAGGTTATACTTGACGAGCCTAGCATATGCGAGATATGGCCTCGAACACGGAGACCGAAAGGTCGAGCGTGAATCATATAGTAGATATGATCAACATAGTGATGTTCACCATTGAAAACTACTCCATCTCACGTGATGATCGGTTATGGTTTAGTTGATTTGGATCACGTGATCACTTAGATGACTAGAGAGATGTCTATCTAAGTGGGAGTTCTTAAGTAATATGATTAATTGAACTTTAATTTATCATGAACTTAGTCCTGGTAGTATTTTTGCAAATTATGTTGTAGATCAATAGCTCGCGTTGTTGCTTACAAATGTTTATTTTGATATGTTCCTAGAGAAAATTGTGTTGAAAGATGTTAGTAGCAATGATACGGATTGGATCCGTGATCCGAGGTTTATCCTCATTGCTGCACGTAAGAATTATGTCCTTAATGCACCGCTAGGTGACAGACCTATTGCAGGAGCGTATGCGAGGCGTTATGAACGTTTGGCTAGCTCAATATGATGACTACTTGATAGTTTAGTGCACCATGCTTAAAACGGCTTAGAATCGGGACTTCAAAGACGTTTTGAACGTCATGGACCATATGAGATGTTCCAGGAATTGAAGTTAATATTTCAAGCAAATGCCGAGTTGAGAGATATGAAATCTCCAACAAGTTCTATAGCTAAAAGATGGAAGAGAATCGCTCAACTAGTGAGCATGTTCTCAGATTGTCCGGTACTTCAATCGCTTGAATCAAGTGGGAGTTAATCTTCCAGATAAGATGTTGATTGATGTAATTCTCTAGTCACCATCACTAAGTTACTAGAACTTCGTGATGAACTATAGTATGCAAGGGATGACGAAACGATTCCCGAGCTCTTCGTGATGTTGAAATCGTGAAGGTAGAAATCAAGAAAGAGCATCAAGTGTTGATGATTGACAAGACCACTAGTCTCAAGGAAAAGGGCAAAGGGAAGAAGGGGAACTTCAAGAAGAACGGCAAGCAAGTTGCTGCTCGAGTGAAGAAGCCCAAGTCTGGACCTAAGCACGAGACTAAGTGCTTTTGCTGCAATGGAACTGGTCACTAGAAGCGGAACTACCCCAAGTATTTGGCGGATAAGAAGGATGGCAAAGTGAACAAAGGTATATTTGATATACAGATTATTGATGTGTATTTTACTAGTGTTCGTAGCAACCCTCGGTATTTGATCTGGTTCAGTTGCTAAGAGTAGTAACTTGAAACGGGAGTTGCAGAATGAAGCGAAACTAGTTGAAGGGGAAGTGACGATGAGTGTTGGAAGTAGTTCCAAGATTGATATGATCATCATCGCACACTCCCTATACTTTCGGGATTAGTGTGGAACCTAAATGAGTGTTATTTGGTGTTGAGCATAAATATGATTTGATCATGTTTATTGCAATACGGTTATTCATTTAAGTAAGAGAATAAATTGTTGTTACATTTACATAAATAAAACCTTATATGGTTACACACCCAATGAAAGCAGTTCATTGAATCTCGATCATAGTGATACACATATTCATAATATTGAAACCAAAAGATGCAAAGTTAATAATGATAGTGCAACTTATTTGTGGCAATCGCCGTTTAGGTCATATTGGTGTAAAGCGCATGAAGAAACTCCATCTTGATGGATTTTGGAATCACTTGATTATGAATCATTTGATGCTTGCGAACCGTGCCTTTTGGGCAAGATGACTAAAACTCCGTTCTCCGGAACAATGGAACAAGCTCTTGACTTATTGGAAATAATACATACCGATGTATGCGATCCAATGAGTGTTGATGCTCGTGGCAAGTATCGTTATTCTTTGACCTTCACAAGATGATTTGAGCATATATGGGTATATCTACTTGATGAAACACAAGTCTGAAACATTTTGAAAAGTTCAAAGAATTTCAGAGTGAAGTGAAGAATCATCGTAACAAGAAAATAAAAGTTTCTACGATATGATCGCAGAGGAAAAATATTTGAGTTACGAGTTTGGCCTTTAGTTAAAACAATGTGAAATAATTTCACTACTCACGCCACCTGGAACACCACAAAGATAATGGTGTGTCCGAACGTCGTAACCACACTTTATTGGATATGGTGCGATCTATGATGTATCTTACCGATTTACCACTATCGTTTTGGGGTTATGCATTAGAGACACTGCATTCACGTTTAATAGGGCACCATCTAAATCCGTTGAGATGACACCGTATGAACTATGGTTTAACGATAAACCTAAGCTGTCATTTCTTAAAAGTTTGGAGTTGTGATGCTTATGTGAAAAGTTTTCACCGATAAGCTCAAACCCAAATCGGAGAAGTGCGTCTTCATAGAATACCCAAAGGTAACTATTGGGTACACCTTCTATCACAGATCCGAAGGCAAGTTTTTTCGTTGCTAAGGTGGATCCTTTCTAGAGAAGAAGTTTCTCTCGAAAGAAGTGAGTGGGAGGAAAGTAAGAGCTTGATAAGGTAATTTGTACCTTCTCCCGAATTGGAAAGTAGTTCATCATGTAAATCAGTTCGATGATTCCTACACCAATTAGTGAGGAAGCTAATGATGATGATCATGAAACTTGAGATCAAGTTACTACAAAACCTTGTAGGTCTTCCAAAGTACAGTCCGCACCCGAGTGGTACGGTAATCCTATTACGGAAGTCATGTTACTAGACCATGATGAACCTACGAACTATGAGGAAGCGATGATAAGCCCAGATTCCATGAAATGGTTTGAGACCATGAAATCTGAGATGGGATCCATGTATGAGAACAAAGTGTGGACTTTGATGGAGTTGCCCGATGATCGGCAAGCCATATTATATAAATGGATCTTCAAGAGGAAGACAAATGCTGATAGTAGTATTACTATCTACAAAGCTCGACTTGTCGCAGAAAGGTTTTCGACAAGTTCAAGGTGTTGACTACAATGAGATTTTCTCAATCAGAAGCGATGCTTAAAGTCTGTCCGAATCATGTTAGCAATTGCCACATTTTATGAAATCGGCAAATGGATGTCAAAACTACATTCTTTAATGGTTTTATTAAAGAAGAGTTGTATATGATGCAACGGAAGGTTTTGTCAATCCTAAAGGAGCTAACAAAATGTGCAAGCTCCAAATGATCCATCTATGGACCGGTGCAAGCATCTCGGAGTTGGAATAAACACTTTGATAGTGTGATCAAAGCATATGGTTTTATGCAGACTTTTGGAAAAGCCTGTATTTACAAGAAAGTGAGTGGGAGCACTACAACATTTCGATAAGTATATGTGAATGACGTATTGTTGATCGGAAATAATGTAGAATTATTACGCAAAGCATAAAGGAGTGTTTGAAAGGAGTTTTTCAAAGAAAGACCTCGGTGAAGCTGCTTACATATTGAGCATCAAGATCTATAGAGATAGATCAAGACGCTTGATAAGTTTTTTCAATGAGTACATACCTTGACAAGATTTTGAAGTAGTTCAAAATGGAACAGTCAAAGAAAGAGTTCTTGCACGTGTTACAAGGTGTGAAATTGAGTAAGACTCAAAACCCGACCACGGCAGAAGATAGAAAGAGAATGAAAGTCATTCCTCGTGCCTTGGCCATAGGTTCTATAAAGTATGCCATGTTGTATACCAGATCTATTGTATACCCTACACTGAGTTTAGCAAGGGAGTACAGTAGTGATCTAGGAGTAGATCACTGGACAGCGGTCAAAATTATCCTTAGTGGAATAAGGATATGTTTCTCGATTATGGAAGTGACAAAATGTTCGTCGTAAAGGGTTACGTCGATACAAGTTTTGACACTGATCTGGATGACTCTAAATCTCGATCTAGATACATATTGAAAGTGGGAGCAATTAGCTAGAGTAGCTCCGCAAGAGCATTGTAGACATAGAAAATTGCAAAATACATAACGGATCTGAATATGAAAGACCCGTTGACTATGATTCTCTCACAAGCAAAACATGATCACACCTTAGTACTCTTTGGGTGTTAATCACATAGCGATGTGAACTAGATTACTGAATCTAGTAAACCCTTTGGGTGTTGGTCACATGGCGATGTGAACTATGGGTGTTAATCACATGATGATATGAACTATCGATGTTAATCACATGGTGATGTGATCTAGATTATTGACTCTAGTGCAAGTGGGAGATCAAGGAAATATGCCCTAGAGGCAATAATAAAGTTATTATTTATTTCCTTATTTCATGATAAATGTTTATTATTCATGCTAGAATTGTATTAACCGGAAACATAATACATGTGTGAATACATAGACAAACAGAGTGTCACTAGTATGCCTCTACTTGACTAGCTCGTTAATCAAAGATGGTTATGTTTCCTAACCATAGACATGAGTTGTCATTTGATTAACGGGATCACATCATTAGGAGAATGATCTGATTGACATGACCCATTCCGTTAGCCTAGCACTTGATCGCTTAGTATGTTGCTATTGCTTTCTTCATGACTTATACATGTTCCCGTAACTATGAGATTATGCAACTCCCATTTACCGGAGGAACACTTTGGGTACTACCAAACGTCACAACGAATCGGGTGATCATAAAGGAGTACTACAGGTGTCTCCAAAGGTACTTGTTGGGTTGGCGTATTTCGAGATTAGGTTTTGTCACTCCGATTGCTCGGAGAGGTATCTCTGGGCCTTCTCGGTAATACACATCACATAAGCCTTGCAAGCATTACAACTAATGAGTTAGTTGTGAGATGATGTATTACGGAACGAGTAAAGAGACTTGCCAAGAACGAGATTAAACTAGGTATTGGATACCGACGATCGAATCTCGGGTAAGTAACATACCGATGACAAAGGGAACAACGATGTTGTTATGCGGTTCCGACCGATAAAGATCTTCAGAAAATGTAGGAACCAATATGGGCATCCAGGTCCCGCTTATTGGTTATTGACCGGAGATGTGTCTCGGTCATGTCTACATTGTTCTCGAACCGTAGGGTCCGCACGCTTAAGGTTTCGATGACGGTTATATTATGAGTTTGTGTATTTTGATGTACCGAAGGTTGTTCGGAGTCCCGGATATGATCACGGACATGACGAGGAGTCTCGAAATGGTCGAGACGTAAAGATCGATATATTGGACGACTATATTCGGAGTTCAGAAAGGTTCCGAATGATTCGGGTATTTTTCGGAGTACCGGAGAGTTACGGAATACGTATTGGGCCTTATTGGGCCATACGGGAAAGAAGGAAAAGGGCCTCAAGGGTGGCCGCACCCCTTCCCTTGGTCTGGTCCGAATTGGACTAGGGAAGGGGGGCGCCCCCTTCCTTCCTTCTCCTTTTCCCTTCCCTTTCCTTCTCTCCTACTCCCACTACATGGAAGGTTTCCTAGTTGGACTAGGAAAGGGAGAATCCTACTCCCGGTGGGAGTAGGACTCCCCCCTTGGTGCGCCTCCTCCTAGGCCGGCCACCCCCTCCCTTGCTCCTTTATATGCGAGGGCAGGGGGGCACCCTAGGACACACAAGTTGATCTACGGATCGTTCCTTAGCCGTGTGCGGTGCCCCCCTCCACCATATTCCACTTCGGTCATATCGTCGCGGAGCTTAGGCGAAGCCCTGCGCCGGTGAAGTCATATCGTCGCGGAGCTTAGGCGAAGCCCTGCGCCGGTGAAGTCATATCGTCATGGAGCTTAGGTGAAGCCCCGCGTCGGTGGAGCATCATCATAGTCACCACGCCCGTCGTCTTGTGGAACTCATCCCCGACACTTTGCCGGATCGGAGTCCGGGATCGCCATCGAGCTGAACGTGTGCAGAACTTCCGGAGGTGCCGTCGTTCGGTACTTGGATCGGTCGGATCGTGAAGACGACGACTACATCAACCGCGTTGTTATAACGCTTCCGCTTACGGTCTCACGAGGGTACGTGGACATACACTCTCCCTCTCGTTGCTATGCATCACCATGATCTTGCGTGTGCGTGGGAAAATTTTGAAATTACTACGTTCCCCAACAGATATCCCGAGCATTGTCCAACGGCAGGTCTAAGCCGTGCTCATCGTGGACTGTTCGGTGCTTCGCACAGGCCTGGATCCGTCGAAGATCAAGTCTCCGCGAATGTCGGCCGTGTATTTCAAGTTTCCGAACCTGACCTAGTGGCCAGGGGCGTAGCTGTCGATCTGCTCCAGATGGCCAAGTGAATTGGCCCGCAGTGCGAAGCCACCGAACACGAAGATCTGTCCGGGAGAAGTCTCACCACGGACCGCGTTCTTGACGATTGAAGGCGCCATCAAGCCTTGCAGCCGACGGCTACAGAGGAACTCTCAATGAAAGCACCAATGTCGGTGTCAAAACCGGCGGATCTCGGGTAGGGGGTCCCGATCGTGCGTCAAGGCCAATGGTAACAGGAAGCAAGGGACACAATGTTTACCTGTGTTTGGGCCCTCTCGATGGAGGTAAAACCCTACTTCCTGCTTGATTAATATTGACGATATGAGTAGTACAAGAGTAGATCTACCACGAGATCGTAGAGGCTAAAACCCTAGAAGCTAGCCTATGATGATTATGATTTAAATTGTGATCGGCCTTCTAAGGACCAACCTCTCCGGTCTATATAGACACCGGAGAGGGCTACGGTTTACATGGAGTCGGTAACAAGGAAGGAAATATAATATCCGGACCGCCAAGCTTGCCTTTCACGCCAAGGAGAGTCCCATCCGGACACGGGACGGAGTCTTGAGTCTTGTATCTTCACCCTTCAATAGTCCGGACGATGTATATAGTCCGGCTGTCCAGATACCCCCTAATCCAGGACTCCCTCAGCCACCGACTCCGGCTCCACTTCATCCAGCGCCGCGAAGAAGGCTGCTGCCACCAAGGCCGCGGCGGAGCGCACCGACGTGCCTGACCCGCTGCGCGCCACGATGCAAAACCTCAACGTCCCTATCGACACCGACACCAACGCCACCAACACCGCCGAAACCCTGGCCCGGCTAGAGGAGGGCCGCAAGCGCCTGCTGGACGAGGCCACGACGCTCGCTACTATCCAGCGTCGGTTGGAATTCGTCCAGCAGGAGCATGATGCCGCATACAGTTTCACGCCAACCGCCGCTGAGCCCAGCCGGGTCGCCGAGGTGCGGGCCCGTGGTGGCGCCATTGGTCGTGCCCTTGGTGTGGCCCCGACCGTCTATGACACCCCGTCCAAGAACATGCGCTCTGCGCAAGCGGCCGCCGTCGGCATGGAGCGACTGCAGGGCGTGAACGAGCTTCTCGACACCGCGAACGCGCAGCAGGACCGCCTCGACCATCCGGTGGGATCAGTCTCACACCGCTCTAAAGACCTCGAGCGCGAGCAGCAGAACACGGTGTCTGCCCCGCGCCCCAACGAAGCTCAATCTGGCCAAACGCGAACCTAGCGCACCCGCGCCATGATGGCCGAGACGGCTTGGGCAAATTGAGCATCAAGATCTATTGAGACACGGTGCCCCCCTCCACCATATTCCACCTTGGTCATATCGTAGTGGTGCTTAGGCGAAGCCCTGCGTCGGTGAAACATCAAGATCGTCACCACGCCGTCGTGCTGACGGAACTCCCTCTCCCCGGAGCTTTGCTGGATCGGAGCCCGAGGAGCGTCATCGAGCTGAACGTGTGCCAAGAACTTCGAGGCGCCGGAATGCTGGCCGGGATCGGCCGGATCGCGAGGAGAACGACGACTACTTCCTCTACGTCATCATCGACTCGGAGGTGCCGGAGTAACGGCGCTGGGATCGGCAGGATCGCGAGGAGAACATACGACTACTTCCTCTACGTTGTGATCGCTTCGCTTCACGGTCTCACGAGGTGCGTGGACAACACTCTCCCCTCTCGTTGCTATGCCATCACCATGGTCTTGCGTGTGCGTAGGAAATTTTTTGAAATTACTACGTTCCCCAACAGTGGCATCTCCATCTCCAAGTCTTTGGAGGCAGCCCTTTTCTTCCCGCGCGGGGAGGAGGCTAAAGAGGAGGCTTTAGCCTCCCCTTCCCAACTATCCTCCTCAGGGGAGGTAACAATTCCCCCGATACGGATGCGCGGCGTGTGAAGTTCGGTTTCTTCGTTCTTCCCCTTGTCTTTCCTTGAGGGCATTTTGCCGAGCACCCGGTCAAGCATCTTGGCAATGGTGGGATTAGGCGAGCCTTCGGGAAGTGGCGCCGGACACCTGATTCTCTCCGCCTTACTGAGTCATTCCTGGCCACAGATGATTTTTAACTATGACGAATATAAAACAAAGTGTCCGGTATCAAGGTTTCTTACTTGGGTATCTAGGCGATTGCATCTTAGGCCCGCATCCTCGGTGGTGTCCGGACACTCTACTTGTGGTCCGAAGAATAATTTACACATCCTTTCGAAGCTTGGGCGAAGAAGTGCTTAACAGTCCATGGACCCTCTGGATTGAACTCCCACATCCGGAGAGGCCAGCGTTAACGGCACAACATCCGTCGGATTAACATCACTTGAATTATGCCGACAAGGTTAATGTCCCTCTCAAGAAGCTCCCGAATGCGATTCTGCGGTCTTGGTACATCACCGGCGGGCCCCAATTCCGTCCCCACGCCGGTCCAAGACGCCCGGGCCAGACGGAGGGCCCGAGCGGAACTCAGGGGCGGCTACCCACTTTGTGCCTCCGTTGCCATACATCGGATACTTCTGGGAAAGAAGCCTCTTGCCATGGGGCATCGGCGTTCCTGCTTATTATGGCACCTCCGCACTCCGCATGTCGCCCCTCGATCATCTTCGGCTTCACATTAAAGGTCTTGAGCCATAAGCCGAAGTGTGGAGTGACGTGGAGAAAAGCCTCGCACAAAATGATGAACGATTTAGATATGGAGGATAGCGTCCGAGCTAGATCATGAAAATCCAACCCGTAATAGACATGAGCCCCTCACAAAGGGATCGAGGGTGAGGCCCAAGCCATGGAGGAAGTGAGGAACAAACACGACGCCTCATTGGGCTCGTGTAGGGATGACCTGTCCTGGAGCAGGAAGCCTGTGTTGGATGTCGGCGGTCAGATATCCGACCTCCCTAAGCCTCGCAATGTCCTCCTCTTGGATCTAGGAGGCCACCCACCGGCCTTGAGGGTTGGATCCAGACATATTGGAGGATCTAGGGCGTGGGAGTTTAGGTCTCGGGTGTTAGAACTCGAGGTGCAAGAAGGTGCGAGGGAGGTGGAAAAGAGGCATAAGCCTCGGCCCCTTTATAAAGAGGGTGAATATCAAGAGTCCTCAGCGTGACCGCTTGAAGCTTATCTAAAGACACACGGAGTCATACCAACGGCCGTCGTAGGGTTACGCACGCCCATATTGATGGAAGATCCCGTAATAAGAGGAACACGATCTCTGCTTTGGAAGAACGTGCCAATGAAACCGCCTCGCAACGCGAGTTGAGGTGGGGCGAGAAACGTCGGTTCGTGTTGGACCGGGCCACGATGCAAAGGCACGATGTACGGAGATTGCGAGCAGATCGGGTTTATGCTATGTTCCCTGCGATGGTATGTGAGAATCACCTCGCTGATCCGGACACGGTCTAAGTGTTCGATAATTACTTTGGAATATTCTGAGATGGAACCCGCCCTGCAATGCCGAAGACAAGACTGCGCGCCGGACTCATCGTCATTGAAGCATGATTCAGGGGCTACTGAGGGAGTCCTGGATTAGGGGGTATCCGGACAGCCGAACTATATACATCGTTCGGATTATTGAAGCGTGAAGATACAAGACTCAAGACTCCGTCCCGTGTTCGGATGGGACTCTCCTTGGCGTGGAAGGCAAGCTTGGTGATCCAGATATTATATTTCCTTCCTTGTAACCGACTCCATGTAAACCCTAGCCCTCTCCGGTGTCTATATAAACCGGAGAGGTTGGTCCTTAGAAGGCCGATCACAATTACAATCATAATCATCATAGGCTAGCTTCTAGGGTTTAGCCTCTACGATCTCGTGGTAGATCTACTCTTGTACTACTCATAACGTCAATATTAATCAAGCAGGAAGTAGGGTTTTACCTCCATCGAGAGAGCCCGAACCTGGGTAAACATTGTGTCCCTTGCTTCCTGTTACCATCGGCCTTGACGCACAGATCGGGACCCCCTACCCGAGATCCGCCGGTTTTGACACTGACAGTGGCGAACACCTCCACCCGGGCGCAGAGATCCGCCACCCCAGCGGAAACGTCGTCGCTGAGGGGGACGGGTGAGTTGGAGACGTCGAGCACCCCGCTGGGGTACTCATCGGCCGCGGGCGTGTCGGAGATGCGCAACACGATGAAGGAGGCGGTGAGGGCGTCGATGACGTCTGCCGCAAGCGCGACATGCTCGTCGGAGTCAACGCAGGGCCCCGCCTGGAACATGTCTCCGGCCGGGACCTCGAGCTGCCCCACGATGGGCGCCAACTGTCGTGGTGGGCGCACGGCAGAAGCCAAGGGATGGCTAAAGAGAGGGGCAGGCTTGAGGGCACCGGTGGGCTCCAAAGGCGAGGTCGGCATGAGCGAGCGAGGGACGCAAGACATACCCAGGTTCGGGGCTCTCCGGAGAGATAACACCCCTAGTCCTGCCGAGAGTGGATTATATGTGGATGCACGTAGTAGTACAGAGTTGCTGCTGGAGCTGTTTGGAGGAGGGAGGAGGGTAGGCCAAGGCTTAGGCTGCTCCTTCTCCTGGTGGGTGGGTGGGTTCTACTAAATGATCTGATCGCCCCGTGCATAGAGGCCTCCTGGGGGATTTTATAGGTCAACCCCCTAGGGCTACAATGGTAAAGTTACATGGCCATGGGGCCGGGACGTCAGCGTCTCGGAAGCCAGAGCTGGGACCCGCCGGGTGCCAGGATTCGTCGGGTTCTCCGGGCGCGGGCCCCGTGCGCCAGGGGGAAATGTTCTCCGTCTTGTCGTGCGTCACGGAGTGGTTGGGCCGGCTCGGCTACACTGGCGCATCGCCTGGTCGCCATCGGCTTGCGTCAGCAGTACGAGGGCGGCATTGTTGCCACGCCGGCCTTGGTCAAGGGAGTAGGTGGACCACTATTGCCACGCCCCTGCCAGTCAGAGGAGTTGGTGGGGCACTGTGGCCTTGCTCATCCCCTCTATGGGGACTTGTTCCGTCGTACGCCTTGGATGGGACGGGAGCTAACCCGTGTCTGGGTTGAGAAAGACGCCACAAGGGCGCTGGCTTGTTGGAGAACTCTTGCCTTGTCGAGTTCGGCCTGCGTGCGCCAGCAGGCCGGGCCGTGTTTCAACCCGGCCGGGTTGATGAACCTGGCAAGCGCAAGCCGGATTGAGGGGTAATGCCAGCCTCGATGTTTTTGAAAAAGATCCGGGTTCCGTTGCCTGCCCGAAGTTCATCCCCCGACAGCTAGAAGCAGAAACCACAACCGCAATCAGGACTGCAAGAGGGAGGACGAACATGAATCCAACCTTGTCGCGATATGAACAAGGTCAGCCAAGGCGGTGCAAAGAAACAACGATGGGACAACAAGTCCAGATGCCCAGGGTGCACCTATGAGGAAATCAGGGCACCAAGTCGAGTCGGTGCAAAGAAGCATCGATGGGACAACAAGTCCAGGCGCCAAGTCCAGTCCAGACGCACTTATCATTCTTTCTAATACGAGGTGATGTCTCATCGATAATGGGATGCACGCAAATATTTAGTCAATTTCAAGGCTCCATAACTCTAGTATTCAACGGGCAACAATGTGCATGTCTTTCTTTTCCCTCCAGCAAGACGACTTGGGCAAAGTCCTCCTCCCCTCGATCTTCGTCGCTGAGCCCATGGACCCGCCACGCCTCTGCCTATGCTCCGGCCAGTAGATATGTTAGTGAATTAGTCCTTGCATGAGTGGCTCTGATGGATGGCGATGCTTCTTCGAGTTAGTCTTCCGGCTTCGTTCCTTCTCAAGTTCATCCGTCGACACAGATTATATGAGTTCTGGCGTAAATTCCTGCCAGCTCCTCGGGGTGGCGAGGTTAGGGTTTCTCATTGCACATATATGACAACAAGATTTAGTGTTAGGTTCTTTAGATCAATTATTAAAGGGTTCAGCGGTGAAGATTGCAGCTCCAGAGCGCTGGTTCTTAGGGGCACGTGCACGAAGACTTTCGACTATAATTGACAAGTTCAGGTCTTGTTCAGTGATTCAGGGACCTTGATGTAATTTCTATTATATTTGGGGTACTTTGTAGTTTTGATGAACTTTTTATATTAGATCAGAGCCTCTTTTGTTAAAAAGAAGGCATTGGACGATTTGCGAGTACATATCCATGAGTATATTCAGCATTGCCTCGAAAATTAAATATGGTCAAATTAGAAAACCGCAATTGTTTCACGACGCAAATTTTCAACGTGATCCAAGCGGTTGATGACTTTGATGTCATCGATGATTCCGAGCGTATCTTCATGGATGGAGCAGAGCGCACCACCGAAGCGTTTAACCATTCATGAGAGATGTTGCACTCGGGCCAGCGGGCGTATGTGCCGCAGTGACGAGGTCACTCTTCATCTCCTTTCACTGTATCTGTGGTGCTACATTTTAGTACTGTATATATTTTTAGAAGGATTATTTTTTACAATGAAACTTCGGGAAGTATGGCCACTTTTTTTCTCGCGTGGTGAGCCACGGCCACCTATCTTTGACTTCGCCTAACAAAAACGAATTTGATCTTTTGCCGTAGGCAATGGCCCGTCGGTACCGTAACCAGCAGTGCAACCAACCAGGTTTCGGCTCCTCGGACGCAGGCCCCCCTGCACGTAACACGTGCCCCTCCCCTTATCACCTCCCCCGTTTGCAAACACTCGAGTCCAGCAACATTTCGCGCCACACCCTCCTCTCGTTCCTTCCCCTGCTTCCGCTTCCGCTTCTCTGCTCGCGCGGTGCGGCCACTACCACCTCGACACGATGGCCGCCGTGTCCATGGCCCTGTCCCGACCGCTCGCCGCACGGCATTCCGCTCACCACCTGCAGCTGCACCACCTCCTCGCCGTCTCCATCTCGCCGCCGCGGCTGCCTCTGCTCCCGCGCGGGCCGCCAGCCGGGATCGCGCCTCTGCACCTCCCTCGCGGCAGCGGCAGCGGCACGGCCAGGAGGATCATGCCCGTCTGCCCCAGGCTTGGGTCGGGCGGATCGGATGACCTGGCCCCGACGCCCAAGTCGGAACGCACCATGACGGGCTTCGACCTGGCCAGCCTCTGGGTGGGCCTCGTCGTCGGCGTGCCGGCCTACTACCTCGCCGGCAGCCTCGTCGATCTCGGCATGTCGGCCATCCAGGGCGTAGCCACGGTCACGCTCGCCAACCTCATCGTGCTCGCCACGCTCGTGCTCACGGCCGCGCCGGCCGTCACGCACGGGTTGCCGTTCCCGGTGCTCGCGCGCGCCGCCTTCGGTGTTCACGGAGCGCACGTCCCGGCCGTCGTCCGCGCGGTCATCGGCTGCGGGTGGTTCGGGATCGAGTCGTGGATCGGCGGCCGAGCCATCTTTCTCCTCCTGCCGGCGTGGCTCAAGACTCGCGCGCCGCTGCTGAAGCCGGTGCCCGGCCTCGGGGCCTCGCCGCTCGAGATCGCGTGCCTCCTCGTCTTCTCGGCCGCGCAGCTCGCCGTCATCATGCGCGGCATGGACGGCATCCGCAAGCTCGAGAAGTACGCAGCACCGGTGCTCGTGGCGCTCACCTCCACGTTGCTGGCCTGGGCCTACGTCTCCGCCGGCGGCTTCGGGCCCATCCTCTCGCTTCCGCCGCGGCTGGTCGGCGGCGACTTCTGGCAGCTCTTCTTCCCGGCGCTCACCGCGAACATCAGTTTCTGGTCGACGGTGTCCATCAACATCCCGGATTTCGCGCGGTACGCCCGGAGCCAGACGGACCAGGTGCTCGGACAGATCGGGCTGCCGCTGTTCATGGGCATGTTCACCTTCGCCGGCCTCGCCATAACCTCCTCCACCGAGGCCATCTTCGGCCAGGTCATCTCCGACCCCATCGAGCTCCTCAGCCGCATCGGCGGGCCCGCCACCAGGGTCCTCGCCATCTTCGGCATCACCCTAGCCATCATCACCACCAACATCGCCGCCAACGTCGTCGCGCCGGCGAACACCCTCGTCGCGCTCGCGCCGCAGACATTCACGTTCGCCAAGGGCGCGCTCGCCACGGCGCTGCTCGGCATCGCCTTGCAGCCGTGGCGGCTGCTCGGCTCCAGCGAGAGCTTCGTCTTCACCTGGCTGCTGGGAAATGCGGCGCTCATGGGGCCCATCGGAGGCGTCGTGCTCGCCGATCACTATATAGTGCGGCGTACCGCGTTGGACGTCGACGCGCTCTACTCGGAGGAAGCCGGCAGCCCGTACTACTTCCAGGGCGGCTTCAACGTTGCCGCGATGGTGGCGATGGCGGCAGGATTCGCCGCCGTCATGCCGGGGTTCTTGCACAAGGTCGGGGTGCTGCCGACAATGTCCAAGGCACTCGTCGTGGCCTATGACAACGCCTGGTTCGTCAGTTTCTTCATCGCCGGCGCCGTCTACTCCCTGCTGCGTCTCCGGAGAGGGGTTGAAGTGAAACGACAGTACAGTCGTGCCACTTCATACTCCTACTAGATTGGGTTTCAGAATGACACTACATACAACAATATTTACTGACAAGACTACTAATAAGCAAAGAAGAAAGTGCCTCCATACATCTTATAAACAGTAAAATATGTATTACATTTATTAATCAGCCAAACAGTGGGATAGAGTTTATATGCCTACATTTATTTTGTGAGACAACATGCTACTGTATGTACGTTGAATATATACATGGTTCAGCTATTTATTTATTTCTGGAATGAGACGGTAGTATTTGTGCGTGAATTTATCCAGTAGATCCTACTGTGGAGTGTGGACTGCATGTATTTTTCTTTGCCACAGAGCCAAAGCGCATAATGTTTTGGTACCTTGGAATTAACCAAGCATGCATCGTCTCAGGCCTCATTTGTATGTTATTTTTGCTGTAAAACCATAGAACAATAGTTCTACGGTATTTTTATTAATAAATTAAAATATATACAAGCCAGCAAAACAACATAAAGGAAATTCAACCTATGCCAGTTCTATGAAATATCGACATCAGATTATATGTTATGTTCTACCTAACTACGGATCTTTTCTGCTTTGGTGTGCTTTGCCTTAATCTCCTTGCTGTAAGTAATGCTTCCAGCCCTGAATGTGCAGCTGATCTGAAGATCTTGCCGTTTCTTATGGACCAAATTCCCCAGCACCCCACTGTTAGCATGTCCAATGCAATATCTTGTGGCAATTGAAGTAGGGCAAGCTGGAATTCATTAAATATTGATATACCTTTGTGCCTAAATGGAATGATGTTGTCCCAGCACTCCAGCGCAAATGGGCAATTCCAGAAGAGATGAGTGTTTCCCCTGTGTTATCTGCACACAATGCACAGTTATAGTTATCCAGGTGCATGGTCTTTCCGTTGAGAAGATTCATTGTAGTGATCCTATCATGTAGAAGGAGCCATAGGGAGATCTTGTGCCTCAATCTGCAAGATGTATTCCAGATGTATTGAAAGAGGTGGTGTACTGTGCTAGGTCCCATCATGTGGCGGTACATTTTAATGGAAGAGTGGCCACTTGTTGATCCTTGTACAATCCATTCATCTGTGGCATCAGAAGCTGGTCTCTCTAGTAGTTGCTCTAGTAGGAGATTATAGTGCTGAAATGCTTGCTGAGACATAGGAGTGTGGGAATGTTCTGACAGCTCCTGTGATCTGATAATCTGTTGCAGTGTCACAGTGTTGTTGGTGGCATAGGAATTAAGCTTAGAGAACTTTGTTGCCGGTGGTTGGTCCCACCAAATAGTCAGTCCAAAGAAGTATTGCATTTCCTGACTTAGCTTTGCAAACTGCAAACTTCTTGTAGATGGGCAAGAACTTGAGTAGGGACTTCCACCAAAAGGATCCTACCAATCTCTCTCCTGGAGTGTGTTGGAGTAGTAAGTTTCCCAAATGATGTTGACCCATGGAATATTTTCTCTGTTGAGAAACTTATTGATGTGCTTCATAAGAAGTGATACGTCTCTAAAAGGATCGATATGGTTAATTAGGGTTTGCAACAAATAGGTTGTCTAGATATGCGACTAGGTGAGCAACCTATTGAAGGAAATATGCCCTAGAGGCAATAATAAAGTTGTTATTTTATATTTCCTTATTCATGATAAAGGTTATTATTCATACTAGAATTGTATTGATCGGAAACCTTGATACATGTGAAAATACATAAACAAATACCATGTCCCTAGTAAGCTTCTACTAGACTAGCTCATTGATCAAAGATGGTTAAGGTTTCCTAATCATAGACATGTGTTGTAATTTGATAACGGGATCACATCATTAGGAGAATGATGTGATGGACAAGACCCATCCGTTAGCTTACCATAATCATCATTCAGTTTATTGCTATTGCTTTCTTCATATCAAATACATATTCCTTCGACAATGAGATTCTGCAACTCCCGGATGCCGGAGGAATGCCTTGTGTGCTATCAAACGTCACAACGTAACTGGGTGATTACAAATATGCTCTACAGGTATCTCCGAAGGTGTTTGTTGAGTTGGCATAGAGAGATTAGAATTTGTCACTCCGAGTATCAGAGAGGTATCTCTGAGCCCTCTCGGTAATACACATCATAAGCTTGCAAGAAAACGACTAAGGAGTTAGTCACGAGGTGATGTATTACGGAACGAGTAAAGAGACTTAACGGTAACGAGATTGAACTAGGTATAAAGATACCGATGATCGAATCTCGGGCAAGTAACATACCAACGGACAAAGGGAATTACGTATGTTGTCATAATGGTTCGAACGATAAAGATCTTCGTAGAATATGTAGGAGCCAATATGGGCATCCAGGTTCCGCTATTGGTATTGACTGGAGAGGTGTATCGGTCATGTCTACATAGTTCTCGAACCCGTAGGGTCCGCACGCTTAACGTTCGATGATGATATAGTATTATATGAATTATATGATTTGGTGAACGAATATTGTTCGTGGTCCCGGATGAGATCACGGACGTGACGAGGAGTCTCAAAATGGTCGAGAGGTAAAGGTTGATATATAGGACGATGGTATTGGGACATCAGAAGTGATTGGGGGTTACCAGGTACTTATCGGGTCACCGGAAGGGGTTCCGTGCACTGCCGGCAAAAGATATGGGCCTTATGGGCCAAGAGGGGAAACACACCAGCTTATGGGCCAGCCTAGGAGGAGAAGGAAAGAGGGGAAGTGAAAGGAAAGAGTGGAATAGGATTCCCCCTTCCTTCCCTCTCCTCCCTCTTTCCTTCCCCCTCCGACAAACATGGTAGGGGGGCGCGGCCAAGGGCAGGAGCCCAAGTAGGATTCAGACCTACTTGGGGCACCCCTTGGCCTCTCCCCTCTCCCTCCCACCTATATATATGAGGAGGGGGTCGCCTAACACACACCAGAGAATTGCCTAGCCATGTGCGGCATCCCCCTCCACCGTTTACACCTCCGGTCATATTTTCGTAGTGCTTAGGTGAAGCCCTGGGGAGATCACTTCACCATCACCGTCACCACGCCGTTGTGCTGACGGAACTCATCTACTACCTCAACATCTTTCTGGATCAAGAAGGCGAGGGACGTCACCGAGCTGAACGTGTGCAGAACGCGGAGGTGCCGTGCGTTCGGTACTTGATCGGTTGAAGCGCGAAGAAGTTCGACTACATCAACCGCGTTGTGAAATGCTTCCGCTTACGGTCTACGAGGGTACGTAGACACACTCTCCCCCTCGTTGCTATGCATCTCCATGGATAGATCATTGCATGTGCGTAGAAAAAAATTTGTTTTCCATGCAACAATTCCCAACGGTGGCATCATGAGACAGGTCTATGCGTAGATGATATGCACGAGTAGAACACAAAGAGTTGAGGGCGGTGATTGTCATACTGCTTACCACCAACGTCTTGTTTTGATTCGGCGGTATTGTGGGATGAAGCGGCCTGGACCAACCTTACATGTCCATGCACATGAGACCGGTTCCACCGACAGACATGCAACTAGTTTTGCATAAAGGTGGCTGGCGGGTGTCTGTTTCTCCTACTTTAGTTGAATCGAATTTGACTGCGGCCGATCCTGGAAGAAGGTTAAAATAGCAAACTTGACAAAACACCATTGTGGTTTTATGCGTAGGTAAGAACAGTTCTTGCTAGAAGCCCGTAGCAGCCACGTAAAACTTGCAACAATAAAGTAGAGGACGTCTAACTTGTTTTTGCAGGGCATGTTTTGATGTGATATGGTCAAGACATGATGTGATAAACGTTATTGTATGAGATGATCATGTTTTGTAAGTTATCGGCAACCGGCAGGAGCCTTATGTTTGTCTCTTTATTGTTTAAAATGAAACGCCATTTAATTGCTTTACTTTATCACTATGCGTTAGTGATAGTTGTAGAAGCAATATTTGGTGAAACGACCACGATGCTATGATGGAGATCAAGGTGTCGAGCCGGTGACGATGGAGATCATGACGATGCTTTGGAGATGGAGATCAAAAGCACGAGATGATGATGGCCATATCATGTCACATATTTTGATTGAATGTGATGTTTATCTTTTATGCATCTTATTTTTCTTAGTACGGCGGTAGCATTATAATATGATCCTTCACTAAATTTCAGGGTAAAAGCGTTCTCCCTGAGTATCCACCGTTGCTACAGTTCGTCATGTTGAGACACCACGTGATGATCGGGTGTGATAGACTCTACGTTCACATACAATGGGTGTAAGACAGTTTTGTACATGCAGAATACTTGGGTTAAACTTGACAAGCCTAGCATGTACAGACATGGCCTCGGAACACTAGAGACCGAAAAGGTCGAACGTGAATCATATAGTAGATATGATTAACATAGAGATGTTCACCATTGATGACTACCCCATCTCACGTTATTAGACATGGGTTAGTTGATTTGTATCACGTATCACTTAGATGACTTGAGGGATGTCTATTTAAGTGGGAGTTCTTAAGTAATTTGATTAATTGAACTTAATTTATCATGAACTTAGTCCTGATAGTAGTTGCATATGTATGTTGTAGATGAATAGCTCGCAATGTAGTTCCCCTATTTTTTGATATGTTCTTAGAGAAAAATAAGTTGAAAGATGATAGTAGCAATGATACGGACTGGGTCCGTGATCTGAGGATTATCCTCATTGCTGCTGTAGGACCTTGAAGTATGTCCAGAGGGGGGGTGATTAGACTACTTGACCAATAAAAACTTAACCTTTTCCCAATTTTAGAGTTTGGTAGATTTTAGCTATTTTAGGACAAGTCAAGCAATCATCACACAATTCAAGAAAGCATGCAAAGAGTGTATAGGCATCGGAAATTAAAGCATGCAACTTGCAAGAAAGTAAGGGGAAGGGTTTGGAGGATTCAAACGCAATTGGAGACACGGATGTTTTTGTCGTGGTTCCGATAGGTGGTGCTATCGTACATCCACGTTGATGGAGACTTCAACCCACGAAGGGTAGCAGTTCTTGTGAGTCCACGGAGGGCTCCACCCACGAAGGGTCCACGAAGAAGCAACCTTGTCTATCCTACCACGGCCGTGCGCCCACGAAGGACTTGCCTCACTAGCGGTAGATCTTCACGAAGTAGGCGATCTCCTTGCCCTTACAAACTCCTTGGTTCAACTCCACAATCTTGTCTGAGGCTCCCAAGTGACACCTAGCCAATCTAGGAGACACCACTCTCCAAGAAGTAACAAATGGTGTGTTGATGATGAACTCCTTGCTCTTGTGCTTCAAATGATAGTCTCCCCAACACTCAACTCTCTCTCATAGGTTTTGGATCTGGTGGAAAGAGGGTTTGAGTGGAAAGCAACTTGGGGAAGGCTAGAGATCAAGATTCATATGGTAGGAATGGAATATCTTGGCCTCAACACATGAGTAGGTGGTTCTCTCTCGGAACTGGTAAATTGGAAGTGTAGGTTAGATTCGATGGCTCTCTCCACGAATGAAGAGGAGGTGGAGGGGTATATATAGCCTCCACACAAAATCCAACAGTTACACACAATTTACCAAACTCGGTGGGACCGAGTCGTTAAACTCGGTCGGACCGATTTAGTAAACCTAGTGACCGTTAGTGATTTTCGGTGGGACTGACATGCATCTCGGTGAGACTGATTCGGTTAGGGTTAGGGAATAACGTAATCTCGATGAGACCGATTACACAAACTCGGTGAGACCGATTTTGGTAATTAGCTAACCAGAGAGTTGGTCAGGTAAACTCGGTGGGACCGATTTGCTCTTTTCGGTGAGACCGAAATGTTACAAAAGGAAACAGAGAGTTTACATTGCAATCTCGGTGGGACCGATCGCTCACTTGATTAGACCGAAACGTTACGAAGGGAAACAGAGATTGCAACCCCATCTCGGTGAGACCGAGATCCTTATCGGTAAGACCGATTTGCTTAGGGTTTGTGGCAGTGGCTATGACTTTTGGAATCGGTGGCGCGGATAGAAAGAATCGGTGTGACTGATTTTGGCTTTAGGTTTAGGTCATTTGTGGATGTGGGAAAGTAGTTGAGGGTTTTGGAGCATATCACTAAGCACATGAAGCAAAAGGCTCATTAAGCAACACCTCATCCCTTCTTGATAGTATTGGCTTTTCCTATAGACTCAATGTGATCTTGGATCACTAAAATGTAAAATGAAGAGTCTTGAGCTTTTGAGCTTGAGCCAATCCTTTGTCCTTAGTATTTTGAGGGATCCACTTTCATCATCCATGCCATGCCATTCATTGAGCTTTCCTGAAATAATAGTCTTGGAATAGCATTAGCTCAATGAGCTATATGTTGTTATGAATTACCAAAACCACCTAGGGATAGTTGCACTTTCAATCTCCCCCTTTTTGGTAATTGATGACAACATATAGATCAAAGCTTCGACAAATGATAATAAAATTTAAATAACATCGTCGCTTTGAGAAGTATGTGATAAGCAAGAGCTCCCCTAAATTTGTGCATAGTTTTAGATTTGCTTTGGACTGCAAATGCACAATGAATTAGGCTCATGGATTACTCTTCCATGTCACATACATCTTGATGGAGCTCAAAATAATAAACAATGAATACATGCACTCATCACCAAGCATAGTGAGTGATCACATAAGATAGATAGGATAATATCAAGCATGCATAAGTGTAGCTTATGATCAACACATGATCATCAATGTCTCACAAGCATAGTATCTCAACCAAAAGCAAACAAAGTTTGAAAAACCACCAAATAAAGCAAGAGAGAACAAAAGCAACACACTCTCTCTCTCGAAGCCTAGGATCTATACATATTTCTCCCCCTTTGGCAACAAGTTACCAAAAAGTTCATAGAAAATGCATAGTGCTAGATCGACTCTCAGGCTTGATCTTCAGGTGGTGGAGTGCGGATAACGCCGAGGACGAAAGCTTCAGTTGATGTAGATGGAGCTGGAGCTGATGTAGAATCTTTGGAGCTGGTGGCACCGAGGCTGAAGGTGGTGCGAGATGAAGTTGCTCTTGTGTCGAGAGGCACGTGAGATGACCTCTGGGCTCTAGGCACTCTCGCAAATGCATCGTTGTTGTTTTTCCCTTCCTCTCCTGCATGTCATCTTGTAGTTCCTCCACCGCAGGTGAATCTCGATTACTTTCACATCTAAGTTATAGAACTTTTGTTCTATGATTCTCTCCAAGCTCTCCTGATTTTGAGTGAGGGTGTCCAATCCCTTCTCTATCCTCAGAGTTGATGCTATTAAGTATCCGAGCTGCTCCTGCTTGTTCTTCAAGAAATACTCGGATGCCTCCTCTTGAGTTGGCATCTTGGCAGCCTTCTCCCTCTTTGCCTTCTCCTTCTTCTCCTGAGCTTGAACTGATTGTGGATCATCTTCATTCATGACAACCTCATTGTCCTCAAAGTCTGGATAAAGTGGAAAGTGTTCCTTATCCAACTGATATTTTCCTGTGCCCATTTTTCAGTTTATCAATTCTTGAACCTGAGGTGCATATCCACAACTCCTCTTCTGATCTGCTGCAGTCCTCTTGATTGTTTCAATGATCAGGCTCATGACTTTGAACTTCTGTGGCACATCAAACACATGCAACATGTTGATGGCATGCCCTCTGATCATGTTATGGTTACCAGACTTGGGCAACAAAGTGTGCCTCAGTATCCAATTTATGGTTGGCAACCCTGACAGCAGAAAGTGAACTGATCCAAACTTGTGAGTTGCTAATGCCTTGACTGGAATTTCCTTGTACATGTGAGCCATTGAATTGTGTCCCATCTTCTTCTTTGCATAAATGTCCAGATCATCCTCATTCTCCTCTGGGGCATTTATCAGCTTTGCCCACTCCTCAACAGTTGACTGGTACCTTGTACCTTCAGACATCCAAACAATTCTTCCATCTGGGTAAAAGTGTGTTGTGCAGTAGAACTGCATAATTAACTCATCATTCCAATTTGTGAGCTTTTGCCCAACAAAATCTGCAACTCCACAAGCAATAAAACTATCTTGCACTCCAGGATAGTGATGTTCATTCTCCTTCATGTAGGTCCAGTCGACCCACCTCATATCACAAACTATGGGCTTCTTGTCAAGCAAAATTGTTTCATAGAAGTCATGTTGTTCCTTTGTGTGGAACCTGTAATCAACAACAGTTCTTCTCCTTGTGGCATATGGATCTGCCATCCTCCATATCCTCAATCCTGAGTCTTTCCTGATTCTCATGTCCTCAGCCACAGGATGGGCATCATTGTGGTATGGTATCTTTGGCTTGAGCTTCCTCAGAACTTGTCCTTCTTCATCTTCCTCCTCAGCCTCGAGCCTTTGGGGCCTTGTTCTTCTCAAAGAATGGAATACTCCTGGTATTCCTCTTTGGTCTGAACTTGGCCTTGGAGGCAGCTTTGGGTGCTTCCTTGGGCTTAGATGTGGCAGCCCCTGATCTAATAGCATCACCCATAAGCTTTGGTGCCTTTGGAGCTGGTGCATCAATTTCATCTTCCTCTTCCATCATGGAAGGCTTCCCAATAACTCTGGTTGTGGTCTTCTTGACCCTTTCCTTCCTCTTCTTGCTTTCATCTGCTGGCTCTTTGGGATCAGCCTTTCGTGCAGTTGAGTTGATGCTCTGGCCTTGGGCATAGGTTGCCTTCCTGCAGGTCTTTTGATCTTCATGCCTGGCTTTATATCCTTTGCTGAGCCATATTCCTTCTTGAGCAGACCTTTCTTGGATGTAGCCTCATCTTCTTCAGCTTTGTAATCTTCATCCTCTGAATCTGAAGTTCTTTTCCTCCTTTGCCTAGTTGCAGCCTTAGGCAAATTGCTAGGAGTACTACGCTCCCTTCATCTGAAGTTGAGGGACTAGTGCCCTCACTCAAGTTCATCTGCTCTTCGACTGTTACATTTGTCACTTTGATCGGACATCTTGCAAAAAGAATTCTTGACCACGTGAAGAGTTATAGATGAGATAGAAAAGATGAGCATCACAAAATGCAGAGGTTTTTGCAAAAGAATGACTCAAAAGTTCAGTTTTAGTTTTCCACGAAAGCATTTCGGATCCACCGATTTTCAAACTCGGTGATACCGAAGCAGTTTTGGAACCTAAACTGATGATCTCGATTGGACCGAGTTTCAGTTCGGTGGTACCGAGACTGCTAGGGTTTCACAGAATCCTCAAATCGGTTGCACCGATTAGTAATTCTCGGTCAGACCGAGAGTCACTAGTGCAATGGCATAAGCCAAATCGGTAAGACCGAAGTTTTTCAACTCGATTGGGTCCGAGATGGTTTCATGAAACCTAAACCTAAAAATTTGAATCACATCTAATCTATGATCTACTTTGGCTGGATAGAAGAGTTTCAATCGTGGCAAGAATCAATATGAAAACAATGTGCCGTGAATCGGGCGTGGATAGCACAAAGATTAAGTCCATACCCTAACTTGGCGGTGGACTTGCTACGGGCGGCAACGGCGGGGACGAAATCCGTTGACGGCGGAGACCAGGCTGACAGGAGGTCAAGCATTTAGGAGACAATCCGGAGACCACGATGGCAGAGTGAGCTGTTGCGGGCGAAGGGTTTCGGAGAAATTTCCAAAATTTTGCCCGTGGCTATATATAGCTCGACCACAGCCGGTGTGACCGAGTGGAACAACTTCGGTGGCACCGAGATGCATAATCGTGTTCGATTCTGACAAATCGGTGAGACTGAAAAGTTCAAATCGGTTGCACCGAGATTGAAAACTCAGATCAACTTGATGATCTCGGTAGGACCAAAATGGAAGGATCGGTCAGACCGAGAATCTCTAAGAGGTTTTGGAAGTTAAGTCTATGACGAATCGGGGACTCCGAGTGCTCCTCACACAGAGTGGTTCGAATCTGACTTGATCAAATTCTGTGATGTAGCAAGAATAGAGTTTGAGACGAGAAAAGCATAGATAGCTAAAGAAGGTTCTTAGGCATTCTTGTCCATCCACTTGGCACAAAGAAAAGAATCAAAACAAACAAAACAACAAGTGGATGTCCTTGAATGAGTAAAATATGCCCCAACATGCTCACACAATAAGATGGCAATTGAAATATGTGGCAAGGCATGCACAACCAATTTTAGCATCTATCAAGCAATTGGCGATGACTAGGTCATCTATATATGAGTATATTGACTTAGGAGTCAAATGAGAACATTTGATCATAGGTCATACTCATCGTTTAAGCTCAAGTGGGGTTACCACTTTTACATAATGCATTAATGTGTTCACACCATTAGAGTTGCTTTGACTCAATTCTTAGAGTTAAGCTCCCCTAGATGTGAGATCCCCTTTAGAGGGATGAACTAACCTTGGGTTTTGTCGATGATGACTTCATGTAGGTGTTGAAGATGTAGATGCTCAATGTTGATGTAGATCATTTGGAGCAATCCTTTGGAGTGAGTTGCACTTTCAACTTGTCTACATGGTTTAGTCCCACAAGGAATAAACAAGAATATCCATAGACATAGAGTGATGCACACACAAGATGATGTCCATGAAAACATTAGGTTACCTTGTCCCTTGCCTTACCAACATGAGGGTTTGTGACTCCTTGAACTAGTGCAAGATGTGAAAGTTGATTGCACTTGTTCTTGCCAAAAGATATGAGTGAAGAATGTTGGTGAGTCACCCTCAAGAACTCTCTAGTTCTTATTCGGGATCCACATCATCTTGATGGAAATCCTTGGAGTTGTAGTTGTACTTGATGAAGTAGAACTTGACGTAGTCTTGGGGACCCACTTGAACGAGGCATTAGGTGCTTCTTCAAATGCATCAATCTCTTCTTGAAGCTTGTCCTTGCCTTTGTTCTTGTGGTCTTGTGGTGGAAGATCATCTTGAGCTTGTGTCCCCTTGAAGGAAGTAGGATCATACTTCTCTTGTTGAGGAACAAACTTTGTCTTGGGGTATTGATCTTCTTCCCACTCAACTCCATTGGCGTTGAACTTTCGTTCAAAACCAACACCTTGATTCTTCCGGTGCCTTCCTTGCTTGCGTACAATTTCCTCGAATTGCTTACTCGGCAAGGCTCTTGTAAACACCTTTCTCTATAATTCCCTTCAATAAACTATTTTCTTGCTCAAGTGTAACTTGGCTAAGAGAATCATTAGTGGAATCAAGAGAACTACTAGAAGCAACAACATTGGATTTGTCATTATTATTGTTACTACTAGAGGAAGTATCTTTCTTGTACTTGTTACTAGACTTGACTTGAGGCATGTAAGTAGATAAGAGTAAACGCTTGGCAATGTAAGAAGAACCTTTCTTGCGGAGATCATCATTGATTGCCTTTAAGAACTCATGCTCTTGCTCAAGATTGAGCTTTTCAAAGCGTAACTTCTCATGAGCCCTTAAAATTTCTCGATGATCTTGAAGATAGTTTCATGAGCCAACTTAAGAGTGTTTAGTTCTTTAGTTAGAAGCTCAATTTTGTCCTTATCATTGTCATTCGTTTGATTAGCATGATTAATTGACGTTTCATCATAGTATTCATCACTAGAGTTGTCAACAAGTAAATCATCATCCGCAAGCAAGTCATCTTCATCGCTATTAAAATCAACATACTCGGGATGTGTTACCTTTGGACCTTTGGCCATGAAGCATCTACCAATTCCTTCATTTGGTGAGTCAAATATGTCGTAGGAGTTGGTTGACACAAGTGCTAGACCGGCAACACCTTCATCTTGAGTATATTCGGAGTCGGAGTGATAGCTTCTCTCGGAGTGATGGTCGGAGTCGGAGCCGGAAACCCATTCACCAACATGAACTTGATGTCTTCATTTTGTGTAGCTCCTTGATGACTTGTCCTTCCTTTCCGAATCCTTGCTTCTCCGTGAGGGTCTTCGTTCATAACGATCATCTCTACTCCTCCTCTCTCTTGGTGGTGATTCTTCTTTTTTACTCCTTCTTCTTGGAGAATCTTCTCTTCTTTTTAGGGTGACGTACACTCATTGGAGTAGTGTCCGGGTCTCTCACAATTGTAGCAATTGCGCTCTCGACTAGAAGATCTCTTGTCATTGTAAGACCTTGACTTGGAGCTTCTTTCTTTGCTTCTAATTTTGTAGAATTTGTTGAAGTTCTTCACCATTAAGCTCAATTCTTCATTGAAGGTTGGTTTCTCACTTGATGATGTGGGGGCTTCACTTGAGGCTTTGTAAGAACCACTTGACTTGTTGTGAAGTTCCTCCTTATCCTTGAGTGACATCTCATGAGCAACAATCCTTCCAATGACTTCCGTTGGCTTTAGATCTTTGTAATTTGGCATCATTTGGATCAATGTGCACACGGTATAGTACTTTCCATCCAATGCTCTTAGGATTTTCTTGATGATGAATTTGTCGGTCATCTTGTCGGGGCAGGCTGATCTGGCCCACAACACCTATGGGGCCGGCGGACCGAGCCCCTTTCGGTTCGGCGGGGAGCGGAGGTCGCACGAAGAGCAGATCGAGGCGAAGCACGCGAGAGGTTTACCCAGCTTCGGAGCTCTCCGGAGAGATAATACTCCTACTGCTGCATGTCTAGGTGTCTTGCGTTCTTGCTCGAGAGCGCTCGAGTGCTACAGTACACACGAGCTGCTAGCGAGACTGAGCGTGGGGAGAACTGACCGACCAACCCTTTCTACGTTGCGCATGGGCCTCCTTTTATATGCTCAAGGGGCTCCGACAGGTGGCAACGTAGACGGGGGTACAAATGGAAAAGTAGCGGTTGGTACACCTACTTGTGCGATTATGCGATGTACCATACCTAACCACGATGGCAGGGGACAAAGGCATTAAATGCCCATCCGATCGCCCTAACGGTGCAAGCGAGGGGACCGTTGGGCGCCACCGTTCGCCACGATGGCAAACTTGTCGATCTGCTTGCCACCTCGCCGCCGGCTGCACAGCCTCTCGCCACGCTGGCGCTGGAAAGGTCCTGAGGCGACACGTTAGTGGATGTCTTTGGGCGTGGTACAGAAGAGGTGGTCTGCCATGACAAGCGCCTTTGCCGGTTGTTGTCTTGTCGCGCCGGAAGCTTGTCGCGCACGGGCCTTCAACAAGCTCCTCTTGCCGGGTCTTGTCTTGTAGGTGCCTTGGGTGGCCTTCCCGGCAAGCGCCTCTTGCCGGGGCCTTGTCTCCTTGGCTTGAATACTTTGTTCTTGAATGGCTCCACAGGAACCACGGAGGACCTTGGCGGTCACCCGGTAAGCCTTGCCGCGGAGGGCTGCAACTGCCCGTGCACAAGTTCGGGATACTAGGGTACCCCTACTCTAGTACACCGATAGGAGCCTCGGCCTGGGCCACACATGGTGCCGAAGCTGTTGGGCCAGGCCCAAAACAGGCACGGGCACACGTGGCCGGGTCACACCATAACTCACCCCGGACCCACCACGCCCCCACAGGCAGCACGCATCGAACGTGGCGTCGTGTGAGAGATTGTGGGAGAGATCGTGGGGGTTTCTTTATTCGGAAAATCGGAAAGTCCGCCCCCTCATCTTTATAAGCAGGGGAAACAGGGGCACGTCGCCTACCTTGCCAGTTGCTGTCCCATCGAAAAACCACCGCCGCTCCCCCCTTCTCTTCAAGGCTGAAAAGAGAGCGGCGCTCCGCCCCCCATCGCCACCAGCACCACCAACGCCGTCGACCTCCTCCACCGCCTCCGCCATGGGCCCGAAAGCGATAAGGGGAAGCCCGTGAAGTCGGCCGAGGCGCAGCGGCTTGCGGCGCTGCGGAAGGAGCGGGCCATCTTCCCCCTCGCCGCGAGGGAGCCGAGGGAGAACTACTACCTCTTCGGGTCGACGAAGACGCTGGGCAAGATCCACAAGACGAAGGTACTCCCCGCCGCTGCCGTGGAACTGGCCCGACGGGGTATCCCTTCTTCGCGCTCTTCTTCTCTGCGGGCTCGCCCGCCTTTCTCTGAAGTTCTTTGCGACATCATGAACACCTACGGGTTCCGCCTCCTTGATTTCACCCCCAACGTCGTTCTGACCATGGCAGTTTTCGCACATCTCTGCGAAAACTTTGTCGGAGTCCACCCAAATGTAGCTCTTTTCCGCCACTTCTTTTTACCTCGACTTGAGAGAGGAGAGCCCCTTGCCGGAGGAATCGCTTGGATCTCCAGGGTCGGCAAGAAGGAAGCTTATCTGGAGGGAGAGCTCCGTAGCAAATGGGAGGAATGGAGGGTAGATTGGTGCTGGATTGTCGAGGAGAACCCGCAGCCCTTTACCGCGCCAAATACTAAACCCCAAAGAGTGCGCGGCAATGATTGGAGTAATCTGGCCCCGGAGGACGCTTAGGCTGAAGATCGCGATCACACCTGAATCCTTCGCCTCAGACTTGCCGGACTCACCGTAGGTACTGTTGGCGCGGACTTTCTTCGCCGCCGCATCGCCCCCTTGCAGGAGAGAAGGAGACCTGCCTGGGAATTTCAGAACGCAGCAGATATCATGAGGCTGCGCTCAGGCCTCAACTTCAACTTCACCGTCTTGGATCCTGATCATCCAGAGATGTTTAGGTTGCCGAGGGGCGTCGTTCCGCTGTGCAACAACTCCGCGCTTGACCGCATCCGTGCAATGATGCCGTCATGCGACTCACATGGAATTGTCCCAACTTGGCAAGAGCCGGCAGACGACGTCGTGCGGCAGTTCTTTGACAATCTGGTAGAAATGCCAGTCCGCCCCAATGAGCAGAGGGGCCTCACCCGCGACACTACTGACGATGAGATGCAGCGATCGCCATACAGCTGGAAGAGGCGGCAGCAGGCCGCCATGCAAGTAGTTTGGCTTCACTGTGGAGGAGGCAGAGGCAGCAGAGGTGGCAAGCCTTGTCGGCGAAAGGAGTTTGGGGCGAGGAGGAGCTTGCCGAGCTCGAAGCCGAAGTCGAGCGAACCCGCCGAGGGCGCATTCTCCCGCCTCCAAGCAGCTTGCCGCGAGCGGAGCCACCAGCTCCACCAAGAAGGCGTCTTCGCAAGGCTGGAGACGCAGGGGCGGCAGACGGGCCAACAGCAGCTGGCTGCCATGACGCAGCTCCACCGCGGCAAAGCACTGTTGCTGGAGCACCTCACGCCGCTGCGGTAATCTGGAGCGGGCCTCGCAGGCCACCGGTCCCGCCTCCCGCCAAGCGCCCAAGGAACCCACCCTCCGCCTCGTCATCTTTGAGGCGGGCGAGTCGACCTCTCCGCGCTTAGCTCCGACGAGGAAGAAGAAGAGTAAGACTCCTTCTTGTACTTGTAATTCTTCGATTTGTTGTTTTGTCTTGTATCGATTTGCTTTACTCAATCCATTCCTTTTCGTGACGCTGGCCCAGAGGATGTCGAAGAGAGCCAAGACCCGGTGGTTGTCATCGAGGACGAACCCATCATGCGGCAGGAGGCGCGTCCGAGACCACCTTGCCGGATGAGGCAACTCTTCTTCAATGCAGCCCCCAGCGCAGCCCCCAGCGTAAGTATATGGTCTGCTTCTTGCTGTTCGGCGTGCATGGGTGCTTTTTCCTTGATGATATCTGATTGTTGATTTGTGTAGGAGCAGAGCGGCCTCCTTCTGCTTCGACTACACCGCCAAGGGTGGATTTCCCGGCAAGGGAGCGTTCTCCGGCAAGGGAGACTTCTCCGGCAAGGGGTAGCTCTCCGGCAAGGGACGACACCAGCGATCCCTTGGCGGCGGAGACCATGACCGCAGCCCCCGGCGCAGGTAACCTTCTTGCCTGAGTACTTCCCTTGTGTTTTTCTTCTTCTGATTTTGTCTTTGAATATTTGCTTGACTCTCTTCATCCGTCCGCCACAGAGCCAATGGAGACCGAGGTCGCCGGCGAGGAGGACGTGCGCGGCAACACTGATGAAGCCGCCGCCGTGGAAGAAGAAGTCGGCGCTGACGAGCCTGGCGGCGAAGAGGCCGCCGAAGCCGCAGCCGCAGAAGCTGGCGAGGGGTCCGGCGATCGCACTGACGACCCTGAGGCTGCAGGAGCGCCAGGCGCTACACCGACCGCCGATCCCTCCGCCGCTGCTGCAGCTGGCCAGTTCAAGAGCCCCAGCCCGGCGCCTACTTGAAAGCCGGCGATGGCGTCTTCATCAAGCTCCCATGGGAGTCGAGCTCCAGGGCGCCGGCCGAAGGAGAAACCTTCGATGAAGAACTACTCGCCTCCGCCGGGCTGACGCTAGTCGACGCGCCAAGCAGCAGCAGCGGCGAGCCTGAGGAGGAGCAACTGCTGCGGAAGTTGCTGTCGCTCTAGGCGCCCAAACAAGCCAAGCTGGAATCCCGGGAAGCGCTTGTCGCGAAGGCGGGAGCAGGCATTGAGAAGCGCGCTGAGGAGCTCCGGCCGCAACCAGGAAGCTCTCCGGTCCTTGGCGGAGGAGCGGGAGCAACTCGCCGAGGAGCGCAAGGCCTTCATCCTCGAGAAGGCTGAAGCTGAGGAGGAACAGCGGCTTGCCGCTGAGAAGCTGTCTGCGCAGGAAGGTGAGCTGGCGCAGCGGAAGGTTAACCTTGACAGCCACGAGGAGGATCTTGCCATGCGCGAGGAAACATTTGGCGGGGCTCTCAAGGAAGCAAAAGACGCTGCCGCAGCTGCCGAGGCCGCCAAAAAGGAGCTGGAGACGAAGGTGGCGCAGTTGGAGGCTAGCCTCAAGAAGAGCGGCGAGGAGCTTGCTGCACTCAAGCACGAGCGCGAGAAGGACGCCTACACTCTTGGCGAGCTGCAGGGCCGTCTCGCCGAGAGGAGCAAGGAGCTCAGCGCCGCCAGGGACTCCAATGCAGATCTTGAGTTGAAGCTAACTACTTTGACTCAGACGCAGACCAAGGAGGTGGCCTTGAAGGAGAAGATCAAGGCCGACGAGGAGCTGCTGGCGAATGCTGTTGCCGCCCAGAGTGCCTTGAGGGAGAACGTGGAGCACTGGACCGAGGGTCTCGTGGATACTGCTGCAGCCATCCACAGGAGCCGATGGAGCTGGGATGGTGGATCTTGGATACTCCTCCGACGAGCATCTCCAACCCAGCGCCAAGCTCAGCTTGTTCTTCAAGGGCGTGGTGGCGACTCTCCAGCCGACTCGGGAAGAGGTCCCAAAACAGCTGGCCGAGGAGTCGCGCCCAGATCTGTGAGGAGCTCTCAAAAGGTCTTGATGAAGGTGGCCTTCCGCAATCCAGGCCTCAACTTCACCAACGTCCTCAAGTCCCTGCCACGGATCTTGATGTGGAGGCGCTCAAGACCCTTGTCGCACCCATTGTGGACAGGGTGAGCGGAATCAAGAGGGTTGAGGGCGATCGCGTAGATTAGGCCGCCCGTTTTCTCTTTCTCTGGCCGCTGCTGGTCACGTCATAGGAACAATCTATTAGAGCTGCGGCAAGCTATCTTGTAATATAACTTTATTTTGAGTATCAATTGCTATGTTATTTCCTTTACTTGATTCCTTCCTTTGTATGTTTTTGCCCTACGCTTTTAGGGAACTTGTCGGCGTGAACTTTGAGCCATGGCCGAAAAGTGGACGCCGCTGACTTCTTTGGTGGTGCCGCTTCCGACAAGCAACCTTGTCGCAACTAGTCGCAGCTCACTTAAGTTGTTGAGCGGACTCGAAACAAAGTAAGGCGCAACTAGCTACAAGTTGGTTCCTCTGCGCATGTGTTTTCCATACAAAGTTCGGTCGCTCAAGGAAGATAACTTAAATTTTTTAAAACTGATTGCTCAAACTTTGGCAACTTAGCTTTTCTGTCGTTTGCTTCCCGGTAAGGCTAGACTTCCTTGAGCGACGCTTGCTCCACACCATTATCTTCTCCTTTCCACCCGGCAAACTTGTGTGCGAGGGAACCTTCCTTTCTTTGAGAAAGAGAAAGAAGAGAAAATAAAGATATGGAGCCTTGTGGCTCGTTATCACTTACTGTGGGTAGGTGCTGCACTGAGTGTCGATAATGCATGCAAATAGAAGTAAAAAGCATGAAATTGACAAGATGTGCGAAGCACGCTTAGCTTTACTTATGCATGTGGTCTGCGCCCGGCTTTGTACAAAGGATTACATGCAACAGCGGCAAGACTTGTACAAAGGTGGTTGCCGGAACAGGTTCAAGAATCAGCGCTTCTGAGTAAAACTTACGAAGATGTTCAATATTCCAGAGTTGCTCACCGGAATGCCATCTTCGGTCTCAAAGCGGACAACGCCAGCCTAGTGACTCGTTTCACCCGATAAGGGCCTTCCCACTTCAAGGCGTCAACTTGTTGGAATTCTTGGCGGACTGAACAGCGAAGAACAAGGTCGCCTTCCTCGAGACTTCGGCATTGACTTTGCGGCTATGGTAGCGGTGCAAAGCTTGCTGGTACCGAGCAGCTCGTACAGCAGCCTGAAGACGATCTTCCTCAAGGAGCAGCGCGTCATCTTTTCGCAGCTACTCTTGCTCAAGCTCATCATAAGCGAGCACTCGAGGTGATCCGTATACGAGTTCCGTGGGGAGAACTGCCTCTACTCCATAGACTAGAGCGAAAGGTGTCTGGCCAGTGGCTCGATTTGGCGTCGTCCTGATCGACCAAAGAACCACCGGCAGCTCCTCAATCCAGTTTCTTCCGCACTTGTGCAGCTGTCGAAAGTTCTGGTCTTGAGCCCGCAAGAACACTTCAGCATTTGCCCTCTCGCTTGACCGTTGCTTCTCGGATGAGCAATGCGAAGCGAAGCAGACCTTGGCGCCAAGATCTTGGACGTACTGCATGAAGGTGCGGCTTGTGAACTGTGTGCCGTTGTCGGTGATGACCCTGTTAGGGATTCCGAAACGGCAAACAATCGACCTGAAGAACTTGACTGCCGACTGTGATGTCACCTTCCTCACTACTTCCACTTCCGGCCACTTTGTGAACTTGTCGATTGCAACGTACAAGTATTCAAAGCCCCCGATAGCTCGGGGGAAGGGGCCGAGGATGTCGAGCCCCCAGACCGAAAATGGCCAGGATAAAGGGATCGTCTGGAGAGCTTGAGCTGGTTGGTGTATCTGTTTGGAATGGGCCGCACGCTTCACACTTGGTTACTTGTGCAGTTGCATCCTGGAGGGCTGTCGACCAAAAGAAACCTTGCCGGAACGCCTTGCCGACAAGTGCTCTGGCGCCAATGTGGTGACCACATATGCCTCCATGTATCTCTGCCAACAGCTTCTGTCCATCTTCGGTGAATACACTTCAATTTCACACCGTTGTGTCTTCTTCTGTACAGTGTTTTGTCGACAAACTGGTACATACTTGACTGCCGGGCTACTCTTTCCACTTCTTCTTGCTCTTCGGGAAGTTCTCCTGTCTGAAGGAAATGGACAATCTGTTGCGCCCATCTTTGGAGCTTGCGGCTCGACAACAAGGACTAAAGGCACATCTGCTGCTGCGGAACATCAGCTTTCACGGCAAGAACTCGTGGCTCAGCCGGAGCTTGGCGTTCCCGGCAAGCTTGCCGGAGCAAAACTTGTCGGGAGCGTCTCGCTTCAACGAAACAAACCACAGGGCTTGTCGGAGCAGACTGCTCCTCACTGTTGGTGTCGATCTTGGGGACCTTCTTGGCGGCGGCTTCGGGAAGCTCTGCAGGAAAGTAGTCACCAGAGATCAACTTCCTCTTCTTGCTCTGTCCAGTTGATGCCGTTACAGACGGTTGAGTCAGCTTGAGCACAAAAATCCCTGGTTCCACAGGTAACTTAAGTGCGGCGCACTTTAACAGCCATCGACAATGTCGTTCGAGCTCTTGGAATATATTCCATCTCAGAGGGCCGTCAAAGTGCTCTTCTAGCTTTCTCACTTCATCAACATAAGCTTCCATCAATGGACTCGATAATTCTTGTTCACTTGGCGGATGACAAGCTGCGAGTCACCCACGACAATGAGCTTCTTGATCCCAAGGTCTCTGCGATCTCGAGACCGGCAAGCAAACCTTCATACTCTGCGGTATTGTTTGTTGCTTGCTCCTTGGGAAAGTGCATCTGGACTCACGTACTTGAGGTGCTCTCCGGTGGGTGCGACAAGTAGCACGCCGCACCGGGCGCCTTTGCAGCGAGAAGGCACCATCAAAGTACATCAGCCACTCTTTGCTTGCCTCCTTGACGGGAATGCTCGTTTACGGAATTTCTTCATCCGGTGTTGGTGTCCATTCTGCTATGAACTCCGCCAATGCTCGCTTTGGATAGTTGAAGTGCTCTCAAACTTGAGGCCAAAGCTTGACAGCCCAAAGTGCCCACTCAACAATCCTGCCTGTTGCTTCTGGATTTTGCAGTATCCTCTTCAGCGGAAAGCGAGTGACGACTGTGATCTCATGTGCCTGAAAGTAATGGCGCAGCTTTCTCGAGGCCATGAGAAGGCCGAAAAGCAATTTCTGCACACCAGAGTACCTTGACCTAGCCCCCTGCAGAAGGGAACTGACAAAGTAAACTGGGCGCTGCACCATCCTTTTCTGCATCTTCTCATGCGTCTGCGCAGATTCGTCCTTGTCGGGACCAGAGCTTGCCGGTGAAGCCCCCTGCTTGTCGCTGGATGCGTCTGCCATGGTTGCTAGCTCATCATCCGCCTCCCTCTCCGCTACTAACGCAGCACTAACCACTTGATTGGTGGCCGCTATATATAGCAGCAACTTCTCTTGTGGCCTAGGTGCGACAAGTGTTGGAGTGGAGGATGTATCTCTTCAAGTCTGCAGCTGCCTCCGCTTCCGGAGTCCATTGCATCGGACCTGCCTTTTTCAAAATTTTGAAAAATGGCAGGGCGCGCTCAGCAGACCTAGAGATAAACCTGCTGAGAGCAGCTACGCAACTGGCAAGCCTTCGTACATCCTTGACGCGCTTTGGTGCTTCAATCTGCTCAATGGCCTTGATCTTGTCGGGATTGGCTTCAATTCCCGCTAAGACACGAAGAACCCGAGAAGCTTGCGGAAGGGACTCCAAACACGCACTTCTTGGGGTTGAGCTTGAGGTTGATCTTGCGCAGATTTGCAAAGGTTTCGTCTAAATCTTGAACCGTGGTCGCTTTGTCCTTGCTTTTGACCACTATGTCATCCATGTATGCTTCCACATTTCTGTGCATTTGCGGCTCAAAAGCGTCATGAACTACTCTTGCAAATGTTGAACCAGGATTCTTTAACCCGAAGGGCATCCGTACAAAACAGTATGTGCCACATGGGCTGATGAATGCGGTCTTCTCCTCATCCTCTTCTGCCATGAAGATCCGATGATATCCTCGAGTATGCATCCGTAAATGAAAGCAAATCACATCCGCCGTGGAGTCAACAATCTGGTCGATGCGCGGCAAGGGAATGGGTCTTTGGGACAAGCTTTATTGACATCGGTAAAGTCGATACAAAGCCTCCATTTCCCATTAGCCTTATGCATACAACTACAGGATTGGCCAACCACGTAGGATGGAGCACTCCTCCGACAAGGCCTGCCGCTTCCGGTTCTTGATTTCTTCTGCGATGAACTCTTGACGCCCACCGCTTGCTTCTCGACTTTACGCTTGACGGGCCGCGCGATGAGGACAAGCGGCAAGATGGTGCTCAATTACTTTCACAGGAACACCGGGATGTCGACGGTTGCCATGCAAACACGTCGACGTTTCGCCCATGAGAAAGCAACGAGCGCCTTCCTATTTAGGGTCGAGAGAGGCAATCGATGGTGAAGGTACCACCGATGCCGTCCTCCTTGGCGGACACCTTCTTGGTTTTACGGTGGAGCTGCCATCGTCTTCTTACACTTGCCGGTGGAGCTCGATGGTGCGTCCTCGACGGTAGAGCAGCACTCCGAAGAGGTGCGCTTGCCGGAGTGGGCATTAGAGCTCTTGTCGGACCTGGTTTTCTTCTTCCCCCCGGGAGCTTCAGCGGCAAGTGGCTTGCAATCTGTTGTAGCTGCTGCTTCCCGGTAGATCTTATCGGCGCAGATAAGAGCATCCTTCTTGTCGCCAGGGACAGAGATGACACTTATCGGGCCTGGCATCTTCAGGAGGTTGTATGCATAGTGAGAGGCTGCCATGAATTTGGCGAGTGCTGGACGGCCAAGTATCCCATTGTAAGGTAATGGAAATTCAGCAACATCAAAGGTGACCCTCTCAGTCCTGAAGTTCAACTCGCTGCCAAACGTCACCGGCAACGTGATCTTTCCCTTCGGCTTGCTCCTTCCCGGACTGATTCCTTGAAAAGTGCCGGTCTCTTCGAGCTCGCCATCGTGGATCCGGAGTTTCGGAGCACCGCGGAGGAGATCAGATTCAAGCCGCCTCATTGTCAACTAACATCTTGGTGACCTTGAGGTTGCGGATAGTTGGTGAAACCAACATCGGCAAGCACCCGACCGCAGTTACACGATCTGGGTGGTCCTCAATATCAAAGATGATAGGCGTGTTAGACCATTTCAGAGGCTTGCGTGACTCGATGGATGGTTCTGCTGCATTGACCTCCCGCATCCACTGCTTGAGCTGGCGGTGTGAAGTATGCAGAGAAGCACCGCCGTCAACGCCGTGACCTCGTGGCTTTCTGGAACTCCTGCTCATCGGCCTCGTCATCATCCATGTCTTCATCGCCGCCTTTGTCTTCATCCTTGTCGCGCCACGGGAGGTCTGTCTCCTTGCCGCTGCTTGGCCTTGCCGCAAGGCCCTCCCCGGCCGGGCGCTTCTTGCTAGCTCCTCCAGCACCCTCCTGGCCTTCTCCTTGTCGCGTCGTCAGATTCAGCCTTCGCTGCTCGACAAGCTGCTCGACCTTCTTGCAGCTCCGGAGGTCATGGCCCTTGGTGCGGTGGATCTTGCAAGATCGCTTGCGGAGCCGTCCCGCTTGTCGGCGACCGCCACAGATCGGCGATTGGTGCCAGCCGCAACCTCCTTGCCGGAGCTACCAGCCTTGGCGTTCTTGGCGCCACCTCCGTTGCGGACTGCTCAACAACTAGCACATCTTCGCCTTTCTTTTTCCTGTTGCCCGCTGCCGACTCTTCTTTGCCGGGCGGTCTCCTCACCGCCGAGATCCTCATCGCCCGGTATTTTCTCCGGGAGTCTCCTCCCTTCTTGACGCGTGCACACTTGTCGGCCAGGGGCATATAGCTCATCGACGTCTACGATCTTGCACATCGCCATCTCCTCCCGCATCCTGCGGTTTCGCGACGCTCGATGGAACGCTACCGATCACCGGCGGGGTGGACATCCGGATGTCGTCTTTGTACACGGCTGAATCTTTTGAATATACTTGCTAGGGGCTCTCCGTCCTTCCGGGCGGCGGATGAAGGTCGCTTTCTTGGCCATGGGGCTTGTGGCCGCCTGTAAAGGCGCCGACAAATTGATGGCATAGATCTGCCCAAGAAGATATGGAGTTGTCCGGCAAGTGCATGAGCCAGGATCTGACGTTGGGCTTGAGCACCAACGGGAAGTAGTTGGCAAGGATCTTGTCGTCTCGCCCCCCGGCAGCCTGCACCGCAATGGTGTAGATGCTGAGGAACTCCGACGGATGCGTCTTGCCGTCGTACTTCTCCGGTACATCTGGCTTGAAGTTTTTCTTCTTTGGGCCATTGGACTTGCCGCAGCTCACGAGTGAACGCAGGGCAACCTACCGTGTCTGACAAGTCGCTGGTTCCTCCGGGCGTGCATGTCGACAGAGGGCCCAGCGCTTGTCGGATTGACGCCGCTTCTCTTCGGGCGCTCGATGCGAGTTCGAGCGTCTTCTTCTTTGCCGATCGTGAAGAACTTGGCGCTGATCGCGACGAGCTCGTGGATCCGATGACGCGGTGGAGTCGCTGTCGGGGTGGATCCGGCGAGTCGGCGATCTTGGCCTTCGGGGCGGAGAGTGCATGGTGGTTGCACCCCCACCGGTCTTGTCGCCACCAGCTCGTGTTTGGCAGTCCTGCCGCGGCAACGATGCACTCGGTTGCCGCGGAGCGTCGCCGTTGGCAAAGCCGATGAGACTCTGAATGGTGGCCCTCCATTCATCGACCTTGTCGGCCGTTGGAGGGTAATCTAGGAGTAGTTGTGCTCTCGCCAAAGCTTCTGCTGGAGTGGTGGGTGGCAGTGGCGAACAGCGCGAGGAGCGGGATATGCTCGGACTCCTAACTATGTTAGAAGGAGCAGTATCTCGTCCGGGCGACCGTGTCTCGCTCGCGCCAGCATGTTGGCGTGCATGCCGGTCTTGAGCATCCCGAGATCCTCCAGCTCGATCTTGGTCCAACGAGCGTATGGCATTGTGAATACCATGACGTTGTCGGTCCCGCGCCTCCTGAGACGGGCGCGGTGCATGTACGGACGCCGAGGTCTGCGCAGCCTTGTCCTTGGACTTGGCAGCACCGTGAGCTCCCCCGTCGCCGTCCATTCTTCCGCCGGCGTCTACCCCACCACCTGTTTGCTCTGGTGGCGGTGGGTTCGACGCGGACGGGGCTTCTGCCGCCGAAGCCTTCTTCTTCCGTGGCATGTTGACGAAGATGATGAAGATCTAGCTCGCGTGGACGCCGGATCAGGTTCACACAACCTCAACTCCCCTACCTGGCGCGCCAAAGATGTCGGGGCAGGCTGATCTGGCCCACGAACACCTATGGGGCCGGCGGACCGAGCCCCTTTCGGTTCGGCGGGGAGCGGAGGTCGCACGAAGAGCAGATCGAGGTGAAGCACGCGAGAGGTTTACCCAGCTTCGGAGCTCTCCGGAGAGATAATACTCCTACTGCTGCATGTCTAGGTGTCTTGCGTTCTTGCTCGGGAGCGCTCGAGTGCTACAGTACACACGAGCTGCTAGCGAGACTGAGCGTGGGGAGAACTGACCGACCAACCCTTTCTACGTTGCGCATGGGCCTCCTTTTATATGCTCAAGGGGCTCCGACAGGTGGCAACGTAGACGGGGGTACAAATGGAAAAGTAGCGGTTGGTACACCTACTTGTACAGTGTACAGTGTACCATACCTAACCCTGACGGCAGGGGACAAAGGCATTAAATGCCCATCCAGTCGCCCTAACAGTGCAAACAGGGACCGTCAGGGGCGCCACCGTTCGCCACGATGGCAAACTTGTCAGCGCTGCTTGCCACCTCGCCTTCTTGGCTGCACAACCTTCGCCACGCTACCGCTGGAAAGGTCCAGGCGACACGTTAGTGGATGTGCTGGAGCGTGAAGTCTGCAGAGAGGTGATGCCGCATGCAAGCGCCTTACGCGGTTGTTGTCTTGTCGCGCCCGGAAGCTTGTCGCGCACGGGCTTTCCTGCAAAGCTCCTCTTGCCGGGTCTTGTCTTGTAGGTGCCTTGGGTGGCCTTCCGGCAAGCGCCTCTTGCCGGGCCTTGTCTCCTTGGCTTGAATACTTTGTTCTTGAATGGCTCCACAGGAACCACGGAGGACCTTGGCGGTCACCCGGTAAGCCTTGCCGCGGAGGGCTGTAACTGCCCGTGCACAAGTTCGGGATACTAGGGTACCCCTACTCTAGTATACCGACACATCTCTTCACTCCCTAAGCCGGCAATCTCATTTGTGATAAGAGCAAGCCTAGAGTACATTTCAGCGACACCTTCACCATCCTTCATTTTGAACTTGTCAAGCTGACTTTGGAGCACATCCAACTTGGATTCCTTGACGGACTCGGTACCTTCATGCATATCAATCAAAGTATCCCAAATTTCCTTTGCATTCTCAAGACGGCTGATTTTGTTGAATTCTTGAGGCACAATCCGTTGAAAGATGATGTCACATGCTTGAGCGTTGTATTGCAACATCTTCAATTCTTCCGCATTAGCTTCACGGTTCGGTTCTCTCCCATCAAAGAATTCACCTTGCAAGCCAATACAAATAATTGCCTGACGCAGTGGTTATGTCCAAGAATATGCATTTTCATCTGATGCTTCCAACTAGCAAAATTAGTACCATCAAAGTAAGGACCTCTACGGTGATATTTTCCCTCGCTAGACGCCATACTCTCCTAGGTTGTGAAACCAAGGCTATGACCGCCAAAAGCTATGGAAATCAAAGCAAATGGATACCAAGGCTCTGATACCACTTGTAGGACCTTGAAGTATGTCTAGAGGGGGGGTGATTAGACTACTTGACCAATAAAAACTTAACATTTTCCCAATTTTAGAGTTTGGTAGATTTTAGCTATTTTAGGACAAGTCAAGCAATCATCACACAATTCAAGCAAGCATGCAAAGAGTGTATAGGCAGCGGAAATTAAAGCATGCAACTTGCAAGAAAGTAAGGGGAAGGGTTTGGAGGATTCAAACGCAATTGGAGACACGGATGTTTTTGTCGTGGTTCCGATAGGTGGTGCTATCGTACATCCACCTTGATGGAGACTTCAACCCACGAAGGGTAACGGTTGCGCGAGTCCACGGAGGGCCCCACCCACGAAGGGTCCACGAAGAAGCAACCTTGTCTATCCTACCATGGCCGTCGCCCATGAAGGACTTGCCTCACTAGCGGTAGATCTTCACGAAGTAGGCGATCTCCTTGCCCTTACAAACTCCTTGGTTCAACTCCACAATCTTGTCGGAGGCTCCCAAGTGACACCTAGCCAATCTAGGAGACACCACTCTCCAAGAAGTAACAAATGGTGTGTTGATGATGAACTCCTTGCTCTTGTGCTTCAAATGATAGTCTCCCCACCACTCAACTCTCTCTCATAGGTTTTGGATCTGGTGGAAAGAGGGTTTGAGTGGAAAGCAACTTGGGGAAGGCTAGAGATCAAGATTCATATGGTAGGAATGGAATATCTTGGCCTCAACACATGAGTAGGTGGTTCTCTCTCATAACTGGTAAGTTGGAAGTGTAGGTTCGTTTCGATGGCTCTCTCCACGAATGAAGAGGAGGTGGAGGGTATATATAGCCTCCACACAAAATCCAACCGTTACACACAATTTACCAAACTCGGTGGGACCGAATCGTTAAACTCGGTCGGACCGATTTAGTAAACCTAGTGACCGTTAGTGATTTTCGGTGGGACTGACATGCATCTCGGTGAGACCGATTCGGTTAGGGTTAGGGCAGAACGTAATCTCGGTGAGACCGATTACACAAACTTCGGTGAGACCGATTTTGGTAATTAGCTAACCAGAGAGTTGGTCAGGTAAACTCGGTGGGACCGATTTGCTCTTTTCGGTGAGACCGAAATGTTACAAAAAGGAAACAGAGAGTTTACATTGCAATCTCGGTGGGACCGCTCGCTCACTTCGGTTAGACCGAAACGTTACGAAGGGAAACAGAGAGATTGCAACCCCATCTCGGTGAGACCGAGATCCCTATCGGTAAGACCGATTTGCTTAGGGTTTGTGGCAGTGGCTATGACTTTTGGAATCGGTGGCGCGGATAGAAAGAATCGATGTGACCGATTTTGGCTTTAGGTTTAGGTCATTTGTGGATGTGGGAAAGTAGTTGAGGGTTTTGGAGCATATCACTAAGCACATGAAGCAAAAGGCTCATTAAGCAACACCTCATCCCTTCTTGATAGTATTGGCTTTTCCTATAGACTCAATGTGATCTTGGATCACTAAAATGTAAAATGAAGAGTCTTGAGCTTTTGAGCTTGAGCCAATCCTTTGTCCTTAGTATTTTGAGGGATCCACTTTCATCATCCATGCCATGCCATTCATTGAGCTTTCCTGAAATAATAGTCTTGGAATAGCATTAGCTCAATGAGCTATATGTTGTTATGAATTACCAAAACCACCTAGGGATAGTTGCACTTTCAGCTGCACAGAAGAATTATGTCCTTGATTCACCGCTAGGTGACATACCTATTGCAGGAGCAGATGCAGACGTTATGAACGTTTGGCAAGCTCGGTATGATGACTATTTGATAGTTTAGTGCTCCATGCTTTACGGCTTAGAATCGGGGCTCCAAAGACGATTTGAACACCATGGAACATATAAGATGTTCCAAGAGCTGAAATTGGTATTTCAGGATCATGCTCGCGTTGAGAGGTATGAGACCTCTGACAAGTAGTTTGCCTACAAGATGGAGGAGAATAGCTCAGCCAGTGAGCATGTACTCTGAATGTCTGGGTACTACAATCACTAGAATCAAGTGGGAGTTAATCTTTCAGATAAGATATTGATTAACAAAGTTCTCTAGTCACTATCACCAAGATACTAGAACTTCATGATGAACTATAATATGCATGGGATGACAAAAATGATTCCCAAGCTCTTCGCGATGCTGAAATCGGTGAAGGTAGAAATCAAGAAAGAGCATAAAGTGTTGATGGTTAACAAGACCACTAGTTTCAAGAAAAAGGACGAGGGAAAGAAAGGGAACTTCAAGAAGAATGGCAAGCAAGTTGGCACTCCCGGGAAGAAGCCCAAAGCTGGACCCAAGCCTGAAACTGAGTGCTTATACTACAAAGGAAATGGTCACTCGAAGTGGAACTGCCCCAAATACTCGGCGGATAAGCAGGACAGCAAAGTGAACAAAGGTATATTTCATATACATGTTGTTGATGTGTATTTTACTAGTGTTCGAAGTAACCCCTGGGTATTTGATACCGGTTCAGTTGCTAAGATTAGTAACTCAAAACAGGAGTTACAGAGACTAGTTAAAAGCTAGGTGACGATGTGTGCTGGAAATGATTCCAAGGTTGATAAGATCGCCAACACACACTCCCTCTACCTTCGGGATTAGTGTTGAACCTAAAATAAATGTTATTTGGTGTTTGCGTTGAGCATGAATATGATTAGATCATGTTTATTGCAATACGATTATTCATTTAAGTCAAAGAATAATTGTTGTTCTGTTTACATGAATAAAACCTTCTGTGGTCATACACCCAAGGTGAATGGTTTATTGAATCTCGATTGTAGTGATACACATATTCATAATAATGATGCCAAAGGATGCAAAGTTGATAATGATAGTGCAACATATTTGAGGCACTGTCGTTTACGTCATATTGGTGTAAAGCGCATGAAGAAACTCCATGCGAATGGACTTTTGGAATCACTTGATTATGAATCATTTGATACTTGCGAACCGTGCCTCATGGGCAAGATGATTAAAACTCCGTTCTGTGGAACAATGGAGCGAGCTAATGACTTACTGGAAATAATACATACCGATGTATGCAGTCCCATGAGTATTGAGGCACGCGGCGGGTATCATTATTTTCTCACCTTCATAGATGTTTTGAGTATGTATGGGTATATCTACTTGATGAAACACAAGTCTGAAACATTTGAAAAGTTCAAAGAATTTCAGAGTGAAGTGGAGAATCATCGTAACAAGAAAATAAAGTTTCTCTAATCTGATCGCGGAGGCGAATATTTGAGTTACGAGTTTGGCCTTCATTTAAAACAATGTGGAATAGTTTCACAACTCACGCCACACGGAACACCACATCGTAATGGTGTGTCCAAACATCATAACCGTACTTTATTGGATATGGTGTGTTCTATGATGTCTCTTATCGATTTACCACTATCGTTTTGGGGTTATGCATTAGAGACAACTACATTCATGTTAAAATAGGGCACCATCCAAATACATTGAGACAACACCGTATGAACTGTGGTTTGGCAAGAAACCTAAGTTGTCATTTCTTAGAAGTTTGGGGATGCGACACTTATGTAAAAAGGCTTCAGCCTGATTAGCTCGAACCCAAAGCGGAGAAGTGCCTCTTCATAAGATACCCAAAAGAAAATATTGGGTATACCTTCTGTTGGGGGCTGTTCCGACGGTGAGAGTATTCCGGACCCCTTCGATCTACCCAACCGGGTTGGGATCTTCATGGCCGGTACGCAGGCGGCGCTTCACTCTTCGACCATGGCGCCTCGGTCGCCAGTTCAACAGCCGTGATGGCAGCCGGGAAGGAGGCCCTGCGCCCGCCGCTCAAGTTTTGTCGAGCTGACGCATTGGCTGTGCTCATGGCGGAAGCTAATCCGCCGGATCAGGACCTGCACAACGCGGAGATTGCAAAGGTGAGGGAACAGATCACTAATGCTAAAGCGGACTGGCAGCAGCGGACGAAAGGATGGCGGCGGGCAGGCGCTTTGGATGCGCAGGCTTATAGGCTCAGGCTGGACCAGAGTGCGTCACAGAAGTCATGAAAAGGAAGTACAGTCCCGTTTACCTTCAGTTTTGAGGGAAGGAGCTTTTCAATACCAGGCGAGGACCGATAATCCGCCGCCGTTGGTAAACCGCCGGAAGCACTGGGACGGCCGCACCGGTTCAGCCCCGTGTGATGGATCTACCTCGCCATCATACCGGTGCGCCCTAGACCGTGCAGACTCCTCCGGGTCACTACTCCAACCCGATGGATAACCTCGTGGCGGCTGCGGCACGGTTGGAGGCGATTCCAATTGAAGGCGATTCACCACAGGCGGTAGAGACACGCCGGGTTAAGGAGCTCCTCAGACGGCCTGGCTCGGCAAGAAGCGTATTCATACGGTCGGGATCGGATCCACTCCACCCCGCCCAAGCCGGAGCTATAGCCGACGCGTCGACGAACCGGCCGTGTCAAGCAATGCGCAGCGTGGTCCGCCTCGCGGCAACAATACGGCGGGCGGATTTGTTGATGCTCAATTGGTAGTGGACGGCGCAAGTGCACGTAGGGAGGCCGATTTAGCAGATCAAGCAGAGGATCGTCCGCTCGCGCCGGTTCGTCCGACCATCTTGAACCAGGGTCACGTCGGCTCTTTGGGGTGCCTTGCCTCGTCCCGCTTTACGCATAGCGGCGCTTGCCCAAGGACTTCAAGGGCGCGCAAGGTGCCCAATTATCTTGCCGATTTGGCCCCAGAAGCATGGATAGAAAGCTATGAGATGGCCATGGAGATGCTAGATGTGGATGAAGCCGCATGTGCGAAGTACTTCACAATGATGTTGGAAGGAACGGCCCGGACTTGGTTGAAAAATTTGCCGCCAACTCTATCAGGTTCGTGGACCCGGGCCATAACCCGATTCATTCAAAATTTCAAAGACACTGTAAGCAGCCCATGTCCGTGGTGGATTTAGCAGCTTGTGTCCAGCGGAGGGAGAATCCACAACCCATTGGGTGCGCCTGCGTTTGAAGTTTTACATTCTTGAGACCGGATCAACCCTGATTCCGCGATCTTGACCTTGGAAGCCAATTGCGGTTCGAGCCATTGAAATTGAAGCTGGGCCGCATGAAGCGTTTTGCCATGATATGGGCACTCTAATGGGCGTTTTGGTAAAGTACGCTGATTACGATAGTACCAAGGATCCCGAATCTGAGAATGATGAAGTGGGGAAGGGAAAAGCGAACGGCAACTCAGGGCCAGCAGCATCATTCGGCGAGCAATGGAGGAACAAAGCGTAGTTTAACGGCAACATGGGCTTTGTGGTTAACACCAACGCGCAGGACAAGGGTCAGCGGCGCAGGGGTAGGCAATCAAACCGGGGCGGTCACAATCCGGATCGTTTGAATTTCGTATTGAATCAACCTTGTCCGAAGCATGGGACGAAGGAGGCACCGCCGAACCACCTTTGGAAGGATTGTTACATTATGCAGGAGTTCAAAAACTCCAACTCTTTCCGGTATGATCAAGGGCCCGGCGGCGGTTCAGGGTCCGCCCGGTTCTGGTGGAGGAAATTTCGGCCCAGGATTCGGTGGTAATCCGGGCGGGCAAGGCAATCAGAATAATCAAAGTAATCAGAACCAAGGGGGCTACAATCAACAACAGCAGCAGTCGGGTTATCAAAGTAACCCAAAGCAGTTGAACGGTGGACCGTACAACGTCTTTACCACCAGCTTGGACAGACGAGACCGAAAACTTCAGAAGCGGGCGGTCAGTGTTGTTGAACCGGCTGCGCCGCATTACCTACGCTGGTCCGAGCAACCGATCGTGCGGAGCAGAGAGGACCATCCTGAAGGAAATATGCCCTAGAGGCAATAATAAAGTTATTATTTATTTCCTTATATCATGATAAAAGTTTATTATTCATGCTAGAATTGTATTAACCGGAAACATAATACATGTGTGAATACATAGACAAACAGAGTGTCACTAGTATGCCTCTACTTTACTAGCTCGTTAAATCAAAGATGGTTATGTTTCCTAACCATAGACATGAGTTGTCATTTGATTAACGGGATCACATCATTAGGAGAATGATGTGATTGACATGACCCATTCCGTTAGCTTAGCACTTGATCGTTTAGTATGTTGCTTATGCTTTCTTCATGACTTATACAAAGTTCCTGCAACTATGAGATTATACAACTCCCGTTTACCGGAGGAACATTTTGTGTGCTACCAAACGTCACAACGTAACTGGGTGATTATAAAGGTGCTCTACAGATGTCTCCAAAAGTATATGTTGAGTTGGCATGAATCAAGATTAGGTTTTGTCACTCCGATTGTCGGAGAGGTATCTCTGGGCCTTCTCGGTAATACACATCACATAAGCCTTGCAAGCATTGCAACTAATGAGTTAGTTGTGAGATGATGTATTACGTAACGAGTAAAGAGACTTGCCAGTAACGAGATTGAACTAGGTATTGGATACCGACGATCGAATCTCGGGCAAGTAACATACCGATGACAAAGGGAACAACGTATGTTGTTATGCGGTTCCGACCGATAAAGATCTTCGTAGAAAATGTAGGAACCAATATGGGCATCCAGGTCCCGCTATTGGTTATTGACGGAGATGTGTCTCGGTCATGTCTACATTGTTCTCGAACCGTAGGGTCCGCACGCAAGGTTTCGATGGCGGTTATATTATGAGTTTGTGTATTTTGATGTACCGAAGGAGTTCGAGTCCCGGATGTGATCACGGACATGACGAGGAGTCTCGAAATGATCGAGACATAAAGATTGATATATTGGACGGCTATATTCGGACACGGAAAGGTTCCGGAAGTTTCCGGAGAAAGACGGAGTGCCGAGGGGTTACCGGAACCCCCGGGGAAGTAATGGGCCTTATTGGGCCAAGAGGGAGAGAGAGGGCTGCGCCAGGAGGTGGCGTCGCCCCCCATGGGGAGTCCGACTGGACAAGGAGGGGGCGGCCCCCTTTCCCTCTCCCTCTCCCTCTCTTTCCTTCCCCCTTCCTCCTTCCTAGTTGGACTAGGAAAGGGGAGTCCTACTCCCACTAGGAGGAGGACTCCCCCCTCCCTTGGCGCACCTCCTAGGGGCGGCCGACCCTCCCCCTTGCTCCTTTATATACGGGGGCAGGGGGGCACCCTAGAACACACAAGTTGATCCTTGAGATCGTTCCTTAGCCGTGTGCGGTGCCCCCCTCCACCATATTCCACCTCGGTCAAATCGTAGCAGTGCTTAGGCGAAGCCCTGCGTTGGTAGAACATCAAGATCGCCACCACGCCCGTCGTCTTGACACAACTCTCTCTCCCCGGAGCTTTGCTGGATCGGAGCCCGAGGAGCGCCACCGAGCTGTCGTGTGCCAAGAACTCGGAGGTGCCGGAGTAAGGTGCTTGGATCGGTTGGATCGCGAGGAGAACGTACGACTACTTCCTCTACGTTGTGATTGCTTCCGCTTCGGTCTACGAGGGTACGTAGACAACACTCTCCCCTCTCGTTGCTATGCATCACCATGATCCTGCGTGTGCGTAGGAAAATTTTTGAAATTACTACGTTACCCAACACATCCTCCCCGGGTTTACAATCCGGGTCAGTTAGCCCTGGTGGTGGCACCCCAGGTAGGAGGGTACAAGTTTACCAAGGTTCTTATGGATGGAGGAAGCAGCATCAACATCCTGTACTACGAGACCTTCCGCGTATGGGGTTGACGGATAGGCATCTTAGGCCATCCAAAGACAGTGTTTCACGGAGTGGTGCACAGCAAGTCGGCGTGACCGGTCGGTAAGATAGCTCGAGGTGACCTTTGGGGACGAACATGACTCGGATCGTAAACATTGACATTTGAGGTGGTGAAAATTCAAAGCCCTTACCACGCCCTCTTTGGGCGGCCGCCTTATGCTAAGTTTATGGCACGGCCCTGTTACGTTTACTTACAGCTGAAAATGCCGGGTCATAAAGGAACGATAACGGTTCATGGGAGCCGCCGGATCGCTTTGGAGTGCGAGGAAGGTGATGCGGCTTACGCAGAGTCGGTTTGTGCCACTGAAGAGCTAAAATATTATAAAGACAATGTTGATCCGGCGGATATGACCCTTTGAAGAAGCCAACTACGGAGCATGATCCGGACTTGAAGTTCAAATCGGTGGCTGAGACGAAGCTTGTTGATTTTGTGCCCGGCGATTCGTCCAAGCAGTTCACCATCAGTGCCAACTTGGATCCTAAATAGGAAAGCGCGCTCATCGAGTTCATCCGTGAGAATCGAGACATTTTTGCATGGAAGCCTTCTGACATGCCAGGTGTACCGAGGGAACTCGCTGAGCACACTCTTAATGTTGACCCAAAATACAAACCGGTAAGCAGTTTCTTCACGGTTTAATGAGGAAAGGCGCAAGGCCATCGGAGAAGAAGTTGCTAGGCTCTTGGCGGCAGGGTTTATCGTCAAGTCTTTCATCGAGTGGCTTGCCAATCCGGTGTTGGTTCTTAAGAAGAATGGCACTTGGCGCATGTGTGTGGATTACACAGATCTCAACAAGGCCTGTCCAGCAGATCCTTTCGCCCTCCCGCATTGACCAGATTATTGATGCTACGGCGGGTTGTGAGCGTTTGAGCTTTTTGGATGCGTACTCGGTTATCATCGATTAAGATGGCAGTTAAGGACCAAGAGAAGACGGCGTTTATCACCCCTTTGGAGCCTTCTCGCTATGTATCTATGCCTTTTGGACTCAAGAGCGCCTAAGCGACTTATCGCTATGCGTTCAGAGTTGCTTGCACGAACAGTGTCGTCCGTAACGCGTGCATGCTTATGTGGATGATATCGTGGTTAAGTCAAGGAAGAAGGAAACCTTGATTGAGGATCTAAAGGAAACCTTTGACAACTTGCGGGTGTACAAGATGATGCTCAACCCGGCCAAGTGCGTTTTGGTGTTCGGCGAGCAAGTTATTGGGTTTTCGTGTCCAACAGGGGGATCGAAGCTAATCCGGAAAAAATTACGGCTATCACCTCCTTGGCTAAGCGAAGTGCATCAATGACGCCCAGCGTTTGGCAGGCGGATTGCTGCGCTAAGCCGTTTATCGGCCGTCTAGGCGAGAAGGCCATTCTGTGTACCAGATGTTGAAGAAAAGCGGATCGGTTTGTCCGGAGTTCCCGATGAAGCATTGGAGGATTTGAAGCGGCGGTTGGCCAACCGCCGGTTCTAGCCGCCCCATTGACAAAGAGCCGCTGCTGCTATATGTTGTCGCTAATGCCGAGGCGATTAAGCGTGGCTATCGTGGTGGAGCGGAAGGAGGCAGGGAAGGAGTATCCGGTTCAAAGGCCGGTTTATTACATCAGCGAGGTCCTCATTGAGTCTAAGCGAAGATATCCGCATTGGCGTAAGCTGGTATACGGGTTTTTATGGCGTCGGAAGCTAAGGCAATATTTCCAAGGGCACCCCATCACGATGGTCGATTCGGCTCCCTTGGGCGATATCATCTGAACCGGAAGCGGCGGCGGATTGCTAAGTGGGCTATAGAACTTGGGCCGCACGGTTTAAGGTATGTGCCTCGGACGGCCGTAAAATCTCGGGCACTTGTGGATTTCATTAATGATTGGACGGAGTTGCAAGCGCCTGAAGAGAAGCCGGATCATACCTATTGGACCATCCACTTTGATGGGTCCAGCAATTGGAGGGCTCGGGGCTGGAGTCGTATTAACTTCCCCGCGAGGTGACAAGTTACATACGTTCTCCGCCTAATGTTCCCTTGTACTAACAATGCAGTGAGTATGAAGCTTTGCTCCATGGTCTCCGGATGGCTAAGGAAATGAATCTCAGCCGGGTTAAATGCTTTGGTGACTCGGACTTGGTGGCCCAACAAGTATCAGGTACTTGGGATTCCAAAGATCCACTCATGGCTGCATATCGTCGGGAGGTGGATGTTGTTGCAGGACATTTTAAAGGATATCAGGTGGACCATGTGGATCGTCGGAAGAACAAAGCGGCTGATGCTTTGAGCCGGCTGGGCTCTCAACGTAAACCGGTCCTGCCCAACGTCTTCCTTGATGTACTGCACAATCCGTCAGTTAAGCTTCCTGATGAAATTGATTTGGCTATCCCTGATCCGGAGGCTCAATTGGTGGCGGCCCTGCATGTCATTCCGGATTGGACGCTCCCGTATTTGGCATCCATGTACCGGGGCGAGTTACCAGAAGAGGAGACGTTGGGCCGGCAGATAGTTCGGCGGTCTAAGTCTATGACCATTGTTAATGGCGAGTTGCACCATTGCAGTGTGTCAGGGGCGTTTCAGCATTGTGTGTCCCCTGAAGAGGGCTGTGAGATATTGCGAGAGATCCATGAAGGGGATTGTGGTCACCACGCCGGTTCAAAGTCCTTGGTGGCCAAAGCGTTCCGCCATGGTTTCTATTGGTTGTTGCCCATGCCGATGCGGAGGATCCGGTCGACGATGTGATGGTTGCCAAAAGTTCTCCAGCGTGCTCATGTGCCAGCCCAAGAATTGAGGATGATTCCAATTACTTGGCCGTTTGCGACTTGGGGTTGGATATGGTTGGACCTTTCAAAAGGTCCAAGGACAAAAAGACCCACCTGTTGGTGGCGGTTGATAAATTTACCAAGTGGGTTGAGGCAGAGCCTGTTAGCAAGTGTGATGCGCCACGGCGGTTCAGTTCATCAAAAAGGTGATTTTCGGTTTGGGTTTCCACACGGTATCATCACGGACAATGGCACCAATTTGTCCAAAGGAGCTATGAAGGAATTTTGTGAACGAGAGCACATCCGCTTGATGTTTCTTCCGTAGCCCACCCGCAATCCAATGGTCAAGCGGAACGAGCTAATCAGGAGATCTTGAAAGGTATCAAACCCCGACTTATGGTCCCTTTAGAGAGGACGCCGGGTTGTTGGGTGGAAGAGCTACCATCGGTGATATGGAGTATAAAATACTACCCCCAACCGATCCACTGGATACACGCCGTTCTTTATGGTCTATGGAGCGGAGGCGGTCCTTCCCAGCGATATCCGTCACGACTCGCCTCGAGTGGCAGCTTATGTTGAGGCAGATAAGCGAGGCAGCACGGCAAAACGATTTGGATCGACCGGATGAAGAGCGCGATATGGCAGCTGCTCGTTCGGGCGGTTTACCGGCCAGGATCTTCGCCGGTATCACAGCGGCGGGTTAAAACTAGAACCTTTCAGGAAGGAGACTTAGTGCTGCGGCTCATTCAAGACCAGAAAGATATGCACAAGCTATCCCCACCTTGGGAGGGGCCTTTTGTGGTCAGCAAGAATCTATACAACGGGTCCTACTATCTAATTGATGTTCGAGAGCGAAAGGACTCACGACGCGTCGAGGAGGAGACCAACAGCCGTGGAACATAGCTCATCTTCGCCTTATTATACCGAGCCATTGGCTCCACTTATGTACATATTAAGACAATGTATATATTATGAATAAAGGCAATAAATCGGATCCTCGGCTAAAGCGGGTATACATTACGTATAAAAGTCCGGTTTGGGTACATGGAGATGTTGTCGTGAAGCGGCCTCCGGTTTAACCCTTGGCCTTGCTTTTGTGAAATTTTTGTCACTTGGGGGCTTGGTCGTGTCCGAACCAATGCAACACCTCTTGGCGGTAAAGCCACCAGATCATTTGGGGGCTTGGTCGTGTCCGAACCAATGCAACACCTCTTGACAAAGCGAAAAGCCACCAGATCACTTGGGGACATGGTCACGTCTGAACCAGTCATGCCTCTTGATCGGCCTAAGGCCATAGAATCACTTGGGGCTTGGTCGAACCCGAACCAATGCAATGCCACTTGATCGGCGTAATGCCACGATGTCGATTGGGGACTGGCTGACTTGAACCATCGCTACGCCTTATAGGGAGCTTGGTCCTGTCCGACCATGGTAACGCCATCTGATCAGACTCAATAAAGCCTCTTCTTGCAAACAGTCTTTGTCATTGTTTTGGCTTCCATGTGTTTTTATATGTATAATTTGGCTTTTGTTTGTTTTCTTAAACCGACAAACCTTCTTTCAACCGGATTCAAGTTTTCAGAATTTGGTCCATTTTTAAATCCGGCGATTGATTGTTCCGGTTTGATTTTCTTTATTAACATCCCATTATGGAGTAACAGGGGCTTATCATGCTCGACCACGATTTACACGGTAAATCGGTATTATACACACAGGGATTGTTCTCCTTTGACGGTGAGGGTTTATAAAGCCTCCGCTTCAGGATTGGCTAAAGCCAACTGTGTGCCCGACACTGGCAGATATGTTTGTATCACAAAATTTTGATCGTATACCTCGATATTTTCTTATATAAATATATTGGCATCACAATCCGCTAGAGGCGCAAGCCGCCATGGCGGTTTAAGAATTTGTGATTGCAGGCAAAATATGTTGAAGGATTCACTACTTCAAAACCAAAGTATCCAAAGACCGCCATGCAAAAGTTTACAGACCGAGGTTGTAACGGCATTGTTCAAAACAAAGTCTTGACTATCCTATTACAAAGCCTTTTGAGGCCCGGCGTTTCATGTGGGGTTATGCCTTGAAGCTTGGAGGCGCCACCCGGCTTGGATTTAATTACGCTGCCGGGGTTGACGTGAGGTAGAGGGGGCGCCTGACGTCGGTTCCACTTCTCCTTCTTCCTCACCCAAAGCCCGGAAGTCATTGGTAGACTAGTCAATCCGGGTTAAGGCCTGAAAGACAGCTTCTTCACTTATCAGCTCAGCTGGATCAACGTCAGGGGCATAAGTGTGCTTACGGATTGGGGGAACAAGGCTCTGCACTTCAGGGATGATAAACTCCACCCGCTTGTTGTTGGCGTCATAAAAGGAGTGGTGAACCGTCGGGTTGGCTTCGTCGCCAGCTTGACTCGCCAATGACGATTTCCTTTGTGATCCGTTTGAGCGTCGTTATCAAAGGCTTCACCATTCTCTTGAGCAATCGGGGAAACCTTTGGCTATGTCACCGGATCAAGATCTCGCTATCCACGCCTTGGCGCTGCGTCGAGCCAAGAAGGTGCCTGACCGAGCCGCTGGATCGCTTCAACTCTTCGTTGCCCGGAACCATGGACAACCGGTCCAGGTTTCTCCGATCGTGACGGCGCCGTGTTGTCGTATGATGTAGCACATATGACTTTTGGGCGCCGGTATACAGCTGCTCAATCAGCGTATAAGCGGCCTTGAGCTTCTTCCGCACATCAGAGCCCATATGTGCAATACGCTTGCCTGCACCGGTTTAAGACAACTCAGGATAAACCGGCGGAAATATCAAAATTAAGATAGTCAGTGCATAGTTTCTTACCAAAGACGGCAGAGGTCATGGCATGCACTTGGCGCTTGAGTCCGGTAAGCTCTTGATCGCCGGTTTAAGGGCTGCTTCGGCTTCTTCCGCCTGCTTTTTTCAAACCGGCCTTCTCGGTGTCCCAATTGGCCTGCTCGGATTTATACCACTCCTTCAGCTGTTCCATAGTGGCCAAGGCCGTTCTCAATTAAATCCTTGGCCTTAGTGGTTTCTCGCTTTCGAGTCTCCAGATTGGCTCAGTGGTCTTTGAGTTGCACGCTTTGCTACTCTATTTCATTCTCGTAACAAAGGAAGCATGTTAGGTGTCTCATTATCAAGTCCCAAGCTCAATATACATATTCACCTTGGCACGAGGGGGCTAATGGCTAATTGATCTCAGATTGCCATTTGGGTACAGAAATTAAGTTCCGGTTTAACTATGCTAAGTTGAACCGACCCTTGGGGGCTACTATAAAGCTAAATTAAAGGAAAGACATAATTCATTACCTCATAGCGGTCCTTCATCCGGTTTACTGACCCGACTTCAAGGTCACGGCTGGTATAGAGCCGGTTCGAAACCCGAGTGCAGTTCTTGGGCGTAGAAGTTGTCGTAAGTCGATGTGTCTGTTTTTCCTTCATCTTTACTCACGGCGGCCGACTCGCCCTTGGCACTATGTTTTGTTAAAGCGACCGGTTGGCTAGGAGCAGCGTAGCGATTACTGTCACAATAACATCGCCATTTTCGGCGGTCTTCTTTGGGCTTGATGTTTGCTTACTCGCTCGGCGGTTCAACTGCTACGACTCGCTCTATCGGCGGGTTTGGTGGAGCAGGTGAAGTTTCCATTTGGACCTCCGGTTCACTTCGCGGATCGTGATGATCGTCTTTGTACAACTCGCCAGAGCTATCTTTGGCGACTTCAGGATTTTCATGGGTTTGTTCCGGTCTTTTACGGATCAACATCCGCAGTAGGGTCAAGGGTTTTCGCTTTCTTACTCAAGCGAGCCTTGGTGCCGCAATGTTGAAGCTGGATTAAGGCAAACCAACCAAGGCAGTTGTAAATCGAATCGATGGACAGCAGTTACATACCTCGCAAAGCAACTTTCAGCGGAGGCGATATGCGTGGTTGATGAACCGCCGGAAGAGTTGGAAGAGGCCCGATAATTCGGTCGCATTTAATTAAGAGGACATCGGAAAAAACCCTTTAAGGGATAACGTTTTCAGGAGAACAAGTCACCTCTGGCGACGCCCGGTTTGGTGTATCTGGTAAACCGGAGGATAGAATCTGTCGACCACCGTGCCGGGTTGTACGGCGCTCTTGACCTCTTTGTGTCTTCAAATAAGTAGAGGAATGAGATTTTTCACTTTCCGAACGGGCGCCGAATTCTTTTAACCGCACGAGGTCGGAGTCGGAAGAAAGAAGGATTACCTCAACATGGTCGGCATGGCTGGCTTCAAAGATCATCCCGGAGTTACATTTATCAAGACAGGGAAGAATAGAGGGATAAATCATAAGAAGAAACACAAGGAGGAGAGCGGTTTACTGGCGGCTCCTCGTAAGGATATCAAGTTTTACCTCACCAGATTCTTCATCTTCCGGCGGATCGGAAGACCCGGCGGTTTTCTTGCCATCCTTTTTGGTAGCCTTGGACTTTATACGGAGCTCGGGCGGTTTGGTCCGTCTCGGAAGGAGCTGTCACTGCGAGGTAGCAAGGATTAATGAATATCAACAAAATGTTAAAAGCCCAAAAGCGGTGAGCAAAGTCTTACCGCAGGTGGCGGGTTGGCAACACGTAATGGAGCCAACCCGGTTAGGCTGCGCAGACGGAGATTGGTTCATCAAGCATCTTTTTACAGCCTCTGTAACCTCAAATTCAGTTATTGGTAATTCGTGACGTCTTTGAGGGTCTTTGAGGCTGCCAAGATACTCGTGCATCAATCCGGGGCGGCTTAAGGGCAAGATGCCCCAAGAAACCCAGCATCGCACAAGGTCCACACCAGTTAGTCCATTGGCCATTAGAGCCCGGAGTTTTATGATCTGAGGTGCAAAGTTCTTCCGTTCCGCGGTGGTTAAGCGTAAAGGCAGCGGATGGTTGTTGCTGAGCCGGTGAGGACGGTAACCCGGCAAGGGATTCTCGTTGGCAGGAGCGGTATTCCGGCAATGGAACCAGGTTTGGTTCCAATCCTTTGGATGGCTGTGGTGTTTGGCGTGAGGAAAGTCCGCTTCCTTCCTTTTACGGATTGAACGCCGCCTAGTTCTGTGTTGGGACCATCAGAAAACTCCGTACGGCGGTTCAAGTGAAAGAAATCCCGGAATAGCTCCACAGAGGGCTCTTCCTGAAGATAGACTTCACAGAAGACTTGAAAGTTGCATATGTTTGACACAGAGTTCGGGCCGATATCCTGCGGATGGAGTTGCAAGCTTGCAAGGACGTCCCGGAAAAATTTTGAACCGGGCGGGCAGAACCCCCGGTCTAAATGCTGCATAAACACAATTACTTCTCCCTCTTGTGGCTCCGGAGGAAACTCGCCATCCGGAACACACCAATGGAGGGCATTTTTTGGAGCCAAACCGCCCGGTGGTGACATAGCCGTTGAGTTGCGTTTGATGATTTTCGACCGGACCCAATTGCAAGCTGAGAATTGAGGAGCCATTCCGGAAGACTAAGCTGTGGAATAAAGGGAGAAACGGTTCACCATTAAACGGTTCAGGCATATTATGCATTGTTAAACCGGCGATTCAGCGGCCGGCCTCCCATTCCGGTTTAATTGAGGGCTAATGGAGTGACGGATTAGCTATCAAAAGTTAAACCGCCGAATAAGGCAGAATTGAAACTTCTGCTAAGTATGGACAGAAACAGTTTTCACATGCGAAGGGAAGTAATCAAGATCTACCGAAGTTCCAGAAGAAAAAACCTTCACGACCTATGCAAACCTCGGAAAGAACAGGAGGGTTCGGGTATTCTAAACTCGAGGATCTACGGAAAAAAGCCGATGCGTGAAGGGTTAGATGGACGGCGGGCAGTCCCCGCACAGGATATACGATGCGTTGGATCGCATGACCATGGCGGAGCAGGTGTGAAGAAACCGAGATGAACTACGGGATGAACAGGGTCTCTGAGATGCGATCTAGGGGTTGAAAAAGGACCTTACGATGAGCGAAGCCGAGGAGGAGCGCCGGAAGACTCTGATACGGTCAGGTCGATGCGGCAGCCCGGCGTTGACGCGTCGTTTGAAGGTCGGAGGCGACGGCGGAGCTTCAAGACTGGAGCGTCGCGAGGAAGGAGAAGAAGAAGAGACAGGAGGCGGCCGGTCTATTTATAAGGAACCGGAGCAATCAACGGGCGCGAGATTCGAGGAGTCAAAAGCGGCGGACGGTGTAGCGGCTGCCTCGATTCCCGGGATGGCATTAAATGCAGGGAATCTTACTGTTTGGATTTCTTTATTAAAAATGACGTTAAGACGCCCTAACACGCGGATCGGAAGATGACATCACGGCGGTTCAAGCAGCTGGCGGTTTACAAAATGTGAAAAGAGATCAAGAGTTTCCTGAAGGTGTTGAAGATTAACATGAACCGGTTCAAGTCCATCTGGGGCCTAATGTTGGGGATACAACTACTGAGCGTGAACCGCCCCGGAGGGGCCAGTTTACCCTCGTCCATGATTCAGGCCCACGGAGGAGGCCTGGAGCCCAGAGGCGAATTAAGGTCCATTTATGTAAACCGCCTTAGTATTGTAACTTGTGTTGTAAGTTAAGAAAGAAGAGACCGAGCCGGACGCTTGTATGAGCCGGATCGGGACTCTGTAGACCGGCCGGGCGTCAACCCGTGTATATAAGGGGACGACCCGGCGGCGAGTTGGGGACAGAGAATTCGAGGCTAAGGCAAAGCTATTTCTCCCTAGTCGCCGAATCATATCAATCACATCACAACTGGACGTAGGCTTTTACCTTCATCGAAGGGGCCGAACCAAAGATAATTCCCGTGTCTTGTGTCCGCTTTAACCCCTCTAGGTTAACCCGTACGATGGCCCTACGACTAAGTCCTTTCATGAGGACATCTGCCGTGACAATTCCACGACACCTTCTACCACAGATCCGAAGGCAAAATCTTTGTTGCTAAGAATGGGTCCTTTCTATAGAAGGAGATTCTATCGAAAGAAGTGAGTGGGAGGAAAGTATAACTTGATGAGGTAAATGTACCTTCTCTCGAATTGGAAAGTAGCACATCAGAGAAATCTGTTCCCGTGATGCCTACACCAACTAGAGAGGAAGCTAATGATGATGATCATGAAACTTCGGATCAAGTTACTACTGAACCTCGTGGGTCGAACAGAGCATGTTCCGCACCAGAGTGGTACGGTAATCCTGTCTTGGAAGTCATGTTAGTAGACCATGGCGAACCTACGAACTATGAAGAAGCTATGATGAGCCCAGATTCCGATAAATGGCTTGAGGCCATGAAATCTGAGATAGGATCCATGTATGAGAACAAAGTGTAGACTTTGGTGGCTTGCCCATTGATCGGCAAGCCATTGAGAATAAATGGATCTTCAAGAAGAAGACTGACGCTGATGGTAATGTTACTATCTACAAATCTTGACTTGTCGCAAAAGGTTTTCGACAAGTTCAAGGGGTTGACTACGATGAGACTTTCTCACCCATAGCGATGCTTAAGTCTGTCTGAATCATGTTAGCAATTGCTGCATTTTATGATTATGAAATATAGCAAATGAACGTCAAAACTGCATTCCTTAATGGATATCTTAAAGAAGAGTTGTATATGATGCAACTAGAAGGTTTTTTTGATCCTAAAGGTGCTGACAAAGCGTGCAAGCTCCAGCGATCCATCTATGGACTGGTGCAAGCATCTCAGAGTTGGAATATACGCTTTGATAAGGTGATCAAAGCATATGGTTTATACATACTTGAAGTGAAGCCTGTATTTACAAGAAAGTGAGTGGGAGCTCTGTAGCATTTCTAATATAATATTTGGATGACATATTGTTGATTGGAAATGATATAGAATTTCTGAATAGCATAAAAGGATACTTGAATAAGAATATTTTCAATGAAAAGACCTCGGTGAAGCTACTTATGTATTGGGCATTAAGATCTATAGGGATAGATTGAGACGCTTAATAGGACTTTCACAAAGAACATATCTTGGAAAAATTTTGAAGATGTTCAAAATAGATCAGTCAAAGAAAAGGTTCTTGTCTGTGTTGCAAGGTATGAAGTTGAGTAAGACTCAAAACCCGACCACGGCAGAAGATAGAGAGAGAATGAAAGTCAATCCCTATGCCTCAGCCATAGGTTCTATAAAGTATATCATGTTGTGTACCATACCTATTGTGTACCTTGTGTAGCGACCCGACCTCATACGGTCAAGTCTCTGTGTATCTGTGCTATCCCTGGATCGGTATGCTAGCACACACAGTACATCAATATATATATATATATCAAAGTGCAATCACATGTATAAGTAACGAAAAACTGATATATACCTTAAGAATCTCAGCGGAAATAGGCAAACGGGTGTGGAGTCCCGTCAACACCATCGGCAAGTTGAGTGCGGACCGTAACCCTATCATATCACTTACTCGTCGGATAATACCTGCAACATAATATGTTGCAGCCATGTAGGTCAGTACGTTGAATGTACTGGCAAGTCACACCACAAGAGATGAATAAATGTCCTATTTATACATGCAATATGGCTGGTGGATGGTTCTAAATTTAATTTGCATAAAGCTGATTTTTCCTTATCATCAAAAGAATATCATATTGTTACTACATAATTCATCATAATATGATTGAGATGGTTGCTCCATTCAATCTATACCCAAATTCTTTAAAACCCATTAAATTAATTAAGAGTGATGAGATCGCTCAATTCCCACTTTCCAGATGCTCAAATTGTCCATAACCGAGGACACGGCTAATCGATTAGTTTTACACTCTGCAGAGGTTTGCACACTTTTCCCCACAAGACTCGATCACCTCCTTTGTAGTCCTCGTGACCGCCTCGGTGTTTGAGAATCGGAAGATCGAGACATAGTCTTTCTGAAGTGTTCCCTCTTAACCCTGGGTAGACTGGTACACCTACATATATAACTACATCTGCTAGTCTATCATGGTAAGAGGTCACACAACATACTCAACTAAGCCAGAGCCCATAATAGGTTGTGGCTGTGCAGGTAAGCTTCTAGTCATGAAAAATTGATGGATCCCTTTGAGCCTGGGTGGCAGTCCATAGGGTGATCACACGGGTACTCCGGGATCCCCTGGGCAAGTCCACTGGTTTCTCCAGGGTGCCCGGGCAAGTCCACTGGTTTCTTCAGGGTTCCCATTACCAATCCATCCAGATGTGTGTTAATGTTGCCACCTTAAGGTTACCCTTAATTATTATATCACTCGCAACTTTCATGATCTCACATACCAATCCTCGTCTACAATGGCATAGCAAAATCCCTACAACGTTGGTGACAAAGAAGTAAAGGCTCAGACCTACCTCATTGCACTACTGGGTTTATAATATAGCCAACTAACATATTCATGCAAACCTTACATCAAAGGACTAAATGCATATATAAAACATAGGTATAAAAGGGCATGATCAAGATGTAACTTGCCTTGTACTGTTGATGAAGATGAAATATTCTATTGAGTCTTCTCTCCTTCTCGTTATGATATATCTAACGATATAAGAAAGTACTTTAACACACAACAACATCCAAATAAAGATCCAAATAAAATATTCAAATTACAATACATAAAAAAAACATTCCTACATAAGTTGTTAGGACTTGGTTACGGGTTGAGATAAGATCAAGAATGAAAATATGATATAGGTTTTGTTCTAGGGTTGGGTCAAAGTGAAGATCACGGGTTGAAGAGTTGTGAGGCAAGGTGCTACGACAAAGTCTATAATGAGTTTGATTAGAATAATTGGCTTGGGTCCAATGAAAATGATAAATGGAGTTGATGCCATAAGGTTTATGTTACAATAAATTTATGTAACATCTCCTAAGTCCAAATTTGTATGATGATGGCATATGACCAGAGAGGTTTTCTAGGGATCAATCTAAGAGATTTAACTTCGTGTCAAAAGTTACTAAACAATGATCGAGAAGGTCAAATTAAGATGTTGATGTTAAAACAGTGACTAGATCTTACTGAAAAATATTATGCCATGAGTTCCAACCGAAAGGTGATGTCCTAAGGTCGAACTTTCATATAATAAACATTTTTATATGATTTACAGATTAGAAGATATAGAAAAAGTACTCAATTTAACATTTAAATCAGAACTAAATTTTAACTTGCCAAAAACTGAGATCTCGTATTTTTATAATAAACTAGATGTTCCAAGGAATCTGGGGATATAAAATTTGTCGAATTTGGGCATACGGTTTAGGAGATATGATTTTCCGAAGTTTGAGTATTTTTCTGAAAAACAATTACGGGATTAAGATTAGGCTGCTACGTGTCAAGTTCTGATAGGCCCGTACATATTCGTTTTTTTAATTAGAAACACAGGGAATGTTGGGTGCTCACCGGAAAAGGCGGCTAGGTCGCCGGAGTTTCGCCGGAGTTGCAGAAGAAAGTTCCCGGCTTCAATGAATGGACGAACGACGTAGAAAACGCATTTATGTGAATCTCATGAACGAGTCGGAGGCGTCGATTGCTTCCTCTACAGAGGATAAGAGCTCATCGGAATCAAGCAAACCGCGTGGCGAGCAGCCTGTCGCGCACGTCGTGCTCCGGCTGCAGTTTAGACCCAATCGAAAGGTCAAAGGTTCGTACGGTAGGCTAGATTTCATGAAAAGAATAGCAAGGTGAGGGGCTCACTGTCGGTGACGCTCTCATCGTCGGAACCGGCGGCTCATGCGAACTCCGGCGAGCAATTACTCGCGGAGGAGGGCGAATTGGATAGGGGTTTCAGGTGTGGGAAGTGAGGACGAAGAATGCATCGCGGAGGCCTATTTATAGGATCAGAGGAGGTCGGTACGGGTAGATCAAGGGTGCTCAACGTGGCCAGTAATGGTGGCTTGATTCTGGAAAATTTAATGCATTTGTTTGCTGTTTTAATTCCCTGAATGGAACCGTCGTTTCATGGGGAATAACTCTTGTATTGAACGCAAAGTGAAACGGTGAAAGAATTCATGAGGAAATGGGAGGAAGAGTGGCAGCCATGAACACTGAACATGTATGTGCGTGCGTGCTTGAGGTAGGAGATGACGCTTCGTTGGTTGGGCCGTGTAGCTGATGCTCAGTGGGATGGGCCTTCGTTGGTCTGTGGCTGCGTGGGCTCTTTTTTTTTTTAATCTAGAAAAAGACAACAAAGAAAATGTTGATAAATACCAGAAGAATATTTGTACTCTGGTGGAAATAGTTATATCACAAAATAAATTTTTGTTGTGCACACATTTGCACTGTAAGCTCTATCGGCTTATTTATATTACTCAAAAGGTCAATTTAGAGTTTTGCAAATTTCTAAAATGACACTTGTGCCATATTAAGTACTTCCAAATATACTTTGGAGAAGTCACATTATCTCCTCTCAATTAATTTATTGAACATTTGAAAGTATTTAAATGGCATTAAAATTTCATATAAGATCCAGTTTCGGCGAAACTCATAATTCAATTCCAAATAAAATATTCTTCCACCACATTTGAGAAAGTCATTTTATTCTCACTCCATTTTTATTTGTGGTTTCAAAATATTTCAGGTGTCCAAAAGAAAAGCAATTGGATTGAAATATTTGAAACAAGAATCAAAAGGTTTTAATTTCCCCTGAAAATCATAGCAATTCACTCAATAATATCTTATTATTAACATTCCAAAATTTGGAAAATTTTGGGATGTTACAAACTACCACCCTTAAAAGAAATCTCGTCCTCGAGATTTGCAGAGGCTAGCAAGAAATAGGTTTGGGTTTGGGTTCCTTGGGTTACTTCCCAGGGTTTCATCATATCATCTACAGGTTTGCGGTTTATCCTTTTGCCTCCTTTTTTGAGAGAATGTCTTCCATTGAGTCAATTCCGCGTATTCCAGTTATTCGACATACCTAAGTCTCAGACTTGTGGCACCATTATGGAGTCTCTGCTGATTTGTCGTATGATCCAATTATCCTTCGAGGGTGTTTGGGTGCTACCACCCTTAATAACAACTTGTAGGGATTTCCAGAATTTTTTATTCCATGATGATTTCAATCAAGCTCCTCTGGGCCAGAACTGAGCCTTGGCTCAAAAGATCAAGTCTTCACTCAAAGTCCATAATTTCCAAAACTACCTATCGAGACTCTCATGGGGGTCAATGAATTATCTTCCGACGGAACTCCTTGAAGATTTTTTTGTGCTCACGTCGAATCTACGTTAGGCACAATTGCCTATCTATATGGGTAATACATCTTACCATTCTATGGTTTTGGGCTTGTCGTATCGACAATCTCTAGGGTTTCAAGTCTCTCTAATTTACTCATCAAACATTGAAAGTATATAATAAGAGTCTCCGGTATGGGGGCCAATCCATCCCGTACTCGAATCATTACTTCATATGTAGACAGGTGAATCACGTATTCTAACACTCGGTCTTTCTCACTCCCCTTTAAGAGGTCTTCACCTGCAAAAACTAATAAAACATTTTTGGGTGGCGATGATCCTACGCGGGTTGTGTTAAACTTGCCTCCGTAAAATAATGGAATTTCCTTGCATCTTCACTTGCTTTCTTCAGTTTTGTATGGCAATACGAGATTGAAGTAGAGATTCCTTGAAGTGTTCTCAAGTGATTGCCATTTGAGATTAATTGATGGCAATACGCATCTTCCACCAAGTGTCAGCCTCTTGAATAAAATATTGAGAAGCATAATTCACCTTTTCCTTTGGATTTTCTTTTCTTTCATCCATTATGCCTTTTATATTCTGAATCCACTCTTCTATTTCTGAACGGGTCACTTGTCCCATCAGAATAATTCAGTCCATCCATGGGGTTTAAGGATTGGAGAGATGAGGTAGGGATTTAGATAAAAGGAGAGATAGATACCCACACAACAATCATCAAACAACATATCTTAGCATTTATAATGGGCTCGTGTTTAACGGTTTCGTCATAGGGTCTTCATTCCTTCGGTTCTTGAAAATCTTGTACGATTGAAGGTCCTCCCTTATGAAGGTCTTCTGTTAATCCTCCGTAACTTACACCTCTCAAGGTTGAATAAATAGTACATACCTACGTGATTCGTATCCTAATAACGAAACATTTTAAATCACACAACTCCAAATGACAACAAAATTCAAATCAATGGCAAAGAACTCCAACAAAATCCAAATTTCACTCAAACATTTCATTCACACAATTCCTATGGTACACTTATCCACATGAGTTCTCATGGTCGGGCACATCACTCGCACTCTTTCGTTTATTTCACAACTCTCATGGTGGTCTTGTATACTATTTGAATCAAGTAGGATATTCCTTGGTAGTGGTAATCTTGAGCTGCATCTTGGTCTTGAGTGTCTTCAGTTCTTCTTCAACCTCTTTGCTTAGCATCATCTCCATGAAGTAACCTTTAGACTCTTGAAATTCCATATCACTGTCAACGTCATTAGGGGATTGATCATTGAAGTTTTTGAAAGTAGACAAGAGCTTAGTAAAGAAAATGAGAGGGTACAAGAATGCCTATCGATACTACTAAAAATATAAGTTTTTTTTCTATCAAGGTCTTCCTATTTCTAAGCCATTTTCTAGAGTCACGTCCTACAGTCAACATGTGCTCTGATACCATTTCTGTAGCGACCCGACCTTAGACGGTCAATTCTCTGTGTATCTGTGCTATCCCCGGATCGGTATGCTAGCACACACAGTACGTCAATATATATATCAAAGTGCAATCACATGTATAAATAACGAAAAACTGATATATACCTTAAGAATCTCAATGAAGCAGTAAACGGGTGTGGAGTCCCATCAACACCATCGGCAAGTTGAGTGCGGACCGTAACCCTATCATATCACTTACTGGCGGATAATACCGCAACATAATATGTTGCAGCCGTGTAGGTCAGTACGTTGAATGTACTGGCAAGTCACACCACAAGAGATGAATAAATGTCCTATTTATACATGCAATATGGCTGCTGGATGGTTCTAAATTTAATTTGCATAAAGCTGATTTTTTCCTTATCATCAAAAGAATATCATATTGTTACTACATAATTCATCATAATATGATTGAGATGGTTGCTCCATTCAACCTATACCCAAATTCTTTAAAACCCATTAAATTAATTAAGAGTGATGAGATCGCTCAATTCCCACTTTCCAGATGCTCAAATTGTCCATAACCGGGGACACGACTAATCGATTAGTTTTACACTCTGCAGAGGTTTGCACACTTTTCCCCACAAGAATGGATCACCTCCTTTGTAGTCCTCGCACTGCCTGGTGTTTGAGAATCAGAAGATCGAGACACAGTCTTTCTAAAGTGTTCCCTCTTAACCCTGGGTAGACCGGTACACCTACATATATAACTACATCTGCTAGTCTATCATGGTAAGAGGTCACACAACGTACTCAACTAAGCCAGAGCCCATAATAGTTTGTGGTTGTGCACGTAAGCTTCTAGTCATGAAAAATTGATGGATCCCTTTGAGCCTGGGTGGCAGTCCATAGGGTGATCACACGGGTACTCCGGGATCCCCTGGGCAAGTCCACTGGTTTCTCCAGGGTGCCCGGGCAAGTCCACTGGTTTCTCCAGGGTTCCCATTACCAATCCATCCAGATGTGTGTTAATGTTGCCACCTTAATGTTACCCTTAATTATTATATCACTCACAACTTTCATGATCTCACATACCAATCCTCGTCTACAATGGCATAGCAAAATCCCTACAACGTTGATGACAAAGAAGTAAAGGCTCAGACCTACCTCATTGCACTACTGGGTTTATAATATAGCCAACTAACATATTCATGCAAACCTTACATCAAAGGACTAAATTCATATATAAAACATAGGTATAAAAGGGCATGATCAAGATGTAACTTGCCTTGTACTGTTGATGAAGATGAAATATTCTATTGAGTCGTCTCTCCTTCTTGTTATGATATATCTAACGATATAAGAAAGTACTTTAACACACAACAACATCCAAATAAAGATCCAAATAAAATATTCAAATTACAATACATAGAAAACATTCCTACATAAGTTGTTAGGACTTGGTTACGGGTTGAGATAAGATCAAGAATGAAAATATGATATAGGTTTTGTTCTAGGGTTGGGTCAAAGTGAAGATCACGGGTTGAAGAGTTGTGAGGCAAGGTGCTACGACAAAGTCTATAATGAGTTTGATTAGAATAATTGACTTGGGTCCAATGAAAATGATAAATGGAGTTGATGCCATAAGGTTTATGTTACAATAAATTTATGTAACATCTCCTAAGTCCAAATTTGTATGATGATGGCATATGACCAGAGAGGTTTTCTAGGGATCAATCTAAGAGATTTAACTTCGTGTCAAAAGTTACTAAACAATGATCGAGAAGGTCAAATTAAGATGTTGATGTTAAAACAGTGACTAGATCTTACTGAAAAATATTATGCCATGAGTTCCAACCGAAAGGTGATGTCCTAAGGTCGAACTTTCATATAATAAACATTTTTATATGATTTACAAATTAGAAGATATAGAAAAAGTACTCAATTTAACATTTAAATCAGAACTAAATTTTAACTTGCCAAAAACTGAGATCTCGTATTTTTATAATAAACTAGATGTTCCAAGGAATCTGGGGATATAAAATTTGTCGAATTTGGGCATACGGTTTAGGAGATATGATTTTCTAAAGTTTGAGTATTTTTCTAAAAAACAATTACGGGATTAAGATTAGGCTGCTACGTCTCAAGTTCTGATAGGCCCGTACCTATTCGTTTTTTTACTAGAAACATAGGGAATGTTGGGTGCTCACCGGAAAGGGCGGCTAGGTCGCCGGAGTTTCGCCGGAGTTGCAGAAGAAAGTTCCCGGCTTCAACGAATGGACGAACGACGTAGAAAACGACGATGTGAATCTCATGAACGAGTTGGAGGCGTCGATTGCTTCCTGTACAGGGGATAAGAGCTCATCGGAATCAAGCAAACCGCGTGGCGAGCAGCCTGTCGCGCACGTCGTGCTCCGGCTGCAGTTTAGACCCAATCGAAAGGTCAAAAGGTTCGTACGGTAGGCTAGATTTCATGGGAAGAATAGCAAGGTGAGGGGTTCACTGTCGGTGACGCACTCATCGTCGGAACCGGCGGCTCATGCGAACTCCGGCGAGCAATTACTCGCGGAGGAGGGCGAATTGGATAGGGGTTTGGGGTGTGGGAAGTGAGGACGAAGAATGCATCACGGAGGCCTATTTATAGGATCAGAGAAGGTCGGTACGGGTAGATCAAGGGTGCTCAACATGGCCAGTAATGGTGGCTTGATTCTGGAAAAATTAATGCATTTGTTTACTGTTTTAATTCCCTTAATGGAACCGTCGTTTCATGGGGAATAACTCTTGTATTGAACGCAAAGTGAAACGGTGAAAGAATTCATGAGGAAATGGAAGGAAGAGTGGCGGCCATGAACACTGAACATGTATGTGCGTGCGTGCTTGAGGTAGGAGATGACGCTTCTTTGGTTGGGCCGTGTCGCTGATGCTCAGTGGGATGGGCCTTCGTTGGTCTGTGGCTGCGTGGGCTCTTTTTTTTTAATCTAGAAAAAGACAACAAAGAAAATGTTGATAAATACCAGAAGAATATTTGTACTCCGGTGGGAATAGTTATATCACAAAATAAATTTTTGTTGTGCATACATTTGCACTGTAAGCTCTATCGGCCTATTTATATTACTCAAAAGGTCAATTTAGAGTTTTGCAAATTTCCAAAATAACAGTTGTGCCATATTAAGTATTTCCAAATATAGTTTGGAGAAGTCACATTATCTCCTCTCAATTAATTTATTGAACATTTGAAAGTATTTAAATGGCATTAAAATTTCATATAAGATCCAGTTTCGGCGAAACTCATAATTGAATTCCAAATAAAATATTCTTCTACCACATTTGAGAAAGTCATTTTATTCTCACTCCATTTTTATTTGTGGTTTCAAAATATTTCAGGTGTCCAAAAGAAACGCAATTGGATTGAAATATTTGAAACAAGAATCAAAAGGTTTTAGTTTCCCCTGAAAATCATAGCAATTCACTCAATAATATCTTATTATTAACATTCCAAAATTTGGAAATTTTTGGGATGTTACACCTTGCCATGAGTTTGACAAGGGGGTACAATAGTGATCCAGGAGTAGATCACTGGACAACGGTCAAAATTATCCTTAGGTACCTAAAGAGGACTAAGGAAATGTTTTCTCGGTTATGGAGGTGACAAAGAGTTCGTTGTAAAGGGTTACGTCGATGCAAGCTTTGATACTGATCCGGATGACTCTGAGTCTCAATACGGATACATATTGAAAGAGTCAATACGGATACGGATACATTTGCTAGAGTAGCTCCGAGCAAAGCATTGTAGTCATAGAAATTTGCAAAATTCATACGGATCTGAATGTGGCAGACCCGTTGACTAAACCTCTCTTACAAGCAAAACATGATCACACCTTAGTACTCTTTGGGTGTTAATCACATGGCGATGTCAACTAGATTATTGACTCTAGTAAACCCTTTGGGTGTTGGTCACATGGCGATGTGAACTATGGATGTTAATCACGTGGCGATGTGAACTATTTGGTGTTAATCACATGGCGATGTGAACTAGATTATTGACTCTAGTGCAAGTGGGAGACTGAAGGAAATATGCCCTAGAGGCAATAATAAAGTTGTTATTTTATATTTCCTTATTCATGATAAAGGTTTAGTGTTCATACTAGAATTGTATTAATCGGAAACCTTAATACATGTGTGAATACATAAACAAATACCACGTCCCTAGTAAGCCTCTACTAGACTAGCTCGTTGATCAAAGATGGTTAAGGTTTTCTAACCATAGACATGTATTGTCATTTGATAATGGGATCACATCATTAGGAGAATGATGTGATGGACAAGACTGATAGCCCACAAGTATAGGGGATCACACCTGTTTTCGAGGATAGAGTATTCAACCCAAATTTATTGATTCGACACAAGGGGAGCCAAAGAATATTCTCAAGTATTAGCAGTTGAGTTGTCAATTCAACCACACCTGGAAAACTTAATATCTATAGCAAAGTATTTAGTAGCAAAGTAATATGGAAGTAACGGTAACGGTGGCAAAAGTAACAGTAGCAGTTTTGTAGTAATTGTAAGAGTGGCAACGGTAAAGTAACTAAGCGAAGATCAATATGTGAAAAGCTCGTAGGCACCGGATTAGTGATGGATAATTATGCCGGATGCGGTTCGTCATGTAACAGTCATAACATAGGGTGACACAGAACTAGCTCCAATTCATCAATGTAATGTAGGCATGTATTCAGAAATATAGTCATACGTGCTTATGGAAAAGAACTTGCATGACATCTTTTGTCCTACCCTCCCGTGGCAGCGGGGTCCTATTGGAAACTAAGGGATATTAAGGCCTCCTTTTAATAGAGAACCGGAACAAAGCATTAGCACATAGTGAATACATGAACTCCTCAAACCATGGTCATCACCGGGAGTGGTCCCGATTATTGTCACTTCGGGTTGCCGGATCATAACACATAGTAGGTGACTATAGACTTGCAAGATAGGATCAAGAACTCACATATATTCATGAAAACATAATAGGTTCAGATCTGAAATCATGGCACTCGGGCCCTAGTGACAAGCATTAAGCATAGCAAAGTCATAGCAACATCAATCTCGTAACATAGTGGATACTAGGGATCAAACCCTAACAAAACTAACTCGGTTACATGATAAATCTCATCCAACCCATCACCGTCCGGCAAGCTTCACGATGGAATTACTCACGCACGGCGGTGAGCATCATGAAATTGGTGATGGAGGATGGTTGATGATGACGACGGCGACGAATCCCCCTCTCCGGAGCCCCGAACGGACTCTAGATCAGCCCTCCCGAGAGGTTTTAGGGCTTGGCGGCGGCTCCATATCGTAAAACGTGATGAATCCTTCTCTCTGATTTTTTTCTCCCCGAATGTGAATATATAGAGATGGAGTTGAGGCGGTGGAGCACCAGGGGGCCCATGAGGCAGGGGGCGCGCCTAGGGGGGCAGGCGCGGCCCCCACCCTCGTGGACAGGGTGTGGGCCCCCTGGTCTTGATTCTTTCGCCGGTATTTTTTATATATTCCAAAAATATTCTCCGTGAAGTTTCAGGTCATTCCGAGAACTTTTATTTCCGCACAAAAATAACACCATGGCAATTGTGCTGAAAACAACGCCAGTCCGGGTTAGTTCCATTCAAATCATGCAAGTTAGAGTCCAAAACAAGGGCAAAAGTGTTTGGAAAAGTAGGTACGATGGAGACGTATCAAAGACCCATCCGTTAGCTTAGCATAATGATCGTTCAGTTTGTTGCTATTCTTTTCTTCATGTCAAATACATATTCCTTCGACTACGAGATTATGCAACTACCGGATACCGGAGGAATGCCTTGTGCGCTATCAAACATCACAATGTAACTGGGTGATTATAAAAGATGCTCTACAGGTATCTCCGAAGGTGTTTGTTGAGTTTGCATAGATCGAGATTAGGATTTATCACTCCGAGTATCGGAGAGGTATCTCTGGGCCCTCTCGGTAATACACATCTGTAACACCCTCAGTGTCATGCTACAGTAATCCCCTATTAATGGTGCCAGGTCACCATGCTTACTAAGCTAATTATTACTTGATGAAAAATCAAAGTCAAATTCAAATTCAAATTATGAGGGGAATTCAAAATTTCTCAAATATGAAAACAAAAATGTTCATCATGTGCCAAATATTCCACAACTAATATTGGTGGTGAACGAACAATTTTGCAAAGGGTTTGAGTGGCCTAAACTACTTAAAACAGTGACCTAAGCAATAAATTAAATGTGTTTTTAATTTATAAAATTGGCAACTATTCCAAAAGCCTCCCAACCTTTTTGTGGCAGTGCCCTTTATTTCTTGAAATTGTTTTTGCCAGTGGCATAATTTTTCAAGTCATTATTGGCTAAAAAGAAAATGCAAAAGCTGCTGAAGAAAAAGAAAAAGAAAAGGAGAAGTAGAGGGGAGAGAGAGGGGCCCTCTGCCTCACTCATGCTTCGGCCCACCCGAGCCAGCCGTCCCAACCTAGATGGCCCACCTCCCTAGTCGCTCTCCCCTCCCCCTGTTCAACCGACCGAGGGCGCGCGCCCGCGCGTCACCACCGGACCACCTCGCCGTCGATGAGGAGGATAAGGCCGCCAGCGCCCCGACGCCTCGGGCCTCCTCCCCCACCTACCTCCATCCACTTGCCCGCTCCCTGCCTCACTCGCTCGCCTCTCCCTCTCCTCTCGTCCCGATCTGGACCTCCAGCGCCGTGCCGTCATGGCTGTCTACCACCACCGCGGCCACCGCCCATCCCGCCCCTCGCCAGCACGTCCACGAGACGCGCCGTCGATCTCTACCTCGACTACGCCTCGCCATCGAGCTTGGGAACGACCGCACGGTCGGGATCGAGCTCGTCCCCATCTTCTCTGTCGCCGGTGACCGCCGTCGTCTCCGGCCACCTCTGCGCTCCTAAGTTGTCGCAGGCTTTTCGTAGCCGCTCAGTGAGCTCCTCCCTTCCTCCATTCTTCTCCTCGCATCGCGTGGTTCTCCCTAGCTAGCTCGTCGCCGTTGCCGTGACCTCGCCGCCGTAGATCACCTCACCGTCGTGGCCACCGTGGCCCGAGCTCGCGTCCGAGCTCGTAGCCGAGCTCCTGGGGCTCGTAGGATCCCAACTATGCTCTTCGCATCGCTTGTCGCGCCCCACATCGCCGTAGCCACCAACGCCCTATTCCGGCGTTCGCGGCCGACGACCTAGCGCTCGACACCATCTGTTTTAGCTCGCACTAAGGCCACATATCGGCGCGGGACGTTGTTCCCGTTCGAACGCGACCAACCGCCGTCGATTTGGTCGCGGGACGACGAAACCCGAGTCCCTCCCTTGACGCCGGCGTTTTGGGTCGCCGGAGCAGTCTCCGGCGCCGTCGCCGACATGGCCTGGCAGATGGGCCATCTGTGCCACTGACGCTGGGCCCCACGGGTCCCCGTTGACTGGTTTGACCAGTCAACATGCTGACTCGGCACTCTGACCCACTGACATGCGGGCCTCGCTAGCTTAAACGTTTTAAAAATAAATAAATCTGCTAATTAAAATCTATGAATTAATTAGTAATTAGTTAGTCACTGACACCAGGGGCCCGCCCCTCTAATTAGACTAATTAGATTAGTTTAATCCACTGTTAAGCATACAGTGGATGACATGTGGGCGCCATCATCATGCGGTTTGACCGCTTTCGGTGACGGTTGATTCTTGGCGTCGACATTGCATCATGCTGACGTCATATTCATTTTCTGTTAATATGAATAATTCTAGAATATGGTTTAATCTTTGAAAATTCATAGAAATTAAACCGTAACTCGGATGAAAATGTTTTCTATATGAAAGTTGCTCAGAAAAATCCAACGAATCCGAATACGCGGTCCGTTCATCTGTCACATGCCTCTAGCATGCTGAACATAGAACATTCCTCCGGTCATTTGTTTGACACGGTCCTAACCGAATACATTCGGTTGAATCCCCTTCACCTTTATCGTAGCCTTACGTTAGGTCACACGGCACATCATATTGCCACGTTATGCTTTGTGATGCTATGTTTGCTTTATATTTACTTGTTTCTTCCCCTCTTCTCTCCGGTAGACCCCGAGACCGATGTCGCTTCGTGATCGACTACGCCGACGACCCCTCCTTGCCAGAGCAACCAAGCAAGCCCCTTTGATCATCCCGATATTGCCCATTCCATTCTCTCATGCTTGCATTAGATTTTACATCTTTATTATTGTTTGCTCCTATTACGATGCATAGCCTTGCTTTTGTATCTCTTGTTGTACCTTACACCTTATCCTAAATCGCTTAGTATAGGTCGGTTAGTGATCCATCGCTGACCCCACTTTGTCCCGATCGCCTACTGGATTATCGAAGACCCGGTCAACGGGATCAAGACCAGGCCCCGCACCGCACATCACTTTCCCTTAGTTGCTCGACAATACCGGGTTACTATCGAGTACCGAGGGTGAGACCTCATCGATGCCGATGTTAACCATGTAGTGTAGCTATTCGTCGTGGTCATCGAGGGTGATTTCCACTTTAACCACTTCGATACGACTGTCGTTGCAATCCCTCAAGTGTGGACCTCGAGGGTGAATCCTCTTACGTTCACCTTGATGATTACATCGAGTGGAATTCACCGGGGGTGATTCCTCGGGCTTTCCCCTTGATGTTTAGACACACAGTTACTATGCTTACTATGACTTTACACGAAGCCATGTTACTAAAGACAGGTCGACCCTGAGGGGTACCCGCGCGAGCTTAATTGCGAGTGATGTGGAGTCGGGTTGACCTGGAGGGTGCCCGCGAGATAATTACGAGGCGTGGCCGGGCATTCTTAGCCCTTGCAGCAAGTCCTCGAGACGGGGCAACGGGGTCACATCTTTCATGAGTCTCTGCTTGTTACCGCGCGTTCCTAATCCACTACTATTTGGATATTTGATCCGAGGGGCCTCTGGCCTGATAGCACTAACCATCACGTGGGCATAGTATGGGCGTTCTGCGCCGTATGCATCAGCTGAAGCTTAATAGACGTCATCGACTGAGCGGCGTGCGCCGGGTTGGACTGGTAAAGTGGCGCTTTGCCTTGTTGAAGGAGGTAGCTAGGTCTCGCTCACCGGCCGCCCTCGCAACGTAGCGTGAGGAGTTCCCGGGGAGATGGCCCATGACCCTCGGGGCATAGGTTTAGTCCGGCGTCTTGGCCTCTCTATTAAGCCTAGGTCGGGTTGCGGCGTATTGTTTGGCCGAGGCCGGGCATGACCCAGAAAGTGTGTCCGCCGGAGTTAATCGAGCGTGGTGGGTAAGTTGGTGCACCCCTGCAGGGAAGAAAACATCTATCGATAGCCTTTCCTACGGTAACGGACACTTGGAGTTGTATCCCGATCGATACAACTAGAACTGGATACTTGTGATGAGAATTGGATGGTGATGAGAGCTGGATTGTGATGATAACTGGATAGTATGGCTCTGGGATTTCTTTCTCACAGGGAGTCGAGAAAGGATCTCCGGCCGAGGTTGATAACACAACTACTACTTTACTTTATGCTACTCTACTCCTTCCGGTTGCTGCAAGATTGTGGTTTCCAAAAGATGCTAGTCTTCGATAGGACTAGGCCTTCTCTCTATTCTGGCATTTCTGCAGCCCAGTCCACATATACAGCCTTCCTTTGATAATGTTGCATATGTAGTGTAGGTCCTTGCTTGCGAGTACTTTGGATGAGTACTCACGGTTGCTTTGCTTCCCCTTTTCCCCCTTCTTTCTTCTTTCTAGTTGTCGCAACCAGATGGTGGAGCCTGTGATCCGCATTTGACACCACCGGGCGACTACTACTACCCCGAGGGTACCTACTACTACGTGGAGACCGCCCGGCGACTGTGAGTAGTTAGGAGGCTCGAGCAGGAGGCTTTGCCTTTTCGATCGTTGTTGCTTTTGTGCTAGCCTTCTTAAGGCAAACTTGCTTAACTTATGTTTGTACTCAGATATTGTTGCTTCCGCTGACTCTTGTGTATTCGAGCTTATGTATTCGAGCCCTCGAGGCCCCTGGCTTGTAATATAAAGCTTGTATTATTTTAATTTGTGTCTAGAGTTGTGTTGTGATATGTTCCCGTGAGTCCTTGATCTTGATCGTACACATTTGCGTGCATGATTAGTGTACGATTGAATCGAGGGCGTCACAAGTTGGTATAAGAGCCATTCGCTGTAGGATCCCCCTTTCCAACTCCTTGGCCGAAGTTGAGTCTAGAAACCGAAAACCGTTTTACTAACTTGGCTGTATGGCTTACGGGCCCACGTCGCCAATTGGGTGGTATTAGGATCTTTTATTCCTCGTCTATACTTTGGGACTTTGATCTCTCTTCCATTCGGGTTAAACGATTTTGCTAATTCTAAAAATAGGATCTTGTAACTACTTCCTCACGGAGAGCCCCTTATTACAGATGATTGCCTGCTGCACCAGAAGATTCCGAAGATACTCTCCGATGTTATCCCAATAACTTGTGCTCATCGCGTTTGCAATTCCCTACCACCGATAAGTCCCCATGAATAACATCCTTGCCGCTTTTACCTTCATCCCCAGTTGCTCATATTATTACTAGATACCACTAGAACTCTCCGTTGTTTCGAGAATCCTTTGTGCCTTCTGCTTTGCGGCTTCTTTTGCACTACGGATAATTCATTGCCGGGTCCACTCATCCCGATTGTTCATATGCTTTTCAAAATACTTGTAAATACTATCCGATCTTCCGAGAATCCTCTTCAAACTATTGCTCTGCAAATACTTGTCTGCTTGCATTATGGATGCTTTCCATATGTGTAGCAATATTCATTAGTATCCTTTGACACCATCCAACATGTGTGTGAAAGCACGCAATCATTAGTTGATCCTTCTGAATTATCTTTCCGGCTCGCACGTCATTTCGAACATGAGCTGGTTCTCGACCAATCTATTTGTCGCCGACAGCCCCTAGGTCTATTCTACTTATTCATCCTTGATCGAGCGTTTGCTTCGATCCTTCATTTTGGAAATCATAATTCCTTTGTCATCTAAGCATCGAATTATTCAGATGTTCTATAATCCGATGCCTTTGCATTCTTTCTTCCTTTGATTGAGTACGGTACTCACATCAGCTCCATTTTGGACGGCGGGCCCATTCTTGGGTTATTATCCGATAGTATCCTTCACATTCAAAATTCTTGAGAGTTGTTCCCATGATACATAATGTCTTTGACAATTTGTATCCTCTGCTTTTGTCAACCATGCTCTGCTTCGAACATGTGTTAGTTGATACTAAAGTTCATGGTATATGTTCTAAGATGCCCCGATGGATTGAACTTATGCCTTCCATAATCCGTGTGAACCCGAGAGTTCTCACGAGTCTTACTCTTCTGGTACTTCGCCACTAAATCCTCTGCACTACCATTTCTTTGAAAAGCTTAGAAGTAAATGAAATGATATGCATTGAAGAAGTGGAGTCGACCTTGAACTTTGTGTTCATGCCCATAGACATGATGTAGATCTTTTCATGGAAGCTTCTCTTATAATCAAATGTTCCCTTGGTATAAGCTCATCTTGCATCTGTAAATTGATTCTTTGCAATCGTGGTTCCGACCATATTTTGTCCTTGATTCCATTTCCGGACAAGTTAAAATACTTGTCTTCTGCAGATCGTTTCACGTGTCAAACCTGATCTACCTCGAGTATTGCCCCCTGTTATCTCAAGGATATTGTGTCATTGCAATACCTCTTGTGAATTCTCATTGGAATGATTCTCCATCACATCATTCCTAGCCTGATCAACTATGTCATTATCGTGCTAAATTTTAACTATTCTACCTGGTCCTTCTTCCCGGAGCATAATTTTCGATGATAAGATAAGCTTACATCGATCTTTCTCGTCATGTCATTTCACCTTGACCAGCAAGTTTGATTTCGACTTTGTGTCATACTCATGGTTCCAATAGCCTTTCGCTTCTTCCTTCTTGTTGCTTGATGGCATCGCTCCTCGATGGCATCTTCATAGAGCCTCTCGACAAAGGCGCCGTGATCAGCATCAACATTTTGACTTCTATTGAAATGACAATTGAATTCATGGTGAGAAATACCATCCTTGACCTACGATGATTTGTGTTATCATCGACTACCCCCCTTGTCTTCTTTCCAACACATGATTGATCATGTCTTGGTTATACCTTGGACTCCTTGCTATTCCTGCAATTGTTCTTTGAATATTTCTTGTGATCTTCAACTCCAACCCCTACTTGGAACACCATATTAATGCTACCTCGAAGCATGACTGAGGTTTTCTGAATATCAATAAGAACATTGGAAGCACATTGTCGAATGTTTCTTGATCGTTTATCCATACCCTATTGTATGGGTAATATCATGATTCTTCCCTCGCATCCCTTTATTTAAATGCTTTTGAACTTGCTGTCATATCATGTATATCCTTCTCCGCTTCCCCTTGGGAAGGATATACTCCCAATTCTTTGTGTGTAAACACATTTTCCTTTCCATTGGTCTGATTAATCTAATAATTTCATTTTCCTTTCCTTTGGGTTGTTTAACCTTCTTGTGATCTATATGATATAAGCAGAAATAAATCCCTGCTTATAGAACACCCCGATGTTCAACCTTGTCAGTAAGACCCTGATACTAATGTTGCTGACATTTCGGTATCACCTATGGACGAGAACTTTGCCTATTGGTCCGCCTCGTTCAATGAGCAGGAAAATAGTTCTCTCCGTCCCTCGCCCTTGGTACCAACGTTGTTGACAACATAACTGATAGTCTATCATCTGACATGCCTTGCTATCGGCCCCCTTCTACTTTTTAACCCACATGGTGGGCCCATAACCCACAGCCCACGTGATCAAAACCCGACTCCCATGTATATCTTTGATTCCGAAATATTCTTGCATTTGGCTTCATATCATGTCACAAGCCACCTTTCGAGAGATGATTTGTTCCCGATACTCTGAACCCCTTCCTCACACTTTGTTCAAGTATCAATCGTTTGTCCATTCGCTAGAAACTTCCTATTGTACCTTCATACTTTGCTCTCATTGTTAATTAAGTTTTAACACGAGAGATACTTCTGCCTCATTCCCTGAATTGTTCACCAGATACTTAACCCTATAAGGGTCAGTTCTCCCGAAGTTACTCTTTACTTCACCAATTAAATCTCGGGACGAGATTTCTTGTAGTAGAGGAGATTTGTAACACCCTCAGTGTCATGCTACAGTAATCCCCTATTAATGGTGCCAGGTCACCATGCTTACTGAGCTAATTATTACTTGATGAAAAATCAAAGTCAAATTCAAATTCAAATTATGAGGGGAATTCAAAATTTCTCAAACATGAAAACAAAAATGTTCATCATGTGCCAAATATTCCACAACTAATATTGGTGGTGAACGAACATTTTTGCAAAGGGTTTGAGTGGCCTAAACTACTTAAAACAGTGACCTAAGCAATAAATTAAATGTGTTTTTAATTTATAAAATTGGCAACTATTCCAAAAGTCTCCCAACCTTTTTGTGGCAGTGCCCTTTATTTCTTGAAATTGTTTTTGCTAGTGGCATAATTTTTCAAGTCATTATTGGCTAAAAAGAAAATGCAAAAGCTGCTGAAGAAAAAGAAAAAGAAAAGGAGAAGTAGAGGGGAGAGAGAGGGCCCCTCTGCCTCACTCATGCTTCGGCCTACCCGAGCCAGCCGGCCCAACCTAGATGGCCCACCTCCCTAGTCGCTCTCCCCTCCCCCTGTTCAACCGACCGAGGGCGTGCGCCCGCGCGTCGCCACCGGACCACCTCGCCGTCGATGAGGAGGATAAAGCCGCCCGGCACGCCTCGGGCCTCCTCCCCACCTACCTCCATCCACTTGCCCGCTCCTGCCTCACTCGCCGCCTCTCCTCTCCTCTCGTCCCCGATCTGGACCTCCCAAGGCTTGCCGGCCATTGTCTACCACCACCGCGGCCACCGCCCATCCCGCGCCTCGCCAGCAAGTCCACGAGACGCACCGTCGACCTCTACCTCGACTATGCCTCGCCATCAAGCTTGGGAACGACCGCACGGTCGGGATCGAGCTCATCCCCATCTTCTCTGTCGCCGGTGACCGCCGTCGTCTCCGGCCACCTCTGCGCTCCTAAGTTGTCGCAGGCTTTTCGTAGCCAGCCGTGAGCTCCTCCCTTCCTCCATTCTTCTCCTCGCATCGCGTGGTTCTCCCTAGCTAGCTCGTCGCCGTTGCCGTGACCTCGCCGCCGTAGATCACCTCACCGTCGTGGCCACCGTGGCCCGAGCTCGCGTCCGAGCTCGTAGCCGAGCTCCTGGGGCTCGTAGGATCCCAACTATGCTCTTCGCATCGCTTGTCGCGCCCCACATCGCCGTAGCCACCGACGCCCTATTCCGGCGTCCGCCGCCGACGACCTAGCGCTCGACACCATCTGTTTTAGCTCGCACTAAGGCCACATATCGACGCGGGACGTTGTTCCCGTTCGAACACGACCAACCGCCGTCGATTTGGTCGCGGGACGACGAAACCCGAGTCCCTCCCGCACGCGCCGCCGCGTTTTGGGTCGCCGGAGCAGTCTCCGGCGCCGTCGCCGACATGGCCTGGCAGATGGGCCATCTGTGCCACTGACGCTGGGCCCCACGGGTCCCCGTTGACTGGTTTGACCACCAACATGTCGACTTCGCACTCGACCCAATCGACATGCGGGCCTCGCTAGCTTAAACGCTTTTAAAATAAATAAATCTGCTAATTAAAATCTATGAATTAATTAGTAATTAGTTAGTCATCGACACCGTGGGGCCCGCCTCTAATTAGCTCGATTAGATTAGTTTAATCCATCATTAAGCATACGATGGATGACATGTGGGCGCCACCTGTCTCGGGTTTGATCGGTCACCGACCGGTTGATTGGCCGACGCCAAGATTGCATCATGCTGACGTCATATTCATTTTCTGTTAATATGAATAATTCTAGAATATGGTTTAATCTTTGAAAATTCATAGAAATTAAACTGTAACTCGGATGAAAATGTTTTCTATATGAAAGTTGCTCAGAAAAATCCAACGAATCCGAATACGCGGTCCATTCATCTGTCACATGCCTCTAGCATGCTGAACATGGAACATTCCCCCTCCGGTCATTTGTTTGACACGGGTCCGGAACCGGGAATACATTCCTGCTGAATCCCCTTCACCTTTATCGTAGCCTTACGTTAGGTCACACCCGCACAAAGATATTGCCACGTTATGCTTTGTGATGCTATGTTTGCTTTATATTTACTGCTTTCTTCCCCTCTTCTCTCCTAGAGACCCCGAGACCGATGTCGCTTCGTGATCGACTCACGCCGACGACCCCTCCTTGCCGTGAGCAACCAAGCAAGCCCCCTTTGATCATCCCGATATAGCCCATTCCATTCTCTCATGCTTGCATTAGATTTTGCTACTGTTATTGTTTGCTCCTATTCGATGCATAGCCCGCTTTTGTATCTACTGTTGTACCTTACCGCTTATCCTAAATCGCTTAGTATAGGTCGGTTAGTGATCCATCGCTGACCCCCACTTTGTCCCGATCGCCTACCGGATTATCGAAGACCCGATCAACGGGATCGAAGACCAGGCCCCGGCACCGCACATCACTTTCCCCTTAGTTGCTCGACAATACTGGGTTACTATCGAGTACCGAGGGTGAGACCTCATCAGTACTTCTGATGTTAACCCTGTAGTGTAGCTATTCGGTCGTGGTCATCGAGGGTGATTTCCTCTTTAACCACTTCGGTACGACTCTGCCGTGCAACCCTCAAGTGTGGACCTCGAGGGTGAATCCTCTTACGTTCACCTTGATGATTACATCGAGTGGAATTCACCGGGGTGATTCCTCGGCTTTCCCTTGATGTTTAGACACACGCTTACTATGCTTACTATGACTTTACACCGAGCCATGTTACTAAAGACGGTCGACCACGAGGGGTACCCGTGAGCTTAATTGCGAGTGATGTGGAGTCGGGTTGACTCGGAGGGTGCCCGCGAGATAATTACGAGGCATGGCCGGCATTCTTAGCCCTTGCCGCAAGTCCTCGAGACGGGCAACGGGTCACATCTTCGTGAGTCTCGCTTGTTACCGCGTTCCCTAATCCACTATGATTTGGATATTTGATCCGAGGGGCCTCGCCCGATAGCACTAACCATCACGTGGGCATAGTATGGGCGTTCAAGGCCAGATGCATCACCTGAAGTCTAATAGACGCCACGTCGAGCGGCGCTGGCCGGGTTGGACTGCTAAGCGCCGCCTTTGTTGAAGGAGGTAGTTAGGTCTGCTCACCGCCGCCTCACAACGCAAGTGGAGTTCCCGGGAGATGGCCCATGACCCTCTGGGGCATAGGTTTAGTCCGCGTGCTGGCCTCTATTAAGCCTAGGTTGGGTTGCGGCGTATTGTTTGTCCGAGGCCGGGCATGACCCAGGAAAGTGTGTCCGGCCGGAGTTAATCGAGCGTGGTGGGTAAGTTGGTGCACCCCTGCAGGGAAGAAAACATCTATCGATAGCCTGTCCTACGGTAACGGACACTTGGAGTTGTATCCCGATTGATACAACTAGAACTGGATACTTGTGATGAGAATTGGATGGTGATGAGAAATGGATTGTGATGATAACTGGATAGTATGGCTCTGGGATTTCTTTCTCACAGGGAGTCGAGAAAGGATCTCCGGCCGAGGTTGATAACACTACTACTACTTTACTTTATGCTACTCTACTCCTTCTGGTTGCTGCAAGATTGTGGTTTCCAAAAGATGCTAGTCTTCGATAGGACTAGGCCTTCTCTCTATTCTGGCATTTCTGCCAAATCCACATATACTGACCTTCCTTTGATAATGTTGCATATGTAGTGTAGGTCCTTGCTTGCAGTACTTTGGATGAGTACTCACGGTTGCTTTGCTTCCCTTGTCCCCTTCTTTCTTCTTTTCCGGTTGTCGCAACGGATGGTGGAGCCCAGGATCCGCATTTACACCACCGGCGACTACTACTACCCCGAGGGTACCTACTACTACGTGGAGACCGCCGACGACCAGGAGTAGTTAGGAGGCTCCCAGGCAGGAGGCTTTGCCTTTTCGATCGTTGTTGCTTTTGTGCTAGCCTTCTTAAGGCAAACTTGCTTAACTTATGTTTGTACTCAGATATTGTTGCTTCGGCCCGACTCTTGTGTATTCGAGCTTATGTATTCGAGCCCTCGAGGCCCCTGGCTTGTAATATAAAGCTTGTATTATTTTAATTTGTGTCTAGAGTTGTGTTGTGACATCTTCCCGTGAGTCCTTGATCTTGATCGTACACATTTGCGTGCATGATTAGTGTACGATTGAATCGAGGGCGTCACAACATCATAAGCTTGCAAGCAAACGACTAAGGAGTTAGTCACGAGGTGATGTATTACAGAATGAGTAAAGAGACTTGCCGGTAACGAGATTGAACAAGGTATAAAGATACCGAGGATCAAATCTCGGGCAAGTAACATTCCGATGGACAAAGGGAATTACGTATGTTGCAATCACGGTTCGATCGATAAAGATCTTCGTAGAATATGTAGGAGCCAATATGCATCCAGGTTCCGCTGTTGGTTATTGACCAGAGAGGTGTCTCGGTCATGTCTACATAGCTCTCAAACCCGTAGGGTCCTCACGCTTAAGGTTCGATGATGACATAGTATTATATGAGTTATGTGATTTGGTGACCGAATGTTGTTCGGATTCCCGGATGAGATCACGGACATGACGAGGAGTCTCTAAATGGTCGAGAGGTAAAGATTGATATATAGGACGATGGTATTCGGACACCTGAAGTGTTTCGGGGGGTACTGGGTACTTATCGGGTCACCGAAGGGGTTTCTGGCACCCCCGGCAAAAGATATGGGCCTTATGGGCCAAGAGGGGAAACGCACCAGCCACAAGGGGCTGTTGCGCCCCCCATATGGGCCAGCTAGGAGGAGAAGGAAAGAGGGGAAGGGAAAGGAAAGAGTGGAATAGGATTCCCCCTTCCTCCCCCCCCCCTCTTTCCTTCCCCCTCCGACAAACATGGCAGGGGGGCGGCCAAGGGCTGGAGCCCAAGTAGGATCCGGACCTACTTGGGGCGCCCCCTTGCTTCTCCCCTCTCGCTCCCACCTATATATAGGAGTGGGGGGCGCCTAGCACACACCAGACAATTGCCTAGCCGTGCGTGGCGCCCCTTGATACGTCCATTTTGCATCATGCTTTTATATCGATATTTACTGTATTATGGGCTGTTACTACACATTATGTCACAGTACGTATGCCTTTTCTCTCTTATTTTACAAGGTTTACATGAAGAGGAAGAATGCCGGCAGCTGGAATTCTGGGCTGGAAAAGGAGCAAATATTAGAGACCTATTCTACACAACTCCAAAATTCCTGAAACACCACGGAAGTCAGTTTTGGAATATATTAAAAATATTATTAAGAAAGCACCGGAGGGGCCACACCACATCCCACGAGGGTGGGGGCGCGCCCCCTGCCTCGTGGGCCCCCTGGTAGGCCTCTGGTGCCCATCTTTGGCTATATGAGGTCTTTCGACCTGGAAAAGTCAGAAGGAAGCTTTCGGGACGAAGCGCCGCCCTCTCGAGGCAGAACCTGGCGAAACCAATCTAGGGCTCCCATGAGCTGTTCTCGGGGAAACATCCCTTCGGAGGGGGAAATCATCACCATCGTCATCACCATCGATCCTCTCATCGGGAGGGGTCAATCTCCATCAACATCTTAACCGGCACCATCTCCTCTCAAACCCTAGTTCATCTCTTGTACCCGATCTTTGTCTCAAAACCTCGGTGGTACTGTGGGTTGCTAGTAGTGTTGATTACTCCTTGTAGTTGATGCTAGTTGGTTTATTCGGTGGAAGATCATATGTTCAGATCCTTTATGCATATTAATACCCCTCTGATTATGACCATGAATATGATTTGTGAGTAGTTACGTTTGTTCCTGAGGACATGGGAGAAGTCTTGCTATAAGTACTCATGTGAATTTGGTATTCGTTCGATATTTTGATGAGATGTATGTTGTCTTTCCTATAGTGCTGTTATGTGAACGTCGACTACATGACACTTCACCATTATTTGGGCCTAGAGGAAGGCATTGGGAAGTAATAAGTAGATGATGGGTTGCTAGAGTGATGAAGCTTAAACCCTAGTTTATGCGTTGTTTCGTAAGGGGCTGATTTGGATCCACATGTTTCATGCTATGGTTAGGTTTACCTTAATACTTCTTTTGTATTTGCGGATGCTTGCAATAGGGGTTAATCATAAGTGGGATGCTTGTCCAACGAAGGGCAGTATCCAAGCACTGGTCCACCCACATATCAGATTATCAAAGTAACGAACGCGGATCATATGAGCATGATGAAAACTAGCTTGACGATAATCCCCATGTGTCCTCGGGAGCGTTTTCCTTTATATAAGAGTTTTTCCAGGCTTGTCCTTTGCTACAAAAAGGATTGGGCCACCTTGCTTCACCTTGTTTACTTTTGTTACTTGTTACCCGTTACAAATTACCTTATCACAAAACTATCTGTTACCGATAATTTCAGTGCTTGCAGAGAATACCTTACTGAAAACCGCTTATCATTTCCTTCTGCTCCTCATTGGGTTCGACACTCTTACTTATCGAAAGGACTACGATAGATCCCCTATACTTGTGGGTCATCACCCCCCTCCACCGTTTGCACCCCCAGTCATGGCGAAGCCCTGCGGTAATCACTTCACCATCACCGTCACCACGCCATCGTGCTGATGGAACTCATATACTACCTCAACGTCTTGCTGGATCAAGAAGGCGAGGGACGTCACCGAGATGAACGTGTGCAGAAAACGGAGCTGTCGTGCGTTTGGTACTTGATCTGTTGAAGCGCGAAGAAGTTCGACTACATCAACAACATTGTGAAACGCTTCCGCTTACGGTCTACGAGGCTACATAGACACACTCTCCCCCTCGTTACTATGCATCTCCATGGATAGATCATTGCGTGTGCATAGATTGTTTTTTCCATGCAACGATTCCCAACACCTATATAATGCAAGCAACACAAGCAAGCAAGAGATAATACATAAGGAAAGCTTGCACAAAGTAAAGGTAAGAAATAACCACAAGTGGAGCCGGTGGATATGAGGATGTGTTACCGAAGTTCCTTCCCTTTGATGGGAAGTACATCTCTGTTGGAGCGGTGTGGAGGAACAGTGATCCCCAAGAAGCCACTAGGGCCACCATATTATCCTCACGCCCTCACACAATGCGAGATGCCATGATTCCACTAGTGGTGCCCTTGAAGGCGGCGACCGAAACTTCACAAACAAGGTTGGGGCAATCTCCACAACTTAATTGGAGGCTCCCAACAGCACCAAGAAGCTTCACCACAATGGAATGTGGCTCTGAGGTGACCTCAACCGTCTAGGGTGCTCAAACACCAAAGAGTAACAAGATCCGCAAGGGATTAGTGGGGGAAATCAAATTTCTCTTGGTGGAAGTGTAGATCGGGGCCTTCTCAACCAATCGCTAGAAAATCAACAAGTTTGATTGGCTAGGGAGAGATTTCGGGCAAAAAAGAGCTTTGGAGCAACAATGGAGTTTGGGGGAGGAAGAGATAAGTCTTCTTGGAGAAGAAGTCCCCCTTTTATAGTGGGGAACAAATCGAACCGTTATGCTCTTCTCAGCCTGCACACAAGCGGTACTACCGCTCTAGGAGCGGTACTATCGCTTCCTACAAGAAGTCAAGGGGCGGTACTACCGCCTACAGGCAGTACTACCGCCTATACCACCGCTCCTACTCCCGCTCATCCTCCAGGTTCAAAAAGGTAGCACGGTAGAGACCTGGAGGTACTACCGTAAAACCCAACACGAAAAGTCGAGACCATAGCTATGAGTGGTAGTACGATCGGAACTAGCAGCAGTAGTACCGCTGCTGCCCGCGGTACTACCGCTTGCAGCTCTCCACCACTACTTCAGCATGATAGATGGAAAACTCCAAGGAAGCAGAAAGTGGCGATGGGTGCAATATGAGTGTGTACGTGATGATTCCACCCAATCCTTTCCGAACCGGACCCCCTCTTGATAGTACGGTTTTCCCTACGACTCAAGTCCACCAAAAAAGAAACGCAGGAAAGAAAACCGTCTTCACTTTGAAACTCCGAGGGGCATGACTCATCTTGTGACATATGCTTGATGGTCTGAAATGCTCAATGCACATGATTAGTCCACAAACACATTGTCATCAATCACCAAAACTACTTAGTGAGAAACATGCCCTAACAATCTGCCCCTTTTTGGTGGATTGGTGACAACATGGGATTTGCACCAAAGATAAATCAATGAGGCGTGCAAACCCACAGATGTACAAAATATAGACGGTCTCCCCCTAGATGCGTGCACTACTTTAGATATGCTTTTGGAATGCAAAGTACACATGTTTAGGATCCACACTCCCCCTATATTTTATAGACCAAGCAATACTTGCAAGAAACATAATAAGCAAGATAGCAGGTAAATAACAACATAATAACATGTGAGCATACGGATAAGGGCATAACCATAATATACATCTCACATGAACTACTCGACATAATAGATAGAGATAGGGTAGCACATATGTTTTACACCGTATGGTCTCAAACTCATAAGTCAGGCACAAACCAAAGCAATTAAAATAGTTTGAGAGAGGAAAGTAACAACAGATAAGAGGACACACACTCGACACACGACACAACAAATCCCTAAACTCTCCCCCCCTTTGGCATTGAGACACCAAAAGGGCAGAGAGTACACCTAAGAACGAAGGTGATAGCAGTACTCCACGACATCACCAATCATGCTCCTCCTCCTCCTCAGACTCCTCTGCAGCAGGTGGTGGACCTCCAGTTCCCTCATCAGAACCAGTCCACGACCAGTGCACTCTGACCCAGGCATCCTCATCAGTGATCCTATCCTCGGAGCCACTAGAAACGTTGAGGCCAACCCTGCCTCTTGATGGCCTTGTAACGACTTCGGGCCTTCTTTGCATCCACATGAGCCTTGTACTGTCCCTTGGCCTTACTACTTCTTGAGCTTGTGTTGGTTTTTCCCTTGAAGAGGAAAGGGTGCTGCAGCAAAGTAGAGATAAGTATTTCCCTCAGTTAAGGTCCAAGGTATCAATCCAGTAGGAGAAGAACGCGCAAATCACCAATACCTGCACAAACAATCAAACAATTGCACCCAACGCGATAAAAGGGGTTGTCAATACCTTCACGGTCACTTGCAAAGGTGAGATCTGGTAGAGATAGATAAATAAAACTGAACAAAAGATAAAATATTTTTGGGTTTTTTGTTTATAGATCTGAAAGTAAAATATTGCAAAATAGTAGATCGGAAACTTATGTGATGGAAAATAGAGATGGGGGCCATAGGTTTCACTAGAGGCTTCTCTCATGAAGGCAAATAATATGGTGGGTGAACAAATTACTGTCGAGCAATTGATAGAAAAGCGCAAAGTTATGACGGTATCCAAGGCAATAAATATGTAATATAGGCATCACGTCCGTGTCAAGTAGACCGACTCCTGCCTGCATCTACTACTATTACCCCACACATCGACCGCTATCCAGCATGCATCTACAGTATTAAGTTCATAAAGAACGGAGTAACGCCTTAATTAAGATGACATGATGTAGATGAATAAACTCAAGCAATATGATGTAAACCCCATATTTTTATCCTCGATGGCAACAATTCAATACGTGTCTCGCTACCCCTACTTTGTCACTGGGTGAAATCACGCAAGCTTGAACCCAAACCTAAGCACCTCTCCCATTGCAAGAAAAACCAATCTAGTCAGCCAAACCAAACCGATAGTTTGAAGAGAAATACAAAGATATCAAATCATGCATATAAGAATTTAGAGAAGATTCAAATAATATTCATAGATAAGCTGATCATAGATCCACAATTCATCGGATCTCGACAAACACACCACAAAAGAAGATTACATCGGATAGATCTCCAAGAACATCGAGGAGAACATGGTATTGAGAATCAAAGAGAGAGAAGAAGCCATCTAGGTACTAGCTATGGACCCGTAGGTCTCAGGAAAACTACTCATGCTTCATTGGGAGGGCAATAGAGTTGATGTAGATGGCCTCCGTGATCGAATCCCCCTTGGGCAGGATGCCGGAAAAGACCCCAAGATGGGATCTCACGGGAACATAAGGTTGCAGAGGTGGAAAAGTGTTTTCGTGGATTCTTCTGGTGGTTTGTGAATATATGTGAATATATAGGAGGCAGAACTAGGTCAGGGGGGTCACGAGGGGCCCACAAGGTAGGGTGGTGCGTCCTACCCCCTGGGCGCACCCTCCACCCTTGTCGCCACCTCATGGCTCTTCTGACTTGAACTCCAAGTCTCCTGGGTGTCTTCTGGTCCAAGAAAAATCATCGTGAAGTTTCATTCCGTTTGGTATTCCTTTTCTGCGAAGTTCAAAAACAAGGAAAAAACAGAAACTGGCACTGGGCTCTAGGTTAATAGGTTAGTCCCAAAAATAATATAAAATAGCATATTAAGGCATATAAAACAACCAAAATAGATAATATAATAGCATGGAACAATCAAAAATTATAGATACGTTGGAGACGTATCAAGCATCCCCAAGCTTAATTCCTGCTCGTCCGTGAGTAGGTAAATGGTAAAAACAGAATTTTTGATGTGCAATGCTACCTAACATATTTATCCATGTAATTTTCTTTATTGTGGCATGAATGTTCAGATCCATGAGATTCAAAACAAAAGATTAATATTGACATAAAAACGATAATACTTCAAGCATACTAACAAAGCAATTATGTCTTCTCAAAATAACATGGCCAAAGAAAGCTTGTCCCTAGAAAATCATATAGTCTGGCTATGCTCCATTTTCAGCACAAAAAATATTCATATCATGCACAACCCCGATGACAAGCCAAGCAATTGTTTCATACTTTGGTGTTTTAAAACCTTTTTCAACTTTCACGCAATACATGAGCGTGAGCCATGGACATAACACTATAGGTGGAATAGAATATGGTGGTTGTGGAGAAGACAAAAATAAGGAGATATTCTCACATCAACTAGGCGTATTAACGGCCTATGGAGATGCCCGTCAATATATATCAATGTGAGTGAGTAGGGATTTACATGCAATGGATGCACTAGAGCTATAAGTATATGAAAGCTCAACAAAAGAAAACTAAGTGGGTGTGCATCCAACTTGCTTGCTCATGAAGACCTAGGGCAATTTGAGGAAGCCCATCGTTGGAATATACAAGCCAAGTTATATAATGAAACAAATTCCCACTAGTATATGAAAGTGACAACATAGGAGACTCTCTATCATGAAGACTGTGGTGCTACTTTGAAGCATAAGTCTGGAAAAAGGATAGTAACATTGCCCCTTCTCTCTTTTCTCTGTTTTTTGTTTGGCTTCTTTGGCCTCTTTTTTTGTTAGCTTCTTTGGCCTCTTTTATTTTCCTCACATAGGGCAATGTTCTAATAATGAAGATCATCACACTTTTATTTACTTACAACTCAAGAATTACAACTCGATACTTAGAAGAAAAAAATGACTCTATATGAATGCCTCTGGCGGTGTACCGGGATGTGCAACGACTCAAGAGTGACACGTATGAAAATTATGAATGGTGGCTTTGCCACAAATGCTATGTCAATTACATGATCATGCAAAGCAATATGAAATGATGAAGCATGTGATAATAAACGGAACGGCGGAAAGTTGCATGGCAATATACCTCGGAGTTTCTATGGAAATGCCATAATAGGTAGGTATGGTGGCTGTTTTGAGGAAGGGTAAAAGATGGTGGCTGTTTTGAGGAAGGGTAAAAGGTGGGTGTATGGCACCGGCAAAAGTTGCATGGTACTAGAGAGGCTAGCAATGGTGGAAGGGTGAGAGTGCGTATAATCCATGGACTCAACATTAGTCATAAGGAACTCACATACTTATTGCAAAAATCTACTAGTCATCAAAACAAAGTACTACGCGCATGCTACTAGGGGGATAGATTGGTAGGAAAATACCATCGCTCGTCCCCGACCGCCACTCATAAGGAAGACAATCAATAAATAAATCATGCTCCAACATCGTTACGTAACGGTTCACCATACGTGCATGCTACGGGAATCACAAACCTCAACACAAGTATTTCTCCAATCCACAATTACTCTAGCATGACTCTAATATCACCATCTTCATATCTCAAAACAATCATAAGGAATCAAACTTATCATAATATTCAATGCACTTTATATGAAAGTTTTTATTATATCACTCTTGGATGTCTGTCATATTAGGACTAAATTTATAACCAAAGAAAATTACCACGCTGTTTAAAGAGACTCTCAAAATAATATGAGTGAAGCATGAGAGTTCAACAATTTCTATAAAATAAAGCCACCGCCGTGCTCTAAAAAGATATAAGTGAAGCACTAGAGCAAAATTGCCTAGCTCAAAAGATATAAGTGAAGCTCATAGAGTATTCTAATAAATCACGATTCGGGCATGTCCCTTTCAAAAGGTGTGTACACCAAGGATGATTGTGGAAAATTAAAAAGTAAAGAATCATATCATACAAGACTCTCCAAGCAAACCACATATCATGTGGTGAATAAAAATATAACCTCAAGTAAAGTTACTGATAGACGAAGACGAAAGAGGGGATGCCATCCGGGGTCTCCCCAAGCTTAGGCTCTTGGTTGTCCTTGAATGTTACCTTGGGGTGCCTTGGGCATCCCCGAGCTTAGGCTCTTGCCACTCCTTATTCCATAGTCCATCAAATCTTTACCCAAAACTTGAAAACTTCACAACATAAAACTCAACAGAAAACTCATGAGATCCGTTAGTATAAGAAAATAAAATCACCACTTTTGGTAACGTTGTGAACTCATTATTTATTTATATTGGTGTAGTATCTATTGTATTCCGACTTTTCCATGGTTCATACCCCCCGATACTACCCATAGATTCATCAAAATAAGCAAACAACACATAGAAAACAGAATATGTCAAAAAACAGAACAGTCTCTAGCAATTTGTAACTCTCGAATACTTCTGTGACTCCAAAAATTCTAAAAAATTAGGACAACATAGGAAATTTGTATATCAATCTTGTTCGAAAAGAATCAGTAATTTAACGCGCTTCTGTTAAAAATGAGAATTATTTTACTGGGCGCAAAAGTTTCTGTTTTTCAGCAAGATCAAATCAACTGTCACCGTAAACCATCCCAAAGGTCTTACTTGGCACAAACACTAATTAAAACACAAAAACACATCTAAACAGAGGCTAGATTAATTATTTATCCAAAAACAGAAAAGAAAAATATTGGTTTGTCTCCCAACAAGCGCTTTTCTTTAAAGCCTTTTAGCTAGGCGTTGATAATTTTAATGATGCTCACATGAAAGACAAGAATTGAAGCATAAAGAGAGCATCATATAGCATGTGAAAAAGACATCTAAGTCTAACATACTTCCTATGCATAGGCATCTTATAGGCAAACAAATTATCAAGGCAAGCAAAAACTAGCATGCGCAAAGAAGAAGAAAGAAACATAACGAGAGGTAATTTAGTAGCATGAAGATTTCCATAGCCATATTTTCCTCTCTCATAATAATTGCATGTAGGATCATAATCAAATTCAACAATATAGCTATCACATAAAATAGTCTGTTCATGATCCACATGCACGCAAAGTTGACACTCTTCCAAAATAGTGGGATTGTCATAAAATAAAGTCATGACCTCTCCGAACCCACTTTTATCAAAAATCTCATAAGATTGAACATTATCCAAATATGTGGGATCTAAAGTTGACACTCTTCCAAACCCACTTTCAGTATTATTGCAAACATTATTAACATTATTATCAATCTCATATTCATAATGGGGCTTAAATAAATTTTCAAGATTATAAGAAGAATCACCCCAATCATGATCATTGCAACAAGTAGTGGACATAGCAAAACTAGCATCCCCCAAGCTTAGGGTTTTGCATATTATTAGCACAATTGACAATAATAGAATTTATAATAACATCATTGCAATCATGCCTTTCATTCAGGGAGCTATCGTGAATCACTTCATAAATTTCTTCTTTTAACACTTTATCACAATTTTCAGATTCACGAATCTCAAGCAAAACTTCATAAAGATAATCTAGTGCACAAAACTCACTAGCAATTGGTTCATCATAATTGGATCTCTTAAAAAGAATAGCAAGTGGATGAGGATCCATAAACTCTTTGCTTCTGATTTTCAATAAACACACAATTATACCAAGCGAATGAGCAAACAAACAAAGTAAGACATAAGGGAAAACGAAAATACGAACGGAAGAAGGGCGAATAAAAAGGCAAATCTTTTCAAAAATCATTTTAGAAGTGGGGGAGAGGAAAACGAGACGTATAATGTAATGCAAGAGATGAGAGTTTTATGATGGGTACTTGGTAGGCTTTATGTAGATCTCCTCGACAATGTTACCAAAAATTGGCAAGTTGACTGGAGACTAATCTTGACATGGCGTAGATCTCCCTGGCAACGGCGCCAAAAATTATTCCTGCTACTTCTTAAGCTTGTGTTGGTTTTTCCCTTGAAGAGGAAATGGTGATGCAACAAAGTAGAGATAAGTATTCCCCTCAGTTAAGAACCAAGGTATCAATCCAGTAGGAGAAGAACATGCACAAACAATCAAACACTTCAACCAACGCAATAAAGGGGTTGTCAATCCCTTCACGGTCACTTGCAAAGGTGAGATCTGATAGATATAGATAAATAAAACTAAACAAAATATAAAATATTTTTGGGTTTTTGTTTATAGATATGAAAGTTAAAGATTGCAAAATAGTAGATCAGAAACTTATATGATGGAAAATAGACCCGAGGGGCATAGGTTTCACTAGAGGCTTCTCTCATGAAGGCAAATAATACGGTGGGTGAACAAATTACTGGGCGAGCAATTGATAGAAAAGCGCAAAGTTATGACGATATCCAAGGCAATAATTATGTAATATAGGCATCACGTCCGTGTCAAGTAGACCAACTCCTGCCTGCATCTACTACTATTACTCCACACATCGACCGCTATCCAACATGCATCTAGAGTATTAAGTTCATAAAGAACGAGTAACGCCTGTAAGTAAGATGACATGATGTAGAGGAATAAACTCAAGCAATATGATGTAAACCCCATCTTTTTATCCTCGATGACAACAATTCAATACGTGTCTCGCTACCCCTACTTTGTCACTGGGTGAAATCACGCAAGATTGAACCAAAAGCTAAGCACCCATCCCATTGCAAGAAAAACAATCTAGTTGGCCAAATCAAACCGATAGTTCGGAGAGAAACACAAAGATATCAAATCATGCATATAAGAATTCAGATAAGATTCAAATAATATTCATAGATAAGTTGATCATAAATCCACAATTCATTGGATCTTGACAAACACACCGCAAAAGAAGATTACATCAGATAGATCTCCAAGAACATCGAGGAGAACATGGTATTGAGAATCAAAGAGAGAGAAGAAGCCATCTAGATACTATTTATGAACACGTAGGTCTGAGGTAAACTACTCACGCTTCATCGGAAGGGCAGTATAGTTGATGTAGATGCCCTCCGCGATCAAATCCCCTCCGGCAGGATGCCGGAAAAGGCCCCAAGATGGGATCTCACGGGAACAGAAGGTTGTAGCGGTGGAAAAGTGTTTTTCGTGGATTCTTCTGGTGGTTTGGGAATATGTGTGAATATATAGGAGGCAGAGCTAGGTTAGGGGGGTCACGAGGGGCCCACAAGGTAGGGGGCGCACCCTCCACCCTTGTCGCCGCCTCGTGGATCTTCTGACTTGAACTCCAAGTCTCCTGGGTGTCTTATGGTCCAAGAAAAATCATCGTGAAGTTTATTCCGTTTGGAATCCGTTTGGTATTCCTTTTCCGTGAAGCTAAAAACAAGGAAAAAACAGAAATTGGCACTGTGCTCTAGGTTAATAGGTTAGTCCCAAAAATAATATAAAATACCATATTAATGCATATAAAACATCCAAAACAGATAATATAACAACATGGAACAATCAAAAAATATAGATACGTTGGAGACGTATCAGCCTGGAGGCAGAATAGCTTCTCCATCTTCTGCTTGAGCTTCTTAGCCAAAGAGGGCTCCTTTGACGGTGGCTCATAGTCCAGCTCATCATCACCATCATCAGACCTGACAGTGTCTAGCTCTGGTGGATGCTACGTCTTGAGAGTGCGTTGGTTTTCCCCGAAGAGGAGAGGATGATGCAGCACAGTAGCGTAAGTATTTCCCTCAGTTTTTGAGAACCAAGGTATCAATCCAGTAGGAGGCCACGTACAAGTCCCTCGTGCACGCACAAAGCGATAGCTACTGCAACTAACGCGATTAGGGGTTGTCAATCCCTTCACGGTCACTTACGAGAGTGAGATCTGATAGAGATAATATTTTTGGTATTTTTGGTATAAAGATGCAAAGTAAAAGGCAAAGTACAAACAAAGCAAGTATAAAAGTGATGGAGATTGATATGATGAGAATAGACCCGGGGGCCATATGTTTCACTATTGGCTTCTCTCAAGAGCATAAGTATTCTACGGTGGGTGAACAAATTACTGTTGAGCAATTGACAGAATTGAGCATAGTTATGAGTATATCTAAGTATGATAATGTATATAGGCATCGATTCTTCATCTACTACTATTACTCCACTCATCGACCGCTATCCAGCATGCATCTAGAGTATTAAGTTAAAAACAGAGTAACGCCTTAAGCAAGATGACATGATGTAGAGGAATAAATTCATGCAATATGATAAATACCCCATCTTGTTATCCTCGATGGCAACAATACAATACGTGCCTTGCAACCCTTTACATCCTTTGGGTAAGGACACCGCAAGATTGAACCCAAAGCCATGCACTTCTCCCATTGCAAGAACTACCAATCTAGTTGGCCAAACCAAACGGATAATTCAAGAGACTTGCAAAGATAACTCAATCATACATAAAAGAATTCAGAGAAGATTCAAATATTATTCATAGATAAAATTTGGATCATAAACCCATAATTCATCGGTCTCAACAAACACACCGCAAAAAGAAGATTACATCGAATAGATCTCCACGAGAGAGGGAAGAACATTGTATTGAGATCCAAAAGAGAGAAGAAGCCATCTAGCTACTAGCTATGGACCCAAGGTCCGAAATAAACTACTCACACTTCATCGGAGAGGCTATGGTGTTGATGTAGAAACATCACGCCTAAGAATCGACCCTATCACGAAGAAGGAACTCGAAGGTCCCACCAAGGATAGAAAGCGCATCTTGAAGACGCTTTAAGGTGGATATCATTATGTCAACATTACATAATAGTGGGGATACATCCAAAACATACAATGTCACATGAATACAACATCATCTTACATAAGATCAACATCCGACTACGGATGAAACACAAACGAAACTCAAACAACATCCACCACCTTTAGCCCAGTGCCGACCGGAACCTATCCCCGATCGAAGAAGCGAAGAAGAACTCCAAAACAAGCAAACATCGCTCTCGGCGTCATGATCATCGCATAACCTCGTACACTGCAATCGTTGTTGTAGTAATCTATGAGCCACGAGGACTCAAAGAATCCCATTACCATGGGTATCAAGACTAGCAAAGCTTAATGGGTAAGGAAGGGGGTAAAGTGGTGAGGTTGCGGCTGACTAAGCATGTATGGTGGCTAACATACGCAAATAAGAGCGAGAAGAGAGGCAAAGCCGTGATCGTCAACTAGTAATGATCAAGAAGTGATCCTGAACTCCTACTTACGTCAATCATAACCCAAGAAACCGTGTTCTCCTCTCGATCAACCCCGAAAAGAGACAATCACGGTTATGCACGCAGTTGGTGTATTTTAGAAGAGTTTACTTCAAGTTAACTACAACCGGATATTAACAAATTCCCATCTGCCACATAACCACGGGCACGGCTTTCGAAAGTTTATACCCTGCAGGGGTGTCCCAACTTAGCCCATGATAAGCTCTCGCGATCTACGAAGGATATTCCTTCTCCCGGGAAGACCCGATCAGACTCGGAATCCCAGTTACAAGACATTTCGATAATGGTAAAAACAAGACCAAAGAAAGCCGCTGATGTCTTAACAATCCCGATAGGATTCACGTACCTCGTTCTCGTGGCACTGCCGGATAAGTCAAGCTACGAGTAAAACCAATCCGCGAGTTTCCCCATGGTGGCCCCGCAGTTGTTTCAGTTCGGACCAACACTCGAAGGAGCACTGGCCGGGGGGGGGGCTAAAATAAAGATGACCCTCGGGCTCCGAAAACCCGAGGGAAAAAAGGGCATAGGTGAGGCAAATGGTGAAACCAATGTTGGGCCTTGCTGGAAGAGTCTTATTCAAAGCGAACTGTCAAGGAGGTCCCATAAATCACCCAACCGCGTTAGGGGTGCAAAATCCGGGAACATAATACCGATATGACGAAAACTAGGGCGGCAAGAGTGGAACAAAACACCAAGCATAAGGCCGAGCCTTCCACCCTTTACCAAGTATATAGATGCATTAATAATATAAGAGGTATTGTGATAACCCAACATAAACATAATCCAACATGGAGCAATCTTCATCTTCACCTGCAACTAGCAACGCTATAAGAGGGCTGAGCAAAAGCGGTAACATAGCCAAGCAACGGTTTGCTAGGAAGGGTGACAAAGGTTAGAGGTTCATGGCAATTTGGGAGGCTTGATAAGCAAGTGGTAGGTAACGCAGCATAGCGATAGAACGAAGTAACTAGCATAGCAATGATAGTAATGAGATCCAAGGTGACGATCATCTTGCCTGAAATCCCGCTAGGAAGAAGAACGAGTCCATGAAGAAGATAAGCCACGAAGATGAACCAAGCATAGACGAACGAATCCTCACGATCATAGCAAGCAGGAACTATCGAGAAGAAGCACAACCGGAAAGAAGCAAACAACATAGTAAACACACAAGCATAAACATGGCATGATGCTCAACCAAGTATGATGCATGTCTGGTCTAATGAGGCATGACATGGCAAAGTGCAACAAACAATACTACAAGTTAAGTGGAGCTCAATATGCAACGAGTTGCATATCGATTTAAAACACCTACATTCGAAAGTTATTTAGTTCGCTCACGTTTAGGTACACAACAATATTAAATATTGTTAAACATGACAAGAGGTGAAGCATAAGTAAACTAACTATTTAGGCAAGTTTAAATGAGGCCGGAAACCACAAACAACAATTCCGAAAAATCCTCATGTCCATATTTTGAATTAGCTACTGTTCTGCCCTAAACCATATTTTAATGTTATTAAACAGAAAAACAAAGTGCACCACGTTAAACTAGGCATTTTTCCACCACATTTACATATAAAGTTTATTTAAAACCGAGTTACGGTTATTTAGTTATGAAATAAATCATTTTAACATGACATTTGAGCAAATTTAAACAAACAGCAAGTTAAACATTTTAAGATGGATGAAAAAGGCATATTATGAAAGTACGTGAAAAACGGAGCATATTACATATATAGTTTATTTAATTCTGATGCATGGTTTGTGAATTATTGATGCATGAACATTAAGGGGGTTTCTGAAAATGTGCAGTTTTCTGGATAATAGCTAAATTCGCAGAAAGGAAAAAAACATGACACGGACCGAATCTGCTAGCCCAACAGTGCACAGGGGCTGGGGGCTTTCTCACCATGGGCTAAGGCCCGATTTGGTGGAGGCAGCAGGCCGGCGGGGCAAGCGGGCCGGCTGGATCTGGGAGGCTGCTGGTGACGCTGGGCCTGGACGCGGATCTGAAGGCGCGCTGGTCAACGGGGCAGCGACCAGGCGCGGGGTGGTCGCGGTCAACGCGAGCGAGGAGCGGGACGAGGCGCTGGTCGTCGTTGTTCTCGTTCGAAGCAGGGGAAGCAGGGCGATGCAGAGGAGGCGAGCAGGGCGCCGGTGGCCAGGGACGGGGCCCAGCCGGCGGGATCCGGCCGGAACGGTCAAGGGCGGCGGAGGAAAACGGTGGCTTGGCGTCCAGATCGACTGGCCTCCTGGCTGTTACAGACAGAGGCGAGGTAGGCAGCAAGTCGAGGGACTTGGCGGCCCGGCGATGGAACGGCGCGGGAATGGAGGCAGCGACGGCGAGGCCTTGAGGTGGAGCAGAGGCGAGGTCTTGGCGCTGCGGAGCTTGCTGCCGGCGAGGCACGAGGAGGGGAAGCAGAGAAGGCCGCGGGCTCGTGGAAGAAGATGGTGGCGGCATGAGGAGTCTCCCATCGTAGATCAAGGGCGTCAGGCGGCGCTCCGGTTCCTGTGGAGAAAAGGCAGGGAGATGAGACGGGAGGGAGAAAGGAAGAAGAAAGGAGAGACAGGGAAGGAGAGGAAGCCGGCGGTGCTCATCTGCTGCTGCTGCTTGGTTTGTCGGCGACCATCGCGCTAGGTGGGGCATGGAGGAGCTCCTCTCCTCCGGATCGAACAGGGGAGAGAAGGCAGCGGGGCGCTGGTTGCTCGAGAAGAGGTGGCCATGGATCGAGAGGAGGAGGTGGTTGGCCCGGTGGATCGAAGAGAGGCCGGGGTCGGGGAGACGGAGCTCGGGCTCCTGTTGGTGGGTGGAGGAAAACAAGGAGAAGGGGATCCCGAGGTGGGATTTGAGTGCGGCGGCGGCGACTAGGAGGATGGGACAGCTCTCCTCAAATTTAGGGTTGAGTCAGTTTATATAGACTGGATTTTGAGTAGGGGTTATCTCGTCCCTCCGATCGTAATCGAAAGGTCGAGAAATATATAGGCTAGGGAGTTTAAATAAGAAAACGGAGATGTTTTATAGATGTTTGTGGATGATCCAGACTCATCGATCACGACCGACCGGTCGAATGCAGGTAAGTTCGGACACGCACACGAGGTCTTCTTGTTGTGAAGAGAGGTTAGGTGGTCATGGTCAAAAGGGAAGCGAAACCCGAATGGCCACGGAACGGTCAACGAAAGCAAGGGGGACGCGGCAACTTCTTAACGGTGCAAGCTATCTGAAAACATGCAGATGCAATGCGCATGATGCTATTAGGTGAGATGCATGACATGAACAAAAATGCAAAACAAAAGACAAAAACCCAACCACGAAGGAAATAATATATCGCATCTCCGAAAAAGGCAAGAGTTGGAGTTACTAATATGGAAAGTTGTATCCGGGGCGTTACAACACTCCACCACTACGAGAGGATCTCGTCCCGAGATCTAGGATGGCGCCGGAGAGAAAACGGAAGAGGAAGAGAGGAGGTAAAACTAAGTTGCTTCTTCGACCAATGAGTGAAACCAAAGAACCTTGAGAGGTTGAAAAGTTGAAAGAAAGAACATAACAGAGTTGAACAAAATTGAGAGCACTACAGTAAAAAATAGAAACAAGGAACACCATGTGAACCTTGGAGGTTGCAAAGCTATGAATGACGAGTACAATGGACAAGAAGGAGTTGAAACCACTCTGGTTGAAACGAGATAAACAAGGAACAAGGCAATATCAAATACGGACAGCACTCCGGTTGAAAAGAGATGCAAGACTTGACAAAATGGGAAAAACTTGAAAAGAGGACACGACACTCCGGTTAAATGGATAAGCAAGAAAAGGAACATGATCTTTAAAAACGAGGTGATGCGTGAAAAGAGTAACATCACCATGCCTCCGGAAGAAAGAATAGAAGATAGATCATTGGAATAATAAAATGGAGAAGAAAATGCCAACTTCTGCCACAAATGATCTTGGAAGCACCCTTCCAAGAAGGTTAGAACGGAGTTGTTGGAAAACCAACAACGAAAGGATAAGCTTGTAGTGGGCTTATGGAAAAGACCTCAAAATTATGAGGTGAGCTTCTGCCACCAACGGAAACAAATGATTGGATTGATATCAACAAGGAGACGAGAAACTTATTTCACCGGAAGGACAAATGAAGAACTTGGATCATTTATAAGCACCATAAATAGCAACAATCCTTAGGGAAAGCTTTAGGTGAAATATAACCCAAGATAACTCCAATGAAGAGATTGGTGGATTTAAAATATCTCATTCTTGACAACATGTGAATCATGAAACGGGAACTCAAATTGTCAAGAATGACATAACACCACCTCAAATGATAAGGTAGAACGAATTGCACTTTGGAATGCAAGATGTAGATTACTTGAACTCCTAAAAACAAAACATGTGTTGAACATCATGTTTATTTTTAGAGTATAGCTTAAGGGTCATAACTTCAAGAGAAATCTTGAAGAACAAATCGAGAATGAAAGGAATCCTTGACGAACCATCATGTAGAGCCTCCATGAAGAACTCCGGTAATAAAAGGATGATAAAAAGAAAGAGAAGTTGAAAACACAAGGTGAAGCCTTGCGATGATTTAGATGGTGCTTCACGATGATGTAACCGACAAAACTTGGAACTCCGAAAAAAAGGAAAAGATGAAACACTAGAACCGTGAATTACTTCATCATGAACAATCTCCGGAAGAAAAGAATTGAATCACCTCGAGGAAATAAGAATAAGATTTATTATATGCTTATCCTTCATCAAATTAAATTGATGACAAGCAATGGATTTGGCATACTACTTATTCCCGTAGAAAGGATTAAGAGAGATATAGCGCAAATTTGAGAAGGTATTGATGGAACCACTGGTGGGATTAAAAAGAACGAAATAATTGATATGATAACTAAGGAAGTGAAATCTTGAACGAACCACCGTAAAAATTGCAAAAGAGAGTAGCAAGGGCACAATTCACCGGAAAGAATTTGAAAATGAATGAAGATACTTGAAGGGATTTAGAGACATGAGAACGAAGAGAACATGAACTGATTAGAGGATATTTGAACGATTCACCGATAAGATTTGGAGAACGATAGCTACACGCTGAGAACGAAGAATTATAACATGATGGCCTTCAGAGGAAAGAAATGGAAAAAACTCATGAAATGCTCCGGATGGGTGAAAAGAATTCCCATAACCGAAAACAATTATGAGAGGATGGCCTCAAACTTGAACTACACATCTTTGGAAGAACGAGTAAGGATTTAAGAGGAAATCTTCTTCGGTCTTCAAACGTTGAGATGGACGATGAGAAACACCATCAAAATTGTTGAGATACTCCGGGAGAATGAAAGCAGAGAGGTTTAGCCAGCAATGACAATGGTTTGAAATCGATCTTTGAAAAGCATTTGACTGATGAAAATTCATTCTTACGTCAAAATTTGAAAAATAATTTGAGAATAACTCCGGGAAAATTAGAAGAGTCAGGTAAGATCCTGGAAAAAGATCTGTGGGTTAGGGCCCACTCGGAAGAAACATCGTTGAAGGATTGCTTGAAATAAAGATTGCACCAGTAGAATTAAATGGCTTGAATGAGATAACAACCTCAAAATAACTTGAATGGATCTGGAATGAAAAGACGAGCCTTCTGAGATATCTTCAACACTCCAGAACAAATGAATAGCGAGAAGTGAATGATTAAGAGGTGCATCGGCAAGAGAAAGCATTTGCAACAAGGAAAGGAATATGATCAACATTGAAAGCTTGAGTTAAATCCACCGGAATGAATACGAGAATGAAGAATGATGAACTTGGAGTTGTTGAGCATCTTCACGGGAAATCACCGGATAAGAACATTGAAAGAAAAGAATGAAGAGACTCCCCACAAATAAAATGATACATGATTAAGAAATCTGAGTCCTTGAAGAAAAAGGGTGGGAGGGCGGGAAAACAAAGGCAACTTGGGGACGGATGAAACGAATACCGTTGAGAAAACTTAGAATTGATCTCGCAAATGTTGAGATGATCAGATCCACTTGAAGAGAAGCACGCCGGTTGGGAAAAGAATTAGCATGACGACCTCGATGATCAAGAAGGATTAGTATTCACATAGCAATATGAGAACACCGTTTAGGAAATATATGGATTCAACATTTGACTTCGAAGCAACTCGAATACCACAGATAAAACAAAACAAAGGATTGGCTTGATGAAATAAGCCGGAACAAATACATATGATAGAGATTTACCCAATCCCATATCAGGCATTTGTCGGAAAGATATTCTAGGAGCTACTTGAATTCCCACCTATAAACTCCCGAAACTTTCTGGTTATGCAATGCGGTGTTGGGGATCTGAGGGACATAAAATATATCACCCAAACTAACAATACCTAGATCCGACTATATCCATCCGTCAACACATAACCAAGAAAACTCCGAAATCGTGTACATCAACCTTGAAAAGCATCCGATTATACAAGCTATGGCAATACTCCCGAACTCCCGATCTTGGGTGGCATCGAGGTTATCTCACCAACAAGCGCATAAAAGAGATTTTCGATGTCGGCAAAACTCGTGTATTCAGAATCGCAACGATAAAATTGTGGCGACAACACCTCGGAGCTCAACTCCCGGACACCGCCACAACCCCTAAATGTCGAGGCACCAAGAACAATGTTCTCGTCACAAGACTATCGGAACAATCCCAAGATACCCGCGTGATCCTAAAAAAATTAGTGAAATTTGAGGAGAGGAATGACAAAACATCTACGTCAGGAGGCCTCACCAGAAGCGACAGAAGGGCCGAGGAGTAAAAAGAATCCTACTCTCCGATATATATAATCCTAAGACTCAAAATAGTTTTCTTCTAGACTCAACAACGACCAACAATCAAGGGGTCTCCTATGGTCGGTCGAGGCTCTGATACCAACTTGTGACGCTCAAGATGCGCTTCTATCCTTGGTGGGACCTTCGAGTTCCTTTAGGATAGGGTCGCATCTTGGGCGTGACAGAAGCCCTCCGTGGTGGATGCCCACTCCGGCGGAGCTCCGGAACAGGCCCCAAGATGGGATCTCGTGGATACAGGAAGTTGCGACGGTGGAATTAGGTTTTGGCTCTGCTCGATCGTTTGGGGGTATGTAGGTATATATAGGAGGAAGGAGTAAGTCGGTGGAGCATCGGGGGCCCACAAGGCGGCGCGCCCTAGGGGCGCCCCACCTCGTGACCGCCTCCGATGTTCCTTGGTGTAGGGTCCAAGTCTCTGGATCACGCTCGGTGAGAAAATCACGTTTAGAAGGTTTCATTCCGTTTGGACTCCGTTTGATATTCTGCTTTCTTGAAATCTTGAAAAAGGCAAAAAAACAGCAATTACAGGCTGGCCTCCGGTTAATAGGTTAGTCCCAAAAGTAAAAAGTGGAAAATAAAGCCCATTATAGTCCAAAACAATAGATAAAGTAGCATGGAGCAATCAAAAATTATAGATACGTCGGAGACGTATCAGCATCCCAAGCTTAATTTCCCGCCCTCGAGTAGGTAAATGATAAAAGAGAATTTTTGATGCGGAGTGATACTTTGGCATAATTTCAATGTAAATCTTCTTAATCATGGTATGAATATTCAGATCCGAAAGATTCAAGACAAAAGTTCATATTGACATAAAAATAATAATACCTCAAGTATACTAACTAAGCAATTATGTCTTCTCAAAATAACATGGCCAAAGAAAGTTATCCCTACAAAATCATATAGTCTGGCTATGCTCCATCTTCCCCACACAAAGTATTTAAATCATGCACAACCCCGATGACAAGCCAAGCAATTGTTTCATACTTTAACATTTTCAAAACTTTTTCAATCTTCACGCAATACATGAGCGTGAGCCATGGATATAGCACTATATGTGGAATAGAACGGTGGTTGTGGAGAAGATAAAAAAGGGAAGATAGTCTCACATCAACTAGGCGATCAACGGGCTATGGAGATGCCCATCAATAGATATCAATGTGAGTGAGTAGGGATTGCCATGCAACAGATGCACAAGAGCTATAAGTATATGAAAGCTCAACAAAAGAAACTAAGTGGGTGTGCATCCAACTCGCTTGCTCACGAAGACCTAGGGCATTTGAGGAAGCCCATCATTGGAATATACAAGCCAAGTTCTATAATGAAAGATTCCCACTAGTATATGAAAGTGACAAAATGAGAGACTCTCTATCATGAAGATCATGGTGCTACTTTGAAGCACAAGTGTGGTAAAAGGATAGTAACATTGTCCCTTCTCTCTTTTTCTCTCATTTTTTATTGGGCCTTTTCTCTTTTTTATGGCCTCTTTTTTTATATTTTTTCATCCGGAGTCTCATTCCGACTTGTGGGGAATCATAGTATCCATCATCCTTTCCTCACTTGGGACAATGCTCTAATAATGATGATCATCACACTTTTATTTTTCTTACAACTCAACAATTACAACTCGATACTTAGAACGAAATATGACTCTATATGAATGCCTCCGGCGGTGTACCGGGATATGCAATGAAACATGAGTGACATGTATGAAAGAATTATGAACAGTGGGTTTGCCACAAATACGATGTCAGCTACATGATCATGCTAGCAATATGACAATGATGGAGCGTGTCATAATAAACGAAATGGTGGAAAGTTGCATGGCAATATATCTCGGAATGGCTATGGAAATGCCATGATAGGTAGGTATGGTGGCTGTTTTGAGGAAGGTATATGGTGGGTGTATGATACCGGTGAAAGGTATGTGGTATTAGAGAGGCTAGCAATGGTGGAAGGATAGGAAAAGTGCGATAATCCATGGACTCAACATTAGTCATAAAGAACTCATATACTTATTGCAAAAATCTAGAAGTTATCAAAGCAAAGTATTACGGGCATGCTCCTAGGGGGATAGATTGGTAGGAAAAGACCATCGCTCGTCCCCGACCGCCACTCATAAGGAAGACAATAAATAAATAAATCATGCTCTGAGTTCATCACATAACGGTTCACCATACGTGCATGCTACGGGAATCACAAACTTTAACACAAGTATTCTTTGAATTCACAACTACTCAACTAGCATGACTCTAATATCATCATCTTAATATCTCAAAACAATTATCAAGCATCAAACTTATCTTAGTATTCAACGCACTCAAAAGAAAGTTTCACATATCCTGAATACCAAGTATATTAACATTAAGCAAATTACCATGCTATTAACGACTCTCAAAATAATCTAAGTGAAGCATGAGAGATCAAGTTTCTTTAAAACAAATCCACCACCGTGCTCTAAAAGATCTAAGTGAAGCACTAGAACAAAAATTATCACGCTCAAAAAGATATAAGTGAAGCACTATGAGCAAAACTATCAAGCTCAAAAGATATAAGTGAAGCACATAGAGTATTCTATCAAATTCAATTCATGTATGGCTCTCTCAAAAGGTGTGTACAGCAAGGATGATTTTGTTAAACTAACATGCAAATACGCAAATAATACAAGACGCTCCAAGCAAAACACATGTCATGTGGTGAATAAAAGTATAGCTCCAAGTAAATTACCGATGGAAGTGGATTTAAAGAGGGATGCCTTCCGGGCATCCCCAAGCTTTGACTTTTGGTGTCCTTGTATTATCTTGGGGTTCCATGGGAATCCCCAAGCTTCGGCTGTTGCCACTCCTTGTTCCATAATCCATCAAAAGAATTCACCCAAAACTTGAAAACTTCACAACACAAAACTCAATAGAAATCTTGTGAGCTCCGTTAGAGAAAGAAAACAAAAGACTACTTTAAGGTACTGTAATGAACTCATTCTTTATTTATATTGGTGTTAAACCTACTGTATTCCAACTTCTCTATGGATCATAAACTATTTTACTATCCATAGATTCATCAAAATAAGCAAACAACACACGCAAAACAGAATCTGTCAAAAACAGAACAGTCTGTAGTAATCTGTAACCAACGCAAACTTCTGGAACTCAAAAAATTCTAAAAATATTAGACGACCTGGAAAATTTGTTTATTGATCAGCAGAAATTGGAATCAATATTTTATCACGTTCTGGTGATTTTTAACAATTCGGGCACTGAGCACAAAGTTTCTGGAAATTACAGCAAGATCAAATAACTATTATCCAAGAAGATCAAATAGGTCTAGCTTGGCACAAACACTAATTAAAACGTAAAACCACATCTAAACAGAGCTAGATGGATTATTTATTCCTAAACAGAAACAAAAACAAAAAACATAAAGAAAATTGGGTTGCCTCCCAACAAGCGCTATCGTTTAACGCCCCTAGCTAGGCATTGAGAATTTTAATGATGCTCACATGAAAGACAAGAACTGAAGCACAAAGAGAGCATCATAAAACACGTGACAAACACATCTAAGTCTAACATACTTCCTATGCATAGGCATCTTATAGAAAAACAAATTATCAAGGCAAGCAAAAACTACCATATGCAAGAAGAAGAAAGAAACAATAGCAATCTCAACATAACGAGAGGTAATTTTGTAACATGAAAGTTTCTACAACCATATTTTCCTCTCTCATAATAATTATATGTAGGATCCTAAGCAAACTCAAAAATATAGCTATCACATAAAATTTTCACTACATGATCCACATGCATGCAAAGTTGACACTCTTCCGAAATAGTGGGATTATCGTAAAATAAAGTCATGACCTCTCCAAACCCACTTTTCTCAAAAATTTCATAAGATTGAACATGCTCCAAATATGTGGTATGTAAAGTTGACACTCTTCCAAACCCACTTTCAATAAAATTGCAAACACTATTATCAATCTCATATTCATCATGGGGCTTAAATAAATTTTCAAGATCATAAGAAGTATCACCCCAACCATGATCATTGCAACAAGTAGTAGACATAGCAAAACTAGCATCCCCAAGCTTAGGGTTTTGCATATTATTAGCACAATTGACATCATCATTGAAATCATGCTTTTTATTCAAAGATCTATCATGAATCACTTTATAAAGCACTTCATCACAATTTTCAGATTTACGAATTTCAGGCAAAACCTCATAAAGATAATTTAGTGCACTCAACTCACTAGCAATAGGTTCATCATAATTGGATCTCTTAAAGAGATTAGCAAGGGGATGAGGATCCATAACAACAGATTTTTAGCAAGCAAAGATGCAAGCACATAGAAGGCACATGGCAACACAAGCAAACGAAAAAGAGGCGAACGAAAAGAGAGGGCGAATAAAATGGCAAGGGTGAAGTGGGGGAGAGGAAAACGAGAGGCAAATGGCAAATAATATAATGCGAGAGATAGGGATTGTGATGGGTACTTGGAATGTTGACTTTTGCGTAGACTCCCAAGAACGGCGCCGAAATCCTTCTTGCTACGCCTTGAGCTTATGCTGGTTTTCCCGAAGAGGAGAGGATGATGCAGCACAAGATGGCGTAAGTATTTCCCTCAGTTTTTGAGAACCAAGGTATCACTCCAGTAGGAGGCCACGCACAAGTCCCTCGTACCTGCACAAAACGATAGCTACTCGCAACCAACGCGATTAGGGATTGTCAATCCCTTCACCGTCACTTATGAGAGTGAGATCTGATAGAGATAATGTTTTTTGGTATAAAGATGCAAAGTAAAAGCCAAAGTAAAAACAAAGCAAGTATAAAAGTAATGGAGATTGATGTGATGAGAATAGACCCGGGGGCCATAGGTTTCACTAGTGGCTTCTCTCAAGAGCATAAGTATTCTACGGTGGGTGAACAAATTACTGTTGAGCAATTGATGTAATTGAGCATAGTTATGAGTATATCTAGGTATGATCATGTATATAGGCATCACGTCCGTGACATGTAGACCAAACGATTACGCATCTACTACTATTACTCCACTCATCGACCGCTATCCAAAGATGCATCTAGAGTATTAAGTTAAAAACAGAGTAACGCCTTAAGCAAGATGACATGATGTAGAGGAATAAATTCATGCAATATGATAAATACCCCATCTTGTTATCCTCGATGGCAACAATACAATACGCGTTTGCAACCCTTTACATCTGGTAAGGACAACGCAAGATTGAACCCAAAGCCATGCACTTCTCCCATTGCAAGAACTACCAATCTAGTTGGCTAAACCAAATGGATAATTCGAAGAGACTTGCAAAGATAACTCAATCATACATAAAAGAATTCAGAGAAGATTCAAATATTATTCATAGATAAGCTGGATCATAAACCCACAATTCATCGGTCTCAACAAACACACCGCAAAAAGAAGATTACATCGAATAGATCTCCACGAGAGAGGGGAAGAACATTGTATTGAGATCCAAAAAGAGAAGAAGCCATCTAGCTACTAGCTATGGACCAAGGTCTGAAATAAACTACTCACACTTCATCGGAGAGGCTATGGTGTTGATGTAGAAGCCCTCCGTGGTGGATGCCCCCCATGGAGTTCCTAACAGGCCCCAAGATGGGATCTCGTGGATACAGGAAGTTGCGGCGGTGGAATTAGGTTTTTGGCTCCTGCTACGATCGCTTGGGGGTACGAGGTATATATAGGAGGAAGGAGTACGTCGGTGGAGCATCGGGCCCACGAGGCGGGGGGCGTGCCCTAGGGGGAGCCCCCACCTCGTGACCGCCACGATGTTCCTTGGCGAGGGTCCAAGTCTCTGGATCACGCTCGTGAGAAAATCACGCTTCAAGGTTTCATTCCGCTTTGGACTCCGCTTGATATTCTGCTTTCTTCAAATAATCGAACAAGGCAAAAACATCAATTTCGCTGGGCCTCCGGTTAATAGGTTAGTCCCAAAAGTAATATAAAGTGGAAAATAAAGCCCATTATAGTCCAAAACAATAGATAATGTAGCATGGAGCAATCAAAAATTATAGATACGTTGGAGACGTATCAGTGGAGCAGGAGCAACCGTCCCCCACTTCTCCTTCTGCCTCAATTGAATAACATCATGAGACACTAGGTCTCCAGTGATAAGCTCCTCATCCGGAAACGAAGACGCCCATGTCTCCTCAATGAGCTGCATCAAGTAAGGACCATATATGATGCACTTGCGCTCCATGACCGCAGAGCGAAGTTCTAACCACATAACATGAGAAACATCCAACAACTCCATAGTGCCCTGCGGCTTCTGGCAGAAGAGATGTAGGTCCACCAAAAAGGACTGCACCATATCCTTGTTGCCAACGCGAGGGAATAGAGTGTTCCTGAAGATCCGATGCATGATATCAAGAAAGGGCCAGAGCTCATAGGAGACGTGCCCAGTCTCAGCCACCTTCCTGGTAGAGAAAGGCCACAGAGCCTCCTTGTGAGTAGCAGTAGCCCCCGGTGAGGGCGGAACCCAATTGGGGTTTGGGCGCCCTTATCATCATAAGACAGACTCTCCATGAAGTTCTTCCAAGAAGCAGATAGAACCCGACCATTGGTCATCCAAGTAAGAGTCCTCTCCTCATCATGTCCAAAGTGCACTATGGCATATAGAACTGAGCCACAAGCTCCGCATCAAAGTCCTTGTTGAATGAGATGATCATCTTGATATATAGCTCCTCGCACCTCTGAAATGCGGCTTCAAAGTAAGCCAAGTCCTTCTCCATATGAGTGAGGTAAACGGACTTGGCTTCCACATATAGATTCTTCTTCCCCTTCAACACATCATGATAGATAGACTGTTGCATCTTGTTCCAAAACGGATGACTAGCAAGTGAAGGTTCCTGAGGCACCCGATACAGATTACTCTTACACGCCAAACAGAACTCCTGAGCAGACATCTGATGAGCGCCCTTTGGCCCCTTGTTCTTGGAAGCAGTCACTTTGACTCTCTGTCTTGGATGCTCACTGGAGCCACTCATGGGCATGGTGCCACTCTCTAGCACATCAGCAGAATGGTAGCACTTGGAGCCACCGGAACAAGCGGGATTCTTGCGATGAGCCTGATTCCTGGAGCTACTACCACTTGGAACACACACACAAAAGCACGAAGGAACACGAGAATAAACAAATTGCATAAGCGAAAGAAAAAGAGATACACAAGAGTGAAGGTTGAACGGTAAAAACTGGAAGTTGGCAGATCAAAGCGGTAGTACCGCGCCTCCCAGCGGAAGTACCGCTCAAGGTGGATGTCAACGGGGCTGACAACTGCTGCGGAGAGATCCGGTAGTACGAGAGGTGCCAAATTCAATTTTTTGCGGTTAAACCTTCAATCTACCTACTCTAGCGGTCTCCCAAGTCCTACTCATGCCTCGATTTGACCAAAAATCGATGTAAGCAACGGATATAGCCCAAGACCTAGTTCAAGAAATAGAATCATAGAGGAGAAGAAGGGGGCAATACCAGGTTCCATGGCACGAGGAGAAGGTGGGGATCGATCCCACCGATCGTAATCGAGGGAGACGACACAGACTCGGCGGCTCGGCGGCAGCCCTCCAGTGCTTGCTTGTCGCCTGAGAGAGGAAAGGGAGGGGAGGGAATAGGCGAATGGGTATGGGGGAGTGGAAACTCCCCCTGCCTGACTCATAACCTGCCCAACGGTAGTACCGCTCCCGCGGTACTTCCGCGATCGACTACCACTGCTACTTCCGCCTATTTTGTTGCCTCTAGACTCGTTTTCCTCTCCGTGGTTGTAGGGGGACTGTTAGGGACGGTAGTATCGCTTCTCCCCTGTATACTTCAACATCAGCGGTAGTACCGCTGGGGCAAGCGGTAGTACCACTTCGGTGGCACTGCCGCCTCGGGATGCTTCTTCTGTGCACTGTTCTCTAGGTACTTCCGCCCTAGTGGAGTACCGCTCCCTGGAGCGGTAGTACCGCTTGTGTGCGTCCAGTGCACATAACAGTTGGATTTGGGGAGGCCTATTTAAGGGGGTCTTCTTCCCCATTGGTTCTTATGACTTGAGCTCGAGTTCTTCCCCCATTGTTGACCTTCTTCGAGCTTGTTATCTCTCAATCCCTCCAATGATTCTTGCTAGTTCTTGAGGGAAAAGAGAGAGGAGATCTAAATCTACGTTTCCACCAATCACTTTTTCCTCTGTGTGAGGGGAACCCCTTGGATCTAGATCTTGGAGTTCTTTGTGTTCTCTTCTTCGTTGTTCCTCTCATTTTCCTCCATAGCATTAGTTGTTGTGGTGGGATTTTGGAGAGAAGGACTTGGGCACTCCGTTTGCCCTTGCCATTGCATTTGGTGCATCGGTTTGAGTTTCCCACGGTGATACGTGGAAGTGAAAAGTTGAAAAGCTTATTTCTCTTGGGTGCTTGGTACCCTAGAGCTTGTTCCTCTTGGATGCTTGGGTGCCCTAGATGGTTGGTGGTGTTCGAGGCTCAATCTTTGTGGTGTAAAGCTCCGGGCAAGCGTCGGGGTCTCCAATTAGGTGGTGGAGATCACCCCGAGCAATTTGTATGGGTTATGGTGACCGCCCCCAAGGGTTGCCAATTTGTATGGGTTTGGTGACCGTCCTCAAGGGTCCCTTAGTGGAATCACAACATCTTGCATTGTGCGTGGGCGTGAGGAGATTACGGCGTCCCTAGTGGCTTCTTGGGGAGCATTGTTCCGCAAGGGTGTGAACTTTGGGATAAATTGTCGTCTCCGCGTGCCTTGGTTATCTCTTACCCGAGCCCTTTACTTATGCACTTTACTTTGTGATAGCCATAGTATGGCATGATATATATCTTGCTATCACTTATTTGTTTATCTTTCCTAGCATAAGTTACTGGTGCATGCTACTTCTTGAGCTTGCGTTGGTTTTTCCCTTGAAGAGGAAAGGGTGATGCAGCACAGTAGAGATAAGTATTTCCCTCAGTTAAGAACCAAGGTATCAATCCAGTAGGAGAAACGCACAAGTCCCCAATAGATGCACCTACACAAACAATCAAACACTTGCACCCAACGCGATAAATGGGTTGTCAATACTTTCACGGTCACTTGCAAAGGTGAGATCTCATAGAGATAGATAAAACTAAATAAAAGATCAAATATTTTTGGGTTTTTTGGTTTATAGATATGAAAATAAAAGATTGCAAAATAGTAGATAGGAAACAAATATGATGGAAAATAGACCCGGGGGTCATAGGTTTCACTAGAGGCTTCTCTCTTGAAAGCAAATAATATGGTGGGTGAACAAATTACCATCGAGCAATTTGTAGAAAAGCAAAAAGTTATGACGATATCCAAGGCAAAGGTTATGCATATAGGCATCACGTCCGTGTCAAGTAGATCGACTCCTGCCTACATCTACTACTATTACTCCACACATCAACCGCTATCCAGCATGCATCTAGAGTATTAAGTTCGAAAGAACGGAGTAACGCCTTAAGTAAGATGACATGATGTAGATGGATAAACTCAAGCAATATGATGAAAACCCCATCTTTTTATCCTCAATGGCAACAATGCAGTATGTGTCTCGCTACCCCTACTTAGTCACTGGGTGAAATTAAAGGAAATATGCCCTAGAGGCAATAATAAAGTTGTTAGTTTATATTTCCTATTCATGATAAAGGTTTATTATTCATGCTAGAATTGTATTGATCGGAAACTTAAATACATGTGTGAATACATAAACAAATACCGTGTCCCTAGTATGCCTCTACTAGACTAGCTCGTTGATCAAAGATGGTTAAGGTTTCCTAACCATAGACATGTCTTGTCATTTGATAATGGGATCATATCATTAGGAGAATGATGTGATGGACAAGTCCCATCTGTTATCTTAGCATAATGATCGTTCAGTTTTATTGCTATTGCTTTCTTCATGTCAAATACATATTTATTCGACTATGAGATTGTGCAACTCCCAGATACCGGAGGAATAGCTTGTGTTCTATTAAACGTCACAACGTAACTAGGTGATTATAAAGATGCTCTACAGGTATCTCCGAAGGTCTTTGTTGAGTTGGCATAGATCGAGATTAGGATTTGTCACTCTGAGTATCGGAGAGGTATCTCTGGGCCCTCTCTGTAATACACATCATAAGCTTGCAAGCAAATTACTAAGGAGTTAGTCACAAGGTGATGTATTACGGAGCAAGTAAAGAGACTTTACGGTAACGAGATTGAACTAGGTATGAAGATACCGACGATCGAATCTCGGGCAAGTAACATACCTTGGGACAAAGGGAATTACGTATGTTGTCATAACGGTTCGACCGATAAAGATCTTCGTAGAATATGTAGGAGCCAATATGGGCATCCAGGTTCTTCTATTGGTTATTGACCGGAGAGGTGTCTCGGTCATGTCTACATAGTTCTCGAACCCGTAGGGTCCGCACGCTTAACGTTCGTTGACGATATAGTATTATATGAGTTATGTGATTTGGTGACGGAATGTTGTTTGGGGTCCCAGATGAGATCACGGACATGACAAGGATTCTCGAAATGGTCGAGAGGTAAAGATTGATATATTGGACGATGGTATTTGGACACAGAAGTGTTTTGGGACGTACCGGGATGGAATCAGGTCACCGGAAGGGGTTCCGGGCACCCCCCCGGCAAGATATGGGCCTTATGAGTCAAAGGAGGGGACAAACCAGCCCACAAGGGGGCTGGTGTGCCTCCTCCCTTGTTTGGCCAGCCCTAGGGAAGGAAAAAGGGGAGGGCTAGCCCCTCCTGCCTTTCCCTCTCATGGGAGAAAGGAAAGGGGCGCCACCCTCCCCGCTGCCTCGCACTCCAAATAAGGAAAGGGGGCGCGGGGAGGGACCCCAAGTAGGATTCCTCCTACTTGGGCGCCTCCTTTGGCTGCTCCTCCCTCCCTCCCACCTATATATATGTGGGGAGAGTGCGCCACACAAGGACACAACATTGTCTTAGCCGTCTGTGGCGCCTCCGTCCACCTTTTACTCCCTCGGTCATATTTTCGTAGTGCTTAGGCGAAGCCCTGCGGAGATTACTTCACCATCACCATCACCACGCCGTCGTGCTGCCGGAACTCATCTACTACCTTGCCATCTTGCTGGATCAAGAAGGCGGAGGACGTCACCGAGCTGAACGTGTGCAGAACACGGAGGTGTAGTGCATTCGGTACTAGATCGGTTGGAGCGCGAAGAAAGTCCGACTACATCAACCGCGTTGTGGAACGCTTTCGCTTACGGTCTACGTACCCTCGTAACAGTTTTCACGGGTAGAGTATTCAACCCAAATTTATTGATTCGACACAAGGGGAGCCAAAGAATATTCTCAAGTATTAGCAGCCGAGTTGTCAATTCAACAACACCTGAAAGACTTAATATCTGCAGCAAAAAATTTAGCAACAAAGTAATATTCCATCTAAAAAACAAAGATAACTGGGCAAGCTACTTCCCTAAAAAAAACTGGGAAAGCTACTTGGTCCCTCGTGTCAGCCGCTCGTTGTGCAATTCTCTCGTTTATTGACTATGTTGACAATGGCATGGGACCCAGATGTCAGAAATCCATTAGGAGGAACCATTTTTCTGGCTTGAAATAAGGAGGCACTTGCTTGCGTACTACCATGACCCTGGTGGGTCCCTGCTGCTATCCTCTCCACGTACAATCATCTCCTGATTGTGTACGCGTCAACCTAGTAGGCCCAGAAGTCAGCCTCTAAACCCGTGGCGGACAAATTCAGCCCATTTAAAAAAATAGCCCATTCCATAGGTTCACACAGAAAGTTCAACATTCAGAGCAAAGTAACAGGTCTGGCCATATATAGAGTACTGCACTTCCATGTTGACAACCATCATAGCCAAGTTAACTATCTACTCCCACTAATACTCTAGTGAACAAGTACTGACTTACTCCTAGCTAACTAGACGATGTTGGCCGCCATCTGCGGTACACGCTAAATGCCGACACCAACGTCCTCCACCTTGCCTCGGACTTGCCGGAGGTGCGATAGGGCTGCGTTTCGGCCAAGATTGGCCCTTTCCATGTCGGCATGGTCCACAAGCTTCGCTTCGAGCGGAAACCCACTTGACGAGCTGGTAGTAATCGGCGTCGCGCATGCGTGCGTGCCCGACAGCCTCTAGGGCTATTTGCCGGGCGCCGGCCTCCATGTAGTCGGCCCAGTCACGGGCGCTCTGCTCGCGACTCAAAGAGGTGATGCGCTGCTGCTCCATGCCCTGCTGGCCGCGCAAATCGGCGATACGCAGCTCCTCCGCCAGGCGGTCGCTCTCCAACAAGTCGTCGTACTCCGCATTGCCATCTAAAGACCGATAGAATGCCTCCTCCCTCCATCTTCCTTCCGGTGAATAACCGAACACTAGCTCCAGCGTGAGCGCCACTGGCGTCGCCTATTTTGGACGGTCGGGGGCATGACGGACGTGGCGAGAGCGAGGGCAAGTGGCGAGCAACGTCGGGCCGGTGGGGGTTGTGAGGGGAGCCGATAGGGAGAGTTGGGTGACGGTGCTACCGGAGAACGCTAGGAACCAGTAATTATAGGCGGAAGGTAGGTGAACCAGCGTGTCACGGGAAACCTGACGGTCATTGGAATCCAATGCATAAGGAGGCATGGCTTAGCGCGCCAGCTTACAGTGGAAAACTGGAAACCTGATGTGTCATCCCGTCCCGTCAGTGGTCCGTCCCGTCCGTGCTGGGTCGCACAGCAGCATGACGGTCAAACGAGTGCACTCGAATTATCCATATGAGGTACTCCCTCCTTGTCAAAAATGATTCCACCACTCATCATCTACCTTGGTTGGTGAGATTTTTGAATTGAGCCCTACAAACCGGAAAGGAGGTAGTACGTGCGTGATCCGCTATTTATTCGTGTAGGGTTGAGTAGGTCGGATAGTGTACGTGTAGGATCAAGTAGGTCGGATAGTGTACATGTAGGATCACATTAGCTGATGAACGTTCGCTGGGAGATAAGGCATTTGCGAATGTTTTTGCTGGCAGTTTCTTCAGATTCGCATGGCATTTTCTTCAGAACAGCTTGCCAGTTTCTTCAGAGGTAGGCATTTTTATTCAAAAAATTGCCACCTTTGGATCTTGCGTCGCAACTAAAACTGCCAGGAGCGTATTAGTAGGCTAGCTAGTGATCGATAAGTAACTTGTAAACACTGACCGAACAGAAATAAGGAACTGCTAGTAGCATGTAAACACTGAGAACACAGAAATCAGGATCATGCTATGCACAGTAGTAAGAGCTGATCTGTTCAAAATGTTCACACGAGACTCACAGGCCTGGCATTGTAATATATTCACATTAGCAGCCCAAATTTACAACCAACTAGTAACATGTTAATGCATATCAATGATTCACAGATCATATACAAACATTGTCGGTGTAGTGAAAACCAGGGCTACACTAACCGTCGGGCATGGGCCACGACTGTAAGCAATTAAACTAAAGAGGATCCATCTTCGCCGACAAGCGCTACATCGGCAAGCAGGACTCAAGCCACCTTCCCGGCAAGGAGCATCCTGCCCTGCCAGGGAGGATAGATACAAGGCAAAAAGAAGCAGCCAAGCCTGAGAACCAGAAGACAAGACGACCGCAAGGCTCCTTGCCGAGGATGCCCACGAGGCCCCGGCAAGGCCCCTTGCCAAAGACGGCCGCAAGGCCCCGGCAAGCCTCTTGCCGAGGGCGCTCACAAGGCCCCGGCAAGACCCTTGCCGGGAAGATACGCAAGACCGCGACAAGCCCTTGCCGAGGACATCGGTGGGGCCGCAGCCAGGCCCACACCTACCAAGACTCCACCTGTCGGTGTACTAAAGTAGGGGTACCCTAGTACCCCGAACTTGTGCACGGGCAGTCGAAGGCCCCAGCTGCAAGCCTCGGCCAAGGCCCGCCAAGACCCTCCGCCGCCTTTCAGAAGACAAGACCCGGCAAGAGGAGCTTGCCGAAGGCCTCTAGGCCCGAAGAAGGCCCCGACAAGAGGAGCTTGTCGGGAAAGCCGCTCCAGGAACGCAGAAGACAAGGCCCTGGCAAGAGGAGCTTGCCGGGAAGGCTCGGAGCGCGACAAGTCCCCGAGCGCGACAAGGATTCGGCCGCGCCAAGGCGCTTGCCGCGGCATGCAACTTCTCCCCGTCTCCGCTCCAGCTCACCCAGCGACGTGTCGCCATGGGACCGTTCCATGGGCGCTGGTCGGCGGTCAGGCAGCCAGCGGAGAGCAGCGATAAGCGGCTGACAGGCTCGCCATTGTGGCGAAGCGGAGGCGCACTGACGGTCTCTGTTATAATCGCTTTGGGCGACAACGACGGGCATTTATTGCTTTTGTCCCTTGCCGCCGAGTTAGGTATTTTGCACCGTATAATCGCTCAAGTAGGTGTACCAACTCCTGTTTTACATTTGTACCCCGCCTATGTTGCCACCGTCGGAGACCCCTTGAGCATATAAAAGGAGGCCCGAGTGCAACGTGAGAAAGGGTCTGCCTGCAGGTTCCGCATGAGGGGTTGGTTCGATTCATTCGACCGTCAGAGACTAGACACACTCACGCTTAGGTTCCAGAGCTCGCATTGCTCCCTAGCAAGAACACAATAGATCAAACAAGCAGCAAGAGGGGTTTTATCTCAGGAGAGCTCCGAAGCTGGGTAAACCGGTCGTGTGCATCGCCTCGATCCGCTCTTCGTGCGATCTCCGCCCCCCCTCCGAACCACAAGGGGCCTGGTCCACCGGCCCCATAGGTGTTCGTGGGTACGATCAGCCTCCCCTACATCTCTGGTGCGCCAGGTAGGGGGGCGTCGAGGCCGTGTGAATCCGATCCGGCGCGTCACGCGGCAGCATCATCAACATCTTCCTCAACATGCCACCGAAGAAGAAGGCTTCGGCGGCAGCAGAGCCGTCCGCGTCGTACCCACCCTCACCGCAGCAAACGGGTGTTGGGGCAGATGCTGGCAGAGGGACGGGCGCCGACGAAGGTGCTCGCGATGTTGCCAAGTCCAAGGACAAGGCACCGCAAACCTCGACGTCTGCGCATCCCCCGCGCCCATCTCAGGAGACGCGGGACCAACAACGTCATGGCGTTCACAACGCCATACGTTCGTTGGATCGAGACCCTCAAGACCAGCATGCGCGCCAACATGCCGGGCACTAGTGAGATACGGTCGCCGGACGGGCGCCGCTCCTTCTAACGTAGTTAGAAGTCCGAAGCGCGTCCCGCCTCGCACTGCTTCTCCAATGCCGCTTACTACTCCAAAGCAGCTACGGCGAGAGCTCAGCTGCTCCTCGACTACCCTCCAACGGCCGACAAGGTCGACGAGTGGAGGGCCACTATCCATAGCCTCATCGGCTTTGCCAACGGCGACGCTCCGCGGCAACCAACGCCATCATTGCCGCGGCGAGACGACAAGGCACAAGCCGGTGGCGACGAGACTGTCGGAGGTGCAACCACCGTGCACTCTCCGCCAAGAAGGCCAAGATCGCCGACTCACCGGATCCACCTCGACAAATGACTCCGCTGCGTTGCCGGATCCGCGAGCTCGCCGCGATCAGCGCCAAGTTCTTCATGAGCGACAACAAGAGGACGCCGAACTCGCATCGAGCGCCCGAAGAGAAGCGCGACGTCAATCCGACAAGCGCTGGGCCTTCGCTGACATGCACGCCGGAGGGGCTGTGCAACTTGCCGTGACGCTGTAGGTTGCCCTGCGTTCACTCCTCGAAGCGGGCAAGTCCAAAGGGGCCCAGCCGTAAAAACTTCAAACCAGACGCGTGCGGAGAAGTATGATGGCAGGACGCATCCGTCGGAGTTCCTCGGCATCTACACCATCGCAGTGCAGGCTGCGGGGGACGGACGACAAGATCTCGCCAACTACTTCCCGCCGTGCTCAAGCCCAACGTCGATCTTGGCTCATGCACTTGCCGGACAGCTCCACATCCTCTTGGCAGATCTGCCATCGGTTTGTTGGCGCCTTCACAGTGGCCACAAACCTCATGGCCAAGAGAGTGACCTTCACTTGCTCGCCCGAAGGAAGGAGAGTCCTGCGCAGAAGTTCATTCAGAGGTTCACCGTGTGCACTACAACATCCCGTGACGCCCACTTCGCCAAGCGGTGATCGGCGCATTTCATCGTAATGTGCGGAACCATAGGATGAGGGAGGAGATGGCGATGTGCAAAGTCAAGGACGTCGATGAGCTGTACGCCTTAGCCGACAAGTGTCTTGTGGCACCGAGGAAGGGAGGAGACTCCGTGAGAGAATGCGAAGCAGGATCGACAAGTTGATGACACCGCCCAAGAAAGAAGGGCCGGCGGCGAGGCAACAGGAAGAAGAAAAGCAGAGAAGTGCTAGCTGTCGAAAGCAGTCCGGCAACGGAGGCGGCGACAAGAACGCCAAGGCTGGTGGCTCCGGCAAGGAGGTTGTCACCGACGCCAACCACCCGGTCGGTGGCGGCCGACAAGGTGGGACAGCTCCGCAAGCAAGATCGCAAGATTCACCGCACCAAGGGCCACGACCTCCGTGAGCTGCAAGAAAGTCGAGCAGCTTGTCGAACAAAGAAAGAGCTGAGTACGAGCGGCGCGACAAGGAGAAGGCCTGTGAAGGTGCTGGGGCAGCAAGCAAGAAACGCCCCGGCCGGGAGGACGCCGCGGCAAAGTCAAGCGGCGACAAGGAGATCGACCTTCGCTGGGCGTGACAAAGATGAAGAGATTCGAGACGAGCATTCCCGTCAAAGAAGCCAAAGAAAGAGTGGCTGATGTACTTTGATGGTGCCTTCTCGCCGCAAAGGCGCCAGTCTTGGCGTCGCTTATCGCACCCACCGGAGAGCACCTCAAGCACGTCGCCCGGATGCACTTTCCCAAGGAGCAAGCGACAAACAATATCAGAGAGTATGAAGGTTTGCTTGCGGTCTCGTGGATCGCAGTGATGGACCTTGGGATCAAGAAGCTTATTGTCGGGGTGACTCGCAACTCGTCAGTCCGCCAAGTCAACAAAGATTACCAGAGTCCGTTGATGGAAGCCTACGTTGATGAAGTGAGGAAGCTAGAAGAGCACTTTGACGGCCTGCAAATGGAACATGTTCCAAGAGCTCAGAATGATATTGCTGACGGCCTGTCAAAGTGCGCTGCGCTTAAGTTACCTGTGGAACCAGGGATTTTCGTGCTCAAGCTGACTCAGCCATCCGTAACACCGTCGACTGGACAGAGCAAAAAGAGGAAGTTGGCCTCTGGTGACTATTTTCCGACAGAGCTTCCCGAAGCCGTCGTTGCAAAGGTCCCCAAGATCAACACCAACAGCCGAGGAGCGCCTGTCCGGCTGCACCCTGTGGTTTGTTTCGTTGAAGCAGACGTTCCCGACAAGTCTTGCTCCGGCAAGCTTGTCGGGGAGCATCAAGCTCGGCAGGGCCTCGTGTCCTCGCCATGGAAGCTGATGTTCCCAAGCAGCAGATGTGCCTTTAGTCCTTGTTGTCGAGCCGCAAGCTCCAAAGCATGGGCGTAGCAGATTGTCCATTTCCTTCAGACAGAGAACTTCCGAAGAGCGGGAAGAAGCGGAAAGAGTAGCCCGGCGGTCAAGTATGTACCAGTTTGTCGACAAAGATAATGCATGTAAGAAGACTCAACGGTGTGAAATTGAAGTGTATTCCTGTGGAAGATGGACGAAGCTATTGGCGAGAAGAGATACATGGGGGCATATGTGGTCACCACATTGGCGCAAGAGCACTTGCCTAAGCAAAGCTTTCCAAAGAAGGTTTCTTCCGCCGACAGCCTCCGTGATGCAACCGCACAAGTAACCAGTGTGAAGCGTGCAATTCCATTCCAAACAGATACACCAGCCGGTCAAGCTCTCCAGACGATCCCTTTATCCTCGCCATTTTCGTCCGGGGCTCGACATCTCGCCCCTTCCCGAAGCCGTCGGGGCTTTGAGTACTTGTACGCCGCCATCGACAAGTTCACAAAGTGGCCGGAAGTGGAAGTGGTGAGGAAGGTGACAAAGACAACAAGATCAAGTTCTTGGTCGATTGTTTGCCGCTTCGAATCCCTAACAGGATCATCACCGACAATGGCACACAATTTACGTAGTCGCACCTTCATGTAGTACGCCCAAGACCTTGGCGCCAAGGTTCGCTTTGCTTCCGTTGCTCACCCGAGAAGCAACGGTCAAGCGAAGAGGGCAAATCTTGAAGTCTGCGCGGGCTCAAGACCGTAACTTTCGACGGGCTGCACAAGTGCGGAAGAAATCGGATCGAGGAGCTGCCGGTGGTTCTTTGGTCGATCGAACTACGCCAAATCGAGCCAACGCCGGACACCCTTTTCTCTAGTCTATGGAGCAGAGGCAGTTCTCCCCACGGAACTCAGATACGGATCGCCTCGAGTACTCGCTTATGATGAGTTTGAGCAAGAGCAGCTGCGACAAGATGACGCTGCTCCTCGAGGAGGATCGTCTTCAAAGCCGTCAGGCGAGCCGCCGCTAAAGCAAGCCTCGCGTCGCTACCATAGCCGCAGGGTTAGTGCCAAGTCTCGAGGAAGGCGACCTTGTTCTTCGCTGCTCAGTCCGCCAAGAATTCAAACAAGTTGACGCCTTGAAGTGGGAAGGCCCTTATCGGGTGAAACGAGTCACTAGGCTGGCGCTGTCCGCCTTTGAGACCGAAGATGGCATTCCGTGAGCAATTCTCGAACATTGAGCATCTTCGTAAGTTTTACCCATATATGCGCGGTTGTCGAACCTGTTCCGCAACCACCTTTTGTACAAGTCTTGCATTGTTGCATGTAATCCTTTGTACAAAGCCGAGCGCAGACCCGTGCATCAAGAAAACCTCATGTGTTGCGCACAGCTTGTCAAGTTCATGCTTTCATCATTTTATTGCATGTTTTGGCTAACACTTTGTGCAGCAACCATACCCGGTAAGCAGAATCGAGCCACTGGGCTCCATAACGTTATTTCCTCTTCTTTTTCTTTTCCCAAAGAAAAGGAGAGCTCCCTCGCACACAAGTTAACCAGGGGGGAAGGAGGAGATAATACTATGGACCAGACACCGCCGAGGAAGATTCGCCTCATCGGGAAGCAAGAGACAGAAAAGCTAAGTTGCCAAAGTTTGAGCAATCAATTTTTAAATTTTTGTTATCTTCCTCGAACGATAGTACTTTGTATGGAAAACCTGTGTGCAGAGGAACCAAATCGTGGATCGGTCGCGCCTTACTTTGTTTCGAGTCCGCTCAACAACTTAAGTGAGCTGCGGCTAGTCCGGGACAAGGTTGCTTGTCGGTAGCGACCCCGCCAAAGAAGGCTGAAGTTCCGCACTTTCGGCGCCAAGGGCAAGGGTGCTGCACCGCAAGTTTCCGAAAAGCGAGGGGTAATAACATACAAAGCCAAGAGTCGAGTAAAGGAAGTAACGAGCAAATGTTGCCAGAATAAAGTTATATTACAAAAATAACTTATCGCGGCACTGGCTAAATCGCTCTTTAATTGAAATAACAGCGAAGAGGAGAAGAAGGGCGCACATTGGTACCCAAGCCCGGCAAGCCAGAGTTGCCGGGGCCGCGGCAAGCCGTAGTTGCCGGAGCTGCGGCAAGCCGTGAGTTGCCGGGCTGAGATATCGATAAGCCCTTCGTCCTTTTTCAAGCATCCTTCTTCATTAAAAACATTCTACTCGGATACAATCCAAGGGGAATGAAAAACATGAAAGGGAAGATTACAAGTATTAAATGCGGATAAGGCCCAAGGCTTACAAATTAAAAAGATAAGATGCCCATAATCCTTTTTCCGTCCCTCTTCGTGAGGTAGGTCAAGGAGGCGAGAAGGGCAAAAGAAACGCCTAGGCGAAGCTACAGTGCCGAAGGCACCAAAGGAACATCCCGGAGCTCCCGAGGGCTTGACGGAGATGGCAGCGCCGAAGCGGGCTCGAAGACGGGCGGCAGGACGTCAAGACGCTGTTGAGGGCACTACGCCTCAGACTCGACTCTGACGGCCCTGCCGCCATCCCTCTTCCCTTCCGCAGCCTCCCCACGCCATCGCCCAAGGAGACGACCCCGGGAGTTCAAGGAGCCCGACGCGGATGATGGGGTCGCCCGGTGACGCCTGCAAGCGGCGCTCGACAACTAATCGGGCCCGCTACCCTCGTCGTCGCTGTCGCTCTCCTCCTCGTCACTCTCGCCGAGGGGAATCTTCGCTGTCGGAGGAGCTATCCACGCAACACTTCGCCCGAAAGTGCCGAGATCCTCAAGACCTTGACGGAGAGGAGATCACCTCCATTAACTTAAAATGGAGGGTAAACCCCGCCTCAGGCTGTGGATGCGAGTGAACGTCTTCCACCCACGATCAAGATACATCACATTAGGGGCTGGGAATACAACACGGACTCGCATGCCGCTGATTCCGCAGCCCCTCATGTGCAGCCTCGATGTCTCGGGCGGATCCGACTCCATCGCGCCATGAACGGAGCTGGAAGCCGGAGGCGACGACGAGGCGCCCGGCGCAGCCTGACGAAGAACTCGCAAGGGTCGTCCCCTGTATGGACCACCGCAGGAAGGGGAACCGCCGGCGGAAGCGGAGACGGCGCGCCTCCCCGTCCGCCTCTTCCCCGAGCGCGTCGACCTCGTCCACGACCTCGCCCCCTCCCTCTTCCTCTTGTGGCTGGCTCTGCCGCCCCGGGCGTGGGGTTGGGAGGGGAGCGCTGTCTAGCGGCGACCCTCGCCGCCACCGATGAAGAACCAAGGTTCCTTTTCTCCATGGCGAATGAGAGAAAGGGGAGCAGAAACTGAGGAAGGAAGGAGATGGGAGAGTGCGGACCTGCGCCCCTTCCGCTCTTTTAAGGAAGCAAGGTGGGGGCTCGACCGCCTTTCGACAAATCAGGGCATAGGAAGAGCAGGGAATCGGGGCCGACCTGCTGCCTCTGTCAGAACGGCCAGTTTTCCACTTCCACCGTCCATGAACCCAAAAGCATGGGAACCACGTGGCGGGGATGCAGAATCGAGGCGACGGGTGGAGCGACCAAGACGCCGCCCACTCCCCCACGACGCCGCAATTGACGCGTGCTGCCACGGGGAACGCGGATACGGAGTGGGTTTGATTTGGACCCAGCCAGCGTGCCGTGCCCTGTTTTGGGCCTGGCCCAACAGGCCTTCGGCACCGTGTATGGCCCAGACCGGGGCTCTGCCGGTGTACTAAAGTAGGGGTACCCTAGTACCCGAACTTGTGCACGGCGATCGCAACATCCAGCGGCAAGCCTCGCCAAGGCCCGCCAAGACCCTCCGCCGCCTTTCAGAAGACAAGACCCGGCAAGAGGAGCTTGCGGGAAGGCCTCTAGGCCGAAGAAGGCCCGACAAGAGGAGCTTGTCGGGAAAGCCGCCTGTGCACGCAGAAGACAAGGCCCCGCAAGAGGAGCTTGCCGGAAGGCTCGAGCGCGACAAGGATTCGCCGCGGCAAGGCGCTTGCCGCTGCATGCAACCTTCTCCGTCTCCGCTCCAGCTCACCCAAATGACGTGTTGCCATGGGACCGCTCCATGGGCGGCGTGTCGGCGGTGCAGCCAGCCGGAGAGCAGCGATAAGCGGCGGTGACAGGCTCGCCATCGTGGCGGCGGAGGCGCACTGACGGTCTCTGTTACCTTTGTTTGGGCGACAACGATGGGCATTTATTGCTTTTGTCCCTTGCCGCCGAGTTAGGTATTTTGCCGCATACACGTTCAAGTAGGTGTACCAACTCCTGTTTTACATTTGTACCCCGCCTATGTTGCCACCTGCCGGAGACCCCTTGAGCATATAAAAGGAGGCCCGAGTGCAACGTGAAAGGGTTCGGTTCCGCAGGTTCCGCAAAGAGGGGTTGGTTCGATTCATTCTGACCGTCAGAGACTAGACACACTCACGCTTAGGTTTCAGAGCTCGCATTGCTCCCTAGCAAGAACACAATAGATCAAACAAGCAGCAGAGGGGTTTTATCTCTCGGAGAGCTCAAGCTGGGTAAACCGGTCGTGTGCATCGCCTCGATCCGCTCTTCGTGCGATCTCCACCCCCCCTCCGAACCACAAGGGGCCTGGTCCACCGGCCCCATAGGTGTTCGTGGGTACGATCAGCCTCCCCGACACCACCGCCGTCCCCATGCAGCTGCCAGCTCGACCAGCTGAGCAGGCGCCCGCATGGCGACGTGCGATCTCTACGCCGATCCAGCAAACTCCTGCGTGGTGGCATGGAAGTCTTCCTGAAGACTCCACCACCCGTGCCAGCCCAGCAACCAGCCAACGTGGCGCTACAATGCCTCCTCAGCTCGGACGCGCGTCAAGGCCAGGCGAGGCGGCGACAGCTGGGACGAGCTTCCTTGTCGTCCCCGATAAAGCAAGAGGACGCATAAGCGGCGCATTGAATGCGTTTGTCATGTGATGTCAGCCGATAAGCGTGTACACTGTAGATACCTTCCACCTCCTGTGTGCCCTTGCTATGCGACCTTTGACATATAAAAGGAGGCCCGAGGCGTATTGTGGAAGGGGGAATGGGACTCGGACCCTCAAAAGGATTCGCTCTTTGGAACCTCGCAGCACCTAGAGCTAGTTCGAGAGCTCAAGAACACTAAATACATCCACCAAAGCAGGACTAGGGTTTTACGCACCTTTGCGGCCCGAACTCGGGTAAAATCCCTTTGTGTTGTCTCGTTGGTCCCGCTCTTCTCATGATCCCGTGCTCGCAACCGTAGAAGGGATTCCGGTGATCCCATAGGTGTCGCTTCCCACCGACATCTTTGGCGCGCTGTAGGGGGCGAATTGTGAGAATCCGGTCTAGCAGTTGACCCAAATTGTTCTTCATCGCCATGGCTGCTAAGAAGTAGGCGCCCAAAAGAACGACGCCAGTGCAGCAACAGAAAAGCTAAGTCATGCGAAACTTCAGATATTTCCTTTTTATATAAGGTTATTCCCCTTGGAGATCTCGTTCTTTGTATGGAAAACCTGCACGCAAAGGGGCTCTCCCGCAATTGGCAACGCCCTTGTTCTATTTTGAGTCCGCTCAACAGCTCAAGCGGCTGCGTCGAGAGTGGCAGGGTAGCCTTACGCAATTGCCAACGCTCTCGATTCTGACTCGAGTCAAGCTCGACAGCTCGAGCGGCCGCGTTAAGGGCGGTAAGGTGGTTCGCCCGGCAGCAAGCACACCCGGCAGGCCATTGGGGATCCGTCCCCAAGACGCCGCCCTGGGTTTACGCGCCGGCAAGCCTACCCGATAAACATAGGGTGGACGTACAAAGAGAGGTTGAACAGGAAGATAGCATGCACTATTTATTTGAGATTTCTGCATAGACCTGTATGCCAAGGAACCTTCTCGGGGTTAGTTTTGCTCCATGTTGCCCCGAGTCCGCTCGGCAACTTGTGCGGTTGCGCTAGAGCCAAGAATGTAAACCTTTCCGGAGGCGACGTTCCCGAATAGCCGCTAAGGGCCCGTTCCCTCAAGCGGCTGCTGGCTGGATCGTGACGCCGGAAAGCATTCCAGCAGTATAGGGAATATGTAGCAGAAGTCAAAATTTACAAGTGAGTTAAGTGCACTTCAGATGCTAATCACTTGTCATGTTTAAACACAGTTATGGCCCGTGGGCTGGCAACGCCCTTAGGACCAATCTTCTTGGTTTCAAGAACGACGAAGTTCTTCGCCATAAGCCTTTCTGGCAACGATCTTGCCGGGAGCCGGTGTCAAGAACAACAAAGTTCTTCGCCATAAGCCTTCCCGACGACGATCTTGCCGGGGGCCGGTGTCAAGGACGACGAAGTTCTTCGCAATAAGCCTTCCCAGCGATGTCGAGAACTCCGGAGTTCTCCACTGAAATCGGGCATCGAGAACGTCAAAGTTCTCTGCTGAAGATAAAAGCCTTCCCGGCAACAAGCTTGCCGGAAGCCGGCATCGAGAACGTCAAAGTTCTCTGTTGAAGATAAAAGCCTTCCTGGCGACGAGCTTGCCGGAAGCCGGCATCGAGAACATCAAAGTTCTCTGCTAAAGATAAAAGCCTTCCCGGCAACAAGATTGCCGGAAGCCGGCATCGAGAACGTCAAAGTTCTCTGTTGAAGATAAAAGCCTTCCTGGCGACAAGCTTGCCGTAAGCGCGCCGAGAATGTCAAAAGTCTCCGCGAGAAACATAAGACTTCCCGACAACAGCCTTGCCGGGAGCAAGAAAGGAAACAAAACCACACTCTAGCATCGAGATCTATAGAGTTCTCTGCCAGAAAATTTCCATGGAAGTAGGCTCGGGGGCTGGCAGCTCCTTTGAGTGCAACAACAACCGTGACACATGCCAAGCTTGGTCCCGTCTCCAGCATCGAATTCATGAAGTTCTCCGCTGCAGCCGGGCCCGGGGGCTACTGTCGGTGTAGTGAAAACCAGGGCTACACTAACCGTCGGGCATGGGCCACGACTATATGCAATTACACTAAAGAGGATCCATCTTCGCCGACAAGCGGTACATCGGCAAGCAAGACTCAAGCCACTTTCCCGGCAAGGAGCATCCCGCTCGCCAGGGAGGACAGATACAAGGCAAAAAGAGGCAGCCAAGCCTGAGAACCAGAAGACAAGACGACCGCAAGGCTCCTTGCCGAGGATGCCCACGAGGCCCCGGCAAGGCCCCGGCAAGCCTCTTGCCGAGGGCGCTCACAAGGCCCCGGCAAGACCCTTGCCGGGAAGACACGCAAGACCGCGACAAGCCCTTGCCGAGGACATCGGTGGGGCCGCAGCCAGGACCACACCTACCAAGACTCCACTACCATCCCCATGCATTTGCCCAGCTCGACCCGGTGAAAGCGGCGCCCGCGTGGCGACGTGCGGTCTCTACACCGATCCAGCAAGCTCCTGCGTGGTGGCATGGAAGTCTTCCTGAAGACTCCACCACCCGTGCCAGCCTAGCAACCAGCCAACATGGCGCTACAATGCCTCGTCAGCTCGGACGCGCGTCAAGGCCAGGCGAGGCGGCGACAGCTGGGACGAGCTTCCTTGCCGTTCCCGATAAAGCAAGAGGACGCATAAGCGGCGCATTGAATGCGTTTGTCTTGTGATGTCAGGCGATAAGCTTGTACACTGTAGATACCTTCCACCTCGTATGTGCCACTGTGGCGACCCCTTTGACATATAAAAGGAGGCCCAAGGCGTATTGTGGAAGGGGGGATGGGACTCCGGACCCTCAAAAGGATTCGGCTCTTTGGAACCTCGCAGCACCTAGAGCTAGTTCGAGAGCTCAAGAACACTAAATACATCCACCAAAGCAGGACAAGGGTTTTACGCACCTTTGCGGCCCGAACCTGGGTAAAATCCCTTTGTGTTGTCTGCCGGTCCCGCTCTTCTCACGATCCCCGCGCCCCGCAACCATAGAAGGGATTCCAGTGATCCCATAGGCGTCGTTTCCCACCGACAAATATGTAGCTCCAAAAGCAAAGATCTGAAAAAACATCTGTTCTTCCTACAAACATGGATGCTTCTCTGGGCCAACATTCAATACAGAGTGAAAGAAAAATTTGTTTGTGAAGTCTACAATTCCTCTTACAAACGTAAGTGGTTCCACCAACAGCTGGAACTATTAGAATGAACCACACATGATGGAGGAACATCCACTTCAATATGATTTGGTCTTCTCTCGATCACACGACGAAACTATTTTCGGAATACAAACTTAGGCAAAATGATGCCCAGTGTTGGCCAATGAATAGTACAGTACTACTTTTGTGCAGTCCATGAAGTGACTATCCAATCTTTCTGTGTCTATTTTAGAATGGTACTACATCCAGTGACTATACTATTCTTTTGTGCAGTTCCACCAAAATTGTGGTCACTTTGTTTGTTTGCCGAATAGCAATGGGCAGACATCTGTCTGCACAAATATCAACCAGCTAGTAAACATATACCCCTGTCGGTGTTCCGGGAACAGGGGTCCCCAGACTTGCTCGCTCATGCCCACGGCGTGGTTGCTAGCAGGCCCTGCATACCCATCTTCATCAACAAAGCATTCAAGACCCTTGTGAGGGGCCAAGCCTCGCGAGGCGAACGATGCAAGGCCTCCTCAGGAGCGGCCTCTCCAGGCGGGCTCACGAGGAGCGGAGATATCAAGGCAGGGCAAACCTCGCGAGGCTCTCATGACATGAGCCATGACGATCAAGATCAGGCGGGCGCCAGCGCGTGCAGCGTCCTTGTTTCCTCTTTGGTGCTAAGGAGGCCAGTGCAGGCGCGGAGTACCGAGGCATCAGGCAAAGGTCTCCATATCAGTGCAACGAGACCAAGACCAGTAGGCAAGAAGGACGGAGGTCACCGTGGAGCCCAAGACGGCGTCATCACCAGAGCCCTTTCGCAGGCGAAGACCGCTTTTGTTAGGATAGCTTGTACTAGCTGTCCCCTTTCAAATTGGCCACCATTGTTGGCTCCCTTCCCGCTCAATATTTGGGAAGAGGACTGATAACCCACAAGTATAGGGGATCGCAACAGTTTTCGAGGGTAAAGTATTCAACCCAATTTTTTTGATTCGACACAGGGGGAGCCAAAGAATATTCTCAAGTATTAGCAGCTGAGTTGTCAATTTCAACCACACCTGGAAACTTAGTATCTGCAGCAAAGTGTTTAGTAGCAAAGTAATATGATAGTGGTGGTAACGGTAATAAAAGTAAAGATAGCAAAAGTAATATTTTTGGTATTTTGTAGTGATTGTAACAGTAGCAACGGAAAAGTAAATAAGCGAAGAACAGTATATGGAAAGCTCGTAGGCACCGGATTAGTGATGGATAATTATGCCAGATGCGGTTCGTCATGTAACAGTCATAACATAGGGTGACACAGAACTAGCTCCAATTCATCAATGTAATGTAGGCATGTATTCCGTATATAGTCATACGTGCTTATGGAAAAGAACTTGCATGACATCTTTTGTCCTACCCTCCCGTGGCAGCGGGATCCTATTGGAAACTAAGGGATATTAAGCCCTCCTTTTAATAGAGAACCAGAACAAAGCATTAGCACATAGTGAATACATGAACTCCTCAAACCATGGTCATCACCGGGAGTGGTCTCGATTATTGTCACTTCGGGGTTGCTGGATCATAACACATAGTAGGTGATTATAGACTTGCAAGATAGGATCAAGAACTCACATATATTCATGAAAACATAATAGGTTCTGATCTGAAATCATGGCACTCGAGCCCTAGTGACAAGCATTAAGCATAGCAAAGTCATAGCAACATGAATCTCAGAACATAGTGGATACTAGGGATCAAACCCTAACAAAACTAACTCGATTACATGATAAATCTCATGCAACCCATCACCGTCCAAAGAAGCTTCACGATGGAATTACTCACGCACGGCGGTGAGCATCATGAAATTGGTGATGGAGGATGGTTGATGATGACGACGGCGACTAATCCCCCTCTCCAGAGCCCCAAACGGACTCCAGATCAGCCCTCCCGAGAGGTTTTAGGGCTTGGCGGCGGCTCCGTATCGTAAAACGCGATGATTTCTTCTCCCTGATTTTTTTCTCCTTGAAAGCCAATATATAGATTTGGAGTTGGCGTCGGAAGGTGTCCAGGGGCCCATGAGGTAGGGGCGCGCCAAGGAGGGGGGGGACGCCCCCACCCTCGTGGACAGGGTGTGGGACCCCTGGTCTTCATCTTTGGCGAGGATTTATTATTATTTTTTATAAGACATCCCGTGGAGTTTCAGGTCATTCCAAGAACTTTTGTTTTCTGCACATAAAGCAACATCATGGCAATTCTGCTGAAAACAGCGTCAGTCTGGGTTAGTTCCATTCAAATCATACAAGTTAGAGTCCAAAACAAGGGCAAAAGTGTTTGGAAAAGTAGATATGACGGAGACGTATCAACTCCCCCAAGCTTAAACCCTTGGTTGTCCTCAAGCAATTCAGTTGACAAACTGAAAGAGAAATAGAAAAACTTTTACAAACTCTGTTTGCTCTTGTTGTTGTAATTATGTCAAGCCAAAGATTCAGGTTTTCAGCAAAGATCATAACTAACCACATTTGCAATAACTCCTAGGTCTCATGTTTAGTCATATCAATAACATAATCAGCTAGCAAGCCATAATAATAAATCTCGGATGACAACACTTTCTCAAAATAATTATAATATGATATAACAAGATGGTATCTCGCTAGCCCTTTCTGAGACTGCAAAACATAAATGCAGAGCACCTTCAAAGATCAAGGACTGACTAGACATTGTAATTCATGGTAAAAGAGATCCAATCATAGTCATACCCGATATAAATTAACAATAATGAATGCAAATGACAGCTGTGCTCTCCGGCTAGTGCTTTTAAAAGAGGGTGATGACTCAACATAAAAGTAAATAGATAGGCCCTTCGCAGAGGGAAGCGAGGATTTGTAGAGGTGCCAGAGCTCGGTTTTGAAATAGAGATAAATTATATTTTGAGCGGCATACTTTCATTGTCAACATAACAACTAAGAGATGACGATATCTTCCATGCTAAACAAATTATAGGCGGTTCCCAGACAGAATGGTAAAGTTTATACTCCCCCTCCTCCACAAGCATCAATCCATTGCTTGCTCGAAACAACGAGTGCCTCCAACATTCAACGGGTCCCAGGGGGAGTTTTGTTTGCAATTATTTTGATTTAGTTTGCATCAAGCATGGGACTGGGCATCTCGGTGACCAGCCATTTTCTCGTGAGTGAGGAGCGGAGTCCACTCCTCTTGAGAATAACCCGCCTAACACGGAAGATAAGGGCAGTCCTAGGTGATATATGAGCTATTCGAGCATGCAAAACAGAATGTTTATTTGAAGGTTTAGAGTTTTGCACATACAAATTTACTTGGAACGGCAGGTGGATACCGCATATAGGAAGGTATGGTGGACTCATATGGAATAACTTTGGGGTTTAAGGGATTGGATGCACAAGCAGTGTTCCCGCTTAATACAAGTGAAGGCTAGCAAAAGACAGGGACGCGACCAACGAGAGAGCGACATAAAGTCATGAACATGCATTAAAATTAATAAACATTGAATACAAGCATGAGTAGGATATAATCCACCATGAACATAAATATCGGGAAGGCTATGTTGATTTGTTTCAACTACATGCGTGAACATGTGCCAAGTCAAGTCACTTAAATCATTCAAAGGAGGATACCGCCCCATCATACCACATCACAACCATTTTAATAGCATGTTGGCACGCAAGGTAAACCATTATAACTCATAGCTAATCAAGCATGTCACGAGCAACTATGATCTCTAATTGTCATTACAAAACATGTTTATTCATAATAAGCTGAATCAAGAACGATGAACTCATCATATTTACAAGAACAAAAGAGGTCGAGTTCATACCAGCTTTTCTCATCTTAGTCAGTCGATCATATATCATCATAATTTCCTTTCACTTGCACGACCGAACGATGTGAATAATAATAAGAGTGCACGTGCATTGGACTAAGCTGGAATTTGCGAGCATTCAATAAACAGGAGAAGACAAGGCAATATGGGTTCTTGGTTAAATCAACAATGATGCATATAAGAGCCACTTCAACAATTTAATCATGGTCTTCTCCTATGACCCCCAAAGAAAAAAAAGAAATAAAAACTATTTACACGGGAAAGCTCCCAACAAGCAAAAGAAGAACGGGAAATCTTTTTTGGTTTTTCTTAAAGTTTATCAAACACACAAGAAGAAAGCAGGAAAAAGAAAAATAAACTAACATGGATATTACAGTGAAAGAGTATGGGCACCGACATCTAGCAATGAGTGTGTGTGGACATAAATGTAATGTCGGTGAGAAATACGTACTCCCCCAAGCTTAGGCTTTTGGCCTAAGTTGGTCTATTGTCAGGGATAGCCTGGCGGATACCCGTAGGTGTAGCTGGGGTCATATCAAGAACGCAATGGCTATCGCCTCTGAGCTGCAGCGTGGCATGCCGAGCCGCCTCCGCTCTTCTCTCGTACTCATCTGCCTCCTCCTGGTAATAACATATCTTCCTTTTGTCTCGAGAATCAAAGAAGGCGGGAGCAGGAAGAGTAATATGGACAACATGCCGTTTGTTAAAGATTAGTCGACATCGGAGAGGTGGTTCAGTCCTCTCAACAAACTGGTGGGAAACCATAGAATCAAAATCTAAATAAGTAGGGGGTAACTCCATATCACCCTCACGAATGTCTATCTCAAGAAAATTAGCTAAGAGGGTTGCATAAATTCCTCCAAAGAAATCTCCGTTATGTCTATTATGATGCAACCTACGAGCTACAATGGCTCCCATGTGATAAGATTGGTCTCCTAACACAAAGACTCCCGAGAATGCCGAGATCGGGACACACATGTGACATTCTTCATCCTTAGCATTTATGCACCTACCTATGAAGAGAGCAAAATAATGTATAGCAGGAAAGTGAATGCTCCCTATAGTGGCTTCATGCGTTATATCTCTAGATTCCCCACAGTTATACTAGCAAGAAAGTCTCTAAATTCAGATTTAGGGGATCCCGACACTACCCCAAGATGGAAGTTTGCAAGCAAAAGTGAAATCCTCTAAGTCCATGGTATAAGATTTGTCATAAAGGTCAAACATGACCAAGGAGAATTACGAAGATGAATACTCAAACTTCCTTACAAATGAACTTGTGAGATCGTGATATCGGGGGCATTTGTCACCTCAAGTCCACAAGACAGGCATTACACAAATATCGCTAAATTCTTCTTTGATTCCCGCTTGATCCATAAAATTTTCCAAGGCCATTCATGTGGCCTCACAAGAGCGCCTCTTGGTGGTTCCTCGTCAAGATCATGCATTGCAAGCCTGGGACCTTGCTTCCTTGAAGAACCACCTTGGAACATCTTCCTAAACATATTGTTTCCTCTGAAAAATTTCAGAAATTTTTAGTAACTTCAAACAAAAGTGAACCAACTTCGATAAAATTGATAGCAACTACTCCTACAAGTTCCTAGAGCCTATATCAAGCATTAGAACTACTTGGAACCATATAAATTTGACATGCAAGCTCAAGAACATGGTCACCTATGCAGCACAAATTTGCAAAGAATAAAGCACTAGAACAAAAACTAATTGGACAAATGGAGGAGTCACATACCAAGGAACAATCTCCCCAAGCAGTTTTGCGAGAGGTGCTTTGAGCAAGGAGATCGAAAATCGCAGCAAAAGTGGCTGGAACTCGTGCTTGAGTTGGTTTTTCGGGTTTGTGTGAGGCAGAGGAAGAAGATGGGTGCAGGGATAAGTGGAGGAGGGCCACCATGGCCCACGAGGCAGGGGGGCGCGCCCAGGGGGGTAGGGCGCGCCCTCCACCCTCGTGGGCTGTGTGGCAGCTCAACGGTGATTTTTGCACTATAAATCCTCAAATATTCTCGAAAAAATCATATTAAATTGGCATGGCATTCTCGAGGACTGTTATTTTCGGGATATTTTTATATTGCACGGATAAGTCAGAGGCGAGGCGAAAAAATACTATTTTACTTTATTTCTACTAAATAACAGAAAATATAAAGAGGTATAGAAGGTTGTGCTTCTAGTTTCATCCATCTCATGGTCATCAAAAGGAATCCACTAACAAGGTTGATCAAGTCTTGTTAACAAACTCATTCCGAATAACATGGAACCGGAGAAATTTCGAATAACACTAGGTTACCTCAACGGGAATATGGACATCCCCAATAATAAGTATATCATATTTCTTCTTGACAGTAGGAAGAGGAAATTCAAAACCTCCAAATATAATCGATGGAATTTTTCCAATAGAGTTGATACTATGTACTTGAGGTTGTTTCCTCGGAACGTGTACCGTATGCTCAAGTATCAAGTTAACATGAAAAGTGACATTGCCTTTGTTGCAATCAATAACAGCCCCTGCAGTATTAAGGAAAGGTCTTCCAAGAATAATAGACATACTATCGCCCTCGGAATATCAAGAATAACAAAGTCTCGTTAAAATAGTAACGCTTTGCAACCACAACAGTACATCGTCACAAATACCGGCTGTATAGCAGTTGATTTATCGACCATTTGCAAAGATATTTCAAGAGGTGTCAACTTATTCAAGTCAAGTCTACGATATAAAGAGAGAGGCATAACACTAATAACGACTCCAATATCACATAAAGAAGTTTTAACATAATTTCTCTTAATGGAGCATGGTATAGTAGGTACTCCTGGATCTCCAAGTTTTTTGGTATTCCACCCTTAAAAGTATAATTAGCAAGCATGGTGGAAATTTCAGCTTCCGGTATCTTTCTTTTATTTGTAACAATATCTTTCATATATTTGGCATAAGGATTCATTTTGAGCATATCAGTTAATCGCATACGCAAAAAGATGGGTCTAATCATTTCAGCAAAGCGCTCAAAATCCTCATCATCCTTTTTCTTGGATGGTTTCGGAGGAAAAGGCATGGGTTTCTGAACACATGGTTCCCTTTCTTTACCATGTTTCCTAACAACGAAGTCTCTTTTATCATAACGTTGATTCTTTGATTGTGGGTTATCAAGATCAAAAGCAGGTTCTATTTCTACATCATTATCATTACTAGGTTGAGCATCTTCATTAACATCATCATTAACATTTTCACTAGGTTCATGTTCATTACCGATTGTGTTTCAAAGATCGGACATAGAGATATCATTTGGATTCTCAAGTGGTTCAGCAATAGGTTCACTAGAAGTTTGCAAAGTCCTATCATTTTTCCTTTTCTTCCTTTTAGAAGAACTAGGTACATCAATATTATTTCTCTAAGAATCTTGCTCGATTCTCTTAGGGTGGCCTTCAGGATACAAAGGTTCCTGAGTCATTCTACCAGTTCTAGTAGCCACTCTAACAAAGCATAATCATTTTTCTTACTATTCATTTCATCAAGCACTTCTTTCCGAGCTTTAAGTACTTGTTCTACTTGAGTGGTAACCATAGAAGCATGTTTGCTAACAAGTTTAAGTTCACCTCTAATATTAGCCATATAATCACCCAAGCGTTTAATCATATAAGCATCTTGTTTTAATTGTCTACCAAAATAAGCATTAAAGTCATATCAAACCCGCCCAAGCATTGACTAGCAATTTTAGTAGGAGGGACTTCAGCTTTATCATATTTGTAGAGAGAATTTACCTTTACTACCTGTGTCGGGTTATCGGGATCAGGAGACTCTTCAATAAGTAATGGATTAATATCATAAGTTTCTTCAACAGGCGGTAAATTAAGACCATGTATTTCTTCAATATGAGGTAAATTCTTAACATATTCAGCTTTAATACCTTTTTCTTTCATAGACTTCTTTGCCTCTTGCATATCTTCAAGACTGAGAAATAGAACACCTCTCTTCTACGGAATTGGTTTAGGAATAGGCTCAGTAATTGGAGCAGAAGCTAGCTCAGGAGGTGCCCAATTATTTTCATTTGTCAACATATTATTCAATAGAATTTCAGCTTCATCCGGTGTTATTTCCCTGAAAAGAGAACCAGCACAACTATCCAAGTAATCTCTGGAAGCTTCGGTTAGTCCATTATAAAAGATATCGAGTATTTCAGGTTTCTTAAGAGGATGATCAGGCAAAGCATTATAACTTGAGAAGCCTCCCCAAGCTTGTGGGAGACTCTCTTCTTTAATTTGCATCGAAGTTGTATATTTCCCTCAAAGCAGCTTGTTTCTTATGAGCAGGGAAATATTTAGCAGAGAAGTAATAAATCATATCCTGGGGACTACGCACACAACCAGGATCAAGAGAATTAAACCATATCTTAGCATCACCCTTTAATGAGAACGGAAATATTTTGAGTATATAAAAGTAGCGTGATCTCTTATCATTAGTAAACAGTATGCTATATCATTTAACTTAGTAAGATGTGCCACAACAGTTTCAGATTCATAGCCATAAAAAGGATCAGATTCGACCAAAGTAATTATATCCGGATCAACAGAAAATTCATAATCCTTATCGGGAACACAAATAGGTGAAGTAGCAAAAGCAAAGGTCGTGTTTCATTCTGTCTCTAAGAGATTCTTTACTCCATTTAACTAGAAGCCTCTTAAGTTCATATCTATCTTTACAAGCAAAAATAGCCGTAGAAGATTCCATATCAAAAACATAACCCTCAGGAATAACAGGCATATTTTCATCATCACTTTCATCATCGTATTCAGATTCAATAATTTCTTTCTCTCCAAATTTCTAGCAATTTGTTCATCTAGAAATTCACCAAGGGGCACAGTAGTATCAAGCATAGAAGTATTTTCATCATCAGTATCATGCATAGCAGAAGTGGCATCATCAATAACATGCGACATATCGAACGAATAGCGTAAAGTGTTTAGGTGTCGCTAGCTTACTCATAATGAAGGTGAATCTTAGCTGCCTTTCAAGTTCTTCATAGTGTCCAAGCAGATATAAATCCCAAGTGACTCAAAGAACAGAGCTATGCTCGGCAACGGCGCCAGAAAAAAGGTCTTGATAACCCACAAGTATAGGGGATCGCAACAGTTTTCGAGGGTAAAGTATTCGACCCAAATTTGTTGATTCGACACAAGGGGAGCCAAAGAATATTCTCAAGTATTAGCAGCTGAGTTGTCAATTCAACCACACCGAAACTTAGTATCTGCAGCAAAGTGTTTAGTAGCAAAGTAATATGATAGTGGTGGTAACGGTAACAAAAGTAAAGACAACAAAAGTAACGCTTTTGGTATTTTGTAGTGATTGTAACAAAGAGTAACGGAAAAGTAAATAAGCGAAGACCAAGATATGGAAAGCTCAGAGGCACCGGATTAGTGATGGATAATTATGCCGGATGCGGTTCGTCATGTAACAGTCATAACATAGGGTGACATGTAACTAGCTCCAATTCATCAAAGTAATGTAGGCATGTATTCGTGATATAGTCATACGTGCTTATGGAAAAGAACTTGCATGACATCTTTTGTCCTACCCTCCCATGGCAGCGGGTCCTATTGGAAACTAAGGGATGTTAAGGCCTCCTTTAATAGAGAACCGAACAAAGCATTAGCACATAGTGAATACATGAACTCCTCAAACCATGGTCATCACCGGAGTGGTCCCGATTATTGTCGATTCGGGGTTGCCGGATCATAACACGTAGTAGGTGACTATAGACTTGCAAGATAGGATCAAGAACTCACATATATTCATGAAAACATAATAGGTTCAGATATGAAATCATGGCACTCGGGCCCTAGTGACAAGCATTAAGCATAGCAAAGTCATAGCAACATGAATCTCGTAACATAGTGGATACTAGGGATCAAACCCTAACAAAACTAACTCGATTACATGATAAATCTCATCCAACCCATCACCGTCCAGCAAGCCTACGATGGAATTACTCACGCACGGCGGTGAGCATCATGAAATTGGTGATGGAGGATGGTTGATGATGACGACGACAACGAATCCCCCTCTCCGGAGCCCCAAACGGACTCCAGATCGGCCCTCCCGAGAGGTTTTAGGGCTTGGCGGCGGCTCCGTATCGTAAAACGCAATGATTTATTCTCCCTGATTTTTTCTCCCCGAAAGCCAATATATAGAGTTGGAGTTGGCGTCGGAAGGTGTCCAGGGGGCCCACGAGGTAGGGGGTGGCCCAGGAGGGGGGACGCGTCCCCCACCCTCGTGGACAGGGTGTGGCCCCCTGGTCTTCATCTTTGGCGAGGATTTTTTATTATTTTTTGTAAGACATCCAGTGGAGTTTCAGGTTATTCCGAGAACTTTTGTTTTCTGCACATAAAGCAACATCATGGCAATTCTGCTGAAAACAACGTCAGTCCGGGTTAGTTCCATTCAAATCATACAAGTTAGAGTCCAAAACAAGGGCAAAAGTGTTTGGAAAAGTAGATACGACGGAGACGTATCAAGGACCAGGGCCCCTATAAATAGGACTAGCCACCACCAAAGGAGAAAAGCGGGATCTCACCCGATCGAGAGCCAACCCTTAGCCACACTGAACACAAGAACACCTCAACCTCACGAGGCTGTTCTTCCCCTTGTACTGCTCTTCATCAGCCCAAGAGGCAATCCACCACCACACACTGGAGTAGGGTATTACACCACAACCGTGGCCCAAACCAGTATAAATCTTGTGTCTTTGTGTTGCTAGTTCGTCGAGTTCGTCCGCAAGATCTTAGCAAGCTAGGGCGTAGATCGGTAGGAGGGAATGAACTTCGCGTGCACCCAGAGTTTGAACCTTAAGGGTTTTGCCAGAAGCCCAGATCAGACATTTGGCGCGCTAGGTAGGGGCGCGCCGTAGCTTCCCTTCCGTTGATCGGCGCTCTGTCGCTCCGTCGTCTCCATGGCGGGCGCTCGCCACACTAGAGCTAAGCGCCGGGCTGCCCTCACCGGCCGTGTTGCTCAGACGGCTCCCGTCGGCGGGCCACCTCGTCGTTCCCCATCGCCTGCCGCCAACGCTGCCACCGGCCCAGCGGGGAACGAGCAACAAGCGTCCTTGCTGCACCCGTCGGTGCGGCAGGACGGCCGCACCGCCACTCCATCGCTGACCCCGGCCAGTTCCTCATCCCACGCACGTCGCGCTCCCATGGACGCGCAGGCCGCGGCTCCTCATGGCGTAACGAAGCTCCTGCACTACCGCCCGGCCGACGACCTCTACAAGGACTGGCTCGACCATCGCCGCCGAGCTCGTCTGCCGCCGTAGGGGCTCTCGTCGCCGCCCCTCTTCTCGCCGCTCGCTAGCCACGGGCGGCGTGGCTCATGGAGCGCCCACCACCTCTCGCCCCTAAGACGGTTTTTGGCGCCAAGGCGACGGCCCCATGGCGCGACTCCACCACGCCAGGCAGTTCGCTGCCGGAGAGAGAATCTGCCAAGAAATTCCCCGGCCGCGAGAAGCTGCACTTGCGCTCCCCGCGCCGCCTCGCCAAGACCACGCGCTACCTACGGTAGCGGCACGCGGGCCTCATCAAGACCAAGCTCCACCTCCGAGACGGGCCCCGGCAACCACGGCCGGCTGCCGCGCCTTCACCCCTGAGCTGCGTAGAGTCGCCTGGCCGGGCAAGTTCAAGCCGGATCTGCCTCCTCGCTACGATGGTACCCTCGACCCCGCGGAGTTCTTGCAGCTCTACGAGCTGAGCATCAAGGCGGCCAACGTCGACGAGAAAGTCATGGCGAACTGGTTCCCAATGGCGCTCAAAGACGACGCCCATTCGTGGCTCCTGAACCTGCCTCAGGGCTCGATCTCCTCCTAGGACGAGATGCGCGACCGCTTCGTCGCGAACTTCCAGGGCACTCGCGACCGCCGGCCGGCCGCGGGTGACTTGTGCTGCATCAAGCAACAACCAGGAGAGACCCTCCAGAAGTACATCCAGCACTTCAACAACACTCGCCTCAAGATCCCCAAGGTCACGGACGAGGCCCTCATCTCCGCGTTCTCTGACGGCGTCCGCGACATCAAGATGAAGAAGGAGCTCGCTATCCACGAGGAGTTGTGCACATCTCAGGAACTGTTCAACTTGGCGACCAAGTGCGCAAGAGCCGAGGAGGGGCGCCTCTCCCTCCTCGAGCTGCCAGCTGCGGGCGCAGAGGAGAAGAAGGCCAAGGCCAAGGACGTGAAGCGCAAGGAAGCAGCCGTGCTCGCAGTGGAGCCGGACACCAGGTGAGGCAGGGACCAGCCCGAGTCATCCAAGAGTAGCCGACCGTTCTGCGCCTTCCACAACCTGAATACCCACAACACCAGTGACTATCAAGAACTCAGAGCCATTCACGAAGGACGCTTCAGTCGACGCCCCGAGCGCAGCGACCGGGGCTATGGCCGAGGAGGAGGATGTGGAGGCGGACGCTGGGACAACCGTGGCCCGCGCCAGGAGTGGCGCGACAGGCCTCGTGAGGACCGCTGGCAAGATCATCCTCGCGAGGGCGCATGGAGGGACCAACCTCGTGAGGATCGCCCTCGTGGCAACGCTGTCTTCCCTCACGCCGCCACCACCAAGAAGGAATGACGACCGCCATCAAGACGAGGGGCCGGGGCTTCAGAGCCGCTGCAATCGATCAAGATCTTGGGCGGCGCTCATGCCCCAGCCTCGCAGCGTATCTTCAAACAGTTTGCTCGTGAGGTGAATGCAGTCCTCTCCAAGCTCGGGGCCACGCGCCCGCTCAGGTGGTCCTAGTGCGCCATCACCTTCAACTCGGCAGATCAGCTCAAGTGCGCAGCCACCGCTGGCGCCCTCCCGATGCTTTGTTCACTAGTCATCAGCAACGTACAAGTTACCAAGACCCTCATTGATGGCGGCGCAGGGCTCAATGTCCTGTCCGTCGACATGTTCGACAACCTCCAAGTGCCATATGAGCAGCTTCAGCCTACCAAGCCTTTCTCAGGAGTGACCGACGGTTCCACCACGCCGATAGAGCAGGTCCGCCTCCCTGTCACCTTCGGGGAACGCAAGAACTACCGCACTGAGCTCATCGACTTCGACGTTGCGCACATCCGTCTGCCATACAATGCCATCCTCGGGTATCCAGCCCTGGCCAAGTTCATGGCGGTGACACACCACGGCTACAATGTCCTCAAGATGCGAGGAAGCGGCGGAATCATCACGGTCCCGTGCGAAGAAAGAGATGCAATGTGCTCCCTCGAGTGCGCCTTTCAAGCTGCCGCAATCGACGACACCGACAGCAAGAGCGAGGATCCTCCTGAGGCCATCCCCAAGAAGAAGAAGCAGCTACGCCGTGCCGGACCTAAGGAGGGTGGCATCGCGGCTGGAACCTCGTCAGGATCAGCGCCCGCTCCAGGGGCGCCTCCCTCCATCACATAGGAAGGCGTGCCCGACGCCCTCCTCGAGCAGGGTTCGGGGGCTCTTTTCTGGAGGGCCTCAGACCTTGCCAACATCACGAGGGACGCGCTCGGGCACCACTTGGAGGCGTGCTTCGCGGCACGTTTCTCTCAGGAGAATACAGGGCAAGGAGTGCCCACCACTCAGGAGTTCATCACCAAGACCACTCAGGAACTGCAAGATGCAAGGGCCATGCGCAGCGACCGCCGCTCACGAGGCGTAGCTCCCCATCCAGGCGAGGATGCCGGGCTACATGTCTGCATCGACGTTCCAGGGCTCAACAGGGCTGCATCTCAAGAGCTTTTCTGGCCTTCGCGCGTGGGCCATTGCGAGGGTCCACCACACAGCTACGTTCGCATGCCTTTCGGCCTGCCGGGCGTGTCGTCAGCCTATCAACGCAACCTGCGGCTTGTCCTGGCAGCTCAGGAGGCCAGGCACCACTCCGTCCTGGCAGAGATGGAGACGGTCCTCAGGGAACCACCTGAGCCCCCAGAGCCTCCCGAGGCTCAGGTGCCCGGTGGCTCGTGAGGAGCTACCCTTCGGGCACGCCCACCGCACCAACTCTCCTTCGCTCACGTAACTGTGTGACATTTTCCAAGTTCATTTAGCTGGGAGCACCCGTCGGGCTGCATTATTCCCAGGCCGCGTGGGTCCGTCCCTGTGGCATGTATCCCTTTTGCTCATGTCTTTAGTTTACCCTGTTGGGGGCGCCCCTCGGGCTGCATCGTTCCCGAGCCACTCGGGCCTGACCTAGTGGCATGTATCTTTCTGCATTTACCCAAGCTGATTTGCCTTCCATGCTTAGTCTGCCTATGATTATCACTTGCTCGATTGCCAGCCACCACGGGTGCGTCCCTTCATCAGGCAATTCGCTTGCACGTTAAAAAGGGGGCTTCTGAGCATCGTGACTCAGGAGCTCTTACTGGCTCTCCAGCCCTCACCCGCTGGCCTTGACCACGGCATCGCGACCTGGCGTACCAGTGGCGGCTGAGCTCGCTCGAGGGCCGGAACCTGAGGACGTAGAACGCTTGCACCTAACCGTCTCATAGGAACACACATCTGTCAAAGGCCCAAGACCAGGCGCAACCCGCCTTGTGGTAGGGCCTCGTGAGTCCCGCGCTGGCTCACGAGTGCCCAGATACACCTCGCAGCCCTGCCGTGCAAGCCATGTGTCAGGGCGGGGCTGTACACACCCCGGGGGTGTCACATCCCTAGCCTTACCTTGCACTAGGCTAGCACTTGTCTGTTGCATCATGTTTAAATTATTTCGAAACTTGAAATGGGGATTTCCTAAACCCTAGCATCAAAGGAATTCACTAGGTTCAACTAAAATATTTTCAGTGAATCCAAATGGCTTTCAAAAATGTTCATCATTTCTGGAAAATGCTAGAAACCATAACCAGAGGTGTTGCACATTTTTCCATGACATATTTGGGCTCAATTAAATCATTTAGTATTTGCTTTTGGGCATTTAAATGCTATTAAATATTTTAAATGCTCAATTAATCATAAACTAAAATGTTTGCTGTTGGCTATATTCCAAACAGTGGCATTGAGCAGTTTTATGATTTTTGTATCTGTTTTAGTATTTTTAGTAAAGCCACAAAGATTACAGAAAAATAGAAACAGAAATAAAAGAGAGAGAGACTAACCTGGGCCAACTCACCCAGGCAGCCCACCGGGCGCCCAAGTGGCTGGCCCACTCACCGTTCAAGTGATCTGTCTTCAACCTCCGCCAAGAGGCAGAGGCGTGTCGACAAGGCTGCGCCTCGAGCTCCACCTCCCGCCTCCTCGCTCGGGCGACACCACAACCCTCGACCTCTCCCTCGAAGCTCTCCTCTACCTGGCTCTCTCCCTCGCCGTTCCCCCCACCTCACCGAACACTCCTGTCGCCGCCGACTAGCACCACCTCGGCCACAGCCACCCCCTCGCCCCTCCGTCATGCCCACGAGCTCCGCGTCGTCTTCCTGCGTCGTCTCCATCAGCCACACATCGCCGGACGGCGTGTGAAGCCTCCTTCACCCTCGTCTTCAACCCCGGGCGCCGGAGATCGCCACCGCTGCCTCGCCGACTCCAGTGCATCCCCGAGCTCGTTGACGACGCCATAGAAATATCTGTGAGCTCCGCCGCTTTCCCCCCGTCCTCCCCAAGCTCTTTCAGGTCCTCTAGCTATGCCAGCCACCATACCCGAGAACTGCCGCCGCCTGAGCTCGTCGCCGACGCAGCTCCGGTGACCCAATGATCACTCCGGCATGCCTAACGTGATCGCCGCATCGCGTAGCGCCTCCCTAGCGCAAAACCCCGCCCTTTGCACATCGCGGCCTCGACCTCGAAGCTCACCCGAAGCCGTCATTGCCGAGGTCGCCGCCATGCTCAACTCCGCCACCTAGCGCCCTCCCTGTACTGTTGGATGCGCGAGCAACAGCCCTCGAGAGCCTTCCCATGCCCAAAACTATCGTCAGAAGCGAAACTCAGCGCAAGACCGCTGCCGTTTTGCCGGGCGCTAAACGCTGGCGAAGTTGACCTGTTGACTGAGTTGACCAGGTGGGCGGTTGACCATTGGGTCCATGATGTGGGGCCGCCTTCGCTAACTCAACCTGTGATTGGCGCTAACTAAATTTAGTTAGTTTAACTAACTACTGACAGACGGGACCCACTCGTCAGTTTGACCTGGACCGCCCCGTTGACCGATGACGTCACCCTGACGCAGTGCTGACGCATTAATTCAATTACTGGATTTATTCTTATATAGGAAATTCCAGAAAATGTTGCAAACTTCAAAAATTCATAGTAATTCAACCGTAACTCCAAATCAAACAAATTATATATGAAAAATGATCAGAAAAATCCAATCTATCCATCTGTATTGGTTTCATGCATGTTAGAACACATTAACCTTGCTGTTTAGGTGAAAAAAGTTAATATGACCTCTTAAAATGGGTTTGCACTTGAATCTTTGGTTCAAATGGACTCATCTTAATCTGTTCTAGCTTGCATTAGCCAAAACACATTCATATTGCCATGTCATAGCATGCATCATATTGTGCATTGCATTGATCGTGTTTCTTCTCTGTTTGCTGGTGTTGTTCCCCCTCAGAGACGTTGTACCGACAAGCGTTGTGATCGCTGACACCGATGAAGACTCAATGCTATCTTCGGAAGTGCCAGCAACCAAAACCCCTTGTTCATTCCGACATAATCCCACTCTCTCGCCTCCTGCTCTCCTTTATTGCATTAGGACAATAACGATTCATCTGTTACTTGTCATGTAGCTGAACCCCTTTTCCTCTCGCATGACCTGTCATTTCCACAAGAAATAGATGAAACCCACTAGCATGAGTAGGAGTTATTTGAGCCCTGATGTGCCTGCTCATTCATGCTTGTTTGTCATGCCTGCCATCGCTTAGAGTTGAGTCAGTCTCGATTCATCGGGATGAATCGGAGGTGTGTAAACATGTCCCATCGTGTGTGAGCTAAGCGTGTGAACATGATTTGGTAAAGGTAGCGGTGAGAGGCCATGTAGGAGTACATGGTGGGTTGTCTCATTGAAACCGTCCTCAGGAACTGAGTTCTGTGTTTGTGATCCATGAACAGTTACTACTACACATTGGGATCCTTAATTGACTCTCTCGGCTTCTTAACCACCTTTGTTCTTTGTCCAGGAGTTACAACTAGTTTCTGGTGTTTGTAGGATATGTGTTGGAGGCCGTGCATAGCGCTGACCCTAGGGGTGGGCTATGATGCGGTAGATACTGTCGGATTTCGGGTTCCGGCAGACCCTTGAGGTTCGAACACTGGGGTGCGCGCGGAGATCCAACCTCTCACCGTCTCGCACCTCGCCGAATCGCAGGAACCTAAACTACTAAAAAGAACAAAGACAAGAGACGCATAAGATTTATACTAGTTCGGGCCACCGTTGTGGTGTAATACCCTACTCTAGTTTGTGGTATGGTGGATTGCCTCTGGGCTGATGAAGAATAAGATAGGAAGAACAGCCTCGCGAGGGTCTGTTCTTGGTGGGTGTGATGCACTGCTAGGTGGTGTCCCGTCGCTCTAGCTTGAGGATCGGGTCTCTATCTCTCTCTTTGGATTCCAAATGCCCGCCTCTTCCCATCCGATCGTCCTCCTACTCTGAGTGTGGCTACTCCTATTTATAGGCGAAGGCCCTGGGCCTCTTCCCAAATATTGAGCGGGAAGGGCGCCAACAATTGGCCATTTTGAAGGGGAACAGCGGGTACACTTATCCTGACTAAAGTTGGTCCTCGCCGCCAAAGGCTCGTGATGACGCCTACTTGGGCTCCACGATGACTCCCTTCCAGCCGTTGGGGCTGGTCTTGGTCTTGTTGCAATCAAACGGATGCCTTTGCTTGATGCTCTTGCTCGTGCTTGCTCCCTTTGCACCAAAGAGGAAAGGAGGACGCCATGCTGGCCGGGCGCCTCGATCGGGCGCCCATGGTCGCCATGGCTTGCGCCATGGGCACCTCGCGAGGTACCCTGCCTTGAACTCTCCGCCTCCTCATGAGCCAACCTCGACGAGGCCGCGGCTCGAGGAAGCTCCTTGTCGTCCGCCTCATGAGGCTTGGCCCTCGCGAGGGTCTTGAGCTTGTGTTGATGAAGATGGGCTGTCCTGGGCCTCCTTTGAGCCACGCCACAGCCGCAGTGAGCAAGTCTGGGACCCCTGCTCCGTAACGCCGATAGTAGCCCCTGGCCCACGGCGCGCTACCAACTTGGCCGAGCAGAGAGGCAAAGGGCAAGTGCGTCGTCAAGGGTTCTAACAGGCCTGCCTTTTGGGCGCCAAGGTGGCGGTTGATGGGACGTTGCGCGCATCGCTATCGCGTGGGTTGATAACAGAAGCATCTTCCTTGCCTCCTTTACTTTCGCCATTGCTGCTCGAGATCCCTTTCTTGCGCCTCTCCTCGCTTCCAAGAACTCCAGATCCACTCCGCTGCAAGGTTCCCTAGCTAGCCATGGCTCCTCGCCAAACCCCGGCCGGAGCCTGGTACTCTCCTGCCTTGGACCCGCCAAATGTGTCAGCGGCGAGCCTTGCCCTGATGCGCCGGTTGGCGGAGGCGCAGGGCGTCAATGGAACGGCGGTGTTCAAGGCCGGCTCCTCCGCCCCTGAGGGTCGGGGGAGCACCTTCTACCCGTTCTTCGTGAGCGCCATCATTGCTGGTCTGGCGCCTCCCTTCTCTGAGTTCTTCTTCTCCGTCCTCCATCACTACAACATCCAAGCTCTGCACCTCCATGCCAACTCCATCCTTCTTCTGGCAATCTTCGCCTACTATTGTGAGGCCCATGTTGGGGTGAAGCCCTCGGTGGACTTGCTGCGCCACTACTTCTTCCTCCGAACCTCCCGTGGTTCCGCCACAGGCGTCTGAGCTTCGTTGCATATGGCGGAGCCATCGCCATTTCAAACCCTCGGAAGCGGATTGAGGGCTTCAGGAGCAAGTGGGTCTTGGTGGATGCTGGGCGTATCCACCCACGGCTGATCCTGCCCACGGAGCCTGCCGAGAGCTCCGACGACTAGTCCCGAGCGAAGCTTTGGGATCCCCGCGTGAAGCTGGTGCTGGAGAAGATGGATGCAGATCTGAAGCCGGGCTGACGCGGGCGGGCGCGGTTGACTGCAAGGCCGGGCCGAGGGAGTTCTGGAGCACCAATCGGCTCCACTTCACCAAGATTGCCCGATGTGGGAGGCCTCACCCGAGCCCGTGGCTCCCGGCCAGCGAGGATCTGGCGACGGTCCTCCAGTCCTTGGTTGGGGGCGATGTGGCGAGAATGGAGGGCGCCCCCGCGCCCTTGTTCCTTCGCGAGGATTGGGAGCAGGTAGTGGGGCTCATGCCCGCCTTCAATGGGGACGGGCCCGTGCCCGTGGAGGCTCCGGAGGACCTGGTGGACGTGTCCTCTTCCGACTCCGGTGAAGAGGTGGAGGAAAGAGAGCCAGGAGAGGGTGTTGATTCGGGGGCAGAGTCAAGGGCTCCTCCCCTGCGGCACAGGCCCCGCGTTCTTCGCCTCCCCGAGAGTGACGACGATGAGGATGAGGATGAGCGGGGAGGCAGAAGCCTGCCCCTGATCCCGAAGAAGGACCGGACTGGGCTGGTCCTCGCAGATCTGCTTCGGCCCGGGCGATCCACAGACGCGCCCCTGCTCCTGGTACCCTTGAGGCTGATCCCTGCAGCTGGCTCTCGGGCTTCAAGTATGGCCGGAGGCTGCTCGAGTCCACCAGCGACGACCTGTAAGTGCCTGCTTCCCATCTTGATTATTGCTCTGTCGACAAGATCTGATGTCCACGTTCTTCGGTCAGGCTGGCGCCCGCGGTGAAGAAGCTGAAGGGGGCTCCTGAGGCCCCATCCGTGGCGGTGCCTCTGCCCGAAAAAGAAGATGATCCTGACGCCCAGGCCTCTCTCGCCCAAAGGCCCTCGCGAGGTTCGGCCGAGTCTGGCTGGGCGAAGCTCAAATTTCCCCTTGGCTCAGGCGACTCCCGAGGTGCCCTTGCTTGGCGCTGCCTTGATTGTTGCCGTGGCGCCGCAGGTTCCGCCTCAGGGTGCAGTGGCTACGCCGCCGCCATCTCCTCCTACTCCACCAACTGCTGTCTCTCCGACTCCTCCCACGATCCTGGATCGTGCTGCCACTGAATTGGACCGGCTGCGCAGATCTTACGGGCGCCGACCTCGCCAGTGGCCGGGCGCTTGAGCTGGCCTCGGCTGGATTCGCCCGACGCTTCAATTTGGGCGGCGCTGGTCCAGTGCCTCGACGGCTTATGACGAGGAGAAGCAGTGCTGTTCGTGAGGCGAAGGTAGCTCGCGATGCTGCCCTGGGGAGGCAGCCAAGATCCAAGGTCGCTGTGGAGACGCCGGAGGGCGAGTGAAGGGCCTGCAGAATCGACTTGCCGAGGAGGCCCGCCTCCACCAGAGCAGGAGGAAAGCATGAAGCCTCATGAGGCGGCCGCTGGGCGACCAGGAGGCCAAGCTGAAGAAGCATCATGATCGCCTAGGCGCTACTGGAGCAGAACCGGAGGCGAGGAAGGTCGAGCCGACGCCAAGGCTCGGGTTCTTGCCAAGATCGCGTGGCCTTCATGGATATGGAGGTGAAGGCTCGCGCTTTGCCGAGGGGAGCTTTACGATAGCGGCTGGAGAGCCCATCGGCCGACGCAGAGGATGGCCCCGCCAAGCTGCTTCCTTCCCGATTCATGCTCTTGAAGATGTCTCCTTGGTCTTGGCCCCACGGCCGAGGCCGAGGCGCTGGTCTGCCTTCCGCGGCACCGACGCCGGATCCTCACCCACATCTATCTTCGCGATCCCAAAGCATCGACATGGACAGCTTCTTGGAGCCAAAGAAGCGGCGAGCATGCAGCTGCCGCTGCCGAGGCTGTGAAGGGTCGCGCGGAGGCTCTATTGGGGTAGTTCCGGGCCTTCAGCACCAAGCCGAAGCGAGGTGCTGCCGGCCCCGCTGCTTCACGAGGCGAGCCCACTCCGCGCTGCTCCACCGTCGACAAGTGACTCCGTTGTGGCTCCTGTCTTGATTTTAATTCCTAAACATGTATCATGCCTCGGGGAGGTGTTTAAACTTGCATTTGGTATTGCGACGACAGTGTGGACTGTAATATTTGCTTTTGAATTCCTTGAAATTTGTGCTTCCTACTTGCTTATGTTCTACGCCGGCAGAGTGCCCGCAAGATACCTCAGCCGTTAGCCCCGACCGGAAACCAGGACGGGACCAAGGAGTGAGGGGCTACGTGACAAGTTAGGCTCCTGAGTCGCGATGCTCAGGAGTCCCCCTTGGCGCACGAACAGCAAGTAGGGAAGTGAGACGCGGGTGGATCCACCGTTCTACGTCTGCAGAGTCTGCCTCAAGCATACCTCAACCGCCGTTAGCCTTTCGGAACTAAGGGGTGAGGGGCTACGTGACCAGTTAGGCTCTGAGTCGCGATGCTCAGGAGTCCCCTCGACGCTCAAACGGCATTCGCACCTTGGCTCCGCCGGGAGTGACGGCGACGAACCAGGCCCGAGGGGCCTGGCTGGGTGGCGGCGCTGGGCGTGACCAGTGCGCAGCCCTCGCTGGGCGCTCCCGAGGGGAGGCGCGGCGACGAGGCCAACACCGAGCCTGGGCTCCCCGAGGTTGATGCGACCGGGAGGCCACCTCGATTGTTTATCACCAGCGGAGCATAGCGCTTCCGTGCAAGACGGGCATAGCCGCTCCTCGGCGATGTCGCCACCAACAAGGAGCATGGTGCTTCCACTGGAGCGTGGGAGGGGCTCCCCCGGGAGGAGCCCGGGCGTATCTGACCCCACCGACACGTGGCCGGCACGGTAGGGCTGGACGAGGTGTATCTGGGCACCCGTGAGCCAGCGCGGGACTCACGGGGCCCTACCTCAAGGCGGGTTGCGCCTGGCTCTGGGCCTTATCTTCGAGTGTGTTCCTGCAAATTTTGGCCAGATGCCGGTGCTCTATGTCTTCGGGTCCCGGCTCTCGGGCTGGTCTCAACCGTTGCTGGCAAGCCAGGTCGCGATGCCATGGACAAGACCAGAGGGTGAGGGCCAGAGAGCCGGTAGGAGCCCTGAGTCGCGATGCCTGTGCACCCCCTTTAACGCTGCTAGCTAGGTTAGATGACGCAACTTCACGCCCTCGGTCCCGGCTCGGGCTGGTCTCACCGCCGCCGGCAAGCCGTGTCGTGATGCCATGGACAAGACCAGAGGGTGAGGGCCGGAGAGCCGGTAGGAGCCCCGAGTCGCGATGCTCGTGCACCCCTTTAACGCCGCAAGCCGGGTCGATGCAAAGAATCTACGCCCTCGTGTCCCGGCTCTCGGCTGGTCTCAGCCGTCACCGGCAAGCCAGGTCGTGATGCCATGGACAAGTCCAGAGGATGAGGGCTGGAGAGCCGGTAGGAGCGCCGAGTCGCGATGCCCAGGCACCCCCTTTAACGCAGTAAGCTGGGTTAGATGACGAAACTCTACGTCCTCGGGTCCGGCTCTCGGGCTGGTCTCACCGTCAGCCGCAAGCCAGTCGCGATGCCATGGACAAGACCAGAAGGTGAGGGCCGGAGAGCGGTAGGAGCCCCGAGTCATGATGCTCGTGCACCCCCCTTTAACGTGCAAGCCGGGTTAGATGATTTAAACTTCACGCCCTCGGGTCCCGGCTCTCGGGCTGGTCTCAGCCGCCGTTGGCAAGCCAGTGTCACGATGCCATGGACAAGACCAGAGGTGAGGGCCGGAGAGCCGGTAGGAGCCCGAGTCGCGATGCTCGTGCACCCCCTTTAACGTGCAAGATTCCGCCACCCAGTGAAAAGGCACCAAATAACAAGCATGGTGGAGCGAGAGCATAATCCTAAGGAAAAAGTAGGAAGGATACATGCCGCAGGATCGCCCGAGCGGCTTGGGGATGATGCAGCCCGAGGGGCGCCCCAACAGATAGGCTAACGACATGAAATAAAAGGGATACATGCCGCAGGACGGACCCACGCTGCCCGGGAATAATGCGACCTCAAGGCGCCCCCACCGGAAATAAAACTTAAAGATGTCACTGGTGATGTTGGGGATGAAGGGGTGTTGGTGTAGCAGACTCGGTGGGCTGCGGAGCCGATCCTCACGAGCCCCTGTGCCTGTGGGCCTCGGGAGGCTCCGGAGGCGCCGGGCGGCTCGCGGGCCATCTCCATCTCCGCCAAGGATGCGCGTGCTCGACCTCTTGAGCCTCCAGGATGGTCCTCATGAGACGCTGGTGCGCAGCAGCTGCTTGTGCCATAAGGCATGCGTGACGCAGTGGGGCGGACCTCAACGTCCCACTCGCGAGGGCCAGAGGCGCTCTTGAGATGCGGCTCGGTTGAGCCCTGGTATGTCGATGCAGACGGCCAGCCCACCATCCTCGCCTGGATGGGGGCCCACAACGGGTAGGCGGCGGCTGCCCCTCATGACCCTTGACTCCTGTAGCTCCTGAATGGCCTTGCTGACGAACTATTGAGGGTTCTGCCCTCCTGGTCTTGCTTCTCGCTTAGAACGCGGCTTCAAACACGCCCACGTGGTGCCCAAGCGCCTCCCTCGAGACCTTGGCGAGGTCGCCGGCCCCTCCAGGGGAGAGCCCCCAGCCGCCGAGGAGGGCGCCGGGCGCGCTTTCCTATGCGATGGAAGGAGGCTCTGGCCCGATGTGGACTTCGAGGGGCCTGTCTCTTGAAGATCCAGCCGGTCGATGTCTTCTTCTTCTTGGGTGCGGCCTCGGAGGCCTCCCGCCGCTGTGGTCTGGGTCTTCTAGCGATGCTTTGAAAAGCTCGCCTGTGGAGCACATCGCATCTCTCTTCACAGTGGCACCGTGATGACTCCGCCGCTTCCTCGGCATCTTGAGGAGGTTGTAGCCATGGTGGGTTACGGCCATGAATTTGGCCAGCTGGTACCCGAGGATGGCGTTGTACGGCATTTAATGTGGGAGACGCCGAAGTCGATGAGCTCGGTGTGGTAGTTGTCGCGAGCCCCAAGGTGACAGAAGGCGGACCTGCCCGATCGGGACCATGGAGCCGTCGGTGACTCCGGAGAAAGGCTTGGTTGGCTGAAGCTGACTGTAAGGCACTTGAAGATTGTTGAATGTTTCCACGGACAGGACGTTGAGCCCTGCTCCGCCGTCGATGAGGGTCTTGGTGACTAGCACATTGCTGATGATTAGGAAGCAAAGCATCGGGAGAACTCCGGCTATGGCTGCGCACTTGAGCTGATCCGCTGAGTTGAATGTGATGGTGCACGCCGACCACCTGAGAGGGCGCGTGGACTCGAGCTTGGGGAGGACTGCATTCACGTGGGCTTAACTGCTTGAAGATGCGCCGAGAGGCTGGGCTTGAGCTCCACCTGTGATGCGTGCGATCGCACACGCTTCTGGAAGCCCCTAGCCCCGGCCCCGATGACGGTCTTCGATTCTCCTGGTGGCGGCGGCAGCGTGAGGGAGGCTCGCGTTCCCTCTTGGGCGATCCTCATGAGGTCGATCCTCCAGCCTCGCGAGGTGGGTCTTGCCAGCCGTCCTCGCGAGGTTGGTCGCGCCACTGCACGGGCCGGGTCTTCCCAGGCCCTGCATTCCTTCCTCCTTCCTCGGCCAGAGCTGGCCGTCAAGGCCGGGCGCTCACGACCCTTCCCAGCAGACGGCCCGAGCTCTTGACATTCATTGGTGTTGTGGGTGTGGAGGTCGTGGTACACGCAGCACTGCTGCCCTTGGAGGACTCGGGCTGATCTCCGCCTCGCTCAGGTCTGGTTCAGCCGCGAGCACGGCAACCCCTTTGCGCTTCACGCCCTTGGCCTTGGACTTCTTCTTCGGGATCCGCGGCAGGCAGCTCGAGGAGGGAGAGGCGCCTCCTCAGCCTCGGGCGCACTTGGTCGCCAAGTTGAACAGCTCCAGGAGGTGCACAAATCTTCATGCATCGCCAGCCTCCTTCATCTAGACGTCAAGACGCCGTCGGAGAAGGCAGAGATGATGGCCTCCTCCGTTACCTTGGGGATCTTGAGGCGCGCGTTGTTGAAGCGCTGGATGTACTTTTGCAGGGTTTCCCCTGGCTGCTGCTTGATTTGGCGCATGTCGCTCACGGCGGGTGGCCGGTCGCGAGTACCCTGGAAGTTGGAGATGAAGCGGGTATGCATCCCGGCCCAGGAAGAGATCGTGCCTGGGGCAAGGTTCAGGAGCCAGGTGCGGGCTCCGTCCTTGGGCGCCATGGGAAACCAGTTCGCCATGACCTTTTCATCCCCGTTGGCAGCCTCGATGCCCAGCTCGTAGAGCTGGAGGAACTCAGAGGGTCACCAGGCTGCCATAGCGTGGAGGCAGGTCGGCTTGAACTTGGCGGGCTACGCTGACGCTGCGCAGCTCCGGAGGTGAAGGCGCGGCAGCCCGCCGTGTCATGGGGGCCTTGGACGGCAGAGAGCTTGGTCTTGTGGGTCTCTCGCTTGCATGGGGGGCAGCGCAGGTCTTGACGTCTTTGGAGCGGGAGGCGCTGGGCAGCTTCTCAGGCGAGAACTTCTTGGCAGCTCTGCTCTTGCAGCGCCGGCGCTTAGGTGGAAACGAAGTTCCGCCCGAGGCAGCTTTGCCAGGGCGGCGCCGTCTTGAGAGTTAGCGGCTGAGGCGCCCGGGAAACTTCGCCGCCCAGCGGGCGAAGCGTGCGGCAAAACCCGAATGGCGTGGGTCGCCTCTGCAGCCTTGAGCAGGCTCGGCGACTTCGGTGAAACCATTCTTCATAACATCATCGCCGGCAGGAAGCGGTAGCCTTGAGAGCTCGTTAACGCGGCGAAGTGCGGCTTCGAACCTCCATACCCACGCTGAAGCGTAGCGTGACGAAAGAACAGCAGCGGGTGAGCGGCGGCGAAGGCGTGGCGGCGGCCGCCCCGCCTCATGGACGGGTCTCGGGGCGATGCTTGCTGCTTTCGTTCCCGGCCGGTGGCGGCGTTGACGGCAGGTGACGGGCGACATGGGAGGCGAGGGCGGCTCGGCCGGGCGTGGCCCGACGAGCGTCAGACATGGTTGCGGTGGTCGGGGGAGAACGAGGCGACGAAAGGCAGATTCCGGCGCACCCCTACCTGGCATGCCAAATGTCGGATTTCGGGTTCCGGCAGACCCTTGAGGTTCGAACACCGGGTGCGACGGAGATCCAACCTCTCACCGCCTCGCACCTCGGCCGAATCGCAGGAACCTAAACTACTAAAAAGAACAAAGACAAGAGAAGCAAGATTTATACTAGTTCGGGCCACCGCTGTGGTGTAATACCCTACTCTAGTTTGTGGTGTGGTGGATTGCCTCCTGGGGCTAATGAAGAATAAGATAGTGGAAGAACAGCCTCGCGAGTGTCTGTTCTTGGTGGGTGTGATGAACTGCTAGGTGGTGTCCCGTCACTCTAGCTTGAGGATCGGGTCTCTATCTCTCTCTCTGGATTCCAAATGCCCGCCTCTTCCCATCCGATCGTCGTCCTACTCTGAGTGTGGCTACTCCTATTTATAGGCGAAGGCCCTAGGCCTCTTCCCAAATATTGAGCGGGAAGGGCGCCAACAATTGGCCATTTTGAAGGGGAACATCGGGTACACTTATCCTGACTAAAGTTGGTCCTCGCCGCCAAAGGCTCGTGATGACGCTCGCTTGGGCTCCACGATGACTCCCTTCCAGCCGTTGGGGCTGGTCTTGGTCTTGTTGCAATCAAACGGATGCCTTTGCTTGATGCTCTTGCTCGCGCTTGCTCCCTTTGCACCAAAGAGGAAAGGAGGACGCTGGCGCTGGCCGGGCGCTCGGCCGGGCGCCCATGGTCGCCATGGCTTGCGTCATGGGCACCTCGCGAGGTACCCTGCCTTGAACTCTCCGCCTCCTCATGAGCCAGCCTGACGAGGCCGTGCCTGAGGAAGCTCCTTGTCATCCGCCTCGTGAGGCTTGGCCCCTCGCGAGGGTCTTGAGCTTGTGTTGATGAAGATGGGCTGTCCTGGGCCTCCTTTGAGCCACGCCGCAGGCCGCAGGCAGGCAAGTCTGGGGACCCCCGTTCCCAGAACACCGACAGATACACAGTGGCACGGTGTACCGGGCGCCCGTTTGGTGTCTCGGCAACCCTGCTCACATCGTTCGGGGCCGTATATGGAAACCTCGGCCGGACTCCCTGCGGATGGAACCTGAATAGGCGATAAACCTGGACTAGAGACTTGAGTGTTTAGGTAGGCCGTGGCCGCTACCCTCGCTGGGCTTCCGCTTGAAGGTTGCCGAGTACATGTCGTGTAAACGGCGGTAAGTGGTGAGAGCGTGTGTGAAGAAGTACACCCCTGCAGGGTTAACATCATCTATTCGAATAGCCGTGTCCATGTAAAGGACTTCTGGGTTGCCTATAACAGTTCATAGACAAGTGAAAGTGGATACTCTAAAATACGCAAGATAAGCGTGAGTGCTATGGATGGCGTTCTCGTGAGGAGACGGAGCGGATCCATAGTGGTGTATTGATATGGTGAATATGCGGACTCATGTGCGCCACCTCAAAAGAGTTACTTGTAGTCGTAGTTTAGGATAGCCACCGAGTCAAAGCTGGCTTGCCGCAGTTAAACTCCACCACCCCCTTTGTTGATACCGATGCATATGTAGTTAGTTCTGATGTAAGTCTTGCTGGGTACATTTGTACTCACCTTTGCCTATTTTATGTTTTTGCAGAGAGACTTCAGTCTCGCTAGTAGTTCCGCGTGGACTTCGACGTTTAGCTTGTTACCTCAGCTACGATCTTGTGCCCTCGGCAGGATCTGGTAGATAGTCAGGCTTCTAAGCCTTTTTCATTTGTAGATGTCTGTACTCAGACATGTTAAGCTTCCGCATGTGCTTTGATTTGTATGCTCTGAATGTTGGGTCATGAGACCCATGTTTGTAATATCTGGCTCCTCGGAGCCTAATGAATAAATACTTGAGTCGTAGAGTTATGTTGTGATGCCATGTTGTATTTACACATATCAAGCATATTGTGTGTATGATTGAAATGCTTGGTATGTGTAGGATCCGACAATCTAGTTGTTTATCCTTGGCAGCCTCTCTTATGGGGTAATGTAGTCTAGTGCTTCCATGAGCCATAGTAGTCCGCTACACCCGGTTCACCGGAGTCCCGCTTAGCCCAAAGACTACCGCTTCGTGACACTTGACTGGCCGGCATGTGTTTCACTTTGTTCCTATGTCTCGTCCTTCGAAATGTCACGCGGTGACATCCGGAGTCCTGCCTAGCCTACTACAGCCCGGGTTCCCGGAGTCCTGTTAGCCCAGTGCTACATCCCGGATTCACACGCTGCTGACCGACATGCTCTAAGTTGATTCATGTATGCCTATCCCCATGGGTTAGTGCCGCTTTGGGTTCACGACTAGCTATGTCGGCCCGGGTTCTCTGTCATATGGATGCTAGCGACACTATCATATACATGAGCCAAAAGGCGCAAATGGTCCCGGGCCATGGTAAGGCGACACCCGTGGGAATACCATGCGTGAGGCCGCAAAGTGATATGAGGTGTTACCGGCTAGATCGATGTGACTTGGAATCGGGGTCCTGACAGGGGGCTCCTCCCGGAGGGGGCCCCCTCCCACGCACAAGTGGAAGCACCATGCTCCGTGCTGGTCGTCGACACTGCCGAGGAGCGGCTATGCCCGTGCACAAGTGGAAGAACTATGCTCCGCGCTGGTGATAAACAACCAAGGACGGCTTCATGGTCGTACCAACCTCATGGAGCCCCAGAGCTCAGCGTCCGGCCTCACCGCAACGCCTCCCCTCGAGAGAGCCGTGCGAGGGGGCTGGGCACGGGGTTGCGCTCGGGTCACGCCCAAGCATACGCCACCCAACCAGGTCTCCCGGACCTGGGGGCTGCGCTCAGGTCATGCCCAAGCGCACGCCACACAACCAGGACTCCCGGGCCTGGCCGTTGCACGCCCCTCCCAAGGCCTCGGCGAGGGCAGGTATGGAGATTGTTTGCACGTCAAGGGGGAGTTCTGAGCATCGCGACTTAGGAGCCTAACTGGTCACGTAGCCCCTCACTCCTTTGTCCGTCCTGGTCTCTGGTCGGCCCAATGGCGATTGAGGTATGCGCAGGGCCGGGCTCTACCGACGTAGAACATTAATCTATCCTCGCGTACTCTTCCTATAAGCTGTTTGCGTGTCAAGGGGGACTCCTGAGCATCGCGACTCAGGAGCCTAACTGGTCACGTAGCCCCTCACTCCTTGGTCCATCCTGGTTTCCGGTCGTCCCAATGGCGGTTGAGGTATGCGCGGGGCCGGGCTCTGCCGACGCAGAACACAAAGAAAATAGGAAGGAAATCGCAAAATCTCGAAGCAAATATTACAAAACATACAGTCCTCACAATATCAAATGAAAATTTTAACGCCTCCACGAGGCCTGATGCATATTACAGGAACGAAACATGAGAGCAGCCGAAGGTCACCCCTGGACACCGCCATCACCTGCAGAAGATGCTCCTTCCTGGGTAGCGTCGCCTTCACCTGCACCACCAGCTGCAGGATCGGCGGCATCGGCGGACAAGGGTGTGGAGGCAAAGCCGCGGAACTTCTTCAACAAGGCCTCCACCTGACCTTGCACAACAAGCGGGCGGTCAAGCAGTTGATCATCAACCACAGGCTCCAGCAGCTCGTCAAGACAAGCGTTAGGGTCGCGGAGGTGCAGATGGCTGAAGACGTGAGTCAATGCAGCTAAAGATAGGACGCAAGCTTCTGCCTTCGCCATGGGACCAACACCATCCGCGACTTCCTCGAGCGCCTTCACCAAGAGGGGAAGCAGCAGGGCGGGGCCGTCCTCATCAGTGGTCAGCAGCCTCTCCAAGCCGTGCTCGTAGAGCGTCTTCAGTGCCACGCAATACCTCTCCTCGAGGCCAGCAAAGGCCATGCGGTCTTCGGCTAGGACCCGTGCCTTGGCATCAAGGTCGGCCTCCCTCGCCTTCACCTTACGATCCAGCTCTTCCAGCCGGCTGCGGCGGCTCAAGGCTTTTCCCTAACTCCCCAGCTCGGCGTCAACACACGGTTCTGGACGGCGCGCCCTCCCGGCCTTCATCTCCTACTCCTTCACCCGGCGGCTGCGTGCTTCTTTGGCATGCTTGTCGCGCAGGCTCTTCAGCTCGTCCTCCAGCTCTCGCAGCGATCGCGGGCAGCCTTGGCGTCCTTCAGTGCCGCCTCACGATCGGTTGCAGCGTTGGCAGCGCTCTGCTTCTCCTTCTCGGAAGACACCGCAGCTTGGCTCAGCGTCGCGCAAACCGCCGAGTCGGAGTGAAGCCAGCCAGAGGCCAGCTCCAGCGCTCGCCACCAGGCGTGGTCCGCTGGCCAGAGATCTCGCTCAAGAATCGGGTCATCTCCAAAAGAGCACACTCCAAGACAGCAGCAGGGGCAGAAGAACCTGGGAGTGGAGGTGCAACAGCAGGAGGAGACGACGCCATCACCAGGGCCTAGGCGACTGCGGGTTCTGGAGCAGTCGGGACCTCTTCAACCGGGCCAGACGCCGGCACCTCCGGGGCCAGCGGGGCCATGGGGGCTGACTCCTCCCGGTGATGCTCCTCTTGGCCTCGCAAAGACGACCGGGCTGGGGAGGTGCGAGCGCTCGTGTATCTTTTTCTCAGCAGAAGGGGGCGCAGCCGCCGTGCCCGCTTTCCTCTTCTTCACCGCAGACAACGGCCTGGACAACCAAAGACGAAAGTCAGGAAGTCGCGACATGAGCAATGATAAGATGGAGATCAAGCACTTACCGGTCCACCACGGTGTATTCCACCCTCCGCTTGAGAAGCTTGAAGCCTGAAAGTGTCGGGGCCTGAGAAGCGGGCGTGCGGGCTCCGACGGCAGAAGGCGGCGCAGCAGAAGGACCGGAGCCAGCCCCGGGAGGCGTCAAGACGGGGGCAGCATCTCGAGGAACCAACGACGACCTGCTCCTTGTCGGAATGACAGACAGTTCTCCCTTCTCCTGGCGGGCATCGACCTCGGCGTCGTCAGGAAGGGCGCGGAGGATTTCGGCTTTGCTCAAGGGGGAGTTTTACCCTATCTCTTCGAGGGTTGCTTCCGAGTCCCCCTCCTCTTCTTTCCCCCTACGGGACTCGTCAAAAGATAGCTCCACCGGCTTCGGCGCCGCCGGGGCTCCGGAGAGCGCAGGTGGCACCAGCCCACATGCGTCGAAGGTTGGCCTGGAGACCATGAGCGGCTCCCAGTCCTTGCGAAGGAACAAAGGAGTGAAGGCGCTCGGCGGGTACTCCTGGTTATCCCCAACCAGGAGGCGCAGGACAGCATCCAGCTCGTCGTCAGGTAGGGCCCCCAGCCTCAGGCGGGTCTTGTCTTCTCCATCTCCAAGCTTCCACAAGGGGCGCTCTTGCGCCTGGAGCGGGGCGACGCGCAACATCAAGAATTCCCTCAGGAGCATGGCTCCTATGACCTTCGCCGCCTTCGCGTTGCCCGGCTTCAGGTCGGTCTGCATCTACGCCAACACCGGCGACGCCCGCTCGTCGGCAAGCTCTGTGCGGGGCCACCCCTTGTTAAACTGGGGCGCCTCCGTTGGCAATGCCAAGCGCGGGTGGACGCACTTAGCGTCCATCATGACCCATTTAGCCCAAATGTTGTCCGCTCTCTTCCCGGTGCTTGAGATTGAGTTGGCTTTGCCGGATGCAACAAAATTGGCGTACCCGGAAACATGGCCGTCGTTGGCGCGGAGGAAGAAGTGGCGCAGAAGCGCCACAGACGGCATCACGCCCAGATATGCCTCGCAGTAGTAGGCAAAGATGGACAGAAGGAGGATAGAGTTGGGATGGAGGTGCAATGCCTGCAGCCCGTAGTGGTCGAGGACCTCATAAAAGAAATCGGAGAAGGGGGAACCAACCCGGCGGCTATGCTGCTCGAGAAGAAGGGGAAGAAGGTGCTTCCCTCAAACTCCGGCACGTTGGAAGCAAGCCAGAGCTCCGTCTTCCCTCACTCATTGCTCTCCCCCGCCGTCAGCAGGCGCGCAGAGGCGAGACTCTTTTCGGTGATGGTGGGTGCTTCAAGAGCTGGCTCGTACCAAGCTGGCGCCGAGGAGGACCTGACCTTGCGCGGCGCCATGAGTCGCAGATGTGGAGCGAAATCGGAGCAGATCTGGAGGTATTGGCAGCAAGGGGCGAGAAAGGGGATCTGAGGCTAGGCAAAGGGGAACAGTGAAGGCAAGCGCTGCCTGCGCCAAGCCTTTTGTCAAGTTGAGCAGTTGCCGAGGTCGCGCGGGGAAGTGGAGATGCCCACATCCAATCAACCGCCGCACGTCGACCAAGGCCACATGCTTTTGGGGCCCGCGGCGCTCTGTACTTGACCTTTGGCTTCGCCTCGAAGCCAAGCCCGAGCGCACCTTGGGCCTGGGGGCTACTGTCGGTGTTCTGGGGACGGGGGTCCCCAGACTTGCCTGCCTGCGGCCCACGGCGTGGCTGTGCTAGCAGGCCTGTACAACCCATCTTCATCAACAAAGCATTCAAGAACCTCGTGAGGGGCCAAGCCTCATGAGGCGGACGGCGCAAGGCCTCCTCAGGAGCGGCCTCTCCAGGCAGGCTCACAAGGAGCGGAGATATCAAGGCAGGTCAAACCTCGCGAGGCTCTCATGACGTGAGCCATGACGATCAAGATCAGGCGGGCGCCAGCGCGCGCAGCGTCCTTGTTTCCTCTTTGGTGCTAAGGAGGCCAGCGCAGGCGCGGAGTACCGACGCATCAGGCAAAGGTTTCCATATCAGTGCAACGAGACCAAGACTAGCAGACCAGCAGGAGGGAGGTCACCGTGGAGCCCAAGACGGCGTCATCACCAGAGCTCTTTCGCAGGCGAAGACCGCTTTTGTCAGGATAGCTTGTACTAGCTGTCCCCTTTCAAATTGGCCACCGTTGTTGGCTCCCTTCCTGCTCAATACTTGGGAAGAGGACCAGGGCCCCTATAAATAGGACTAGCCACCACCAAAGGAGAAAAGCGGGATCTCACCCGACCGAGAGCCAACCCTTAGCCACACCGAACAGAAGAACACCTCAACCTCAGGAGGCTGTTCTTCCCCTTGTACTGTCCTTCATTAGTCCAAGAGGCAATCCACCACCACACACTAGAGTAGGGTATTACACCACAACGGTGGCCCGAACCAGTATAAATCTTGTGTCTTTGTGTTGCTAGTTCGTCGAGTTCGTCCGCAAGATCTTAGCGAGCTAGGGCGTAGATCGGTAGGAGGGAAAGAACTTCGCGTGAAGCCCAGAGTTCAAACCTTAAGGGTTGCGCCGGAACCCCAGATCCGACAACCCCACCTTGTATTTTCAGTTTAAACACGCCTCTTCCGCTTAGCATCTGTCATGTTTTGCACTGGACAATTTGATACTGTCATGTTTTGCCGTGGACAATTTCGTACTGAATTGATTTGCCGGGTACAGTAGCGTAAATATAGCGCCTATTCTTCATCGTATCAAGGATATCCTTGTTCGCAGTGATGGAAGCGGTGAAATCGATACAACTGAAATTGAGCATCCAATCATTGAATCATGTTCTGCACCTCCAATGTATTTCCACCCTGCCAATAAATTCACATGCGAACCACTAATATTACTATCTAATGACAATACAAAAAGAGTAGCAAGATAGTAGCAAACCATGTACCTTTGTAATTAACTGCTCATAGTGCCACCAATTGGATATAAAGGTTTGGAAGAAAACATGCTTCTAATGTTGAACCATTTGGACTTTTTGTGCAGTTCCACTAAAATCAAGCATCCCTGTTTGCATAGATATTGAAAGTGTGATTACTATAAAAGTGGCACTAGTTGAAGCATAGACTCACAAATATAAGAATTCCAATTTCTTAATGGGAAAAGGTAGCAAGACTGTTTCTAACCACCTGTTTGAAGGAATAAATAAGGCAACAACGGCTTCTTAAAAATTGAACCATTCCTGACCTTTCCTCTTCTTTTAGGCATATTTTGTACAGTTCAACTAAAATAAAATGCCATCACTGCCTTGACAATTTAGTGATGGCTGTGGAATTAGGTTTTTGGCTCCTGTTCTGATCGTTTGGGGGTACGTAGGTATATATAGGAGGAAGGAGTATGTCGGTGGAGCAACAGGGGGCCCACGAGGCAGGGGGCGCGCCTAGGGGGGCCCCCACCCTCGTGACCGCCTCTTTTGTTCCTTGGAGTAGGGTCCAAGTCCCCTGGATCACGCTCGTGAGAAAATCACGTTCGAAGGTTTCATTCCGCTTTGGACTCCGTTTGATATTCCGCTTCTTCAAACACCGTAGTAGGCAAAAAACAGCAATTTCGGCCGGGCCTCCGGTTAATAGGTTAGTCCCAAAAATAATATAAAAGTGGAAAATAAATCCCAATATAGTCCAAAACAGTAGATAAAGTAGCATGGAGCAATCAAAAATTATAGATACGTTGGAGACGTATCAGGCACTGCTGATGTTACTAAGGAAGCAGGTGTTATCTCGCATGGTCGCACTCTCCGGACCTATTCCAACATCCGTTGCAGGGTATTTGGGATGGATACTAGTGTGCTAGCGCCATCACCTTCTCCCTGGTTCAGTATTGATAGTCTTGGAGGAAACTCGCTCTTCCTTGGACAAAACTATCCAACGATGGTGAAAGGCGATCCAACTGCTGTTGACACGATGTTACTAGTACCATTTATGAGAAGCAACTGTATCTATACCTCGGACATTGCAATGGTTCATCCCTATCATGGCTATCAAAATATGGGTCCTGATATAGGCCGCTTCAGCTTGGATGATCAGTCCTGCGTTGGTCTCGAGATTGACAATAGCTGGCCCTTCCCAGAGAATCACTTCTGGTTCAAAGCAAGTGTTTCCAACACCGACGAGTGGTTGAGCTGAAGTTCATTTCACTGCTTGTTATTTGTTGTGTGATGAAAACTTTAGTATTTATAATGTATCCTCGTTGTCGTTGTGGGTTGATGACCTGTTGTATGTAATGCTAAATGATATGCTTGTGATAAACTTACTAAATTTATGAATGGCTTTCGAGTCGCTTCTCAGGCAAAAAAATATTTTTTGAATACATAATTGTACGTGCATTGCAATATGTTATTGGATGAGTCCAATCAACAATAGTACTACTATTTGTAAGTACTAGCTTCACATGCTTCGCGCCTCGGGCAGGTGTTTTTACTGTAGTTGCGAATCCCATCATCCTAGGTCCTCGGATGAGTCCAATCAGCTGTAGAAATAGCATTCTGATGTTTGGTTTCAAACTTTCAAAACTGCTGCACTATCTCTACGTCTACGTATACGTAATACAACAAGTTTTAAACTTGAGACCAGCCATCCACCCTCACAAAGAACAATTTTTAACCTGGCACAAACTCCAGGAAATTTGGCCATAGTGTGAGGTGGGCCATATGTTAATGTGTCCGTTGTACAGAAAATTACCTCGAATCCTCGATATATAGTAGGGTGGCATGGGCCAGAACAAGCATTCACGTCCAGGAATACGGCACACGACACCAGCACGACTTCCATCTGACTCCATATTTCTTGGAGTTTGTGCTACAACTATCTCTTCAACCTCCTTGTTTCTCTAACTCAGCCATCCCACGGCGGGCGAGGTGGGGGTTTACCGATAGTCGGTTTCCTCAACTGTGGTCCCACTTGTAAGGCCAACACCAGTGCACGACCCCAAACGGACGTCCGTTTTGCCCAGATTCTGTCCGTTTGGGTAGGGCAATGGGGTCGTGTCCGGGCCATTTCTCAGATGCGGTGACCATGCGCCCAACGCGCGGATGCATCCGGGCCGCGTACATTTTTCTTTGCAAACACATATCTTTTTTTCATCATTGATTTTTGGTACGTGGAAATACATCACCAAATTTTGACTAGAAAAGCAAGACTAAAGAAAACAAGAACCACAAGAATACATTTTAGAAGATATCCAACATCGATAACTACTCCTGTAAGTTGGATTAGTGCCTTCTCGATGCATTCATTGTTGATCTGTGCAGGCTCGATCTTGCGTGCTTGTTTATTCTTCGAGTGTAAAGAAGTAGATGTTGCTTCCTTGCATCTAGTCTCATGTCTAGCCTCTATTCTATCAACAAGTGCACTAGTCTCATCTCTAGCCTCTATGCTAGCTAAAAGTGCACAAACATCTACTAAATTGCGCTTATCAATATATCGATGTACTCTTCTTCCCAATACCAAAACTTGCATCCATTCTACACAATAAAATGTTAAGTTAGCACAATTAGTCAAAGCCGAGAGCACAACCGAAGCTAAAGTAGCACATACCCCATCGGTTGAGCACTTGATGAACACCCATCCGGGATGTTCTGGTGTTGTAGACACACAGCGCAAGAGCTTCTTTGGGCAGTCATCACATGTAATGAGTGGAAACGGTGCGCCGACGAGCTTTTGGGCCAGCACCGAGCCCGACCGACCGCCATTCATGTATTTGTCGGTGGACCGCTGACGATGTAGATCCGAGCGGCTAGAGGAGGAGTCAGTACCTGCATGCGGCCTTGCGGCCTTGCCGGGGCCTTTCAGCCTGGTGCCCGAACAGTCCTTGCGCGGTGCGGCCTTCCACAGCCGGGCGAGCTCAAGCCCGACCGGATCCACTCCAAATCCTGCCGCCGGGTGACAAAACAGGTAGCCGTGGTTGGGTAGCTCGGGGGCGTCGAGGGAAAGGGGGCTGGCGAGCGCGCGTCCGAGCTGCATGCGCTGGAGTTAGCCCAAGTGAAGATGCAAGACAACACGTGTTTCCCTAGTGGCGTGGCTTACCTATGGTTCAAAGCAAGTGTTTCCAACACCGAAGATTGGTTGAGATGGAGTTCATTTCATTGCTTGTTATTTGTTGTGTGATGAAAACTATAGTATTTACTAGAATGTTTTGTTGGAACTAATCTACTCCCTCTGTTCCTTTATATAAGGTGTATTTGTTTTTTGACAAAATTTCACAATGTAAGGTGCATATCTTGTAAATCCACATAATTCCCTTTTTATCCCTCCAGAAAGAACAAAACTATCTCTCTCTCTTGATTGCATGTCACTATTACTTTCCTCGACTCACCGATTTACTTGCCACTAACCAAGAAATTTGCGTGGGGTAATTTTGTCCTAACGATTCTATAATTATGCGCCTTGGTCACCGTGCCGAAAATAATACACCTTACATAAAGGAACGTGATAACCCACAAGTATAGGGGATCGCAACAATCTTCGAGGGTAGAGTATTCAACCCAAATTTATTGATTCGACACAAGGGGAGCCAAAGAATATTCTCAAGTATTAGCAGTTGAGTTGTCAATTCAACCACACCTGGATAACTTAATATCTGGAGCAAAGTATTTAGTAGCAAAGTAGTATGATAGTAACGGTAACGGTAGCAAAAGTAATATTTTTGGGTTTTGTAGTGATTGTAACAGTAGCAACGGAAAAGTAAATAAGCGAAGAACAATATGTGAAAAGCTCGTAGGCATTGGATCGGTGATGGAGAATTATGTCGGATGCGGTTCATCATGTAACAATCATAACATAGGGTGACATGTAACTAGCTCCAATTCATCAATGTAATGTAGGCATGTATTCCGAACATAGTCATACGTGCTTATGGAAAAGAACTTGCAGGACATCTTTTGTCCTACCCTCCCGTGGCAGCGGGGTCCTAGCGGAAACTAAGGGATATTAAGGCCTCCTTTTAGTAGAGTACCGGACCAAAGCATAAACACATAGTGAATACATGAACTCCTCAAACTACGGTCATCACCGGGAGTGGTCCCGATTATTGTCACTTCGGGGTTGCCGGATCATAACACATAGTAGGTGACTATAGACTTGCAAGATAAGATCAAGAACTCACATATATTCATGAAAACATAATAGGTTTAGATCTGAAATCATGGCACTCGGGCCCTAGTGACGAGCATTAAGCATAACAAAGTCATAGCAACATCAATCTTAGAACATAGTGGATACTAGGGATCAAACCCTAACAAAACTAACTCGATTACATGATAAATCTCACCCAACCCATCACCGTCCAGCAAGCCTACGATGGAATTACTCATGCACGGCGGTGAGCATCATGAAATTGGTGATGGAGGATGGTTCATGATGATGACGGCGACGGATTCCCCTCTCTGGAGCCCTAAACGGACTCCAGATCAGCCCTCCCGAGAGAGTTTAGGGCTTGGCGGCAGCTCTGTATCGTAAAACGCGACGAATCTTTCTCTTTGATTTTTTTTCTACCCGAACACGAATATATGGAGTTGGAGTTGAGTTCGGTGGAGCTCCAGGGGGCCCACGAGGCAGGGGGCGCGCCCGAGGCGCGCCCCCACCCTCGTGGAAAGGGTGTGGGCCCCCTGGCCTTGATTCTTTCGCCAGTATTTTTTATTATTCCCAAAATAATCTCCGTGATGTTTCAGGTCATTCAAAGAACTTTTGTTTCTGCACAAAGATAACACCATGGCAATTCTGCTGAAAACAACGTCAGTCTGGGTTAGTTCCATTCAAATCATGCAAGTTAGAGTCCAAAACTAGGGCAAAAGTGTTTGGAAAAGTAGATACGATGGAGACGTATCAACTCCCCCAAGCTTAAACCTTTGCTTGTCCTCAAGCAATTCAGTTGATAAACTGAAAGTGATAAAGAAAAACTTTTACAAACTCTGTTTGCTCTTGTTGTTGTAAATATGCAAAGCCAGCATTCAAGTTTTCAAAGAAAGATTATGAACTAACCATATTCACAATAACTCTTAGGTCTCATGTTTACTCATATCAATGGCATAATCAACTAGCGAGCAATAATAATAAATCTTGGATGACAACACTTTCTCAAAACAATCATGATATGATATAACAATATGATACCTCCCTAGCCTTTTCTGAGACCGCAAAACATAAATGCAGAGCACCTTTAAAGATCAAGGACTGACTAGAAATTGTAATTCATGGTAGAAGAGATCCAATCATAGTCATACACAATATAAATTAATAGTAATGGATGCAAATGACGTGGTGCTCTCCAGCTGGTGCTTTTTAATAAGAGGGTGATGACTCGACATAAAAGTAAATAGATAGGCCCTTTGCAGAGGAAAGCAGGGATTTGTAGAGGTGCCAGAGCTCGGTTTTAAAATAGAGATAAATAATATTTTGAGCGGCATACTTTCATTGTCAACATAACAACCAAGAGATGGCAATATCTTCCATGCTACACACATTATAGGCGGTTCCCAAACAGAATGGTAAAGTTTTTACTCCCCCTCCACCAACAAGCATCAATCCATGGCTTGCTTGAAACAACGAGTGCCTCCAACTAACAACAGTCCTGTGGGGAGTTTTGTTTGCAATTATTTTGATTTGATTTGCATAAAGCATGGGACTGGGCATCCCGGTGACCAGCCATTTTCTCGTGAGTGAGGAGCGGAGTCCACTCCTCTTGAGAATAACCCGCCTAACATGGAAGATACGGAAAGCACTAGATGATACATGAGCTATTCGAGCATACAAAACAGAATTTCATTTGAAGGTTTGGAGTTTGGCACATACAAATTTACTTGGAACGACAGGTAGATACTGCACATAGGAAGGTATAGTGGACTCATATGGAATAACTTTGGGGTTTAAGGGATTGGATACAGAAGCAGTATTCTCGCTTAGTACAAATGAAGGCTAGCAAAAGACTGGGAAGCGACCAACTAGAGAGCGACAACAGTCATGAACATGCATTAAAATTAATAAACATTGAGTGAAAGCATGAGTAGGATATAATCCACCATGAACATAAATATCATGAAGGCTATGTTGATTTTTTTCAACTACATGTGTGAACATGTGCCAAGTCAAGTCACTCGAATCATTCAAAGGAGGATACCACCCCATCATACCACATCACAACCATTTTAATAGCATGTTGGCACGCAAGGTAAACCATTATAAACTCCTAGCTAATTAAGCATGGCATAACTAACTATAATCTCTAATTGTCATTGCAAACATGTTTATTCATAATAGGCTGAATCAGGAATGATGAACTAATCATATTTACAAAAACAAGAGAGGTCGAGTTCATACCAGCTTCTATCATCTCAATCAGTCCATCATATATCGTCATAATTGCCTTTCACTTGCACGACCGAACGATGTGAATAATAATAATAGTGCATGTGCATTGGACTAAGCTGGAATCTGCGAGCATTCAATAAACAGGAGAAGACAAGGCAATATGGGTTCTTGGTTAAATCAAAAATGAAGCATATAAGAGCCACTTTGTCGGTGTACTAGAGTAGGGGTACCCTAGTATCCCGTACTCGTGCACAGACAGTTGCAGCACCCCGCGGCAGGGTTTGCCTCTTCGCCGCCAAGATACTCCGTGGCTCCTTTGGAGCCATTCAAGAACAAAGTATTTGATTAAGAAGACAAGGCCCCGGCAAGAGGAGCTTGCCGGGAAGGCCACTCAAGGCATGCAGAAGACAAGGCCCCGGCAAGAGGAGCCTGCCGGGAAGGCCACTCAAGGCATGCAGAAGACAAGGCCCCGGCAAGAGGAGCTTGCCGGGAAGGCTCGAGCGCCGACAAGCCTCCGGACGCGACAAGGATTCGCCGCCAAGGCAAGGCGCTTGCCACGGCAAGCAACCTCTCTCCATCTCTGCTCCAGCTCATCCAAAGAACGTGTCGCCATGGGACCATTCCATGCATCGCTGTCGAGAGGCTATGCAGCCAGCCGGAGAGCAGCGATAAGCGGCGCCGACAGGCTTGCCATCGTGGCGAAGCGGTGGCGCACTGACGGTCTCTGTTGCCTTTGTTTGGGCGATAATCGACGGGCATTTATTGCTTTTGTCCCTTGCCGCCGAGTTAGGTATTTTGCAATCAGACATCGCTCGAGTAGGTGTACCAACTCCTGTTTTTACATTTGTACCCTCGCCTATGTTGCCACCTGTCGGAGACCCCTTGAGCATATAAAAGGAGGCCCATGTGCAACGTAGAAAGGGTTCGAGTTTCGGTTCATTCGACTCACCAGAGACCAGATACGCTCACGCTAGGTTTTGTAGCCCGCATCGCTCCCTAGCAAGAACACAATACATCAAACAAGCAGCAGTAGGAGTTTTATCTCTTCGAGAGCTCCAAAGCTGGGTAAACTGCTCGTGTGCCTCGCCTCGATCCGCTCTTCATGCGATCTCCGCCCCCCTCCGAACCACAAAGGGGCCTGGTCCGCCGGCCCCATAGGTGTTCGCGGGTACGATCAGCCTCCCCGACATCTTTGGCGCGCCAGGTAGGGGGCGTCGAGGCCGTGTGAATCTGATCCGACGTTCACACGAGTAGCGTCCTCAACATCTTCCCCAACATGCCACCGAAGAAGAAGGCTTCGGCAGCAGCAGAGCCGTCCGCGTCGTACCTACCCTCACCGCCGCAAACGGGTGGTGGGGCGACGGGCTGGCGGAAGAAACGGCGCCGACGAAGGTGTTCGCGACGTTGCCAAGTCCAAGGACAAGGCCCCGCAAACCTCGGCGTCGCGCATCCCCGCGCCCATCTCAGAGACGCGGGACCAACAACGTCATGGCGTTCACAACGCCATACGCTCGCTGGATCGAGACCCTCAAGACCAGCATGCGCGCCAACATGCCGGCACGAGTGAGATACGGTCGCCGGGCGGGTGCTGCTCCTTCTAACGTAGTTAGAAGTCCGAGCATATCCCGCCTCGCACTGCTCGCCAATGCCACCCACTACTCCAGTGAAGCTACTGGCGAGAGCTCAGCTGCTCCTCGACTACCCTCCAACGGCCAACAAGGTCGACGGTGGAGGCCACTATCCAGAGCCTCATCGGCTTTGCCAATGGCGACGCTTCCGGCAACTAACGCCATCATTGCCGCGGCAAGACGACAAGGCACGAGCCGGTGGCGACGAGACTGTCGGAGGTGCAACCACCACGCACTCTCCGCCACGAAGGCCAAGATCGCCGACTCACCGGATCCACCTCGACAGCGGCTCCACCGCGTCGTTGGATCCGCGAGCTCGCGACGATCAGCGCCAAGTTCTTCATGAGCGACAACAAGAGGACGCTCGAACTCGCATCGAGCGCCGGACAGACGCGCCGACGTCATCCGACAAAGCGCTGGGCCTTCGCTTGACGCGGCGCTACCGGAGGAGCCAGCGACTTGTCAGAGCGCGGTAGGTTGCCCTGCGTTCACTCGTGAGCTGCGGCAAGTCCAAAGGCCCAGCCGTAAAAACTTCAAACCAGACGTGCCGGAGAAGTATGATGGTAGGACGCATCTGTTGAGTTCTCAAAGATCTACACCATCGCGGTGCAGGCTGCGGGGACGGACGACAAGATCCTCGCCAACTACTTCCCGCCGTGCTCAAGCCCAACGCCGATCTTGGCTCATGCACTTGCCGGACAGCTCCATATCCTCTTGGGCAGATCTGTGCCATCGCTTTGTTGGCGCCTTCACAGTGTGGCCACAAGCCTCATGGCCAAGAGAGTGACCTTCATTTGCTCGCCTGAAGGAAGGAGAGTCCTGCGCCAAGAAATTCATTCAGAGATTCAGCCGTGTGCACTACAACATCCTGTAAGTCCACCTCGCGCGGTGATCAGCGCGTTTCATCGTAATGTGCGGAACCGCAGGATGAGGAGGAGATGGTGATGTGCAAAGTCAAGGACGTCGATGAGCTGTACGCCTTGGCCGACAAGTGTGCACGCTACCGAGGAAGGGAGGAGACTCCTGGAGAGAAGGCGGAAGGTGGATCTCGACAAGGAGGAGACCGCCAAAGAAAGAAGGGCAAGCGGCGAGGCAACAGGAAGAAGAAAGGTAGAGAAGTGCTAGCTGTTGAGCAGTCCGGCAACGGAGGTGGCGACAAGAACGCCAAGGCTGGTGGCTCCGCAAGGAGGTTGTCACGACGCCAACCACTGGTCCGGTGGCGGCCGCCGACAAGCGGTGACGGCTCCGCAAGCAAGATCTTGCAAGATCCACCGCACCAAGGGCCACGACCTCCAGAGCTGCAAGAAGGTCGAGCAGCTTGTTGAACAACAAAGGGCTGAGTACTGGCGGCGCGACAAGGAGAAGGCCCAGGAAGGTGCCGGGGAGCAAGCAAGAAACGTCCGGCGGGAGGACGCCTTGGCAAGGCCAAGCAACGGCAAGGAGACAGACCTCCCGCGCCGCGACAAGGATGAAGATGATGACGACGACGAAGATATGGAAGACGACGACGATGGCGAGCAGGAGTTTCGTAAAGCCACAGAGGTCCTCTGCTGACGGAGTCGCTTCTTCCGCATACCTCCCACCGCCAACTCAAGCAATGGATGCGGGAGGTCAATACAGCGGAACCATCCGTAGAGTCACGCAGGCCTCTCAAGTGGTCCAAAGACGCCTATCATTTTTGATATTGAGGACCACCACGATCGCATAATCGCGGTCGGGTGCTTGGCGATGTTGGTCTCACCAACCATCCGCAACCACAAGGTCACCAAAATGCTAGTTGTGGCGGGGCTGGCTTGAATCGATCTCCTCCGCGGTGCTCCAGAAGCTTCAAATCCCTGACAGCGAGCTCGAAGAGACTGGCACTTTCCAAGGAATCAATCCGAGAAGGAGCAAGCCGAAGGGGAAGATTATGTTGCCGGTAACATTTGGCAGCGAGCTGAACTTTAGGACTGAGAGGGTCACATTCGACGTTGCCGATTTCCCATTGCCTTACAATGGGATACTTGGCCAGCCCAAAGACTCGCCAAGTTCATGGCAGCCTCTCACTACGCCTACAACTTACTCAAGATGCCAGCCCGATAAGCGTCATCTCTGTCCATGGCGACAAGAAGGATGCCCTTATCTGTGCCGACAAGATCTACCGGGATGCAGCAGCCGCGACAGATTCTCAAACACTTGCCGCTGAAGCTCCTGGGGAAGAAGACAAAGTCCAAGTCCGCAAGAAGAGCTCTGATGCTCACTCCGGCAAGCGCACCTCTTCGGAGTGCTGCGCTACCGTAGAGGACGCACCATCGAGCTCCACCGGCAAGTGCAACAAGATGGTAGCTCCGCCAAAGACCAAGAAGGTGCGCACCAAGGAGGACGGCACTGGTGGTACCTTTACCATCAGTGCCTCTCTCGACCCTAAATAGGAAGGCGCGCTCGTTGCTTTCCTGCGGGCGAATGTCGACATGTTTGCATGGCAACCGTCTGACATCCCCGGTGTTCCTGTGAAAGTGATTGAGCACCGCCTGGCCGTTTGTCCTCATGCACGGCCCGTCAAGCAAAAAGTCAGGAAGCAAGCAATGGAGCGCCAAGAATTCATAGGAGAAGAGATCAAGAAACTGGAAGCAGCAGGCCTTGTCAGAGGAGTGCTCCATCCTACGTGGTTGGCCAATCCTGTAGTCGTGCACAAGGCAAATGGAAAATGGAGACTTTGTATTGACTTCACGGATGTTAATAAAGCTTGTCCCAAAGATCCATTTCCCTTGCCGCGCATTGACCAGATTGTTGACTCCACGGCTGGATGTGATTTGCTTTCGTTTCTTGATGCATACTCGAGATACCATCAGATCTTCATGGCTGAAGAAGATGAGGACAAGACCGCATTCATTACACCATGTGGCACATACTTGTTTCATACGGATGCCTTTCGGTTTGAAGAATGCTGGTTCAACATTTGCAAGGGTAGTCCATGACGCTTTTGAGCCGCAAATGCACGTAAATGTAGAAGCCTACATGGATGACATAGTGGTCAAAAGCAAGGACAAAGCAACTCTGGTTCAAGATTTGGACGAGACCTTTGCAAATCTGCGCAAGATCAACCTTAAGCTCAACCCCGAGAAGTGCGTGTTTGGAGTCCCTTCCGCCAAGCTTCTCGGGTTCTTCGTGGTCTCAACGAGGGATTGGAGCTAATCCCGACAAGATCAAGGCCATTGAGCAGATTGAAGCACCAAAGTGCGTCAAGGATGTCTGAAGACTTGCCGGTTGCGTAGCTGCTCTCAAAGAGTTTATTTCTAGGTCTGCTGAGTGCGCCTCGCCGCTTTTCAAGATTTTGAAAAAGGCAGGTCCAACGAAATGGACTCCGAAGCGGAGGCTGCGCCGCAGAGACTTGAAGAGATACATCCTCCACTCCAACACTTGTCGCACCTAAACCACAAGAGAAGTTGCTGCTATATATAGCAGCAACCAATCAAGTGGTTAGTGCTGCGTTAGTAGCGGAGAGGGAGGCGGATGACGAGCCAACAACCACGGCAAGCACGTCCGGCGACAAGCGGGGGGCTTCGCCGACAAGCTCTGGTCCCGATAAGGACGAATCCGCGTAGACGCATGAACAGATGCAGAAAAGGATGGTGCAACGCCCAGTTTACTTTGTCAGCTCCCTCCTGCAGGGGGCTAGGTCAAGGTACTCTGGTGTGCAGAAATTGCTTTTCGGCCTCCTCATGGCCTCGAGAAAGCTGCGCCATTACTTCCAAGCACATGAGATCACAGTTGTCACTCACTTTCCGCTGAAGAGGATACTGCAGAATCTAGAAGCAACGGGCAGGATCGTTGAGTGGGCATTGGAACTGTCAAGCTTTGGTCTCAAGTTTGAAAGCACATCAACTGTCCAAAGCAGAGCATTGACAGAATTCATAGCAGAATGGACGCCAACACCAGATGAAGAGATTCCGGAGACGAGCATTCCCGTCAAGGAAGCAAGCAAAGAGTGGCTGATGTACTTTGATGGTGCCTTCTCGCTGCAAGGCACCGGTGCGGCGTCTTGCTTATCGCACCCACCGGAGAGCACCTCAAGCACGTAGTCGGATGCACTTTCCCAAGGAGCAAGCAACAAACAATACCGCAGAGTATGAAGGTTTGCTTGCCGGTCTCGAGATCGCAGATGGACCTTGGGATCAAAAAGCTTATTGTCAGGGGTGACTCGCAACTTGTCGTCCGCCAAGTGAACAAAGATTACCAGAGTCCGTTGATGGAAGCCTACGTTGATGAAGTGAGGAAGCTAGAAGAGCACTTTGACGGCCTGCAAATGGAATATGTTCCAAGAGCTCGTAATGATATTATCGACGGCTGTCAAAGTGCGCCGCGACTTAAGTTGCTCGTGGAACCAGGGATTTTCGTGCTCAAGGCGACTCAAGCAACCGTAACACCATCAACCGGACAAAGCAAGAAGAGGAAGTTGATCTCTGGTGACTACTTTCCGGCAGAGCTTCCCGAAGCCGTCGTTGCGAAGGTCCCCAAGATCAACACCAACAGTGCTGAGGGGCAGTCTGCTCCGACAAGCCCCAGGGTTTGTTTCGTTGAAGCAGACGCTTCCGACAAGTTTTGCTCCGGCAAGCTTGCCGGGGAGCGTCAAGCTCCGGCAGAGCCGCAGTTGCTTGCCGTAGAAGCTGATGTTCCCGCAGCAGAAGATATGCCTTTGGTCCTCGTTGTCGAGCCGCAAGCTCCAGCATGGGCATAGCGGATTGTCCATTTCCTTCAGACAGGAGAACTTCCCGAAGAGCAGGAAGAAGCGGAAAGAGTAGCCCGGCAGTCAAGTATGTACCAGTTTGTCGACAAAGATACTGCATGTAAGAAGACTCAACGGTGTGAAATTGAAGTGTATTCCTGTGGAAGATGGATGAAGTTGTTGGCGAGAGATACATGGAGGCATATGTGGTCACCACATTGGCGCAAGAGCACTTGCCGGCAAAGCTTTCCGGCAAGGTTTTTTCTGGCCGATAGCCCTCCAAGATGCAACTGCACAAGTAACCAAGTGTGAAGCGTGCCAGTTCCATTCCAAACAGATACACCAGCCAGCTCAAGCTCTCCAGACGATCCCTTTATCCTGGCAATTTTCGGTCTGGGGGATCAACATCCTCGGCCCCTTCCCCCGAGTTGTCGGGGGCTTTGAGTACTTGTACGTCGCCATCGACAAGTTCACAAAGTGGCCGGAAGTGGAAGCAGTGAGGAAGGTGGCCACGGTCGTGATCAAGTTCTTCAGGTCGATTGTTTGCCGTTTCGGAATCCCCAACAGGATCATCACCGACAACGGCACACAATTTACGAGTCGCACCTTCATGCAGTACGTCCAAGATCTTGGCGCCAAGGTCTGCTTTGCTTCCGTTGCTCACCCGAGAAGCAACGGTCAAGCAGAGAGGGCAAATGCTAAAGTGCTGCACGGGCTCAAGACCAGAACTTTCGGCTGTGCTGCACAAGTGCGGAAGAAAGCTGGATTGAGGAGCTGCCGATGGTTCTTTGGTCGATCGTGACGACGCCAAATCGAGCCACCGCCAGACACCTTTTGCTCTAGTCTATGGAGCAGAGGCAGTTCTCCCCACGGAACTTCAGATACAGATCGCCTCGAGTGCTCGCTTATGATGAGTTTGAGCAAGAGCAGCTGCGACAAGATGACGCGCTGCTCCTCGAGGAGGATCGCCTTCGTGTCATTGCAGGCGAAGCTGCTCACTACCGACAAGCTTTGCGCCGCTACCATAGCCGCAGAGTTAGTGCCGAAGTCTCGAGGAAGGCGACCTTGTTCTTCGCTGCGTTCAGTCCGCCAAGAATTCAAACAAGTTGACGCTAAAGTGGGAAGGCCCTTATCGGGTGAAACGAGTCACTAGGCCCGGCGCTGTCCGCTTTGAGACCGAAGATGGCATCCCGGTGAGCAACTCCTGGAACATTGAGCATCTTCGTAGGTTTTACCCATAGAGGCGGCTGTTGCGGAACCTGCTCGGCAACCACCTTTTGTACAAGTCTTGCCGCTGTTGCATGTAATCCTTTGTACAAAGCCGGCGCAGACCCGATGCATCGATAAAGCTCATGTGTTGCGCACAACTTGTCAAATTCATGCTTTCATCATTTTATTGCATGTGTTGGCTAACACTTTGTGCAGCAACCACACCCGGTAAGCAAAATCGAGCCGCTGGGCTCCATAACTTTATTTCCTCTTCTTTCTCTTTTCTCAAAGAAAGAAAGGCTCCTCGCGCACAAGTTAACCAGGGAGGAAGGAGAAGATAATACTATGGACCGTGCACCGCCGAGGAAGTTTCGCTTCATCGGGAAGCAAGAGATGTAAAAGCTAAGTTGCCAAAGTTTGAGCAATCAATTTTAAATTTTTAAGTTATCTTCCTCGAACGATAGTACTTTGTATGGAAAACTCATGCGCAGAAGGAACCAACTTCATGAGGCTAGTCGCGCCCTTACTTTGTTTCGAGTCCGCTCAACAACTTAAGTGAGCTGCGGTTAGTCGCGACAAGGTTGCTTGTCGGAGGCGGCATCGCCAAAGAGGCCGACGTTCACGTTCCGCACTCAGCCATGACAAAAGGTGCTACCGACAAGTCCCCCAATTGCGTAGGGCAGAAACGTGCAAATGAAGGAATCAAGTAGAGGAAATAACGTTGCATTGATCGCCTAAGATAGAGTATATTACAAAATAACTTGTCGCTGATCTAACAAAATGTTCTAAACATGATCAGCAGCGACAAGGGAAAGATAAAATTGGCGGCCTAGTCTACGCGGTCGCCATCAATCCGCTTGATCTTGTTCACCTTGTCCACAATGGGTGCGACAAGGGCTTTGAGCTCCTCCACGTTGGCATCTGGCGGCAAGGATCTGAGGACGCCGTTAAGGTTGAGGCCCGGATTGCGGCAGGCCACCTTTATCAACACCTTCTCGAGGGCTCCTGCACAGATCTGGCGTGATTCCTTGCCAGCTGCTTTGGGAGCTCTTCCCGGAGTCGCTGGAGACCCGTCACCACGCCTTTGAAGAATAAACTGAGTTTGGCGCTGGGTTGGAGATGCTCGTCGGAGGAGTATGCAAGGTCCGCCATCCCAGCTCCATCAGCTCGTTGTGGATGTCGGCGGCGGTGTCCACAAGACCTTCAGTCCGGTGCTCCACGCCTCCCTCAAGGTGCTCTGGATGGAGGCAGCGTCGCTAGCAGCTCCTCCTTGGCCTTGATCGTCTCCAACAAGCCCACCTCCCGCTCCTGGCGCCGTCCAACGTCTGCGTCAGAGTGGTCAGCTTCAGCTCAAGATCCGCCTTGGAATCCTTGGCGGCGTCGAGCTCCTTGCCCCTATCAGCGAGACGACTATGCAACTCGCCAAGAGTGTAGGCGTCCTTCTCACGCTCATGCTTGAGCGCGGCAAGCTCTTCGCCGCTCTTCTTGAGGCTGGCCTCCAGCTGTGCCACCTTCGCCTTCAGCTCGTCCTTGGCGGCCTCGGCGGCTGCGGCAGCATCCTTCGCTTCCTTAAGCGCCCGCCAAGTGACTCCTCGGCGAGGAAGGTCTTCTTTGTGGCTGTCCAGGTTGACCTTCCGCTGCGCCCATTTCGCTTTCTGCAGAGAGCTTCTCGGCAGCCAGCTGCTCCTCTCCTCAGCGGCCTTCTCAAGGATGAAGGCCGTGCACTCTTCCTGCAAGTTGCCCCAGCGCTCGCTACGTCGCGGAGAGCTTCTTGGTTGGCGCTCCGGAGCTCTTCTGCGCGCTTCTCCATGTCCGCTCCTGCCCTCGCGACAAGTGCTTCCCGGGACTCCAACTTGGCTTGTCGGGCGCGGTAGAGCGACAGCAGCTTCTTCAGCAACTGCTCCTCCTCAGACTCGCCGCTGCTGCTGCTTGGCGCGTCCACCAGCCCCCAGCAGAGGCGTAGTAGCTTCGCCGTCGAAGGTCTCTCCCTCGACCGGCGCCTGAGCTCGGTTCCTGTGGGAGCTTGATGAAGACACCCTCGCGGCCTTCGTGTAGGCGGGCTGGGGCTCCTCGGGAACTGACGCCGCAGCAGCGGGGAAGTCATTGTCGGTGTAGCGCTGGCGCCTCCTGGCCTCGTGGTCGTCGGTCGATCGCCCGACCCTCGCCCGGCTCTGCGTCGGCAGCCTCGGTGGCCTTCGCCAACAGGCTCGTCGGCGACGGCCTCTTCTTCCACAAAGAACGACCTCTTCTTCCTCGACGGCGGCCTCGCTGCTGTGTTGCCGCTTCCTCCTCGCCGGCGGCCTCGACCTCCATCGGCTCTGCGTTAGAGCGAAGAAAGAGCGATCAAGCAGATGTTCAAAAGAGAAACAAAAGAAAGCAAGCCCAAGGGAAATTTTCGTAAGGAAATTACCTGCAACGGGATCCGCAGCCATGGCCTCGACCACTTTGGAGGGTCACCGGGCGCTGGCCCCTTGCTGGGGTAGCCTCCTTGCCGGAGTGGCCTCCCTTGCCTGGAGGGCGCCCCTTGCCGGAGATTCCTCCCTTGGCGGCGTAGTGGCAGCAGACAGGATCTCGGGGGCGGCTTCCGAGCCCTCCTGATGAGGCTGCTCTGCTCCTACACAAGCAAACAATCAGATATCAACGAAGAAGGAGCACCCCTACACACCTAATAATAAGGAGAAAACCGCACACTTACTTTGGGGGCTGTGCTGGGGGCTGCTCCGAGGAAGGGTTGCCGGGTCCGGCAAGGGGGTCTCGGACGCGTCCCCTGTTGCCACGGGAGAATCGTCCTCAACTACGACCCTCGGGATCTTGGCCCTCTTCGACGCCTTCTGGGCCAGCGTCACGAAAAGGAAAGAGCCCAGAATCTAAGCAAATCAGATTCAAGATGAAGCAATAAAATTGAAGAAATACAAGCACAATCTCAAGAGCTTACTCTTCGCTTTCCTCCTGAGCTGAGCGCGGAAAAGTCGAACTCCGGCTCGCCTCGGCGACGAGGCGGGGCGTGGGCTCTCTTGGCCGCTTGGCGGAGGCGTCGGCGGTGGCACGAGAAGATCCCGCCCAGCTTGTCGCAAGCAGTGAGGCGCTCGCTGCAACCTCGCTTGCCGTAGAGAGCTGCTGGCGCTGTTGCCAGGCGATCTGCCGCCCGACTGCCTCCGGCCTTGCGAGACGCCTCTTCAGCGGAGCCGGGCTCGGCGGCAAGTCGCCGTGGTGGTGGAGAAGAAGCGCCCTCGGCGGTCCACTCGACCCGCCTCGGGCTCGACAAGCTCGTCCTCGCCGGCGATCTCCCTTCGCCGGTAAGGCTTGCCGCCTTCGCGTCCGCCTCCTCCACGGTATACCCGAAGGCTCCCCGGCAGCCGCCGCCGCCCTCCACCTCGGTGGCAATACGCGCCATCTTCTCGCCGGTGGTGTCGCTGGTGAGCCTTTTTCGCTGCGTTTGAGCGGATCGGCACTTCTTCCAAGTCGTCGAAGAATCTTGCCGCACGACCTCGTCGGGGCTCCTCGCCAGTTGGAACGATCCCATGGGAATCGACAACGGCATCATGGCGCGGATGCGGTCGAGCGCCGAGTTGTTGCACAATGGGACGACCCCCCTCGGCAACCTAAACCACTCAGGGTGATCGGGGTCGTTCTTGAACAGCTCGAGCAACATCGCATCCAACTCCAAGACGGTGAAATTCCAGTTCAGGCCCGGGCGCAGCCTCATGATGTCTGCCGCATTTTGGAACTCCCAGGCAGGCCTCCTCCTCTGCAAGGGAGCGATGGCGCGCGGCGAAGCGAAGTTCGCGCCAACCGCGCCTACGGTTAATCCGGCAAGCCCGAGGCGCAAAATCCGGTCTGACTATCTTCAACTTCGCATCCTCCGCGCCAAGTTACTCCAATCTCTGCCGCGCACTATTGGGGTTTGGGCGACGGCAAGTGAAGGGCTGCGGGTTCTCCTTCACGACCCAACACCAATTGGCTCTCCACTCCTCCCACTTGTTGCGGAACTCTCCTTCCGTGTAGGCTTCTTTCTTGCCGATCCTGGAGACCCAAGCTATCCCTCCGGCAAGTGGCTCTCCTCTCTCGACGCAGGGCACGAAGAAGTGGCGGAAGAGTGCCACATTTGGGTGGACTCCGACAAAGTTTTCGCAAAGATGCGCGAAAACTGCCATGGTCAAGACGGCGTTGGGGGTGAAATCAAGGAGACGGAGGCCAAACGTGTTCATGATATCGCAGAAGAACTCGAAAAAGGGCGGGCAAAGCCTGCAATAGAAGAAAAGGGCAAAAAAGGGGTACCCAGTTGGGGCCAAATCAGAAGCGGAGGCGGGGAGTACCTTCGCGGCGCGGATGCGCACGCGTCTCCGTCGACCAAAAGAGGTAGAAGACGCCCCGCAGCTCCCTTGCGCCGAAATGGGGGGGGAAGATGGCTCGCTCCTTGCAGCGCCGCTGAGCCGGGCCGCTGGCCGACTTGACGCCCTTCTCCTTGTCGGCTTTGAGCCATGGCGAGTGAGGCGGAGGAGGCCGACGGCGGTGAGCGCGCCAGGCGAAAGGGGGCGGGGCGCTGCTCTCTTCGCACCGGAGAAGAAGGGGGGAGCGGTGGTGGTTTTCTTGACAAGACAGCAATGGCGGAGTGGACGGCCTGCCCCTGTTTTCTCCGCTTATAAAGAGGGGGAGGGGGCGGACGTTCCGCTTTTCCTAATAAAGAAACCCCCACGACCACGCCCACGATCTTCGCACGACGCCACGTCCGGTGCGTGCCGTTAGTGGGGGTCGTGGTGGGTCCGGGCGAAGGCGACATGGTCGAGGCCGCGTGACCGTGCATCGCTTTTGGGCCTGGCCCGACAGCGCCGGCACTGCACGGCCCAGTTCGGGCTCTGTCGGTGTACTAGAGTAGGGGTACCCTAGTATCCCGTGACTGCAGCACGGACGATAAAGCACCTCGCCGGGCAGAGGTTTGCCTCGTCGCCGCTAAGATCCTCCGTGGCTCCTTTGGAGCCATTCAAGAACAAAGTATTTGATTAAGAAGACAAGGCCCGGCAAGAGGAGCTTGCCGGAAGGCCACTCAAGGCATGCAGAAGACAAGGCCCGGCAAGAGGAGCTTGCCGAAGGCCACTCAAGGCATGCAGAAGACAAGGCCCCGCAAGAGGAGCTTGCCGGAAGGCCACTCAAGGCATGCAGAAGACAAGGCCCCGCAAGAGGAGCTTGCCGAAGGCTCTGAGCGACAAGCCTCCGGACGCGACAAGGATTCGTCATGGCAAGGCGCTGCCGCAGCAAGCAACCTCTCTCCATCTCCGCTCCAGCTCATCCAAAGAACGTGTCGCCATGGGACCATTCCATGCAGCTGTCGAGACGCCAGGCAGCCAGCGGAGAGCAGCGATAAGCGGCTGACAGGCTTGCCACATCGTGGCGAAGCGGTGGCGCACTGACGGTCTTTGTTGCCTTGTTTGGGCGACATCGACGGGCATTTATTGCTTTTGTCCCTTGTCAGAGTTAGGTATTTTGCATTGTACACTGTTCGAGTAGGTGTACCAACTCCTGTTTTTACATTTGTACCCTCGCCTATGTTGCTACCTGTCGGAGACCCCTTGAGCATATAAAAGGAGGCCCATGTGCAACGTAGAAAGGGTTCGAGTTTCGGTTCATTCGACTCACTAGAGACCAGATACGCTCACGCTAGGTTTTGTAGCTTGCATCGCTCCCTAGCAAGAACACAATACATCAAACAAGCAGCAGTAGGAGTTTTATCTCTCCGGAGAGCTCCGAAGCTGGGTAAACTGCTCGTGTGCCTCGTCTCGATCCGCTCTTCGTGCGATCTCCGCCCCCCCTTCGAACCACAAAGGGGCCTGGTCCGCCGGCCCCATAGGTGTTCGCGGGTACGATCAGCCTCCCCCAACAATTTTATTATGGTCTTCTCCTATCAACCCCCAAAGAAAAAAAAAAGTAAAACTATTTACACGGGAAAGCTCCCAACAAGCGAAAGAAGAACAGGAAATATTTTTGGGTTTTCTTTTAATTATTACTACTACAGCAAGAAAGTAAACTAGCTAAAAGCTACTAGTAATTTTTTGGTTTTCTTAAGGTTTTTCAAACACACAAGAAGAAAGCATAAAAAGGAAAATAAACTAGCATGGATATTACAGTGAAAAAGTATGAGCACCGACAACTAGCAATGAGTGTGTGAACATGAGTGTAATGTCGGTGAGAAATGCGTACTCCCCCAAGCTTAGGCTTTTGGCCTAAGTTGGTCTAATGCCACGGCTGGCCTGGCGGATATCCAAAATTATAGTTGGGGTCGTACTGAGATGCATCAGTTATTGCATCGTGGGCTGCAGCTTGGAGGCGAGCTATCTCAGCCCTCCTCTCGTACTCGTTTGCCTCCTCCTTGGTTATGAAATATCTCCCCTTCGCAAGATCAGCGTTACGCACATATGCGTTAAATTCTTCCTTGATTCCTCCTCGATCCATGAAGTCCTCTGAAGGCCATTCACAAGCCCGCACTTGAGCGTCCCTTGGTGGTTCATTGTCGGCATCGCGCATTGCGAGCCTGGGTCCTTGCTTCCTTGAAGGGCCACCTTGGTACATTTTCCTAAACATATTTCTTCCTCTAAAAAATTTCTGAAAATTTTAGTAACTTCAAATAAAAGTGAACCAAGCTCAACAAAATTGATAGAAACTACTCCCACAAGTACCTAGAGACTATATCATGCATTAGAACTACTTGGAACCATATAAATTTGACATGCAAGCTCAAGAACATGGTCACCTAGGCAGCACAAATTTGCAATGAATAAAGCAATAGAACAAAAACTAATTGGACCATTGGAGGGGTCACATACCAAGGAACAATCCCCCAAAGCAGTTTTGTGAGAGGTGCTTTGAGCAAGGAGATCGAAAATCGCAGCAAAATGAGCTAGAACTCGTGCTTGAGCTGGTTGGTGTTTTTTTGGGAGGAAGAAGGAGTGTGTGGGTGCAGGAATAAGTGGAGGGGAGCCACCATGGGCCCATGAGGCAGGGGGGCACGCCCTGGACCCTCGTGGCCAGGGGCTTGCTCCCTATGATGTGTTCTCAGTGCCAGATAGTCTCAAATATTCTAGAAAAAATCATATTTCATTTTCGGGGCATTTGGAGAACTTTTATTTTCTGGGTATTTTTTATTGCACGGATAATTCAGAAAACTGATAGGAAATACTATTTTTGCTTTATTTATTCTAAATAACAGAAAGTCAAAGGAGGGTACAGAAGGTTGTGCTTTCTAACTTCATCCATCTGATGCTCATCAAAAGGAATCCACTAACAAGGTTGATCAGGTCTTGTTAACAAACTCATTCCGAATTGCATGAAACCGGAGAAATTTCGAATAACACTATGTTACCTCAACGGGGATATGCACGTCCCCAATAATAAGAATATCATAATTCTTCTTGACAGTAGGTAGAGGAAATTCAAAACCTCCAAAAATAATTGATGGAATTTTTCCAATAGAATTTATACTATGAACTTGAGGTTGTTTCCTCGGAAAGTGTACCGTATGCTCACTGCCATTAACATGAAAAGTGACATTGCCTTTGTTGCAATCAATAACAGCCCCTGGAGTATTCAAAAAGGGTCTTCCAAGAATAATAGACATTCTATCGTCCTCGGGAATATCAAGAATAACAAAGTCCGTTAAAATAGTAACGTTTGCAACCACAACAGGCACATCCTCACAAATACCGACCGGTATAGCAGTTGATTTATCAGCCATTTGCAAAGATATTTCAGTAGGTGTCAACTTATTCAAATCAAGTCTACAATATAAAGAGAGAGGCATAACACTAACACCGGCTCCGAGATCACATAAAGCAGTTCTAACATAGTTTCTTTTAATGGAGCATGGTATAGTAGGCACTCCTGGATCTCCAAGTTTCTTTGGTATTCCACCCTTAAAAGTATAATTAGCAAGCATGGTGGAAATTTCAGCTTCCGGTATCTTTGTTTTATTAGTAAGAATTTCTTTCATATACTTAACACAAGGATTCATTTTGAGCATATCAGTCAAACGCATACGCAAAAAAGATAGGTCTAATCATTTCAGCAAATCGCTCAAAATCCTCATCATCCTTTTTCTTGGATGGTTTGGGAGGAAAAGGCATGGGTTTCTGAACCCATGGTTCTCTTTCTTTACCATGCTTCCTAGCCACAAAGTCTCTCTTATCATAACGTTGATTCTTTGATTGTGGGTTATCAAGATCAACAATGTGTTCAATTTCTACATCATTATCATTGCTAGGTTGAGCATCAACATGAACATTGTCATTAACATTATTACTAGGTTCATGTTCATCACCGGATTGTGTTTCAGCCTCAGAAATAGAAATATCATTGGGATTCTCAGGTATGTCTACAACAGGTTCACTAGAAGCATGCAAAGTCCTATCATTTTTCTTTTTCTTCTTTTTAGAAGGACTAGGTGCATCAATATTATTTCTCTGAGAATCCTGCTCAATTCTCTTTGGATGGCCTTCAGGATACAAAGATTCCTGAGTCATTTTGCCAGTTCTAGTAGCCACTCTAACAGCAAAATCATTATTCTTACCATTTAATTCATTGAGCAAATAATTCTGAGCTTTAAGTACTTGTTCTACTTGAGTGGTAACCATAGAAGCATGTTTACTAATGAGCTTAGGTTCACCTTTAACTCTAGACATATAACCACTCAAGTGTTAAATCATATAAGCATTGCGTTTTAATTCTCTACCAAAATAAGCATTGAAGTTTTCTTTCTTAACCATAAAATTATCAAACTCATCCAAACATTGGCTAGCAAACTTAGTAGGAGGGATTTCAGCTTTATCATATCTATGGAGAGAATTTACCTTTACTACCTGTGTCGGGTTATCAGGACCATGTGTTTCTTCAATAGGTGATGGATTAAGACCATGTATTTCTTCAATAGGAGGTAAATTCTTAACATCTTCAGCTTTTATACCTTTTTCTTTCATAGATTTCTTTGCCTCTTGCATATCTTCAGGACTGAGGAATAGAACACCCCTTTTCTTCAGAGTTGGCTTAGGAGTTGGTTCAGGAAGTGTCCAATTATTTTCATTGGTCAACATATTATTCAATAAAATCTCAGCTTCATCTGGTGTTCTTTCCCTGAAAACACAACCAGCACAACTATCCAGGTGGTCTCTAGAAGCATCGGTTAGTCCATTATAGAATATATCAAGTATCTCATTTTTCTTAAGAGGATGATCAGGCAAAGCATTAAGTAATTGGAGAAGCCTCCCCCAAGCTTGTGGGAGACTCTCTTCTTCAATTTGCACAAAACTATATATTTCCCTTAAAGCAGCTTGTTTCTTATGAGAAGGGAAATATTTAGCAGAGAAGTAATAAATCATATCCTGGGAACTACGCACACAACCATGATCAAGAGAATTAAACCATATCTTAGCATCACCCTTTAATGAGAACGGAAATATTTTAAGGATATAGTAGTAGCGAGTTTTCTCATCATTAGTGAATAGGGAGGCTATATCATTTAATTTAGTAAGATGTGCCACAACAGTTTCAGATTCATAGCCATAAAAAGGATCAGATTCAACCAAAGTAATTATATTAGGGTCGACAGAGAATTCATAATCCTTATCAGTAAAAAAGATAGGTGAAGTAGCATAAGCAGGATCATATTTCATTCTAGCATTCAAAGTTTTTTGTTTCAGATTAGCTAATAATTTCTTAAGATCACTTCTATCATTGCAAGCAAGAAAGTCTCTAGCGGTTTCTTCATCCATAACATAACCCTCAGGCACAACAGGCAATTCATATTTAGGGGGAGAATCTTCATCATCACTTCCATCAATATTATCGGTTCAGAATTTCATTCTCTCTAGCCCTAGCAAGTTGTTCATCAAGAAATTCACCAAGTGGCACCGTAGTATCAAGCATTGAAGTAGTTTCATCATAAGTATCATGCATAGCAGAAGTGGCATCATCAATAACATGCGACATATCAGAATTAATAGCAGAAGCAGGTTTAGGTGTCGCAAGCTTACACAAAACAGAAGGTGAATCAAGTGCAGAGATAGATGGCAGTTCCTTACCTCGCCTCGTAGTTGAGGGATAAATTTTTGTTTTCACGTCTTTGAAGTTCTTCATAGTGAACAACAGATACGAATCCCAAGTGACTCAAAGAATAGAGCTATGCTCCCCGGCAGCGGCGCCAGAAAATAGTCTTGATAACCCACAAGTATAGGGGATCGCAACAGTTTTTGAGGGTAGAGTATTCAGCCCAAATTTATTGATTTGACACAAGGGGAGCGAGAGAATATTCTCAAGTATTAGCACTTGAGTTGTCAATTCAACCACACCTGGATAACTTAATATCTGCAGCAAAGTATTTAGTAGCAAAGTAGTATGATAGTAACGGTAACGGTAGCAAAAGTAATATTTTTGGGTTTTGTAGTGATTGTAACAGTAGCAACGGAAAAGCAAATAAGCGAAGAAAAATATGTGAAAAGCTCGTAGGCATTGGATCGTGATTTGAGAATTATGCCGGATGTGGTTCATCATGTAACAGTCATAACATAGGGTGACACAGAACTAGCTCGAATTCATCAATGTAACGTAGGCATGTATTCCGAATATAGTCATGCGTGCTTATGGAAAAGAACTTGCATGACATCTTTTGTCCTACCCTCCCGTGGCAGCGGGGTCCTAGCGGGAACTAAGGGATATTAATGCCTCCTTTTAGTAGAGTACCGGACCAAAGCATTAACACATAGTGAATACATGAACTCCTCAAACTACGGTCATCACCGGGAGTGGTCCCGATTATTGTCACTTCGGGTTGCGGATCATAACACATAGTAGGTGACTATAGACTTGCAAGATAGAATCAAGAACTCACATATATTCATGAAAACATAATAGGTTCAGATCTGAAATCATGGCACTTTCGGGCCCTAGTGACAAGCATTAAGCATAGCAAAGTCATAGCAACATCAATCTCGTAACATAGTGGATACTAGGGATCAAACCCTAACAAAACTAACTCGATTATATGATAAATCTCATCCAACCCATCACCGTCCAGCAAGCCTACGATGGAATTACTCACGCACGGCGGTGAGCATCATGAAATTGGTGATGGAGGATGGTTCATGATGACGACAGTGACGGATTCCCCTCTTCGGAGCCCCGAACGGACTCCAGATCAGCCCTCCCAAGAGAGTTTAGGGCTTGGCGGCGGCTTCGTATCGTAAAACATGATGAATCTTTCTCTCTGATTTTTTTCTCCCCAAACACGAATATATGGAGTTGGAGTTGATGTCGGTGGAGCTCCAGGGGGCCCACGAGGCAGGGGGCGCGCCCAGGGAGGGCAGGCGCGCTCCCCACCCTCGTGGAAAGGGTTTGGGCCCCCTGTCCTTGATTCTTTTGCCAGTATTTTTTATTATTCCCAAAAATAATCTCCGTGAAGTTTCAGGTCATACCGAGAACTTTTGTTTCTGCGCAAAGATAACACCATGGTAATTCTGCTGAAAACAGCGTCAGTCCGGGTTAGTTCCATTCAAATCATGCAAGCTAGAGTCCAAAATAAGGGCAAAAGTGTCTGGAAAAGTAGATACGACGGAGACGTATCAGAACGGAGGTAGTATAATCCAACATGTATCCTTGTTGTCGTTGTGTGTTGATGACTTGTTGTATGTAATGAATGGTACATTTGCATATGCATGTCATAAACTCAATTTATGAATGGTTTTCGACTCACTTCTTGGAGCATGAGTACCGTAGTATTATAGCCAGCATCAGGTTATATGAAGTTGCCACATCACATAGAGCCAACCTAATATTGGAGTACGCTAGCACAATAGTTAGTTCTAGTTAGATCCACTAAAGCTAGGTGTCGCACGAAGGCCGAGAAATATGGTGATAGCGTGACTGAGTGAGGTGGGCTTGTACGTAGTATGATGTAGGCACAGGGCTTGCCGTTTTTCCTACTCCTCCAGTCTAAATGTGGAGAAGATTTGGTCGAGTTCTTCCTCCTTTTGCCGACACGTGGGACATCCAGCATCCAGGTTGTGTCATGCAAGAAAATGGAGTGCTAGTTGAATCCACATGATGTGCATCTTGGGTTAAATTGTAAATAGAATCTTACTCTTGAGTAACTCCAAAAGCGGCCACCGAAGATCTTTATTGGATTAGTTTTTCGTCACCAGCACGTCGAGGTGAATGATGTGCAGGTTCAGTGGGTCCTCTTTCGTTTTCACTAACATGTGGGACCACATGTGAGCAAACAGATGATGGGCTCTGTGCGTCTGCTAGCTGGCTAAGAAGAGAGAGAGAGAGGAGGGCTGAGCACGGACTCTAGGAAATTTGTTCTACGTAACCAACACCTCGATATAGGCTCGATATAGTGGGGTGGCATGGGCCATAACTAGCATTCACGTCTAGAAATACGACACGCGCAACCCACACGAGTCCCATCTGACACCAATTTTCTTGGAGTCCGTGCTACAACCATCTCTTCTCCCTCCTATTTTCTCAGCCATCGCGCGGTGGTCGGGGTGGGGGTTTGCCGATAGTCGGTTTGCTCAACTGCAGTCCCACTTGTAAGTGAAAATGCAACACAACACACATTCCCCCTTGAGCGGCGTGCCGGACCAACCGTGTGGGGGTGCGGCACGAACATGGCAGGCTTTTCCTTTTGAACTTGTAACTTGTAAAATTTGGTTCTGCTCCATGGCGCGACCGATAAATAGAAATAACGATTTTCCCTAGAGTAATGGGAAGTTTGGTTCTGGCATGGTTCATGCATGGAGTGCATACAAAAATTATGAAGTTGATGCGAAAGGTAAGATAATTACTAGTAGTACCATATATACTACATGGATTTGATGGAAAGATAAAGATAAATACGGATCCATCAACGACATCCTCACGCCCTAGTGCGCCGAGTCACCAACGGACGTGTGAGGAGCAACGGTGTTAGCGGCGAGCTCAACGTGCTTCTGAACAATGCCGTCCAAGGTTGCCCTGCGGTCCAAGAAGGCCAGCGACCTATCGTCCTCCTCTTGCACGTACTAGTCCTTGTGGACGATTTACTTGTAGACGTGGGTGATTATGTTGATGGTGTCTTGCTGCGCCACGCGCTGCGCGGCGAGCGCGACCTCAAGGTGGACATTCTCCGGCGCGACGGTGGGCAGTCGTAGGGCCACCAGTGCGTCGAAGAGGTTGTCACCATAGAGACCGTTGAGGGTGGCGGGCATCGTAGAGCCTGGGCGCGTGGACTGGAGGCGTACGTGAAGGTCGTCCATGAGCTTCTTGACGATGGTGAACTTGTTGAGGAAGCCGACGAGGACATCGTCGAACAAGGAGATGAAGTTATTGTCCAAGCGGCCTCTCGCCCTGACGGCCTCAAGCACGACTTGTAGACGTCCTTGGTGTCTGGACGCAGGCCAGCGTCGTGGACTATCTGGCACAACCAGCTGATGCTCACGCTCATCGCCTCCATGGGTCTAGCTTCTAGTCAACTGATCTTGCGATTGGAGCGATCACTCTTGCCCTTGGTTAGGGTGCGTAGGTGCATAGGATTTCGTAGATTGGACTGGCTGGGAGCCTTTATATGAGAAGTGCAGACTGCATTGCATTCACGTGTGTGTTGGCCATCTACTCCTTGACCCTCCCTCCGTGGGACTGAGCTCCGGTGCCTTAACTGCACCTGCCTTTGGCTGTATGACAGGTGGGCCAGCCACCTGTTGGGCCCACCTGTCATACACACAAAGGCAAGTGCAGTAAGTCAATTAAGCTGCACCCCCCTCTGTGCCGGTGCAGTATAGTCATCTCATCTCACCGGACCTCTAGTTGGGGCCAAACGAGAGAACTTTGATGTTTACTGGTTTATTGGTCCCCTTTGCATTTTGCGCCAAGTTTTGACCTTTCATCTAACTAATAAAATGTTAATGCATGTAACAAAAAATGTTGTGCTAAGTAGTCCCAAGTCATTGAATGCATACGCACCCCACGTCTCCTATTGGGTGATTTCTTTTTTGTGGCAAAAACAGGGAACGTGGTGGGTAGTTAATGCACCGCGCCTAAAAGTTTTGGGATTAGTATTTGGTTTTTGTAACGTGACTAATGCACCAGTACGTAGGGAGTACAATAGTAATCTTTGATTGCAATTTTTTGGTAGCTTACCAAGCTGAGCGCTCGGTGAGTATAATAGTAGTCCGATTGATGAGACTTCAGATTTGAGCCATCTACCGGAAGAGAGAGTGTATAATATCATCGGGAACTACGTTCAAAAACGAATAAAACAATACACCATGTATTTATTTACAGAGGGAGTAGTATATTTTTTGTGACATGCATTACTAGATATTGCTAGTCAAATACTAAATCCAGACGGACGTGGTAGTACTACTAAATCTAGATGGTGGTGCCAGTACTAGTAGTTGTACTACCAATTTAGTAGTATTGTACTACCCGTTGGTCAAATTATTGCATGCTGCTCCTCACAGTGAAGTGACAAGACCCTGCGCCTGAGATGACACCTGAGTGTAGGCGCCGTGTTCGTCCTACCAAAGTCAGCCTCACCGTATGCAGTCACTATCATCATGGCTGTAGAGCTAGCCTGCTTAAAACTAGCCGTGTTCGACATAATTTCCCGTGTGTTGCCACGAGTATCCGAACACCAAGATTGGGGGTGGACGGCACAGGCAGCGGCCATCGCGCCAGATTTTTCCATGGCCTTCTAGATGTGGTGGGTAGGAGATAAGGCTGATTGTGAGAGACAAGGAGTTGTTTGTAAATAGGGAACAAGTGCCATCTTTTTGCAAAACTGCAGAAGTTTGCTTTGCATGCGTCAGATGAAGATCCGACGGCTATTGGTGAGAGATGGTAGGCACACCATCATCACCAACTCAGGACCTCTTTGATTCGGAGGATTTTGAAAACGCAGGAATAGGACACTGCACCTATGAAGAGGGAATTACTAGGAAGTTTACGTAAGAACTTTCGTTACCTTAGGTGGATGCATCATTATCGTACAAACTAAAATCCACCGCCCTGCCAAGTCACTAATGGGAAAATAAATTTTCGAGTCTCTGGCCATTTGATGTTTCAAAAACAAATTCAGGTTCCGCGGAGACTTTGTCATTTAGGCTTAGACGCTTGCGGTGATCAGCACGCCATTCATTATTGCGCCAGAGAACGTCAAACCTCATTACCTTGAGCACACTTGCCTCCAGAATAAAGAACCTGGCCAATTTAATCTCAGATGTGCTGCCTCGGTAGTCGATCAAATCAATTTGTGTAAGATGGAGATCAAGGCATTCGATGACATTGTTATAGTGCAGCACATTTTTCACTTTCGGGTCTTTTTTTATCTGCAAAAGAAGAGAACATATTAGAGCAGCTGGCTGTATAAGATTGCCGTGTCATCAAGAGGTACCAATATCATTCGCTCATATGATAAGGTTGGCTGGCTAGTGATATTTTTTCACTCTGTCTCTCTTTCCTCTCATTTACCTAGGAGCACGTGAAGAGCTTGGCATTTGTTGCCTTCCACTATATGGCTGATGCCATATTTCTCAAATGTATGCCACATAATACGCATCGACGTCAAATCAAAAGATGTTGGCACCGCTCTAGCGACGTGAGAGAGTTGGCACCGCTGTGCACACACACACAGATGTATAAACAAATCAATCAAACCAACTACACTAGCCTCTCACTCTCCCAAACAAGTGGTTTTTATTGCCTTAGTCCTCTCTCTGTCCCACGCAAGTATTTTTTCATGGCGTGAGTTAATTTGGCACCGGAGCAAAGTATGTGATCTAGATTGGGGCACCAGGTGAGAAATGGAGGGGCATCGATGCCAAATGCACCACAAGTGAATTTGGCACGTGTTTTGGCCTACATAGTGGAGGGCCGTTATAGCCCACTTTTGTACTACCTCGTATTTAGTGTAAAATTTTGACCATAGATTTACCTAAGAAAATGCCAATGCATGTCACCAAAAATTATACCATTTGAAATTATGGTCAAATATGGATCCAACGGTATAATTTTTAGTGACATGCATTAACAGTTTGTCAGTTAAATCTATGGTCAAATTTTGATACTACAAAATAAGAAGAGTAAACCAGGACGGAGGTAGTACTTGCTCTTAGGGTAACCATAGAGTTACTAGTCTAAGTTACTTGCCACTATGACTAGCCTAGGCTACTATAGTAGTACAACAAAAAAAGATGCAGGTGAGCACGTGAGAAAAAAATACTAAAACCAATTCTTTCGGTGCAGTGCGTAGATGCAGTTTTGAACACTACACTTGTCATTGTAATTTGGGAAAATTACGAAAAAATTAAGCTAAGCTGTGATTACCGTTTACTAATAGGAAAGAAGTTTCACCTCGATGAGTAGCTTCTCCATGCACGGAAAGCATGTAAGGAATCCAACAACTTGATCCAGATTGGGGCCGATAGATTGTGTTGCCAAGATCTTCATTGTGCGCATAGACTGGGTCAAGCTTGTGGGAATCATTTTCTGGATGACAGTCGTAAATACATCAACAAGAAATTTAAAAATGTGAATTTCAGGAAGGCGGAGAAGAAGATGAGTGTTGTACCTGAACGATTATGGATCCAATAAAGAGTTCAGAGAATTTGGCAGACGAGTACACCAACGCTGTCAATTTCAAGGCCAATGACCCTGATTTTTGTTGGACCTTCTAGATCAGATACAAGCAATCTCTCAAGGAAAGGCGCATTCTCAATGACCATAACATGGAACAACTGGAGTGATCTCTACCCAATTGATGTCTTGTTGCGGGGCCAGCAAGACACATAAATCCATCGGAGATTCGTCGACGCGATGTGGAGGCTAATGAACCCATGGATCTGCTGAAGACAAAGGTACTCGAGTGTAGTACAGCTGCAGAGCAGGTGCTCCATAGCCTTCTTCGAGATGTCAACGTCGAAGAGGTCGAGCTGCTTGAGTTGAGGGAGAAGAAGGGCGGGCGCGACATTAATCTGGGGAAGATAGCAGGAGCTGAAGCTGGCGCGGCATAGCGTTGGCGTGAGGCGGAGCGCGGACGGTGGCAGAGAGCGACATCGTCCAGCTTCAAATTTGAGCTCCTCGAGCTGATCTAGGGTGGGGGATAAAAACCACTCATCAAACTTGGCTTGGACCTTACAGTTGGTACTGAACATGCAGATGTCAAGGCGTCTGGCTGGCCCAGGGTGCGATGAAAGGATCTTGGAGACTGCGGCCATGCATTTGCAATCCCCGTCGTAGAGGCAGCTGTCGACGGTGACATTGAGGGGGGCGAGGCGCCAGAGGGGGCGCCACCACCAAGAGAGCTGGGTGGTCCGCACGGAAGATTTGGTGGGGAGGAGGCCGATGATGACAAGCAGCATGTCCTCGGGGAGGCTGCTGATGAAGCCCAGGCTCGCCGGATGCGGTTTTGGCTCGATCCGCCTCCGCTTTTTGGCTGCCTCGCCGTCCATCTCAGCCGGTGGCGACGCCAGTGTACATGTGTGCTGGTGTGTACTGTGTGATGGGTGTGCGTGAGTGCGTCCTTCTGTGCATGCCATCGTGCAGTGGTGAAGTGTGCGCGAGTGCGTCCTTCATGCAGAAGAAGTGTGCCCTCAGTTTACTATTGTGTGGGGTGCTACCCCGAGTGGTTTCAACTTTGTTTACTTCACCGTGTGTCAGATGGGCCTCTGGTTTACTTATTTTCACCCACTGCCACATGGGCCAGCACACGAAGATAGAGAACACGAGCTGACAAGGCAGCATGTGGACTGGTTGACCAGTCAACTAAACAATATACGGAGCTATACGCTGACACAATGACCGTATAATCGCTCGGTATAGAGAGCTCGAGTGAGAGGGGATGCCCGTGAGAGATAGTAGAGAGAGAGAGAAAGAGCTACTCCCTCCGTTCGATAATGTAGTGCCTACATTTTTTTAAAGTCAAACTTTTGAAACTTCGACCAAGTTTATAAAGAAATTACTTATATCTACAATAACAAAGATAAATGATAGTATGAAGTAAGTACATGTTGTGATGAATCTAATGATTGTTCCAGATGTAAATGTTTTTCTCCACATATACCTGGTCAAACTTTTCTGAGGTTTGACTTTTCAAAACATCCATATGCTTATGGACGTGAGAGAGTACCTAACTAGAGAGAGAGAGAGAGTGTGTGTGTGTGAAATAGAAAGAGTGACTGAAAAAAGTGTGTGTGCGTGTGTGAAAGAGACATGGACAACACAGGATAAAAGTAGATAAAAAGCGTGTGTGTCTTATGCAAACATATCACACATGCATCTTCGACAGCGGAAGCGAGGTGAGGAGATAGTGTGTGTTTGTTTGCAACCGAGAGAGAAAGACCCCTAGCACATGGCCAGGAGAGGTCTGACAAACAAGGGAGAGAGGTCGAGAGAGACGTAAGGAAAAAATGCAGACATGGGGAGGAGAGAGTGTATGTTTGTGGTAGAGGGATCCCCTGAAGATCGTGATGGGACTACATGGGTGGGAGATCGAGTGACAAGGTGTGTGCGTGATAGAAGATACCCCAAGAGTTATCGAGGTAGGCGTATGGATGGAAGGAGACAATACGTGTGTTCCTGATGGCTAGTGAGAGATAGTCATACTTAGGGGGGAGTGTGTGCGCCTATGATGGAGTGAGGGATTATGGTACTTAGGGGGTGCGTGTCACATAGAGAGAGAACAAGGGCGGAGAGTGTTAGATGGGTCTATGTAGCACGAGCGAGATATGTGTATGTGTGAACCAGGGAGATATAAAGTTTGAGAGAGATAGAGGAGCCCCCGATACAGCTGAGTGGTGTGTCAGATAGCTAAGAGGGGGAAAGAGATATTCCATCCGATAGATAATGCAATGCATATAAACTTTTTAGAAGTCAAACTTTGGAAACTTTGACCAGGTTTACGCAAATATTATTTATATCTACAATACGAAAGAAACATCAGACGAAACTACATCTCATGATGAATCTAATGATATATGTTTGTTGTTCTAGATGTAAATGTTTTTTCTCCACATACATGGTCAAACTTTGTGATGTTTGATTTTTCAATAAATCTGTATGCTATGGACCGAAGAGAGTGCCTAAGTCGAGAGAGATCAAGTGCGTGTGAAGGAGAATGAGTGAGTGTGCAAAAAAGAGTATGTGTGTGAAAGATAAAGGGACAACAAATGATAAATTAGAGATAGAGTGTGTGTGTTCGTTTCATATGCAAACATATCACACATGCATCTCCGAGATAGAAAAGCGAGGCGAGGAGATACACGAAGATAGCTAGTGCGTGATTGTTTGCAATGGAGAGAGACACCCCTATAGCACGTGTTCAATAGAGGTCTGGCCAACAAGGAACAAAGGTCAAGAGGCACACATGGAGAAGATGGACGCATGGGGAGGGAGAGAGGGTGTGTTTGTGATAGAGAGATCCCCTCAAGATCGTGAGTGGACTATATGGGTGGGAGATCGAGGGACGAGGTGTGCATGTGCGATAGAAAGATGCCCCGGGAGAAATCGAGATAGACCATGCACATGTTTGTGATGGAGACTAAGAATTAGCTAGTCATATACATATAGGGGGGAGTGAGTGTGCCTACAATTGAGCGAGAGACCATCATACTTGGCTAGGCATGAGATTGTGTGTGTGCGTGTGAGATGGAGAGAGAACGAGGGAGAGAGATAGAGTTTTAGATGGGTCAATCGAGTGTGAGTGAGATATGCATGTGTATGTGTGACCCAGGGAGATGGAGAGTTTGAGAGAGAGAGAGAGAGAGAGGGAAGAGCTCCGAGACGGCAGAGTGGTGTGTGAGAGAGTTATGGGCAATGAGCCAGGGAAGTGTGTACGATGAGTGCACCCAAGATATTTATCTTGGACTAGAGAATCATACATAGTCTGCGAGAGAGACCTATACATGGAGTATGGATGTGAACTATAAAAGACCACCTCCCCCCCACACACACGCAAAGAGAGAGATAGAGAAAGAGGGAGAGGGACCAACAAGGTTTGTGTTTGAATGCGTGCGATAGAATTGAAGATTGTCGGTGAGAGAGAGAGAGAGAGCAGGAGTCCGGGAGAGGGGGAGGTCGCGTTTTATGCATCAAAGACTGATATAAACCATGTTTCGATATAAACTTGCATTCAAATATTTAAATTGGAGAACATGTTGTCTGCAATCCACACATGAACGGATATATGCATATCAAACAAGTTCATTAATTTGAGTTTCAACATGTTCATGGAGTACTATAATACTGTACAACATGCTACTCAATTGAGGTGTTCAATTTTGGATTTAGTTCACTATTTTGACCTGGTGAACAAGCTATTTCATTGAATCGAGATATTTCATTTTGGGTGTTATTCCCGTATTTGAGTGGGTCAACTATTTGTCATATACTAAATCGTTAGCAACGAGCATGTAAAAACACATTAGTCCCGAGCATCATCTCTCCATCTAAAAAAGAAGTGGCAAGCTAATATTTCAATTTGATTCAAATCGACTTGGTAAGGTAGACGTGGATGCTCTTTCTCCCAAAATTTGAATGAACCGTTAAACGCCCTCTGCTCGGTGGAATTCGCCCGAGCAAATAAATGGGAGACACGAAATTACCGGACTGTGTGGGACACGCATCAATTGGCCCGTTGTACATCAAGGGTAGGTTCGTAACTTCATCCAAGCGCGCCTTCTCCTCAGCCGAAATGACATGTGCCGAATAATTCATAAACCATGGGCGGAAAAACACCCTCTCCTTCCCCGAAATCGCTCGCGCCGACTATTTCAAAACACGCCCTCCTCGCCCGAAATCGCTCGCGCCGACTATTTCAAAACATGCCCTCCTCGCCCGAAATAGCTCGCACCCACTTTTTCAAAACATGCCCTCCTCGCCCGAAATCGCTCGCGCCCACTATTTCAGAACACGCCCTCCTCGCCCGAAATCTCTCGCGCCCACTATTTGGGAGAAGCAACGTTACTCTACTATCCCCGACCCTCAGTACACAGACCCAAGCCCAGAAGACTAATGGTAGGGGTAGAACTGTAACTCCCCCCCTCCCCACACACACACACACACACATTTCAAACAAATGCGTCCGTAAGACATGGTTCCCCCTCCCAATTCCCCATTCATACCTCATGGGCGCAAAATCACCTTCTTCTCCCTGGAAGCTCCCTTGTCCCCAGCCGTGAGCCTCAGCCCCTCCTCCATGGCGCCCCCACCGCACAAAATTCACCGCCACGCTCCTCCCCAATGCTGGAGACATTGTCCATTTGTCGTCATGCATTGGGCCGTGTGCCTCTTACTCCGTGCTATCGGAGCTGCCTCGACGACGGCCGTGAACCATACGGAACCGATTCACCCCCGCCGTTGTGCACGGCACCGGAGCGGCTCCAACTTCGGATCCGTCCAGGGCCCCGGCGCTGCTTCCCCGTAGTCGTCGACCGTCGTGACATCTCTGCTTCCCTACAGCCGGTAGCCATCGCAACCGCGCCAGGCTCACCGACTCGGCAGCTGGAGCTGCCTACTTCACCGGGTCGCAACATAGGTCGTACCCTCATCTCAAATCACTTTATTTAGGCGTTAGTTGTCTGAATTTTTATTCTGGGCCAATCGATTCCCAATGGTAAGCAGCACCCCTCGAGGCGACGGAGCTCCTAGGCTGTCGGTTGGCTGGTGTCTAATGTAAGGGTGCGGGGGCGCAAGTTCGCTGAGGAAGCAGCGCTTAGATGGCTATCTTAGAGTTGCATGGGTTGAAGGTACTGTCGCCGCCGGATCTGGATGACGGGGAGTCTTTGTGGATTGGCCGGGGGCAGCGCAACCATGACAATGCGGTGGGGCGGGGAGCGGGGTTTTGGTCGGGGCTCTCGTGACCATGGATGGCGGAGGCAGGCTACTCTGCCTGTGGTCGCTGGATCTTCGGGGAAGATTCCGAGCAGTGTCAGCCGGGAGGCACAAGATGGCCATCAAGACATCCGGCGTAGATCGGACAATACCAAAATAAAATAAAATCATGTGACCCCAATTTAGTCTTCAGTCAACAGACGTGTGACCACTCTCGTACCTTGTTTTTGATCTCTTAGGGTATTTCTTCACATCAAAGATATGTGTCGTTCTTAACATTATGCGTTTTCTGCATCTTCATCCACACCGTCTTCCGACTCACCGCAGCTGCTCCAACAAGGGAAGCATACACCAGAAGGGATCTATAGTCCCCACTCAACAGTTTCCTGCATCGAATGCACGTTCCCGACATGGACAGACACAAGAACTGCAGGGCCATCGACAAGTCAGCACATGATGCTCACTCCTATGGATGGCGGCTAGATAGGTTGTACCCTCATCATACTTGTGTGCAACATTTATGGTTTTGTTATTCATCTAAGCATGGAAAATAGATTATCAAATTTCACTTTATATTCATGCTGATCTCTTACGGGTCTTGTTCAGGAGTTAACGCTGTTCCATAGTTCAGCTAAGAGACTTGTTCTTTAGGTAATGTTGTTCCATAGTTATCATCCATCAGCCAATACTATCCCACAGGCTGGTGATTATAGTATTGTACCACTTCTAGTATTACCTATGTTGTTCTTTAATACTTTTGTGTACCATCTAGTTAATCTCGAGTACAAACGATACATATTCTGTAGCTTTCATCTATGTTCTCCCTTTAGTTTTTTAGACTTGTTGCTGTTAGTTAACCGCTGTCCTGCTATTTATGTCATCTCCTACAGGCACTCATTACATAAATCTAACTACTAGTTGTCTTCCATGCATGTCAGATATAATTGCACACGCTGATTTATCCACAAGAACCTCACGGAGCAATGTAAAGGCCAACAAACTTGACGTCAATGATACCCAATATGATGGAACATGTAAAGGCAGTTCTTCAGAAGACTTGCAGAAAGATGATGAATCCCATTCACCCCACAAGGTCCTTGCTCTCACTTGGCCCGTGATATGGTTACAACATGCATATAATGTCCTGGAGTGCATCTACGTACTCTGTTGCAATGCCTTGTGCTTAGCCTGCTGATCATGCATGTAAATATGTCATGCCTTCCTGTTTTTCAGTACCTATTCCATTCATGATAACATGTTTTCAAATTCAAGTACTGTCATTCTAGTCTATCGTAATGTCATCTGCTTAGTTTGGACATCATGCTTCTGAATATCTTATGCATTGTTATTCGTCGGTATTAACTTCATCTGTCTACCATACCATGTTCTTTTTTACATTGAAGTGTTGTTCTAGTGATCTGTTGCAATGCCATCTTAGTTTCCCAATCATACACACATATGTTGCCTTAGTGTTTTTCTGTATGTATTCCGCTAGCATACAGTTTTACATTCAACTTGTGGTTTTTTACATTGTTGTCCTGTCGTATCCCTAGCTCTTACATCATACTCCCTTCGTCTGGATTACATGTCACAGAAATGGATAAAAATGGATGTATCTAGAACTGAAATACGCCTAGACCCATCCATTTATTTCCGGATGGAGGGAATACATGTCAATATGTCATGCCTTTCTATTATTCAGACCTATTCCATCTCTCTGTTGTAGCATGTTTTATAATTGAAGCACCATTTTTCTATATAAGGCATGCAAGGGGAAGACGACTATGTTAGAATCTGAAGGGTTACAAACCAGGTCTTTGCAAAAGATCCAAACACCAGGAGATAGTAAACCAACTCCAGTTTTCATAGATACTGCTCCAGCATAGAGAAACCCAACTCCTATTGATAATAAGCAGATTCCAGTGGCCAAAGAACTAGTCAATCCATTCTAAGAAGTGTGCGCCTATCCTCGCATCATGAAATTTTATAGCATTCTGATCATATTTTCTACATCTTTCTTACCCATCTCTCTTTTAGAAAATAAGGTTAAATGATATAAGACTTTCTGCACTGGGATCATATTGGAGGAAAGTGTCTTGTGGGAATTCTCTGTGCTCCAATGCTGATGTAAGTACCTGTTGTATATCACTATATTTTTACATCAGAATGTATTTTGTTAATCAGCGTGAATCCAACCTTTATCTGATCTAAATTTAGCCGTAGCACAATGTATAATTAAGGGGCTGTTTGGTTCCCACCCACAGTTTGCCAAGGCAAAATTTGGCAGCCACAGTTTAGTTGGCATGTGTTTGGTTTTTGCCACACGTTAGCTAGCCACACATTATTGCCCCTATGGCCCACTTGTCATAGAGACAATTTTTTTGCCAACTTTTGAAAAAGTTTGGCATCCAATCACTACTGCAGGATGCTGCTAACGCGACACTACGATCAGAGACCCTTCGACGAAACTGTGTGCGATGCAATAATCACAAACGGTGGTGTAACAAAACCGTCGAAAAAGGTGCAAAACATTTGTGATGGAGGATGCATCAAACATGGTTCAGATTTTAGTTGAGTGTGCGATGCAGGGCATACGGTTCAGTTCAATCAACCGTTTGCGATGAGGAGGAACAAAAGAAACGGGCAGCCAAATGAAGGTGTGTGCGATTGCTACGTCTTGAGCTTGAGTTGGTTTTCCCCGAAGAGGAGAGGATGATGCAGCACAGTAGCGTAAGTATTCCCCTCAGTTTTTGAGAACCAAGGTATCAATCCAGTAGGAGGCCACGCACAAGTCCCTTGTACCTGCACAAAACGATAGCTACTCGCAACCAACGCGATTAGGGGTTGTCAATCCCTTCACGGTCACTTACGAGAGTGAGATCTGATAGAGATAATATTTTTGGTATTTTTGGTATAAATATGCAAAGTGAAAAGTAAAAGCAAAGTAAAAACAAGCACGTATAAAAATGATGGAGATTGATATGATGAGAATAGACCCGGGGGCCATAGATTTCACTAGTGGCTTCTCTCAAGAGCATAAGTATTCTATGGTGGGTGAACAAATTACTGTTGAGCAATTGACAGAATTGAGCATAGTTATGAGGTTATCTAGGTATGATCATGTATATAGGCATCACGTCCGTGACAAGTAGATCGAAAACGATTTTGCATCTACTACTATTACTCCACTCATCGACCGCTATCCAAAGCATGCATCTAGAGTATTAAGTTAAAACAGAGTAACACCTTAAGCAAGATGACATGATGTAGAGGAATAAATTCATGCAATATGATAAATACCCCATCTTGTTATCCTCGATGGCAACAATACAATACGTGACTTGCAACCCTTTACATCCTTTGGGTAAGGACACCGCAAGATTGAACCCAAAGCCATGCACTTCTCCCATTGCAAGAACTACCAATCTAGTTGGACAAACCAAACGGATAATTCAAAGAGACTTGCAAAGATAACTCAATCATACATAAAAGAATTCAAAGAAGATTCAAATATTATTCATAGATAAGCTGGATCATAAACCCACAATTCATCGATCTCAATAAACACACCGCAAAAAGAAGATTACATCGAATAGATCTCCACGAGATAGGGGGAGAACATTGTATTGAGATCCAAAAAGAGAGAAGAAGCCATCTAGCTACTAGCTATTGAAAGTGAGTTATATCGACTAGAGGGGGGGTGAATAGGCGATTTTTATGAATTCTTCACTGAGGAATTTGCCGGTGAGGAAATTCCTTAGCGAAGAACTACTTGCAGCGGAATAAGTACTCAGAAGTAAGCATAGTCATCATGATGAAATGAATAGATCACAGAGTACAGAAAGCGTAATCACAGGATAACACAAGATGAAGACAAACAGACTGAAGAAATTGAGCTGAGGAAATTGAGAAAGTCTTCAGTCAAAGTCTTCAAACACAGATATGAACAAATACTCAACACGATAATGAGGAAATGAAAGGGTTGAGGAAATAGAACCGATTAGGTTGGTGAAGACAATGATTTGGTAGACCAGTTCCAAGCTACCGTCTCGGTTGTACGTCTGTTGGAGCGGCCGAGTATTTAAACTCGAGGACACACAGTCCGGACACCCAACGATCGAAAGCACGCAGCTCAGACACCAAGTCCTCACCGTATTCTCCTTGAACTAAGGTCACACAGACCTCGTCCAATCACCGTGGTAAGTCTTGAGCGACTTCCAAACCTTCACAGACTTGGTCACTCGGCGATCCACAATTCCTCTTGGATGCTCTAGACCATGACGCCTAACCGTCTGGAAGAAGCACAGTCTTCAAAGGTAACAAGCGTTGGATCCACGCAGGATCAATTTCTTGATGATGCTCAATCACTTTGGGTTTGTTGGGGTTTGGTTTTGGGTTTTTCCTCACTTTTGGGTTTTTCCTCACTTGATGATTTTCTCTCAAAGTCCTCAGAGGATGGGTTGCTCTCAAATGACAAGTGTCAAGTTCTCTCGGAGCAGCCAACCAGCTAGTGGTTGTAGGGGACGGCTATTTATAGCCTAGGGAGCAGCCCTACATGATAAGACATAAATGCCCTTCAATGATATGACCGTTAGGTGGATAAGATATTTTGGGACAGCTGGCGCAAGACCTGACCTTGATCGGAAATTTGACTCTCAAATTCCTCGGGGCTATCATGTTCCTCACTTTGTGTAGGCAATTCACCTTTGGCGAATTCCTAACTCCTCGGTCGAACAAATTCCTCGGCGACGGAAGAGCTTCCTCTACATCCTTTGAAGAAATTGACTGAATCGTATGAGATTTCCAAAAGCTTCACTTTCGAAGGGATTGGTAGGTGTAGGATTTTGAGTTGAGCATCAAATGGAAATTTTTCCTTAGTATTTCCTCGACCCCTTTAACAAAGACGGTGTTTCCTATGACTCAAGAAAGAGAAAATGAAACTACGAAAACAAAAGTCTTCACGCTTCATGTTCCTCAAATGAATACCAAGTCTTCAAGGTCACACCAATTTCTTCACTTTCAAAGTCTTGTAAAGTCTTGTAATATCAAAGTCTTCGGATGAAGAACTTCATTTTAGGGTCGACTTTCTCTGTAAATATCAAACTCCTCATAGACTTATAGACCTGTGTACACTCACAAACGCATTAGTTACTTAACCTATAAGTCTTCAATACACCAAAATCACTAAGGGGCACTAGATGCACTTACAGCTATGGACCCGAAGGTCTGAAGTAAACTACTCACACTTCATCGGAGAGTCTATGGTGTTGATGTAGAAGCCCTAGATGGTGGATGCCCCCTCCGGCGGAGCTCCAGAACAGGCCCCAAGATGGGATCTCGTGGATCTGAGGAAAGTTCTGGCGGTGGAATTAGGTTTTGGCTCTGTTACGATCGTTTGGTACGTGAGGTATATATAGGAGGAAGGATGCGTCGGTGGAGCTTGAGGGGCCCACGAGGCGGGGGCGCGCCCTAGGGGGGCGCCCCACCCTCGTGACCGCCTCTCTTGTGCCTTGGCGTAGGGTCCAAGTCTCCTGGATCATGTTCGGTGAGAAAATCACGTTTCCGAAGGTTTCATTCTGTTTGGACTCCCTTTGATATTCTGTTTCTTCAAAATACTGAAAAAGGCAAAAAAACAGCAATTCTGGGCTGGGCCTCCGGTTAATAGGTTAGTCTCAAAAGTAGTATAAAAGTGGAAAATAAAGCCCATTATAGTCCAAAACAATAGATAAAGTAGCATGGAGCAATCAAAAATTATAGATAGTTGGAGACGTATCAGCGATGTACAGCATACGGTTCACTCGGATGAACTGTTTGTGTGTGATAGAGCGTATCATATCACGGGGTTTGGATGCACCGGCAAAGTTTGCACCAATTCTCAAGGTGAGAAAGGGCAATGCACGGTACCGAAGAGGCTAGCAAAGGCGGAAAGGTAAAAGTGCGTATAATCCATGGACTCAACATTAGTCAAAAGAACTCATATACTTATTGCAAAAATTTAGAAGTCATCAAAAATCAAGTACTACGCGCATGCTCCTATGGGGATAGATTGGTAGGAAAAGACCATCGCTCGTCCCCGACCGCCACTCATAAGGATGCACAAGCCAGGTACACTTCATGTTTCAAATTTGTTACACAACTTTAACCATACGTGCATGCTACGGGATTTGCTAACTTCAACACAAGCATTTCTCAAATTCATAACTACTCAACTAGCACGACTTTGATATTATCACCTCCATATCTCAAAACAATTATCAAGCATCAAACTTATCTTAGTATTCAACGCACTCAAAATAAAGTTTCACATATCTTGAATACCAAGTATATTAACATTAAGCAAATTACCATGCTATTAACGACTCTCAAAATAATCTAAGTGAAGCATGAGAGATCAAGTTTCTTTAAAACAAATCCATCACCATGCTCTAAAAGATCTAAGTGAAGCACTAGAGCAAAAATTATCACGCTCAAAGATATAAGTGAAGCACTATGAGCAAACTATCAAGCTCAAAAGATATAAGTGAAGCACTATGAGCAAACTATCAAGCTCAAAAGATATAAGTGAAGCACATAGAGTATTCTATCAAATTTCAATTCATGTATGGCTCTCTCAAAAGGTGTTTTCAGCAAGGATGATTGTGGTAAACTAACAAGCAAAGACGCAAATAATACAAGACGCTCCAAGCAAAACACATATCATGTGGTGAATAAAAATATAGCTCCAAGTAAATTACCGATGGAAGTGGAATGAAAGAGGGATGCCTTCCAGGGCATCCCCAAGCTTTGACTTTTTGGTGTCCTTGGATTATCTTGGGGGTGCCATGGGCATCCCCAAGCTTAGGCTCTTGCCACTCCTTGTCCAAAACTTGAAAACTTCACAACACAAAACTCAATAGAAATCTCGTGAGCTCCGTTAGAGAAAGAAAACAAAAGACTACTTTAAGGTACTGTAATGAACTCATTATTTATTTATATTGGTGTTAAACCTAATGTATTCCAACTTCTATATGGATCATAAACTATTTTACTAGCCATAGATTCATCAAAATAAGCAAACAACACACGCAAAACAGAATCTGCCAAAAACAGAACAGTCTGTAGTAATCTGTAACTAACGCAAACTTCTGGAACTCAAAAAATTCTACCAAAATTAGACGACCTGGAAAGTTTGTTTATTGATCAGCAGCAATTGGAATCAGTATTTTATCACGTTCTGGTAATTTTTAACAATTCGGGCACTGAGAGCAAAGTTTCTGGAAATTACAGCAAGATCAAATAACTATCACCCAAGAAGATCCAATAGGTTTAACTTGGCACAAACACTAATTAAAAGATAAAACCACATCTAAAAAGAGGCTAGATGGATTATTTATTCCTAAACAGAAGCAAAAACAAAAAACTAAAAATAAAATTGGGTTGCATCCCAACAAGCGCTATCGTTTAACGCCCCTAGCTAGGCGTAAAAGCAAGGATAGATCTAGGTAGTGCCGTAGTAATAATATAGATCGGTGAAACTCATTTCATATTATCTACGTTCGGCAGCAAGTTTTCTTTGAGGCAAGCAAAGTAATCAAAAGGGCTAAATTTAATAGGACAAAAGTCCCCAAGATCAATTTTAGGAGGTATAGGTTCCTCTTTCGGCCCTTCATATTGCACAACCAATTCATCATTATAACCATTCTTTTGACAGAACTTTGTGAGTCTATACTCAAGAGAGCATCCTAGATCATTATTTCGAATAGCCAAATCATCATTAAGCTCAGAGATTCTATCAATTAAAATATTGGTAGGCACCTTTTTTCTAAGATTTTCATTGAAAGCAACATAGTTGATAGATTGAAAATGCATTATTTCTTCTTGATCAAAAAGGATAGATTCTATGGGAGGACGGCCAGCGTCTACCCTATAATGCGCAAAGATTTCTTTGGCTTCTTTTATTATAAATCTGAATTTATGAGCCAAAAAGATAGTAGTGGCACGCTTAACAGAGGAGTGTTCAATATTAGAAAATTCTAGGAAAATTCTCTGTATAGAAGGGTGCATATGCATAAATTGCCTTTCAAGTTCAACAATAAGCATGGCAATAGCGTCCGCAAGGCTACTAGTTCTATGGAGAATGGAACCACCCATAGAGGGTAAAGCACTAGCACAAGTAAAGAAATCTTGAATAACTCCTTTTCCAATAATATTACCACTACCAATTCGAAATCTTTTTGTGTGATAGGTAGGGGGTTCTTCAGCAGGAGCTTCAGAATTTTCCATGTTATTATTGCCCATAACGGCGATAATTTCCCCAATTTCAGACATAGCGACAAGCAAGCAAACTAACACACGAGCAAACAAAAGGCAACGGGAAAAAGAGGAGGATATTGGGAAAGAGAGGGCGAATAAAACGGCAAGGGTGAGTGGGGGAGAGGAAAATGAGAGGCAAATGGCAAATAATGTAATGGGAGAGATAGGGATTGTGATGGGTACTTGGTATGTTGACTTTTGCGTAGACTCCCCGGCAACGGCGCCAGAAATCCTTCTTTCTACGTCTTGAGCTTGCGTTGGTTTTCCCGAAGAGGAGAGGATGATGCAAGACAGCACGTCGAAGATTTTCCTCGCTTTTGAGAACCAAGGTATCAATCCAAGAGGAGGCCACGCACAAGTCCCTCGTACCTGCACAAAACGATAGCTACTCGCAACCAACGCGATTAGGGGTTGTCAATCCCTTCAGGTCACTTACGAGAGTGAGATCTGATAGAGATAATATTTTTGGTATTTTTGGTATAAAGATGCAAAGTGAAAAGTAAAAGCAAAGTAAAAACAAGCAAGTATAAAAATGATGGAGATTGATATGATGAGAATAGACCCGGGGGCCATAGGTTTCACTAGTGGCTTCTCTCAAGAGCATAAGTATTCTACGGTGGGTGAACAAATTACTGTTGAGCAATTGATAGAATTGAGCATAGTTATGAGGTTATCTAGGTATGATCATTTATATAGGCATCACGTCCGTGACAAGTAGACCGAAACGATTACGCATCTACTACTATTACTCCACTCATCGACCGCTATCCAAAGATGCATCTAGAGTATTAAGTTAAAAAGCAGAGTAACGCCTTAAGCAAGATGACATGATGTAGAGGAATAAATTCATGCAATATGATAAATACCCCATCTTGTTATCCTCGATGGCAACAATACAATACGTGCCTTGCAACCCTTTACATCCTTTGGGTAAGGACACCGCAAGATTGAACCCAAAGCCATGCACTTCTCCCATTGCAAGAACTACCAATCTAGTTGGCCAAACCAAACGGGTAATTCGAAGAGACTTGCAAAGATAACTCAATCATACATAAAAGAATTCAGAGAAGATTCAAATATTATCCATAGATAAGCTGGATCATAAACCCACAATTCATCGGTCTCAACAAACACACCGCAAAAAGAAGATTACATCGAATAGATCTCCACGAGAGAGGGGAGAACATTGTATAGAGATCCAAAAGAGAGAAGAAGCCATCTAGCTACTAGCTATGGACCCGAAGGTCTGAAGTAAACTACTCACACTTCATCGGAGAGGCTATGGTGTTGATGTAGAAGCCCTCCATGGTGGATGCCCCTTGGCGGAGCTCGAACAGGCCCCAAGATGGGATCTCGTGGATCTGAGGAAGTTATGGCGGTGGAATTAGGTTTTGGATCCTGTTTTGATCGCTTGAAGTGCGTAGGTATATATAGGAGGAAAGAGTGCGTCGGTGGAGCTTGAGGGGCCTGAGGCGAGGCGCGCCCTAGGCGCCCCCACCTCGTGACCGCCTCTCTTGTGCCTTGGCGTGAGGTCCAAGTCTCTGGATCACGTTCGGTGAGAAAATCACGTTTCCAAAGGTTTCATTCGTTTGGACTCCTTTGATATTCTGTTTCTTGAAATCTTGAAAAAGGCAAAAAACAACAATTCTGGGCTAGGCCTCCGGTTAATAGGTTTGTCCCAAAAGTAATATAAAAGTGGAAAATAAAGCCCATTATAGTCCAACACAATAGATAAAGTAGCATGGAGCAATAAAAAATTATAGATACGTTGGAGACGTATCAGCGATGTACAACATACGGTTCACTCGGATGAACTGTTTGTGATTAGGCAACACAAAAGAAACGGTCAGCCAGATCAAGGTGTGTGCGATGTACAACATACGGTTCACTCAGATGAACGTTTTGTGATTAGGCAACACAAAAGAAATGGTCAGCCAGATCAAGGTGTGTGCGATATACGACATGCGGTTCACTCGGATGAATAGTTTGCGTTGAGACAAGAGAACAAAAACAGTTCAATATAACAAATGCCATAAATATTGCAAGGTTCAAATTCAAAGATTACAACGCCTAAATTCAAACATTGCAAGCATCGTCATTTCTGCAAAGGGATCATCCACTGACAAGTCATGTTTGGGTTTGACACAATGACTTCCAATTGCTCCGGCATATGCTCTTCCAATACAAAGTTTAGGTTTTTTGGAGGCTCTTCCATTCCGCAGTACCTACCGGCTCTGATAATCATACCATTCATCTTTCCTAATTAAATGCGTGTTCAACCTCAGTGCCCTCAGCACCTTTGCTCTGGCAAGAAAGAACCTGGCGAGTGTAATCTCCGGTAAGGTCCCTCGGTAGGAGTTCAAAGTAATAATTGAGAGATGCAGATCCAGGCATTCGATGTGATTGTCGTTATAAACGTTATCCACCTCCAGGCCTATTATTATCTGCAAAACAAGAGAACATGTTAGTGCCTACATGAAGTTTTCAACACTGCTACACGCCCATTTGGTTTTCATGATTTGTAAAATGCACCAATGTGCCATCTTTGATCTGACATGATTAACATGGGCATTTGATTACAATCGAGAAACATGTAGCCTTGTTCACAAGAGGTTGGATTGGATGAAAAATTCCCTAAGAAAACTAGTACAGATGAATCCAAAGGAGAAATGCTTATGGATTGTAACCATATGAATCAAGCAACCAATATGGCGTGGGGGGTGTATGTCCTGAAATCCTCTAAAATTCCTTGAGAAATCGTAGTACATTGTCATTGTAAACTTGGGAAAAGGTTCAAAAAATTGAACTCCCTTATGGTTAACATTTAACAAGAAAGGAACATCACCTCGATATACAACTTCTTCACGCACGGAAAGCATCTCAGGCAACTGAAAACTTGGTCCAGGTTGGGGCCGACAGATTCTAGTGCCAAGACCTTCACTGTGCCTAGAATCTGGGTGAAGCTTTGCTGGACAGACGGACATACATCTTCAAAACTAGAAATAACGTTGATATCAAGAAGGAGAGGTATAAGGCGACGGTTGTACCTGAAAGTAGTAGTATTTGACAGACGAGTAGCCCACCACTGTCAATTTCGGTGCAAAAATGACATTGATTCTTGTTGGACCTTGTTGATCAACTACAAGTAATCTCTCAAGTGAAGGTGTGTCCTCAATGACCATATTGTGGTCCACCTTTTGTGCTCTCTCGTTGCAGCACCAGCAACACACATAAATAGTCCGGAGAGTCCTGGAGGTGATGTGCAAGGTACTCGACCAATTCATCGCCTGAAGACGAAGGAACTCGAGTGCAGTACCACCACGGAGCAGGCGCTCCATGTCATCCTTTGGGATGCAGACGGCGACGAGCTCGAGGTGCTTCAGTCGTGGTAGAAAAAGAGCGGGCGCGTCATTAAGGGGGGATGCAGTTCATGAACTTGGCGAGGCGGAGCATGGGCGCGAAGCGGAGCGCGGACATTGGCAGCAAGTGAATATGCCCATCATTAAAACTAAGCTTCTCGAGCTGATCTATAGCGGGGGATCAGAACCACTCGTCAAGCTTGGCTCGGCCCTTCAGCAGCCCCAGCGTCGCCACTCCCTCCGATGGGGTGCTTCGGCGGCATCCTCATACACTGACGGCTTTGAGGACTCAGAGCGGCGTTGAGGATGCGGGCGGAGAGAGAGGATTGTGTGTTTGGCAAGGATGGGGGTGCGGCCGCTCGGCGGCGCCATTAATACAGACTAGTGGGAGCGAGGCGGGCAGGAGGTCCAAGGCTGTCTCGCTTCCCTGTGAGAACGACTGCTTAATCTCTATGAATGAAATATGTGCTTAATTACTGAATTTTAGTTGCAAAAAGAGACAGTGCTATTCATTCTTAGCTGCATATTTTGACAAATCGCAGTGTCTCTTGGCTAGCGCCGAAGTATGGCTTTAATTTGCATACCGTAATCTGAACCATCTGCGTTGAAGAGATGCACAGATCCTGCATTGAACAACTTGCACACTTCCCGGTGAGCCTGCGCACCAGACTGCGCTCGCACGCCTCCCGTTCAGTCAAGCAGCTATCCGCACAGCACGTCCTATAGCCATTAAAACTAAGACACGTGGGGTCATGTGAATGGTTAACAGAACGCACACGGTTTGAATTATACAAACGTTTGAGATATTAAAGTGGCAGTAATTTTTTCAAAATACCTTTGTTGGCTGTTATTCGAGTGCGCCTTCTCTCAAAATGACCAGGAAAAATACCACAACACGTCGAGTGCCATTCCATGATAGCATGCCAAGTTTCATGAATTTTAGACGAGTTTTTCATTTACCAGAATTTAAAAGCCAGGTATCTCAACGTTTTGCCGGCAATCAACAGTCCCCTGTTGTTTCAAAATTCATTCACATTTCTTGCATGGGACCTATGCATGCACCCAAGGACACAATTTTGATTTTTCAACCAATTTATATGCATTGGAGCATGTGCATGTATTTAGAATTTGAATTATGCACATAAAATGCCTAGAAAACCCAGTTAATGTATAAAAATGTCCAAACGAACCCCGAAAAGTTCCAAAAATTAACACAAAACTCCTTTTGTTCTATGTTGGCACTAGAAATGTTTTTAATGCAATAAGAGGCAACAGATATCGTTTCATCCCCAAAGGTGGCACGTTCCGTACCGAAACCATCAGGCTTGTTGTGAGAAGCTTTGGTTTGTGAGAAGCTTATACCCAAACCTGCCCCAAATGGGAAAAAAAATTACCACGGCATGTCTAGTGCCATTAAATGCTAGCATGCCAAGTTTCATGAATTTCAGACGAGTTTTGGATTTACTAGAATTTAAAAGCCAGGTATCTCAATGTTTTGCCGGCAATCAACAGTCCCCTGGTGTTTGAAATTCATTCCCACTTCTTGCATGGGACCTAAGCATGCACCCAAGGACACCGATTTGATTATTCAACCAATTTATATGCACTAGAGAATGTGCATGTATTTCAAAATTGAATTATGCACATAAAATGCCTAGAAACCCCAGTTAACGTATAAAAATGTCCACACGAACCCCGAAAAATTTCCAAAACTTAACACAACACTCCTGTTGTTCTATGTTGGCACTAGAAATTTTTTGAATGCAATATAAGGCAATGGATATCGTTTCATCCCCAAAGGTGGCACGTTCCATACCGAAACCATTAGGCTTGTTGTGAGAAGCTCTGGTTTGTGAGAAGCTTATACCCAAACCTGCCCCCAATGGGACAACTTTTTTACCACGACATGTCGGGTGCCATTCCATGATAGCATGCCAAATTTCATGAATTTCAGATGAGTTTTTGATTTAGTAGAATTTAAAAGCCTGGTATCTCAACATTTTGCCGGCAATAAAACCGTCCCCTGGTGTTTGAAATTCATTCCCACTTCTTGCATGGGACCTAAGCATGCACACAAGGATACATATTTGATTTTTCAACCAATTTATATGCACTGGAGCATGTGCATGTATTTCAAATTTGAATTATGCACATAAAATGCTTAGAAAACCACGAACACCGAAAAATTCCAAAGCTTAACACAACACTACTGTTGTTCTATGTTGGCACTAGAAACTTTTAGTAAGCAATAAGAGGCAATGGATATTATTTCGTCCCCAAAGGTGGCACATTCCATACCGAAACCATCAGGCTTGTTGTGAGAAGCTCTGGTTTGTGAGAAGCTTATACACAAACCTACCCCAAATGGGACAATTTTTTTACCACGACATGTCGGGTACCATTCCATGATAGCATGCCAAGTTTCATGAATTTCAGACGAGTTTTGGATTTACTAGAATTTAAAAGCTAGATATCTCAACGTTTTGCCGAAAATCAACAGTCCCCTGGTGTTTGAAATTCATTCCCATTTCTTGCATGGGACCTAAGCATGCACCCAAGGACACAAATTTGTTTTTTCAACCAATTTGCATGCACTTGAGCATGTGGATGTATTTCAAATTTGAATTATGCACATAAAATGCCTAGAAAACCCAATTAATTTATAAAAATGTCCAAACGATCCCCGAAAAACTCCAAAACTTAAGACAATACTCCTGTTGTTCTATGTTGGCACCAGAAATTTTTTGAAAGCAATAAGAGGCAACGGATATCGTTTCGTCCCCAAAGGTCGCACGTTCCGTATCGAAACCATTAGGCTTGTTGTGAGAAGCTTATACCCAAACCTGCCCCAAATGGGACAATTTTTTTACCACGGCACGTCGGGTGCCATTCCATGATAGCATGGCAAGTTTCATGAATTTTAGACGAGTTTTGGATTTACTAGAATTTAAAAGCTAGGTATTGATACGTCTCCGTCGTATCTATGATTTTTGATTGTTCCATGCCAATATTATACAACTTATATATACTTTTGGCAACCTTTTGTACTATTTTTGGGACTAACATATTGATCCAAAGGCGATGCAGTTCACATTTGTTGCATGTTTTGGTTTGTAGAATATCCATATCAAACGGAATCCAAACGGGATAAAAGCAGACGGAGCTTATTTTTGGAATATTTGGAAAATTCTGGAATAAGAATCAACGCAAGACGGTGCCCGAGGTGGCCATGAGGCAGGGGGCGCGCCCCTGACCCTCGTGGGCCACCCGTAAGGCGATTGATGCCCTTCTTCGGCCGCAAGAAAGCTAATTTTTGGTAAAAAATCACGGCTAAGGTTTCAGTCCAATCGGAGTTACGGATCTCCATATATATGAAACGGTGAAAGGGAAGCAGATGGGAATGCAGAAACAGAGAGAGACAGAGAGACGTATCCTATCTCGGAGGGGCTCTCGCCCCTCCCACTCCATGGAGGCCAAGGAACAGAGGGGAAACCCTTCTCCCATCTAGGGAGCAGGTCAAGGAAGAAGAAGACGAAGGGCCCCCCTCTCCCCTTCTCTTACTGTGGCATCGGAACGCTGCCGTGGCCATCATCATCACCGCAATCTTCACCAACAACTTCACCGCCATCATCACCAACTCTTCCCCCCTCTATGCAACGGTGTAACCTCTCTCTTACCCGCTGTAATCTCTACTTAAACATGGTGCTCAACGCTATATATTATTTCCCAATGATGTATGGCTATCCTATGATGTTTGAGTAGATCTGTTTTGTCCTATGGGCTATTTGATGGTCAAGATTTGTTTGAGTTGCATGTTTTATTATTGGTGTTGTCCTATGGTGCTCCCCGTGTCGCGCAAGCGTGAGGGATCCCCGCTATAGGGTGTTGCAATATGCTCATAATTTGCTTATGATGGGTGGCGTGAGTGAAAGAAGCACATTACCGAGTAAGTAGGTTGTTTGCGTATGGGATAAAGGGGACTTGATTCTTTAATGCTATGGTTGGGTTTTACCTTAATGATCTTTAGTAGTTGCGGATGCTTGCTAGAGTTCCAATCATAAGTGCATATGATCCAAGTAGAGAAAGTATGTTAGCTTATGCCTCTCCCTCAAATAAAATTGCAATAATGATTATGTAACATCCCAAAATTCTAAATTTTGGAATGTTATAAACAAATAGATAGATTTGATTGATTTCTTGATTGATTGACTGAAAGTGAGTGAATTCGAAACCTTTTGAAAGTTAAATGAGAGGGAATAAAAGGACTTTCCCAAACTTTCATTTTGCTTTTATGATCTTCGGGAATTCAAATTCTTTTCATCACAAAACCTCGGAGAGAAGATGACATGACTTCTTCCATTTATTTAAATGACAAGGGGTGTTGAAAATATTTGAATTTCATTTGAAAAATATTTTCCAATTCTGAAACTTTATGCAACTCAATGATTTTCACGGCGAAGATAAAATGACTTCTTCAAAACATATGAAATATGAGTTGGGAGTTTCAAAGAATTAAACTTCAAAATTCTTTTGAATTTACTCTCAATTTGGAGTTATTGGAGTTTTATTCAAATTATTTTTCTTCAAAAATAAAATATATGGAAAATAGGGTAACATGATTCCCTACAACAGAAAATTGGAGAGGAATAAATTTGAAATTCATTTTGGTATTTTTAAAATGATTTTCAGTGGATTTTATTAGGGCAGTAGCACTGTTTGCTTTATTTGAATTTTTGTGTATTTTATTTGAAGCTAGAATAATGTCCATGTTGTAGGAAATCTTTTTCTGAAAATTTTGATATATTATATGCCTATATAAAAGTTTTATTATTTTTGTTTTTATTTTGTTCTGTGAAAAAAAAACCCTGCAGCGCCTTGGGCCTTTGGCCCAAGCCACCGAGTCACCGGCCGAAGGCCACAAGGCCAACTCACGACGCATCGCGACGCACTTTTGAGGAGCCGCTCCTTTTCCCAAGTCCTAGTAGGAGTCTTTTCCTACTTCGTTTATTCCGTATCTATTCCTAGATCTATTCCTCTTGTTTCCTAATCCTAATCTATTTCTTGCCCCCTACCCCAAGCAAAACCCCACCCCTCCCCAATATAAATACCCAAGCACCCCCCCTCCAACACATCAAATCAACTCTCCTCTCCTCTCCTCTCCTCCTCCTCCGCAGCAGCAGCAGTGCCGTCGCCGCCATAGCCGCCGCCGCCCTACGCCGCCGCCCCTCACCAGCGCCACCGCCCTATGCCGCCACCACCGGAGCCCCTCGCCTCTTCGAGGTACTAGCCCCGCGCCGCGTCACCTTTTCTAGATCAGTTTTCTAGATCGGTTTCCGTTCCGGTTTTCTAGATCGGTTTTTCGTTTCGGTTTTCTTTCCGAAACCCTAGATCGTTTTTCTCGCCGGTTTTTCTTTCCGGTTTTGTTTAGCGAGCGTTCGCTCGATAGATTTTTCTTTTTATTTTTAATTCCTGTCATGGACCTATCCGTAGTCCCTAATCTTCAAACGTACATAACTTTTTACTCGTAAGTCAGAATCCAACGAAACCAATGCCCACTTCTTCGTTACGATCTCCTCTATCCAGTAATACAACTCAAACATGTTTTTGAAAGTTTTAAAATTTGATTTCAAACAGATTTGCATTTCAACTTCGTTTGATCATAACTTGAGTTTCGTAACTCCGATTTAGTTGATTCTTTTTGCAAATCAAAGCTCTTGACCTAAACTTTCTGATAAGGCCAAATACACAAAGTTTTGGTACTGTTAGAAATTGTTTTATGCTGCAAGAGTTATTAGATTTGGTTTTGATGTTTTCTGAATAGTTTTCTTCGATCTTTCCGATCTTTTGAGTGATTGCTTATGTGTGGTTACTATTGATTGCTTACGATAGATTGACCGGAGTGTGACGAGTAGATCTATCAAGAGTTTTGAGTGCGAATCATCTTCATCAACTTTGCAGGCAAGTAACACTTGATCATATCTTTTCTACTACCCAGTTTTATTGCATTAGACCAAGCCTCAAACACTTGCATGATTAGGATCTAATTAAATTGTGGGATGGGAAGTAGATGGAGGTAGTACCTATTACCTGTTTTACTTATGAAACCTTGGGAGTTACTTCTATGTTTGCTTATTATGCCATGCTATCTTTGGTAGACGTGGATTGGGTGAGTGAATATCCATGACAGATGTGAGATTGTTAATTAATGGTTTATTTAAGGTGGCAACTTAAACACACATCTGGGTGGATTGAGGCACTGGGGAACCCAAGTGTTGTCTGCTTTTTTGGAAATCGGGGTACCGTGTGATCTTCCTATGGACCGCCACCCAGGCTCAAAGGGATCATAAGATTATTCAAACTAGAAACTTCCGTGTGCAGCCACAAGCCATTATGGGCTCTGGCATAGTTGAGTAAGTCGTGCGAACTCTTATAGTGGTGGACTAGCAGATGTAGGGGATGTAGGTGTGCGGTCCACCCATCGTAAGGTGCTAGCGCTTACGAAAGGCGTGTCTCGGTCATCCGTCTCTCAAACACCATGTAGTGCGAGAACCAAGCGGAGGCGATCGAGTCTTGTGGGGAAAAGTGCAAACCTCTGCAGAGTGTACAAACTAATCATGATTAGCCGTGTCCCCGGTTATGGACGTTTTGAGTATCTAGTACTTGAATATCATGTGAATCTCAACATGTTACTTCTAATAAATGTTATTGGGTTTAATAGTACTTTTAATTGGGATTGAGGATGCTGTCAACCATTCTCAATGTTCAACAACCACCATGATAGCTAAATAAACTTATTCCTTTGAAGTAGGGAAAAATTGGCTTTTCGCAAAAACTGTAACCATAGAGCTTTCCACCAGCCATATATGCATGTAGTATAGCCTATTCCTTCATTACTCTCTATGTGTTACATTGCGAAGATATTCCATGTCTTGACCCGTTTCGGGCTGCAACTTTTCATGTTGCAGACTTTTAGAATTGACGAGTAAGTGATACGTTAGGGTTACGATTTCCTATACTCAACTTTGCCGTTGGTGTTGATGGGAATCCACAACCTTGTTGCTTCCGCTATATATTTGGATCGAGGTAATAGTATTTACGTTACTTTATACATGTGATTTACCTCTGTTATAAATCCTTGAGTAATCGTGTGTGTCAAAGATACCGATCCAGGATGACACGAAAGCACAAAGACTTGATCCATTCGAATTCGGTCGCTACAAGATGGTATCGAGCACATGTTGGTAGGGGACGTGACCCTAGAAAATGGCAAGCCCATAGGAAAGATTTTTTTTCTCTACAACTTTCTTTTTCAAAAAGATCTTTTACCTCTCTTCTTTTCCGAGCTTATTCAAATATTCCTTTTAGTGAGACCATACCCCTTCTCCCTTTTGACCACTCGAAGATTTGACTGATGAGACCACTCCAAGGAGACAAGATATCGGACAAATAAGACCATTTGGAATGAAGAGGATTTTACCGTGTAAATGGAAACTACAACTGTTGAAGACTCCGAAGACTATGAGATTTTGAAGGCTCTGAAGAATTCCCAGATCTTATGACCTAGTAAGGTTACAATTTGACGGACCATGGAAGTTATCAATACCCGAGATCAAGGTGTATTGGAGTAAGACCGGAACATGGAGCATTAGAACTCAAAAGTTTTGTCAAGAGAACCCTAAGGCAGGAGATATCAACTATGGAGAGATAACTCATGGAAATGACAAGAGCAAAAAAACACGGCTATCCATGATGTTATCACCCGCTTAGGCTATTGTCACCGCAGGAGTTAAGCATGCAGATGCATGGAAGGATTGGATGGTAGAAAGCTGATGGAGCATCTATCTGTAAACGTTGGAGTTTTAACCTTAGCTGGTGTATCACCAGGATCTGGAGTATTACATGAAGAAGTTAAGGTGGATCTGCAGGAAGCAGTATTTGATAAGGAAGCAGTTCGTGAAGAACTCAGGACTCAGAAGCTGAAAGTAGACAAGATGAAGGAGAAAAACATCGAGATACCGGAGATTTGACAGTAACTGAAGGACAGTAGGATCATGGATCATGTCAAGGATGTTGAAACCGGCAGTTGGAACGTAACTCCAGAAATATTGAAGGACGTCGCGAGAGACTTCGCGTCAACAGAGATGATCTGGCAAAATAAGTTGAGAAGGACAAGCATGATCAGAAGGAGCCATCAGAGACATGATCAAGATTGGAAGAGTTTGATTACTTTGAAGATTTATTGACCTTTAGAAGACCAAACCCCTGTTATACCCTTACGTTAGATGCGGCGATTGTGAGCTGTCATTTGTTTGATGTTTTTCCGACAGCCACAATAAAATATGTCTTTTCAAAACTTTTGTTTGTCTTGTGTGTATCCCTCTCGATCCCTCTTATCCCACCCCAAACCCATGGACCCAATAGAGGATAAATGGAGATGAGCTTATATTTTCTGGACCAATGAGTCAATTGGAGACAGACCAATGGATTCAGAACATGGAGAATCACATGAAGAACAACCCTATAGTCGAAGGATATGAACCAAAGATGCTCTTGATTGCTTTGAAAGAGGTGCTGCTACTTGGTGGAGGATGTACCAAACCATCAATAGATTGCAAGGAGTAACCACTTGGAAAGAATTTAAGTTGACTTTGCCAAAGTCTCGTCTTGTGTCCTAGAAATTGAAGCCTGATGGAAGTGATATGAAGAAACCATGCGCATGCAAGATTTGTGGAGAAATAGGACACACCCATAAGGAACACACGGACGAATACCCTCATAATCGGAGGATTATCAAAGGAGTTAGCCGAGGATTTTCAAGGGAACTTTGATTGGAGATTATTCCCAAAAGGTTTTGTTGCATCAATGGAAGTTCAGTCTACATTGTTGGGAAAGATCCGTGAAGCTCAGGAGGATGACAAAGAGATTTCTGAGGTAAAAGAGAGGATGAGTAAAGGAAAACCCAAAGGTTTTCGTAAGGATGAGCATGACACCTTATGGTTTGAGGACAGTGTACATGTACCCAATAATGCAAAGATCAGGAAGTTAAAACTTCAGGAGGCTCATGACTCACCATACTTGATTCGCCCTGGAAACACCAAGATGTATTTGGATTTGAAGGAGTGTTTCTGGTGGATTGGTATGAAGAAGGATATTATGGAGTATGTAGTCGTAAGTGATGCATGCCAGAGAAAGTAAAAGCAGAGCATCAGAAGCCAGCAGGATTACTACAGCCTATGCCGATACCCGAATGGAAGTGGGATAAGCTTGGCATGACTTCATTTCTGGATTTCCCGTAACCCGATTGGGATATGATTCTATCCGGGTAGTAGTTGACTCGCTTGACCAAAGTGGCTCACTTTATCCAAAGTTGAAATACTGAAAAGTCGAAGTTGGCCAAGATATATTGGACAAGGATCGTATGTCTGCATGGAGTTCCGAGGACCATCGAGAGGAACACGGTTTACCTCAAAGTTTTGGAAACAGCCGCACTGGACTTTGGATACTAGGCTAGAGTTCAAGATGACCTTTCATCCGCAGATGATGGATAGATCGAGAGAGTCAACCAGAATCTGGAAGACATGTTGAGAGCGTGTGCGCTAGATTATGGATCTAGTAGTGATGATAATCTACCTTACGCGAAGTTCTCATACAACAACAACTACCAAGCCAGTTTGAAGATGGCCCCTTTTTAAGCTTTGTATGGGAGAAGGAGCCAGACACTGTCAGTTGTTTGGACCAAATGTGATCAAGGAGTCAGAAGAGAATGTTAAGTTGATTCGAGATAGACTGAAGGTAGCTCAGTCCAGGCAGAATAGTTATGCATACTCAAAAACGCAAGGAGGTAGTCTATGAAATCGGAGACAGAGCATATCTTTGTGTGCCAGCTCTGCGAGGAGTTAAACGATTTGGAGTTAAGGGAAAGTTAGCCCCGAGATTTGTAGGACCATACCGAGTTTGGAACGTATGGGAGAAGTGGCTAACAAGTTGGAGTCACCCGAAGAACTGTCAGGAGTTCATGATGAGTTTCACGCTTTTCCGGCTTGAAGAAGTGCCATGCGAGATGGCCAATATCCCCCTGTAAGGACGCTTGACCTGGAAAGGATAATGATGTTCCACGAAGTGGAGTATGGACTTCATAAGTATAAGTTTTATCTCGGTATGTGGGATATCCCACGAGGATGAAGAGATAAATTACTATTGGACGTAAATGAGGTATGATGTTGGAAATATGGGTCAATGGAAATTCCATGATGAGCCTGAGTAAGCACGTCTTAGTTTGGTGCCAATATAAGGAAAAGAGACAGTACAATTGGATGGATTTTAAGTATGCCAGGAAGTGGGATGTTGGATTAAGTATCAGTTGCCCCGATGATGAGTTCAAGGATTATAAGTGATGAGATGGGCTATAACCCATGTGCCCTGTGACCTGCCAAGTAACAAGCACACTCTTGCTGAAGGAAAAACCCTGGAAGAAGTTACGACTTGTATCAACCAACGATTCTATAGGAGTTTACGCAAAACCTGAGAGTTGTTAAGGAACGATAGATGTTTTGTTTGGCTTGCAGAATCAATGGATTTTCCGAACTTGGTTCGGCCGACAAGAGAAATTCTGCAATGCTCGTGAGGATGACCGAGTCTTAGAATGCGAGATTCGCTAAACCATGTACAAGGTAATGATTTGGGTGCGGGATGGATTGATCACCATACCGACTTACTCTTATTATTCGCTTTGCTATGTGGGATGGTAAATCTGAGTGACTTACCTATAGTAGAGAGACGACGATCAAAACCTTGTTTAAACCTTAGAAAGGTATAGGTATTTTTTTCCCTTGTACAAGGCAGTTGTTGCCAATCGTAGAATATACGGCGAGGTTCAACCCAGACCCGTTTTCCGCAGGAGAAACCATAAATCGTTGACCACCATGAGATACCGATATTTGTTTAGAATTGGCGCCAGACCCGTCAGCTATGAAGACCTAGTTTCGGGATAACCGTACCAAGAAAAAAAGGACAGAAGTATTGAGGAAAAGGTTATGCCGTTACAAGAAGAGCCCGGAGAAGGAATTATCCTTCCGACCTGAGAAGACCGACACTGTCAGTAATAAGGATGGAGTATATGAGTTTTTGATGGAACCTTAACAACGCTTCTAAGGGTGGTAGCACCCGAGACCCCGGAGACGAGCGATGGATTTTGAGAAGACCCCCAAACCCTAACCTATTTCTTGCTAGCCTCTCCGAATCTCGAGGACAAGATTCATTTTAAGGGTGGTAGTTTGTAACATCCCAAAATTCTAAATTTTGGAATGTTATAAACAAATAGATAGATTTGATTGATTGCTTGATTGATTGGTGAAAGTGAGTGAATTGAAACTTTTTGAAAGTTAAATGAGAGGGAATAAAAGGACTTTCCCAAACTTTCATTTTGCTTTTATGATCTTCGGGAATTCAAATTCTTTTCATCACAAAACCCTGGAGAGAAGATGACATAACTTCTTCCATTTATTTAAATGACAAGGGGTGTTGAAAGTATTTGAATTTCATTTGGAAAATATTTTCCAATTCTGAAACTTTATGCAACTCAATGATTTTCACGAGCGAAGATAAAATGACTTCTTCAAAACATATGAAATATGAGTTGGGAGTTTCAAAGAATTAAACTTCAAAATTCTTTTGAATTTACTCTCAATTTGGAGTTATTGGAGTTTTATTCAAATTATTTTTCTTCAAAAATAAAATATATGGAAAATAGGGTAACATGATTCCTACAACGAGAAAATTGAGAGGAATAAATTTGAAATTCATTTTGGTATTTTTAAAATGATTTTCAGTGGATTTTATTAGGGCAGTAGCACTGTTTGCTTTATTTGAATTTTTGTGTATTTTATTTGAAGCTAGAATAATGTCCATGTTGTAGGAAATCTTTTTCTGAAAGTTTTGATATATTATATGCCTATATAAAATTTTTATTATTTTTGTTTTTATTTTGTTCTGTGAAAAAAAAAACCTGCAGCGCCTTGGGCCTTTGGCCCAAGCCACCGAGTCACCGGCCGGCCGAAGGCCACAAGGCCAACTCACGCACGCATCGCGCACGCACCAGGGAGCCGCTCCTTTTTCCCAAGTCCTAGTAGGACTCTTTTCCTACTTCGTTTATTCCGTATCTATTCCTAGATCTATTCCTCTTGTTTCCTAATCCTAATCTATTTCTTGCCCCCTACCCCAAGCAAAACCCTCCCTCCCCAATATAAATACCCAAGCACCCCCTCCAACACATCAAATCAACTCTCCTCTCCTCTCCTCTCCTCCAAGAAGAAGAAGCAGTGCCGCCCGCCGCCATAGCCGCCGCCGCCGCCGCCCCTCACCAGCGCCGCCGCCCTATGCCGCCACCACCGGAGCCCCTCGCCTCTTCGAGGTACTAGCCCCGCGCCGCGTCACCTTTTCTAGATCAGTTTTCTAGATCGGTTTCCGTTCCGGTTTTCTAGATCGGTTTTTCGTTTCAGTTTTCTTTCCGAAACCCTAGATCGGTTTTCTCGCCGGTTTTTCTTTCCGGTTTTGTTTAGCGAGCGTTCGCTCGATAGATTTTTCTTTTTATTTAGTTCCCGTCATGGACCTATCCGTAGTCCCTAATCTTCAAACGTTCATAACTTTTTACTCGTAAGTCGGAATCCAACGAAACCAACGCCCACTTCTTCGTTACGATCTCCTCTATCCAAAGAATACAACTCAAACATGTTTTTGAAGTTTTAAAATTTGATTTCAAACAGATTTGCATTTGAACTTCGTTTGATCATAACTTGAGTTTCGTAACTCCGATTTAGTTGATTCTTTTTGCAAATCAAAGCTCTTGACCTAAACTTTCTGATAAGGCCAAATACACATAGTTTTGGTACTGTTAGAAATTGTTTTATGCTGCAGGAGTTATTAGATTTGGTTTTGATGTTTTCTGAATAGTTTTCTTCGATCTTTCTGATCTTTCGAGTGATTGCTTATGTGTGGTTACTATTGATTGCTTACGATAGATTGACCGGAGTGTGACGAGTAGATCTATCAAGAGTTTTGAGTGCGAATCATCTTCATCAACTTTGCAGGCAAGTAACACTTGATCATATCTTTTCTACTACCCAGTTTTATTGCATTAGATCAAACCCTCAAACACTTGCATGTTTAGGATCTAATTAAATTGTGGGATGGGAAGTAGATTGAGGTAGTACCTATTACCTGTTTTACTTATGAAACCTTGGGAGTTACTTCTACGTTTGCTTATTATGCCATGCTATCTTTGGTAGACGTGGATTGGGTGAGTGAATATCCATGACAGATGTGAGATTGTTAATTAATGGTTTATTTAAGGTGGCAACTTAAACACACATCTGGGTGGATTGAGGCACTGGGGAACCCAAAGGTTGTCTGTTTTTTTTTGGAAATCCCGGGGTACCCGTGTGATCTTCCTATGGACCGCCACCCAGGCTCAAAGGGATCATAAGATTATTCAAACTAGAAACTTCCGTGTGCAGCCACAAGCCATTATGGGCTCTGGCATAGTTGAGTAAGTCGTGCGAACTCTTATAGTGGTGGACTAGCAGATGTAGGGGATGTAGGTGTCCCGGTCCACCCATCGTAAGGTGCTAGCGCTTCTGAAAGACTGTGTCTCGGTCATCCATCTCTCAAACACCAAGTAGTGCGAGAACCAAACGGAGGCGATCGAGTCTTGTGGGGACAAGTGCAAACCTCTGCAGAGTGTACAAACTAATCATGATTAGCCGTGTCCCCGGTTATGGACGTTTTGAGTATCTAGTACTTGAATATCATGTGAATCTCAACATGTTACTTCTAATAAATGTTATTGGGTTTAATGAGTACTTTTAATTGGGATTGAGGATGTTGTCAACCATTCTCAATGTTCAACAACCACCATGATAGCTAAATAAACTTATTCCTTTGAAGTAGGGAAAAATTGGCTTTTCGCAAAAACTGTAACCATAGAGCTTTCCACCAGCCATATATGCATGTAGTATAGCCTATTCCTTCATTACTCTCTATGTGTTACATTGCCAAAGATATTCCATGTGCTTGACCCGTTTTTTTGCAACTTTTCATGTTGCGAGACTTTTCGCATTGACAGTAAGTGATACGTTAGGGTTACGATTTCCTATACTCAACTTTGCCGTTGGTGTTGATGGGAATCCACAACCTTGTTGCTTCCGCTATATATTTGGATCGAGGTAATAGTATTTACGTTACTTTATACATGTGATTTACCTCTGTTATAAATCCTTCGAGTACTGTGTGTTTCCGGTAAAGCGAACGTCAAGCGTGCGTAGAGTTGTATCGGTGGTCGATAGAACTTGAGGGAATATTTGTTCTACCTTTAGCTCCTCGTTGGGTTCGACACTCTTACTTATCAAAAGAGGCTACAATTGATCCCCTATACTTGTGGGTTATCAAGACCTTTTTCCGGGCGCCGCTGTCGGGAGCAATAGTGTGGGGTGAATATTCTCGTGTGTGCTTGTTTGGTTTATCACTAAGTAATTTTTATTTTCTATTCTTAGTTGTTCTTTATCTTTTGTTATGGATATGGAACACGAAATACCAAAAAAATTAGGTGTACTTGCTACTCATGGAGATGGGGAACCTCCTAAAACCCTCGATGTTGGTTATGTGAAAGATATTATGTACTACTTTAATAATCCTGAGAAAACCCCATTCAATTATGTAATGGGAGTAACGTTGGATCAACATGAATACTTTAGGGATTACCGCTTGACACAAAATGGGAAACTATTATGGGATCAAATTTATATGTTGAAGTGGTATGCTAGGATACTATGCTTGAGATATGATTATACTTGTTGCTCTAGGATGAAGGCTACACACCTTCCCTTTTCATGCAAATTTAATGATAATAAAACCTTAGCTTCTTATGCTAATGGTATATATGATTACTATGATGTGGAACAAATAGAAGAATTTGTTGCTTTTATGGGTGCTTATGAAATTGAATCTATCTTTAAAGAGTTTGAAGATTTTGATGATTTGGTTTATAGACCTGAAAATTTAGCTATCCTTCAATATTGTTATGAGAATTATGAATACAATTACGATATTAATGAACTTATTGAGAAAGTCTCCGCTGTCCAAGAAGAGAATAATATTTTGCAGGAATCTATGGAAGAAGAAGTTGACGAAACTGTGAGCTCATTCGATGAAAAAGATGATGAGGACAGCGAAGAACAAAAGGAGGAAGAGCAGATTAGCTACCCGTGCCCACCTTCTAATGAGAGTAACCCTCCAACTCATACATTGTTTAATTTCCCTTCGTGCTTACCGAAGGATGATTGCTATGATGACTATTATGATCCCGTTGATTCTCTTGAAATATCCCTTTTTGATGATGCCTGCTATGCTTGTGACCAAGATGCTAATATGAATTATGCTTATGGAGATGAACTTGCTATAGTTCCTTGTGTTAAACATGAAATTGTTACTATTGCACCCATGCATGATAGTCCTATTATCTTTTTGAATTCTCCCGATTATACTATATTGGTGAAGTTTGCACTTATTAAGGATTATATTGATGGGTTGCCTTATACCATTGCACATGATGATTTTGATAGATATAATATGCATGTGCTTGCTGCTCCTACTTGCAATTATTATGAGAGAGGAACTATATCTCCACCTCTCTATATTTTCAACACGATAAAATTTCAAGAAACTGTTTATACTATGCATTGGCCTTTACTATGTGTGCATGAATTGTTCTTTTATGACATGCCGATGCATAGGAAGAGAGTTAGACTTCGTTGTTTCATGATATATGTTGCCTTGTGCTCATTACTAAATTACAAATCATTGTTAATTAAAATTGGCTTTGATATACCTTGGGATCCGGGTGGATCCATTACTTGAGCACTATATGCCTAGCTTAATGGCTTTAAAGAAAGCGCTGCAGGAGACAGCCCGGAAGTTTTAGAGAGTCATTTATTTCTGTTGAGTGCTTTCATATAGTTTAAAAACAACAAAAATAAAGAGGGGAACCCAATACTTTTTCAAAAAGGAAAGTGAAAGTGAGAAAGACAAGCATTGTTGAAGTGGGAGAGCTCCTTGCACTTTGTTCATGCTCACATAAACTTTGTGAATCTTGATTACAGAAACTTTTCAACAAAAAAAGTATCCCCTTGTACAATTCCATTGTATTATAAAAATAATGTGCCAAGGTTTGCCTTTAGGATGTTTACAATGCTTGTTGGTTTGTACGGTGCAGGACAGAAACTTTGGCTCTAGTGCGCGATTTTTAATTTTTTACTGGAACGTCAAATGGTTCTGATTCTTTTTGCATTGTCTTTATATACAAATTTTTATTTTTCCTAATTTTTGCAGATTTTGTCATGTATCAGAAGTATGGTGAATGTTCAGATTATTACAGACTGTTCTGTTTTAGAAAGATTCTGTTTTTGTTGCATAGTTTGCTTGTTTTGATGAAACTATCAATTTATATCAGTGGAGTAAGCCATGAAAAATTTATATTACAGTAGACACAATGCAAAAACAAAATATGAATTTGTTTGCAACAGTACTTAGAGTAGTGATTTGCTTTATTATACTAACGGATCTTACCGAGTTTTCTGTTGAAGTTTTGTGTGGATGAAGTGTTCGATGATCGAGAAGGTCTCGATGTGAGAAGAAGGAAGAGAGGCAAGAGCTCAAGCTTTGGTATGCCCAAGGCACCCCGAGTAAATATTCAAGGAGACTCGAGCGTCTAAGCTTGGGGATGCCCCGGAAGGCATCCCCTCTTTCTTCAACAAGTATCGGTATGTTTTCGGATTCGTTTCATTCATGCGATATGTGCAATCTTGGAGCGTCTTTTGCATTTAGTTTTCATTTTTCTTTTATGCACCATGCTGGTATGATATGGTCCTTGATTGATTTATAGAATGCTCTTTGCACTTCACTTATATCTTTTGAGTATGGCTTTATAGAATGCTTCATGTGCTTCACTTATATCATTTGAAGTTTGGATTGCCTGTTTCTCTTCACATAGAAAACCACCATTTGTAGAATGCTCTTTTGCTTCACTTATATTTGTTAGAGCGTGGGCATATATTTTGTAGAAAGAATTAAACTCTCTTGCTTCACTTTTATCTATTTAGAGAGATGACAGGAACTGGTCATTCACATGGTTAGTCATAAAATCCTACATAAACTTGTAGATCGCTGAATATGATATGTTTGATTCCTTGCAATAGTTTTGCGATATAAAGATGGTGATATTAGAGTCATGCTAGTGGGCGACTGTGGATTACTAGAAATACTTGTGTTTAGGTTTGTGATTCCCGTAGCATGCACGTACGGTGAACCGTTATGTGATGAAGTCGAAGCATGATTTATTTATTGATTGTCTTCCTTATGAGTGGCGGTCGGGGACGAGCGATGGTCTTTTCCTACCAATCTATCCCCCTAGGAGCATGCGCGTAGTACTTTGTTTTGATGACTAATAGATCTTTGCAATAAGTATGTGAGTTCTTTATGACTAATGTCGAGTCCATGGATTATACGCACTCTCACCCTTCCATCATTGCTAGCCTCTTGATGCAGTGCATTGCCCTTTCTCACCTAGAGAGTTGGTGCAAACTTCGCCGGTGCATCCAAACCCCGTGATACGATACGCTCTGTCACACATAAGCCTCATTATATCTTCCTCAAAACAGCCACCATACCTATATATCAAGGCATTTCCATAGCCATTCCGAGATATATTGCCATGCAGCTTCCATCATCATCATATACATGACTTGAGCATTTATTGTCATATTGATTTGCATGATCGTAAGATAGCTAGTGTGATGTTTTCATGGCTTGTCCGTTTTTTGATGTCATTGCTACGCTAGATCAATGCACATCCCGGTACACCGCCGGAGGCATTCATATAGAGTCATATCTTTGTTCTAGTATCGAGTTGTAATATTGAGTTGTAAGTAAATAAAAGTGTGATGATCATCATTATTAGAGCATTGCCCCAATGAGGAAAGGGTGATGGAGACTATGATTCCCCCACAAGTCGGGATGATACTCCGAACGAAAAAAATAAAAAAAAAGAGAAAGGCCAAAAAAAGAGAAGGCCAAAAAAACAAAAAAAAATGAGAGAAAAAGAGAGAAGGGGCAATGTTACTATCCGTTTACCACACTTGTGCTTCAAAGTAGCACCATGTTCTTCATATAGAGAGTCTCTTGAGCTATCACTTTCATATACTAGTGAGAATTTTCATTATAGAACTTGGCTTGTATATTCCAACGATGGGCTTCCTCAAGTGCCCTAGGTCTTCATGAGCAAGCAAGTTGGATGCACACCCACTTAGTTTTAGTTTGAGCTTTCATATACTTATAGCTCTAGTGCATCCGTTGCATGGCAATCCCTACTCCTCACATTGATATCTATTAATGGGCATCTCCATAGCCCGTTGATACACCTAGTTGATGTGAGACTTTCTCCTTTTTGTCTTCTCCACATAACCCCCACCATCATATTCTATTCCACCTATAGTGCTATATCCATGGCTCACGCTCATGTATTGCGTGAAAGTTGAAAAGGTTTGAGAAAATCAAAAGTATGAAACAATTGCTTGGCTTGTCATCGGGGTTGTGCATGATGTGAGTATTTTGTGTGGTGAAGATGGAGCATAGCCAGACTATATGATTTTGTAGGGATAACTTTCTTTGGCCTTGTTATTTTGAAGAGACATGATTGCTTTATTAGTAGGCTTGAAGTATCATTGTTTTTTATGTCAAATGATACACTATTGCTTTGAATCACTCGTGTCTTAATATTCATGCCATGATTAGATACATGATCAAGATTATGCTAGGTAGCATTCCACATCAAAAATTATCTTTTTTATCATTTACCTACTCGAGGACGAGCAGGAATTAAGCTTGGGGATGCTGATACGTCTCCGACGTATCTATAGTTTTTGATTGTTCCATGCCAATATTATATAACTTTCATATACTTTTGGCAACTTTTTGTACTATTTTTGGGACTAACAGATTGATCCAGTGCCCAGTGCCAGTTCCTGTTTGTTGCATGTTTTTGGTTTAGTAGAATATCCATATCAAACGGAATCCAAACGGGATAAAAACGGACGGAGCTTATTTTTGGAATATTTAGAAAATTCTGGAAGAAGAATCAACGCGAGACGGTGCCCAAGGTGGCCACGAGGCAGGGGGCGCGCCTGCCCCCCTAGACGCGCCCCTGACCCTCGTGGGCCACCCTGTAAGGCGGTTGATGCCCTTCTTCGCCGCAAGAAAGCTAATTTTGGTAAAAATCACGGCGAAGGTTTCAGTCCAATCGAGTTACAGATCTCCGATATATACGTAAACGGTGAAAGGGCAAAGCAGACGGGAACGCAGAAATAGAGAGACAGAGAGACAGATTCAATCTCGAGGGGCTCTCGCCTCCCACACCATGGAGGCCAAGGACCAGAGGGGAAACCCTTCTCCCATCTAGGGAGGAGGTCAAGGAAGAAGAAGACGAAGGGGCCCCCTCTCCCCTTCTCTTCCGGTGGCGCCGGAACGCTGCCGTGGCCATCATCATCATCGCAATCTTCACCAACAACTTCACCGCCATCATCACCAACTCTTCCTCCCTCTATGAAGCGGTGTAACCTCTCTCTTACCCACTGTAATCTCTACTTAAGCATGGTGCTCAACGCTATATATTAGTTCCCAATGATGTATGGCTATCCTATGATGTTTGAGTAGATCTGTTTTGTCGTATGGGCTATTTGATGATCAAGATTGGTTTGAGTTGCAAGTTTTATTATTGGTGCTGTCCTATGGTGATCTCTGTGTGGCGCAAGCGTGAGGGATCCCCGCTGTAGGGTGTTGCAATATGCGCATAATTTGCTTATGGTGGGTGGTGTGAGTGACAGAAGCACATACCCGAGTAAGTAGGTTGTTTGCGTATGGGATAAAGGGGACTTGATGCTTTAATGCTATGGTTGGGTTTTACCTTAATGATATTTAGTAGTTGCAGATGCTTGCTAGAGTTCCAATCATAAGTGCATATGATCCAAGTAGAGAATGTATGTTAGCTTATGCCTCTTCCTCAAAAAAAATTTGCAATAATGATTACCGGTCAAGTAATCGATTGCCTAGGGACAAATAACTTTCTCGTGACAACAAGCTCCTTACTGAAACTAATTTAGTTGTGTCTTTATTTAAACAGCCCCTAGTCTTTATTTACGCTCTCTTTTTATTCTTGCTAACCTATGCAAAAACACCTACAAAGTACTTCTAGTTTCATACTTGTTTCCGGTAAAGCGAACGTCAAGCGTGCGTAGAGTTGTATAGATGGTCAATAGAACTTGAGGGAATATTTGTTCTACCTTCACATCCTCGTCGGGTTCGACACTCTTACTTATCGAAAGAGTCGACAATTGATCCCCTATACTTGTGGGTTATCAGGTATCTCAACGTTTTGCCGGCAATCCAACAGTCCCCTGGTGTTTCAAAATTCATTCCCATTTCTTGCATGGGACCTAAGCATGTACCCAAGGACACATATTTGATTTTTCAACCAATTTATATGCATTGGAGCATGTGCATGTATTTAGAATTTGGATTATGCACATAAAATGCCTAGAAAACCCAGTTAATGTATAAAAATGTCCAAACGAACCCCGAAAAGTTCCAAAACTTAACACAAAACTCCTTTTGTTCTACGTTGGCACTATAAATTTTTTGAAAGCAATAAGAGGCAACGGATATCGTTTCATCCCCAAAGGTGGCACGTTCCGTACCGAAACCATCAGGCTTGTTGTGAGAAGCTTTGGTTTGTGAGAAGCTTATACCCAAACCTGCCCCAAATGGGACAAAAAATTTACCATGGCATATCGGGTGCCATTAAATGATAGCATGCCAAGTTTCATGAATTTCAGACGAGTTTTGGATTTACTAGAATTTAAAAGCCAGGTATCTCAACATTTCGCCGGTAATCAACAGTCCCCTGGTGTTTGAAATTCATTCCCATTTCTTGCATGGGACCTAAACATGCACCCAAGGACAGAGATTTGATTTTTCAACCAATTTATATGCACTGGAGCATGTGCATGCATTTCAAATTTGAATTATGCACATAGAATGCCTATGTCGGTGTACTAGAGTAGGGGTACCCTAGTATCCCGAACTTGTGCACCGGCAGTTGCAGCCCTCCGCGGCAAGGCTTACCGGGTGACCGCCAAGGTCCTCCGTGGTTCCTTTGGAGCCATTCAAGAACAAAGTATTCAAGCCGGGAGACAAGGCCCGGCAAGAGGAGCTTGCCGGAAGGCCACCCATGGCACCTAGAAGATAAGGCCCGGCAAGAGGAGCTTGCCGGAAGGCCACCCAAGGCACCTAGAAGACAAGGCCACGCAAGAGGAGCTTGCCGGAAGGCCCGGTGAGCGACAAGCTTCCGGGCGACAAGACAACAACCGCTGCAAGGCACTTGCCGCAGCAGATTCCACCGCTCTGTACTGCGCTCCAAAGACATCCACTAACGTGTCGCCTCAGGACCTTTCCAGCGCCAGCGTGGCAAGAGCCGTGCGGCGCCACGGGAGCGGTGGAAAGCGGCGCCGACAAGATTGCCATCGTGGCAAGCGGTGGCGCTCGACGGTCCCTTTCTCGCACCGTTAGGGCGACGTAGATGGGCATTTAATGCCTTTGTCCCCGCCGTCGTGGTTAGGTATGATACACTTTACACTGTACAAGTAGTTGTACCAACCACTCCTTTTCCATTTTTACCCTTGTCTACATTGCCACCTGTCGGAGACCCCTATAGCATATAAAAGGAGGCCCATGCGCAACGTAGAAGGGGGCTCAACCTCACGCTCAGTCTCGTTAGCAGCTTGTGTGTACTGTAGCACTCAGCGCTCCTGAGCAAGAACCCAATACACTCAGACATGCAGCAGTAGGAGTGTTATCTCTCCGGAGAGCTCCGAAGCTGGGTAAACCGCCAGGTGCTTCGCCTCGACCGCTCTTCAGGCGACCTCCGCCCCCCGCCGAACCGAAAGGGGCTCGGTCCGCCGGTCCCATAGGTGTTCGTGGGCCAGATCAGCCTCCCCGACATCTTCGGCGCGCCAGGTAGGGGCCGTCGAGATTGTGTGAACTTGATCCGGCGTCCACATGAGCTAGATCTTCATCATCTTCATCGACATGCCACCGAAGAAGAAGGCTTCGGCGGCAGATGTTCCGTCCGCGTCGAACCCACCACTACCGGAGCAAACGGGTGGTGGGGTAGACGCCGGCGGAAGAATGGACGTCGACGGGGAGCCCACGATGCTGCCAAGTCCAAGGACAAGGCTGCGCAGACCTCGGCGTCCGTACATGCACCGCGCCCGCCTCAGAGGCGCGGGACCGACAGCGTCATGGTATTCACAATGCCATACGCCGTTGGAGCAAGATCGAGCTGGTGGATCTCGGGATGCTCAAGACCAGCATGCACGCCAACATCTTTGGCGCGAAGCGAGGCATCGGTCGCTCGACGGATATCGCTCCTTCTAACATAGTTAGAAGTCCGAGCATATCCCGCCCCTCGCACCGTTCGCCACTGCCACCCACCACTCCAGCAGAAGCTTTGGCGAGAGCTCAACTTCTCCTGGATTACCCTCCAACAGCCGACAAGGTCGATGAATGGAGGGCCACCATTCAGAGTCTCATTGGCTTTGCCAATGGCGACGCCCTGCGGCAGCCGAGTGCATCGCTGCCGCGGCAGGACTGCCAAGCACGAGCCGGTGGCGACGAAACCGGTGGGGGTGCAACCACCATGCACTCTCCGCCCCGAAGGCCAAGATCGCCGACTCGCCGGATCCACCTCGACAGCGACTCCACCGGCAAGTGCTGAGGAGCAGTCTGCTCTGGCAAGCCCTAGGGTTTGTTCCGTTGAAGCAGACGTTCCCGAGAAGTTTTGCTTCGGCAAGCTTGCCGGAGAACGTCAAGCTCCGGCTGAGCCGCAGGTTCTCACCGTGGAAGCAGATGTTCCCGCAGCAGCAGCTCAGCTCTCCCCACGTGACTCGTATACGGATCACCTCGAGTGCTCGCTTATGATGGGCTTGAGCAAGAGCAGTTGCGACAAGATGACCCGCTGCTCCTTGAGGAGGATCGTCTTCAGTTCTTGTCGACGAGCTGCTCGATACCAAGAAGCTTTGCGCCGCTACCATAGCCGCAGTTAATGCCGAAGTCTCGAGGAAGGCGACCTTGTTCTTCGCTGCTCAGTCCGCCAAGAATTCCAACAAGTTGACGCCGAAGTGGGAAGGCCCTTACCGGGTGAAACGAGTCACTAGGCCTGGCGCTGTCCGCCTTGAGACCGAAGATGGCATTCCGGTGAGCAACTCCTGGAACTTTGAACATCTTCGTAAGTTTTTCCCATAAGGCGCGGTTGCCGGAACATGTTCCGGCAACCACCTTTTGTACAAGTCTTGCCGATGATGCATGTAATCCTTTGTACAAAGCCGGGCGCAGACCCCGTGCATAAGTGAAGCTAATGTGCTTCGCACATCTTGTCAGTTTCATGCTTTCTACTTCTATTTGCATGCGTTATCTGACATTTTGTGCAGCACCTACCCCGTAGCAATAACGAGCCATAAGGCTCCATATCTTTATTTTCTCTTCTTTCTCTTTCTCAAAGAAAGGAAGGTTTCCTCGCCCACAAGTTTGCCGGGGGGAAAGGAGAAGATAATGGTGTGGACCAAGCGTCGCTCAAGGAAGTCTAGCCTTACCGGGAAGCAAACGACAGAAAATCTAAGTTGCTAAAGTTTGAGCAATTAGTTTTGAAATTTTTAAGTTATCTTCCTCGAACTAATCGCATTTTGTATGGAAAACCTGTGCTGGAGGAACCAACTTCGTAGCTAGTTGCGCCCTTACTTTGTTTCGAGTCCACTCAACAACTTAAGTGAGCAGCGATTGCGCCTTTACTTTGTTTCGAGTCCGCTCAACAACTTAAGTGAGCTGCGATTGCGCCTTACTTTGTTTCGAGTCCGCTCAACAACTTAAGTGAGCTGCGACTAGTTGCGATAAGGTTTCTTGTCGGTAGCGGCACCGCCAAAGAAGGTCTTGACGTCCCCAAGACTTCAGGCCATGCCCAGGTGCATGAGCCGACAAGTTCCCTAAAAGCGTAGGGCAAAAACATACAAAGGAAGGAATCAAGTAAAGGAAATAACATAGCAATTGCTATCCGAAATAGAGTTATATTACAAGATAGCTTGTCGCAACTCTAATAGATTGTTCTCATAACGTGACCAGCAGCGGCAAGAAAAAGAGAAAGCGGGCGGCCTAATCTACGCTACGCCGACCGCCGGGGGCTCTCAAGGAAGCAAAGGATGCTGCCGCAGCTGCCGAGGGATCGGCGGTCGGCGTAGCGCCTGGCGCTCCTGCGGCCTCAGGGCCGTCAGTCAGCGATCGCCGGACTTCGCCAGCTTCTGGCGGCGGCAGCTTTGGCGGCCTCTTCGCTGGCGGGCTCGTCGGCCACCTCTTCTCCGATGGCAGCGGCGTTGCCAGATTGCCACAAGGCCCCTCGCCAGATTCTGCGGCGGCAGCTTTGGTAGCCTCTTCGTCGGCGGGCTCGTCAGTGCCAGCCTCTTCTCCGATGGCAGCGGCGTCGTCGGTATTGCCGCGCGCGTCCTCCTCGCCGGCGGCCTCGGTCTCCATTGGCTCTGTGGCGGATGGATCTGACGACCGGAAAATGAAGAAAAGTCAAGCAAATATTCAAAAAGAAAATCAGAAGAAGAAGAACACAAGGAAAGTTTTCAAGCGAGAGGATTACCTGTGCTAGGGTCTGCAGTCATGGTCTCCGCCACCAGGAGATCGTTGGTGCTGCCCCTTGCCGGAGAAGTCTCCCTTGCCGGAGAACGCTCCCTTGCCGGGGAATCCTCCCTTGGCGGCGTAGTCGAAGCAGAAGGCATGTCAGGAGCGGCTTCAAGGCACTCCTGGTAAGGCTGCTCTGCTCCTACACAAATCAGCGGTCAGATATCAGCAAAGAAAGAGCACCCATACACGCCGAACAGCAAGAAGGAAACCATATACTTACGCTGGGGGCTGCTTTGAGGAAGAGTGGCCACGTCCGGCAAGGTGGTCTCGGACGCGCCTCATTGTCATGGTGGGTTCGCCCTCGATGACAATCACCGAGGCCTTGGCTCTCTTCGACGCTTCTTGGGACAGCGTCACGAAAAGGAATGGGTTCAGAGTGAAGCAAATCAGATACAAGACAAAGCAACAAGTCAAGAACTACAAATGCCCATGCCTGTTTTGGGCCTGGCCCAACAACGCCGCATCGTGTGTGGCCCAGGCCGGGGCTCTGCCGGTGTACTAGAGTAGGGGTACCCTAGTATCCCGAACTTGTGCACGGGCAGTTGCAGCCCTCCGCTGCAAGGCTTACCGGGTGACCGCCAAGGTCCTCCGTGGTTCCTTTGGAGCCATTCAAGAACAAAGTATTCAAGCCAGGGAGACAAGGCCCCGGCAAGAGGAGCTTGCCGGGAAGGCCACCCATGGCACCTAGAAGATAAGGCCCCGACAAGAGGAGCTTGCCGGGAAGGCCACCCAAGGCACCTAGAAGACAAGGCCCCGGCAAGAGGAGCTTGCCGGGAAGGCCCGGTGAGCGACAAGCTTCCGGACGCGACAAGACAACAACCGCGACAGACCATCACTCTGTACCTGCGCTCCAGCACATCCACTAACGTGTCGCCTACAGGACCTTTCCAGCGCAGCGTGGCAAGAGGCCGTCAGGCGGCCAGCGGAGCGCTGTGGCAAGCGGCGCCGACAAGATTGCCATCGTGGCAAGCGGTGGCACCCGACGGTCCCTTTCAGATCAAGTTAGGGCGACGTAGACGGGCATTTAATGCCTTTGTCCCCTGCCGTCAGGGTTAGGTATGATACACTGTACAAGTAGCTGTACCAACCACTCCTTTTCCATTTTTACCCTTGTCTACATTGCCACCTGTCGGAGACCCCTTTAGCATATAAAAGGAGGCCCATGCGCAACGTAGAGAGGGGCTCGACCTCACGCTCAGTCTCGTTAGCAGCTTGTGTGTACTGTAGCACTCAGCGCTCCTGAGCAAGAACCCAATACACTCAGACATGCAGCAGTAGGAGTGTTATCTCTCCGGAGAGCTCCGAAGCTGGGTAAACCGGCTCGTGTGCTTCGCCGCCTCGATCTGCTCTTCGTGCGACCTCCGCCCCACGCCGAACCGAAAGGGGCTCGGTCCGCCGGTCCCATAGGTGTTCGTGGGCCAGCTCAGCCTCCCCGACAGCCTAGAAACCCAGGTAACATATAAAAATGTCCAAACGAATTCCGAAAAAATCCAAAACTTAGCACAACACTCCTGTTGTTCTATGTTGGCACTAGAATTTTTTTTAAAACAATAAGAGGCAAAGGATATCGTTTCGTCCCCAAAGGTGGCACGTTCCGTACCGAAACCATTAGGCTTGTTGTGAGAACCACTGGTTTGTGAGAAGCTTATACCCAAACCTGCCCCAAATAGGAATTTTTTTTACCATGGCATGTCGGGTGCCATTCCATGATAGCATGCCAAGTTTCATGAATTTCAGACGAGTTTTGGATTTACTAGAATTTAAAAGTCAGGCATCTCAACGTTTTGCCGAAAATCAACAGTCCCGTGGTGTTTGAAATTGATTCCCATTTCTTGCATGGGACCTAAGCACGCACCCGAGGACACATATTTGAATTTTCAACCAATTTACATGCACTGGAGCATGTGCATGTATTTAAAATTTGAATTATGTACATAAAATGCCTAGAAAACCCAGTTAATGTATAAAAATGTCCAAACGAACACCGAAAAATTCCAAAAGTTAACACAACACTTCTGTTGTTCTATGTTGGCACTAGAAATTTTTTGAAAGCAATAAGAGGCAATGGATATCATTTCGTCCCCAAAGGTGGCACGTTCCGTACCGAAACCATCAGGCTTATTGTGAGAAGCTCTGGTTTGTGAGAAGCTTATACCCAAACCTGCCCCAAATGGGACAATTTTTTTACCACGGCATGTCGGGTACCATTCCATGATAGCATGCCAAGTTTCATGAATTTTAGATGAGTTTTGGATTTACTGGAATTAAAAGCCAAGTATCTCAACGTTTTGCCGACAATCAACAGTCCCCTGGTGTTGGAAATTCATTCCCATTTCTTGCATGGGACCTAAGCATGCACCCAAGGACACAGATTTGATATTTCAGCCAATTTACATGCACTGGAGCATGTGCATGTATTACAAATTTGAATTATGCAGATAAAATGCCTAGAAAACCCAGTTAATGTATAAAAATAATCAAACGAACACCGAAAATTCCAAAACTTAACACAACACTCCTGTTGTTCTATGTTGGCACTAGAATTTTTTTGAAAGCAATAGGAGGCAATGGATATCGTTTCGTCCCCAAAGGTGACACGTTCCGTACCGAAACCATCAGGCTTGTTGTGAGAAGCTCTGGTTTGTGAGAAGCTTATACACAAACTTTCCCCAAATGGGACAATTTTTTTACCACGACATGTCGGGTACCCTTCCATGAAAGCATGCCAAGTTTCATGAATTTTAGACGAGTTTTAGAATTACTAGAATTTAAAAGCCGGGTAAATCAACGTTTTGTCGGCAATCAACAGTCCCCTGGTGTTTGAAATTCATTATCATTTCTTGCATGGGACCTAAGCATGCACCCAGGGACACATATTTGATTTTTCAACCAATTTACATGCACTGGAGCATGTGCATGTATTTAAAATTTGAATTGTGCACATAAAATGCCTAGAAAACATGCTTAATGTATAAAAATGTCCAAACGAACCCCGAAAAATACCAAAACTTAGAACAACACTCCTGTTGTTCTATGCTGGCACTAGAAATTTGTTGAAAGCAATAAGAGGCAACATATATAGTTTCGTCCCCAAAGGTGGCATGTTTCGTACCGAAACCATTAGGCTTGTTGTGAGAAGCTCTGGTTTGTGAGAAGCTTATACCCAAACCTGCCCCAAATGGGACAATTTTTTTACCATGGCATGTCGGGTGCCAATACATGATAGCATGCCAAGTTTCATGAATTTCTGACGAGTTTTGGATTTACTAGAATTTAAAAGCCAGGTATCTCAATGTTTTGTCGGCAATCAACAGTCCCCTCGTGTTTGAAATTCATTCCCATTTCTTGCATGGGACCTAAGCATGCACCCAAGGACACAAATCTGATTTTTCAACCAATTTATATGCACTGGAGCATGTGCATGTATTTCAAATTTGTACTATGCACATAAAATGCCTAGAAAACCTAGTTAATGTATAAAAATGTCCATACGAACACCGAAAAATTCCAAAACTTAACACAACACTCCTGTTGTTCTATGTTGGCACTAGAATTTTTTTGAAAGCAATAAGAGGCAATGGATATCATTCCGTCCCCAAAGGTGGCATGTTCCGTACCGAAACCATCAGGCTTGTTGTGAGAAGCTCTGGTTTGTGAGAAGCTTATACCCAAACCTGCCCGAAATGGGACAATTTTTTTACCACGGCATGTCGGGTACCATTCCATGATAGCATGCCAAGTTTCATGAATTTCAGACGAGTTTTGGATTTACTAGAATTTAAAAGCTAGGTATCTCAATGTTTTGCCGGCAATCAACAGTCCCCTGGTGTTTGAAATTCATTATCATTTCTTGCATTGGACCTAAGCATGCACCCAGGGACACAGATTTGATTTTTCAACCAATTTACATGCACTGGAGCATGTGCATGTATTTAAAATTTGAATTGTGCACATAAAATGCCTAGAAAACACAGTTAATGTATAAAAATGTCCAAACGAACCCCGAAAAATACCAAAACTTAGAACAACACTCCTGTTGTTCTATGTTGGCACTAAAAATTTGTTGAAAGCAATAAGAGTTAACGGATATAGTTTCGTCCCCAAAGGTGGCATGTTTCGTACCGAAACCATTAGGCTTGTTGTGAGAAGCTCTGGTTTGTGAGAAGCTTATACCCAAACCTGCCCCAAATGGGACAATTTTTTTACCATGGCATGTCGGTGCCAATACATGATAGCATGCCAAGTTTCATGAATTTCTGACGAGTTTTGGATTTACTAGAATTTAAAAGCCAGGTATCTCAATGTTTTGTCGGCAATCAACAGTCCCCTCGTGTTTGCAATTCATTCCCATTTCTTGCATGGGACCTAAGCATGCACCCTAGGACACAAATCTGATTTTTCAACCAATTTATATGCACTGGAGCATGTCAATGTATTTCAAATTTGTACTATGCACATAAAATGCCTAGAAAACCCAGTTAATGTATAAAAATGTCCAAACGAACACCGAAAAATTCCAAAACATAACACAACACTCATGTTGTTCTATGTTAGCACTAGAAATTTTTTGAAAGCAATAAGAGGCAATGGATATTATTCCGTCCCCAAAGGTGGCACGTTCCGTACCGAAACCATTAGGCTTGTTGTGAGAAGCTCTGGTTTGTGAGAAGCTTAGACCCAAACCTGCCCCAAATGGGACAATTTTTTTACCACGGCATGTCGGGTACCATTCCATGATAGCATGCCAAGTTTCATGAATTTTATTTAGTTTTGGATTTACTAGAATTTAAAAGCCAGGTATTTCAATGTTTTGTCGGCAATCAACAGTCCCCTCGTGTTTGAAATTCATTCCCATTTCTTGCATGGGACCTAAGCATGCACCCAAGGACACAAATCTGATTTTTCAACCAATTTATATGCACTGGAGCATGTCAATGTATTTCAAATTTGTACTATGCACATAAAATGCCTAGAAAACCCAGTTAATGTATAAAAATGTCCAAACGAACACCGAAAAATTCCAAAACATAACACAACACTCCTGTTGTTCTATGTTGGCACTAGAATTTTTTTGAAAGCAATAAGAGGCAATGGATATCATTCCGTCCCCAAAGGTGGCACGTTCCGTACCGAAACCATCAGGCTTGTTGTGAGAAGCTCTGGTTTGTGAGAAGCTTAGACCCAAACCTGCCCCAAATGGGACAATTTTTTTACCACGGCATGTCGGGTACCATTCCATGATAGCATGCCAAGTTTCATGAATTTCAGACGAGTTTTGGATTTACTAGAATTTAAAAGCTAGGTATCTCAATGTTTTGCCGGCAATCAACAGTCCCCTTGTGTTTGAAATTCATTCCCATTTCTTGCATGGGACCTAAGCATGCACCCAAGGACACATATTTGATATTTAAGCCAATTTGCATGCACTGGAGCATGTGCATGTATTTCAAATTTCAATTATGCACATAAAATGCCTAGAGAACCCAATTAATGTATAAAAATATCTAAACGAACCCCGAAAAATTTCAAAACTTAACACAACACTCCGGTTGTTCTATGTTGACACTAGAATTTTTTGAAAGCAATAAGAGGCAACAAATATCATTTCGTCCCCAAAGGTGGCACGTTGTGTACCGAAACCATTAGGCTTGTTGTGAGAAACTCTGGTTTGTGAGAAGCTTATACCCAAACCTACCCCAAATGGGAGAATTTTTTTTCCACGTCATGTCGGGTGCCATTCCATGATAGCATGCCAAGTTTCATAAATTTCAGACGAGTTTTGGATTTACTAGAATTTAAAAGCCAGGTATCTCAACATTTTGCCGACAATCAACTGTCCCCCGGTGTTTAAATTCATTCCCATTTATTGCATGGGACCTAAGCATGCACCCAAGGACACATATATGATTTTTCAACCAATTTACATGCACTCGAGCATGTGCAGGTATTTCAACTTTGAATTATGGACATAAAATGCCTAGAAAACCCAATTAATGTACAAAATTGTCCAAACGAACACCAACAAATTCCAAAACTTAACACAACACTGCTGTTGTTCTATGTTGGCACTAGAAATTTTTTGAAAGCAATAAGAGGCAATGGATATCCTTTCGTCCCCAAAGGTGGCACGTTTCGTACCGAAACCATCAGGCTTATTGTGAGAAGCTCTGGTTTGTGAGAAGCTTATACCCAAACCTGCCCCAGAGGGGACAATTTTTTTACCATGGCATGTAGGGTACCATTCCATGATAGCATGCCAAGTTTCATGAATTTCAGACGAGTTTTGGATTTACTAGAATTTAAAAGCCAGGTATCTCAATGTTTTGCCGGCAATCAACAGTCCCATGGTGTTTGAAATTCTTTCCCATTTCTTGCATGGGACCTAAGCATGCACCCAAGGACACATATTTGATTTTTTAGCCAATTTACATGCACTGGAGCATGTGCATGTATTTAAAATTTGAATTATGCACATAAAATGCCTTGAAAACCCAATTAATGTATAAAGATGTCCAAACGAACCCCAAAAAATTCCAAAACTTAACACAACACACCTGTTGTTCTATTTTTGCACTAGAAATTTTTTGAAAGCACTAAGTGGAAACGGATATCGTTTCGTCTCCAAAGGTGGCACGTTCCGTACTGAAACCATTAGGCTTGTTGTGAGAAGCTCTGGTTTGTGAGAAGCTTATACCCAAACCTGCCCCAAATGGGACAAATTTTTAACCATGGCATGTCGGGTGCCATTCCATGATAGCATGCCAAGTTTCATGAATTTCAGACGAGTTTTGGATTAACTAGAATTTAAAAGCCACGTATCTCAACGTTTTGCCGGCAATCAATAGTCCCCTGGTGTTTGAAATTCATTCCCATTTCTTGCATGGGACCTAAGCATGCACCCAAGGACACAGATTTGGTTTTTCAACCAATTTATATGCACTGGAGCATGTGCACGTATTTCAAATTTGAATTATGTACATAAAATGCCTAGAAAACTCAGTAAATGTATAAAAATGTCCAAACAAACACCGAAAAATTCCGACAACAGTCCTCCTATTCTATGTTGGCACTAGAAATTTTTTGAAACCAATAAGAGGCAACAGATATCTTTTTTCCCCAAAGGTGGCACGTTACGTACACAAACCATGAGGCTTGTTGTGAGAAGCTCTGGTTTGTGAGAAGCTTATACCCAAACCTGCCCCAAATGGGACAACTTTTTTACCACGGCATGTCGGGTGCCATTCCATGATAGCATGCCAAGTTTCATGAATTTCAGATGAGTTTTGGATTTACTAGAATTTAAAAGCCAGGTATCTCAACGTTTTGCCGGCAATCAATAGTCCCCTGGTGTTTGAAATTCATTCCCATTTCTTGCATGGGACCTAAGCATGCACCTAAGGACTCATATTTGATTTTTCAACCAATTTATATGCACTGGAGCATGTGCATGTATTACAAATTTGAATTATGCACATAAAATGCCTAGAAAACCCAGTTAATGTATAAAAATGTCGAAATGAATACCGAAAAATTCCAAAACTTAACAAAACACTCCTGTCGTTCTATGTTGGCGCTAGAAATTTTTTGAAAGCAATAAGAGGCAATGGATATCGTTTCGTCCCCAAAGGTGGCATGTTCCGAACCGAAACCGTCAGGCTTGTCGTGAGAAGCTCTAGTTTGTGAGAAGCTTATACCCAAACCTGCCCCAAATGGGACCATTTTTTTACCACGGCAAGTCGGGTACATTCCATGATAGCATGCCAAGTTTCATGAATTTCAGACGAGTTTTGGATTTACTAGAATTTAAAAGCTAGGTATCTCAACATTTTGCCGGCAATCAACAGTCCCCTGGTGTATGAAATTCATTCCCATTTCTTGCATGGGACCTAAGCATGCACCCAAGGACACAGGTTTGATTTTTCAACCAATTTACATGCATTGGATCATGTGGATGTATTAAAAATTTGAATTATGCACATAAAATGCCTAGAAAACCCACTTAATGCATAAAAATGTCCAAACGATCCCTGAAAATTTCCAAAACTTAACACAACACTCCTGTTGTTCTATGTTGGCACTAGAAGTTTTTTGAAAGCAATAAGAGGCAACGGATATCGTTTCGTCCCCAAAGGTGGCACGTTCCGTACCGAAACCATTAGGCTTTTTGTGAGAAGCTTTGGTTTGTGAAGAAGCTTACACACAAACCTGCCCCAAATGGGACAATTTTTTTACCATGGCATGTCGGGTGCCATTCCATGATAGCGTGCCAACTTTCTTGAATTTTATACGAGTTTCTGATTTACTATAATTTAAAAGCCAGGTATCTCAACGTTTTGCCGGCAATCAACAGTCCCCTGGTGTTTGAAATTCATTCCCATCTCTTGCATGGGACCTAAGCATGCACCCAAGGACACATATTTTATTTTTCAACCAATTTATATGCACTGGAGCATCTGCATGTATTTAAAATTTGAATTGTGCACATAAAATGCCTAGAAAACCCAGTTAATGTATAAAAATGTCCAAACGAACACCGAAAAATTCCAAAACTTAACACAACACTCCTGTTGTACTATGTTGGCACTAGAAATTGTTTGAAAGCAATAAGAGGCAATGGATATCATTTCATCCCCAAAGGTGGCACGTTCCTTACCGTAACCATCAGGCTTGTTGTGAGAATGTCTGGTTTGTGAGAAGCTTATACCCAAACCTGCCCCAAATGGGACAAATTTTTTACCACGGCATGTCGGGTGCCATTCCATGATAGCATGCCAAGTTTCATGAATTTCAGACGAGTTTCGGATTTACTAGAATTTAATAGCTAGGTATCTCAACGTTTTGCCGGCAATCAATAGTCCCCTGGTGTTTCAAATTCATTCTCATTTCTTGCATGGGACCTAAGCATGCACCCAAGGACACATATTTGATTTCTCAACCAATTTATATGCACTGGAGCATGTGAATGTATATCAAATTTTAATTATGCACATAAAATGTCTAGAAAACCCAGTTATTTTAAAAATGTCCAAACGAACCCCGAAAAATTCCAAAACTTAACACAACACTAATTTTGTTCTATGTTGGCACTAGAACTTTTTTGAAAGTAATAAGAGGCAACGGATATCGTTTCATCCCCAAAGGTGGCACGTTCCGTACCGAAACCATCAGGCTTGTTGTGAGAAGCTCTGGTTTGTGAGAAGCTTATACCCAAACCTGCTCCAAATGGGACAATTTTTTTACCATGGCATGTCGGGTGCCATTCCATGATAGCATGCCAAGTTTCATGAATTTCAGACGAGTTCTGGATTAACTAGAATTTAAAAGCCAGGTATCTCAACGTTTTGCCGACAATCAACAGTTCCCTGGTGTTTGAAATTCATTCCCATTTCTTGCATGGGACCTAAGAATGCAGCCAAGGACACAAATATGATTTTCAACGAATTTATATGCACTCGAGCATGTGCATGTATTTTAAATTTGAATTATGCACATAAAATGCCTGGAAAACCCAGTTAACGTATAAAAATGTCCAAACGAAACCCAAAAATTCCAAAACTTAACACAACACTCCTGTTGTTCTATGTTGGCACTAGAAATTTTTTAAAGCAATAAAAGGCAATGGATATCGTTTCGTCCCCAAAGGTGGCACGCCTGCATCAAAACCATCGTGCTTGTTGTGAGAAGCTCTGGTTTGTGAGAAGCTTATACCCAAACCTGCCCCAAAAGGGACAAATTTTTTACCACGACATGTCGGGTACCATTCCATGATAGCATGCCAAGTTTCATGAAGTTCAAACGAGTTTTGGATTTACTAGAATTTAAAAGCCAGGTACCTCAACGTTTTGCCGGCAATCAACAGTCCCCTGCTATTTGAAATTCATTCCCATTTCTTGCATGGGACCTAAGCATGCACCCAAGGACACAGATTTGATTTTTCAGCCAATTTACATGCACTGGAGCATGTGCTTGTATTTCAAATTTGAATTATACACCTAAAATACCTAGAAAACCCTATTAATGTATAAAAATGTCCAAACGAACCCCGTAAAATTCCAAAACTTAACACAACACTCCTGTTGTTCTACGTTGGCCCTACAATTGTTTTGAAAGCAATAAGAGGCAACGGATATCGTTTCGTCTCCAAAGGTGGCACGCTCCGTACCGAAACCATTAGGCTTGTTTTGACAAGCTCTGGTTTGTGAGAAGCTTATACCCGAACCTGCCCCAATTGGGACAAACTTTTTACCATGGCATGTCGGGTGCCATTCCATGATAACATGCCAAGTTTCATGAATTCAGACGAGTTTTGGATTTTCTAGAATTTAAAAGCTAGGTATCTCAATGTTTTGTCGGCAATCAATAGTCCCCTGGTGTTTCAAATTCATTCCCATGTCTTGCATGGGACCTAAACATGCACCCAAGGACACAAATTTGATTTCTCGACCAATTTATATGCACTGGAGCATGTGAATGTATATCAAATTTGAATTATGCACATAAAATGCCTAGAAAACCGACTTAATATATAAAAATGTCCAAACGAACGACGCAAAATTCCAACAACACTCCTCCTGTTCTATGTTGCCACTAGAAATTTTTAGAAAGCAATAAGAGGCAACGGATATCGTTTCGTCCCCAAAGGTGGCACATTCCGCATCAAACCATCGTGCTTGTTAGAGAAGCTACGGTTTGTCAAGCTTATACCCAAACCAGCCCCAAATGGGACAAACAATTTACCACGGCATGTCGGGTGCCATTCCATGATAGCATGCCAAGTTTCATGAATTTCAGACGAGTTTTGGATTTACTAGAATTTGAAAGCCAGGTATCTCAACATTTTGCCTGCAATCAACAGTCCCCTGTTGTTTGAAATTCATTCCCATTTCTTGCATGGGACCTAAGCATGCACCCAAAGACACAGATTTGCTTTTTCAACCAATTTATATGCATTGGAGCATGTGCATGTATGTCAAATTTGAATTATGCACATAAAATGCCTAGAAACCCCAGTTAACGTATAAAAATGTCCAATCGAACCCCGAATTTTTTTCCAAAACTTAACACTACACTCCTTTTGTTCTATGTTGGCACTAGAAATTTTTGAAAGCAATAAGAGGGAACGAATATCGTTTCGTCCCCAAAGGTGGCATGTTCCGTACCGAAACCATTAGGCTTGTTGTGAGAAGCTCTGGTTTGTGAGAAGCTTATACTCAAACCTGCGACAAATGGGACAAAAAAATTAGCATGACATGTCGGGTGCCATTCCATGATAGCATGCGAAGTTTCATGAATTTCATACGAGTTTTGGATTTACTAGAATTTAAAAGCCATGTATCTCAACGTTTTGCCGGCAATTAACAGTCCCCTTGTGTTTGAAATTTATTCCCATTTCTTGCATGGGACCTAAGCATGCACCTAAGGACTCATATTTGATTTTTCAACC